>CM061142.1:191583222-192183222 GCA_030789695.1 Scilla litardierei
TTTAATGATACCAGATATGAAACAGGCATCAGCAACATGATACCATATAACTGATACAGCCCATCCCAAATAACCGAAGCAGATATGAAGCATTTATGATACTATAGACCACATAACTGAAGCAGCCAATGATTCAATAGCCATCCCAAATTCCTATACCCAGGCACAATAGAAAAGCCCAATGATACCATATAACTGATGCATAAATGCCCAAGGATACCAGAAATTAAACAACCCCATATATGAAGCAGTATCAGTTATATGATCTGAAGCAGCCAGTAGCAAGAAGATGAAACAGCCAGCATATAACTGATACAAAAATTTGAAACAACATGTAAAGATGAAGTAGCCAGCATCAGAAAAAAATTGAAGCATACCCAACTGGTCCAAAACAGCCTCAACACACCCAAATATCCCCCTGTTATATGGTAACATACCCTTAGAAACCAAAACACCTCCAGAAACACCTTCAGGAACAGCTGAAACCAATATAATCTGCAACCTTAACACAAAAAACCTCCAGCAAAAATTGAAACATACCCTTAGAAACCAAAACACCGAAATATAATCTTCTCCATCCAAACATTACCCAAACATAAACTGAAACATACCAAAGTGTTCCAAAACAAACACATAACAAATACAATTTCTTAGGACCCAAAACAAATCCAGAAAAAAATTTCTTCATACACACATAAACCAAAACACATAAAATGAAGCTGCTCCAGCCAAACATTCCCCAAACAGACACTACAACAAACCCAGTTGGTCCAAAACAAAGCCAAAAAATATTTGGTAGCCCTCAGGGAAACAAGTTTTGTATCATGAAATTAAGTTGGTATTTGGAAGTTGCCCAATATACATGAAACTCCCAGCCAAATACCCCTTAATGCTTCTTAACATAGGGACAAATTCCTCACTAAATGTTTGTCACGCCCCGCTTCCCAAAAATATGGAGGCGAGGCGTGAGGAGGTCCGCTCAGACTTGAAGCTGCGAAGCTGCAAGTCCGATAAGCGTCAATGAACATTAAATAGCAGGTCCTTGCAATTGCGATACGAAACAATAATAATAATAAAGAATGAGAAATAAAATAGCCAATCTCAGAATGTCCAACAATAACTCCAACATCGCAGAAAAGCCACCAGGCTAAAAGAAAAAGAGTCTAAGGCCCAAGCACAGCCAACAAAAGTACAACGTACGGAAAGTAAAGGTGCGACGCACCGTCAACTAACAGCAACCTAAAAGAAGTAACTCAGAACAGTCTCTAAGACTGGTCACCGATGTCCATAAACTCCTCGTCAAACGTAGGCTCCGGCTCAGCGTCAGCAAACACCTCGTCCTCAGCTACGGTCTCTGGCTCAGGGTCTAACATGTGACACCCAAAAGAGCAAGGGGCACATGTCAGCAAGTCTACAAGAGACTTGTGCAAGGAAACTGAAAGTACAAGTAAAGCAACCTAGCAGTTCTAGCATGATGTAATTGTAATGCCCTGAAAGCTACTGCACAAGTACAAGAGGGGGGGTGAATAGTACTTTAAAAATAACAAGGAGTATACTTCCTAATTATCGTGTAAACTACTACCAACAAATGCGGAAGCTAAAAATGACAACAACAAATATTCAATGCAAACAATTGATATGATGGGTTCGGATCCACACAAGTCTCCCCGACTTGTACCCGGTGATCCTACGTCCCAGAACACCCGGATCCCCTCCGGATACTTAGGTTAGAAACCCTAACCCAAGATTTCCACTATGAATACCTTGTGAAAAACCTTCACAAGATCAAATCATACAATCAATAGCAATAATGAATCCCACAACCCGGGATCACAACCTTCTCTCACAACCGATAGAATCAATAGCAATAAAAGAGTTTATATGAAATAAACAACAACTTACCACAAACTCTATACCTTGAGTATTCTTACCAAATAAGGGCAAGGAGGGATTTGAGGAAGCAGAAGTCACCAAGACCTAGCACCACCAATATGAGCAGCAATGGGTGTCTAGGAATGAATAGGAGACTTGAATCAAGCAATAGCTTGGATGGCTCAACAAGAACAAAGTTCTCTCAAGATGGATTCTAGATCTCAAATGAGGGAGAGAATGATTTCTTGTGAGGAAGAGAGCTTTGGAAATGAGTTTTAATCTCTAACTCTTTCAATCTGAATAAGTCTCTCAATAGCAGCTCTAACCTTGAGAGAAATGACCAAGCTTCGTATTTATAGGGTCCCACAAAATCGAGCTAGGTCATCTCCCAACGGTTGGAAATCTGGGGCAATTAGTCGGTCAAAGAACAACCACTGACCGACTAGTTCATCAACTAGTCGGTCGGTGAAACAACATGAACCGACTAAAGGATGAACAATGAACAGATGAAATTTCAGACCTAGATAATTAGTCGGTCCAAGAAGACTTTCCGACCGACTAGTTTCTCAACTAGTCGGTCGGTCAGTTAACTTAGACCGACTAAGAGTCAAAAACTATTAGTCTGAATACAACTTGATTTAGTCGGTCCAAGAACAAATGTTGACCGACTAGTTCATCAACTAGTCGGTCACCAAACTTTCTTAGACCGACTAACGATAAACAGTAACTCAGGTGAAAAATTGGCATGTACAGTAAAGCTCAACTAGTCGGTCTAAGAAGCATTACTGACCGACTATTTCACCAACTATTCGGTCGGTGAGTTAACTAAGACCGACTAACTGTAAACAGTAAAGAGCTTAAGATTTGGGAGACAAACTAGTCGGTTCAAGAAGCTTTTCTGACAGACTAGATCACCATCTAGTCGGTTGGTTCTTCTTCTTGAACCAACTAACATGCACAAGAAGTCGCGAATCGAAGCGCGAAGCTTCAGGAAAGTTTGTATGGACTTCTACTAAGATCCTAGAGCTAAGATAGGAGCGTTATGAAGATATAAACCGTAAGACCTACTCAAGGCTTAACATTCTACGATAGAAGCTTAAAGACTATAAATAAAACTTGACTTCAATCGAATCTTCATGACTTCTAAAATGGTCCAAAAGCTTCAACGAAGCTTTAGGCATATGAATACGTGCTTTGAGAAGTCTTGAGACATCGCTTTGAATGTTCACGTGAATTTGGCGACGATCTCCATAACTGCGCTCACAAAGTGTTAGTTCACGATTTATTTATGTTTGCTCATCATCCAAAACTAAATCCGGGGAGTCCAATACTCAACATTCTCCCCCTTTTTGGTGATGACAAACCAACATAAATAATAATCAAAAATAATGATTCAAATGTAAAATACTTACTCCCCCTGCATTGATGACACGTTAATTCCAAATTGAATAAATATAATACGCATCAAGCAGAAGTGAGAAATATAAAACATGATCCAAGTATTGAGATTTAGGATCGTAATCCATTTTTATATATCTTCACTCCCCCTGAATCTAACATAATAAATTAGATTCATGGACAATAGAGTTAAATTTTCATTTTGCCCTTGTCATTATTACTATCTCTCCCCCTTTGGCATTATCCAAAAAGAGTGGGGGGCATACAACGACAACAACAAGGCTAAAGAAAAATCCAACATCGGGAGTCGAAGAATACGACGACGGTCCAAAAGACACCAAGAAACAAAAATACACGAAGAAATTCAAGGTGTGCCAAATTGACCATTATCCAAAGGCGAAAAACGAAATCATCACAATACCAAATAAAATTCACTTATTGAGTAAAGGAACGTGCTCTTCAATCTCAACATTTTGGTTAAATTAGTGCATGGAAAACAATTCTATGTTTTCATAGAAATAGATTCTTTTTAACCAAGTCATTAGCGTCGAGCGATGAAATCGAACATCATAGACATTAAAACGAATATAAAATGTGCACAACGAAGTAAAAGAGAACAACGATGTATATATATATATATGAAGCATCATGAGTACAACCAAAAGATACATCGACTCCATAACATCAAAGGCACAAAGTACATCGACTACATCAAAATGTCACATAGTATATCAACATCAAAAAGTCACAATCCAGCATCGACATCAACAGCATCAACATACATCCAAAAATGATACAACATCGACATCAAACATCAACACATCCAAAAACATCAGGAAACACCACCAACCCTGTCCTAACCCAAAACTCTCTCTAAAAGATGAATCATCCAAGGAGCATCGGAGAGTCCTCCAAACAGACTCTCAAGAAGTAGGGGTAGGATCAGCAGTCTCCGTAGGTCCAGTCGAAGGAGTGGACTCAGGCTCTGCTGGGAGGAGTGGTGTGTCAACAGAAGGAATCGTCGAGGCAGGAGTGGAAACATCAGCAACAGGCTCAACGGCAGAGGTATCAACAGAAACGTCAACAGGAGCAGACGTCTGTGGAGCAGCAGTAGACTCATCCACTGGAGCAGAAGACTCTGGAGGGCCTGAAGAAGTGGCAGCTCCAGCAACAGATGTGGTAGCAGCAGCAGGAGTGGCCTCAGCGCCACGAGCAAGAGAATCAACGAGTTCATCGATATCCTCATCATCCATCTCCTCATCCTCAGAAATAGGAGGAGGGACCTTAACACCAATAACACGAGCAATACGACACAGAATCTCCTCGGTACGAGCATACCGAGACTCGAGACGATGAACAGAACGAGCGAGATCATCAAGTGTGGTGGGAGGTCTAGGAGTAGCAGCTGCAGAAGATGTGCCCTGAGAAGCTGAAGGAGTCGTCCTCTGCACGTGACGGAGTGCCGCAAGAGATTTCTTGACGGCCGTCGCGTTCAGGGGAGGACCAAGTGGACGCTCATCGTCAGGAGGCAAATGCACGTGGAAATGACGAAACACCAAAGTCAGCAGACAAGGATAAGGGAGATGCGCAGATTTAGCGGACTTGCGAATACACTCAAAAGAGTCCATCTTATCGAGTATAATGCGAGCCCAATTAATCTCGCAACCCAAGAAAAGAGCGTAAATCAACTTGAGGAAGGGCTGGGATGGCAGAGATGATGAGCCGTACTTTGGAAGTAAGCACGACTTCAGGATAAGATTGAGCACCCAAGCATTTGGTTTAAATGACTTCGATGGGACACCAATGAAAGCAGGAGGGATCACATGGAAGATATCGGCGAGAACTGACTGATCCAATGAAGAGATATCATCAACAGAAATATCAGACGGGAGGAGACCAGACGACGAACAACCAAGCAACTCCCCCAAGATTTCTGCCGTGAGGATATAGGAGTCCCCAAAACAGTAGTCTCGATGGAGTGGGTCTCACCGTACTGTCCCCGGATACGGTTCGCATAGAAAAGTTTGACCAGGCGAGGATAGGGTCAAGGGTTCGCCTTAGGGTCAAAGCGAAGGTAGTCTAAGAGTCCACTATAGGAAAGAAGATCTGCTAAGCCAAGGAAATCGGAGAATTTAACGAAATGCTCCAATAACAACGGGCAATGTTTGATACGCGTGTATGCCGCTAGACACAAAGGGTCATCACGACACAACGAAATATCGACACCACCTGCTGGCATCGGGGCCTTTCCCTTAGGCTGTTGAGTCCTAGGATGAGGTGGAGTAGTGGGTTCCTGACGTCTAGGCTCATCCTCGGGTCTAAACTCAGTGTCAGAATCAGATGGAGTAGCAGGGGTATGGAGTGTAGGCTTCCTAGACAGAGAACGTCTACTGGGTTTGGCGGTCACCGTCCTCTGCTTCTTTAGAGGAGGCGAAGACGATGAAGGTTGGGTTGGTTTAGGGCGGTGTTTGGGTTTCGAAGGATTCCTAGGGTGTGGCTCTATGGACATAGGAGATGCACCGGAGGGAGTGATCGGAATTCTCGTTCTTGACATAAGTGTGACAAAACGAGATCAAGCAACGTAAGAACGAGATCGATGAACCCTAGAAGCAAAACCCTAAAGCCGAAATCGAAATATGCTAGAAACCAAACCCTAGGAAGTGAAATCGACCTAGAATAGAATCCTAGATGCAAGAGAGGAGAGGAAGGATACATAGGAGGAAGATCGACGGTCGTTGATGGTCGGAAAACGGCGATCGGACGGTGGAATCGACGGTGGAAGACGAAAGGGGTTCAGGGTTTTTGAGCTGGAGAGCGAGCGTCGATCGACTAGAAAGAAGAATAATCGATTAGAAATGAACTTAAGTCGGTCGAAATGCGAAAAGACACGACTGTCCCTGAGCACGACTTTGATACCAGGTCGAAATGCGAAAAGACACGACTGTCCCAGAGCACTTAGTCGATCACAGTTCAAGCACTGACCGACTAGATGACGATCTAGTTGGTCGGTCAATGAGCTTGAACCGACTAAGTCGAAACAGAGGCCAGTCAAAGTTTTTAGGGCTAGAGTTAGTCGGTCTACGTTCAAGTACTGACCGACTAGTTTTCATTCTAGTCGGTCGGTAAGTGAACGTGGACCGACTAAATGAAGTCAGTAGCAAAGGGAAATTATAAGCTTGAGCTAGTCGGTTTGAGTTCATTAGCAGATCGACTAGATGTGCATCTAGTCGGTTGGTTGATGAACTGAGACCGACTAGATGAGTCCAAAATAGATAAATGAGTTCTCTCTTAAATGTACTTGGATGAAACATCGTAAACCTCTCAAAAATCATCATACTACCCCATTAAACATCGAAAAACTTAAATACGACGTTCAAGAGTAAAGTCGAGCATAAATTCCAAAAATTCACAAAAATCCCGAAAGAATCCAATAAGTCTAGCATGAACAAATATAGCGAAATAGAATAGCATGCAAGATTATTGAATAAAAATGAATCCTATATCTCGGATTCACCCATAATCCCCAATTCTCGACGCAACCGCACAAAGGAGTCATCCTTTAGGGGTTTCGTGAAAATATCGGCGATTTGCTTCTGGGTTTCAACGTACACTAATATGATGTCCTTTTTAGCAACATGATCATCTAAGAAATGGTGTCGGACATCTATGTGTTTAGAACGGGAATGGTGCACCGGATTCTTTGAAAGACAAATGGCACTTTGGTTGTCCACCATGATAGGGCTAGTATCACAATGTATACCAAAATCCTTAAGTGTGTGTCTCATCCAAAGAACCTGGGCACAAGCAGCACCGGCGGCAATGTATTCCGCCTCGGTGGTAGAAAGTGATACGGAATTTTGCTTCTTGGAAAACCAAGAGACAAGAGAATTTCCTATAAAATGGCAAGTGCCACTAGTACTCTTCCTGTCGGATTTGCATCCCGCATAATCAGCGTCACTATATGAGACTAACTCATACGTGCTAGATTTTGGATAAAGTAATCCAAAGTCTAAAGTGTAACTTAAATAGCGAAAAATACGTTTTACCGCTACTAAGTGAGAATCCTTAGGTTGAGACTGATAACGAGCACAAATACATACGACAAACATAATATCGGGCCTACTAGCGGTAAGATAAAGTAAACTACCTATCATACCTCGATATAGACGAATGTCTACATCTTTTCCGCCCGTATCTTTATCAAGATGCGTAGTAGTGCTCATTGGAGTCTTTTTCCCGGAGGCACTCTCCATTCCAAATCGCTTTAGCAACTCCACCGTGTACTTCGTTTGGTGGATGAAGATTCCATCGTTCATTTGGCGAATTTGGAGACCTAAGAAATATTTGAGCTCACCCATGTGGCTCATCTCAAATTGTTCCTTCATAACATTAGAAAACTCTTCGCAAAGAGCGAAGTTAGTAGCACCGAAAATGATATCATCTACATAAATTTGAACTAAAAGAATATCATTATTCGAATGCTTAACAAAAAGTGTAGAATCGGCTTCTCCCATTTTAAAATTCAAATCCAAAAGAAAATTATTTAGGCGATCATACCAAGCTCGAGGAGCTTGTCTCAAACCGTAAAGTGCTTTCTTTAGTTTAAAAACATGATTTGAAAATTTTTCATTAATAAAGCCCGGAGGTTGAGAAACATAAACTTCCTCAACGACATCTCCGTTTAAAAATGCACTTTTTACATCCATTTGAAATAGTTTGAAATTTTTATGGCATGCAAAAGATAACAATAATCTAATAGATTCTAATCTAGCTACCGGAGCGAAGGATTCTTCGAAATCGATACCTTCCTCTTGTCGATAGCCTTGAGCTACTAACCGAGCCTTGTTCCGGACGACGATTTGGTTCTCGTCGGTTTTGTTCTTGAAAATCCACTTCGTTCCTATAACGGTGTGGTTCTTCGAAGGCAATGGAACAAGCTCATATACCTCATTCCTCTCGAATTGAATGAGTTCCTCCTCCATGGCAAGGATCCAAGCACTATCTTCGCACGCTTCATTTATATTCTTTGGCTCAATCGAGGAGACAAAGGCACAATTGGCGAAGTGGTGGACTTGCGATCTCGTCTTGACTCTATCATGAATATTGTCAATGACTTGCTCATGGGGATGATCACGAACGGTATGAAGCCGTTTGGGAATTCCTTGATCACTAGGAACATTCTCAACAACTTCATTAGTCGGGTTAGTATCAATAGAATCAATAGAATCAATAGACTTAGAATTATCAATAGAATCACATAAAACATCCATTGAATCATCATCATTTGAAATTCTAGAAGAAATAAAAGTTTCATTAAAAGAGACATGTAGTGATTCCTCGATCGTCGAGGATCTTTTGTTGTATATCCGGTAGGCTTTGCTACGTGAGGAATACCCAACAAATATCCACTCATCCGATCTCGGATCAAACTTGTCCAAATTTTCATAAGTGTTTTTAATAAAACATTTCGTACCAAAAACACGAAAATATTTAACTTGAGGCAATCTACCAAACAACAATTCATAACAAGTTTGTTTGGTGCCGGACCTCAAAAGTATTCTATTAAACACATAGCAAGCGGTGTGTACCGCTTCCGCCCAAAATTGATGGCCAAGTTGGCTATCATCAAGCATTGTGCGAGCACACTCCACAAGCGTTCTATTCTTTCTCTCAACAACACCATTTTGAGGGGGTGCACGAGGGAAGGAAAACGTGTGTGTAATTCCAAGATCATCACAAAAAGTTGAGAAAGACTCATTCTCAAATTCATCTCCATGATCACTACAAATAGTGACAATGGTGGTTCCGATGAGATTTTGTACTTTCTTCACAAATGTTGTGAAGTTTTCAAAAGCTTCATTTTTATTACATAAGAAAAATAGCCATGTAAATCTCGAAAAATCATCTACGATGACAAGCCCATATCTAGCATTTCCTAAAGAAGCAACTCTAGTTGGCCCAAATAAATCTAGATGTAATAGCTCTAGAGGCCGTTTAGTAGAAATGCTTTTCTTAGGTTTAAATGAAGATTTAGGAAGCTTGCCTCGTTGACATGAGTCACAAAAACTTTTCTTTTCAAAAACAAGCTTAGGAAAACCTTTAATGGAATTTAATTTTGAAAGCTTAAAAAGTGTTCCAAAGTTCACATGACCAAAGCGTCGATGCCATAAGTGTTGTTCACTTGTGTTGGCAACGAGACATTGTTCATATGACTTAGGAAAATCCAAAATATAAATATCTTTATGGTGTGTGCCGGAAAATAATAAATCATTATTAACATTATTAAAAATGTGACACAATCCTTTCGCAAATCTAACTTTGTAACCTTTGTCACAAAGTTAGCTTATTGAAATAAGATTGTGGTTTAAACCATTAACAAGATAGACATCACTAATTAAGGGTTTAGATGGGTTACCCACTTTACCAACACCGACGATGGTTCCGCTCTCGTTGCCTCCAAAGATTACCTGGTTCCCATTAGCAATGAGCACCACTCCGGAAAGCAACTGAGCATCGCCCGTCATGTGTTTTGAACACCCGCGATCGAGTATCCACCCATCCTTGGAGCCAAATTTAACTTTGTTGCTCCGTTTGTTTTTCTTGAGTACCTAAAGATGATTATATCATTTCATGGTACCCAAGGTCATTGGGTCCTCAAAGGTTAGACCTTTGGAAGCCAAGTCCAATTGGACTTAGACTTCCCAATATAATTAATATTATCCACTACATTCAAAAAATAATCATTCATGTAGATTTGTTTTTCATCCATACTTGTGTCCTTTGGGCTCCAAATTGAGAATATTTTGGGAGCCTTAATCCTATTGGGAGCATGCATGCTTTGTTGATTTCTACGTGATGCATGTCGTGGATAGGTAAAAAGAACATGATGAAATGGTGCATGTTGATAATTATTCATATGACGATGTGGGTGAACATATGCATGTGAGGGAACACGTGCGTGAGGGTGTCTCACATGTTGTGCACGTGCCCGTGAATGTGTATCATAGAAATCATCATATGAGTGAGCCGGTGGAGTAGGACGTGTGTTCCTACGTGGCATAGTATTGGTGTACATATAGGCATGGCCCTTCTTTGGAGGCCCACCCAAAGTGGGTTTCTTTCCGAAAGAGGTTGTGGACGAGGTGGAAGCACCATTGGTAGATGAACTACCACTAGAGTGTTTGCTACCGCTCGTCAAAGCACCGGAAGTTGGCCTAACAAAAGTAGTGGCCGATTTGGATGAAGTTCCCATCGTATACCCCAAGCCAATGTGGTGATTGGTCGGAAGTAAGTCACTTAGGATTTTATCCAAATGGTCCTTACCTTTATTGAATTTATTAATTCGGCCTAATGTGTTCTCATATTTCTCGGTGAGAGACGCATAGAAGCATCCAAAGTGGATACTTGCGATATGAGCACATAAACACGAGATTTAAGATTCTCATTCTCAATACTCAAAGTCGAGTTTTGAGAAGTCAAATCCGCTATCTTGTGTTCCTCCGGATCCTCAATACTAACATGTTCAAGTTGAGTCTTGAGATTAACAATCTCATTCTTCATCCCTTCAACAACGGTGTCGTTGTTGGTGATGATAGTTTTAGGTGAGGTTTGGATGCTAACCAGCTCATCTTTAGTCTTATTATATCGTTCAACTAATTTAGCATATCTATTCCATATTTGCTCATTAGCAAGTCTAAGGTCATCCATAGTTACCTCATCGCTTTCATCCTCGCTATCATCGGAGGCGGGTTCTTGAACATTTTCCTCGTTAGCCATGAAACATACGTGCGCTTGCTCCACTTTCACATCATCCGACTCCCCGCTTGAAGAGTCATCTTTGGAATCGGTGAAACCGACAAATCCTTTCGTGTAGCCTTTCTTATACTTCTTCGATTTGTCGTACTTCGGCGCCTTCCACTTTTCCTTTTGCTTGTTTTGTGGACAATCCGCTTTGATGTGTCCTGGCTTATTGCATTTAAAGCACAAAGGAGGAGAGGCGTTAGTAGAAGTAAATTTAGATTTGCCTTTGAAGTTACCTTTTCGGAAGAAGTGATTGAACTTCTTTGCCATGAGGGCAATGGATTCCATGTCCATTTCGTCTTCCGAGTCCTCGTCATCGGTAGAGGTGGATGGAGGCGCCTTGAACGCAATCGCCTTTTTCTTAGGCGCGTCTTGGTTCAAGTAAGACTTCATCTTCTCTTGTAACTTCACCTTGCTATCCTTACGTACCTCGTATGACATTAAAGTACCCATTAATTGAACCACGGTATACTTGTTCATATCGTTACCTTCCTCGATGGCAAAGGTACGCTTTTTCCAACTAGAAGGAAGTCCTTCTATAAGCTTCGAACATTTCTCCTTTTGGGTGTAGGTTTTGCCGAGAGCCTCTAACTCGTTTATGATGTCGACGAAGCGAGCATAATACTCCTTCATCTTCTCACCCTGTAGCATATGAAACATCTCGTAATCTTTATTAACTACAACGAGTTTAGAGTCTCTTACCCTACTCGTCCCTTCATGTAAGATGAGGAGGGAGTTCCAAATTTGATATGCACTCTTACATGTGCATATCTTATTGAAGTCCTCGGGCTCCAATGCGCATTGCAAGGCGTTCATTGCCTTGGCATTGCTTACCTTTGCAGCGACCTCCGCGGGAGTCCACTTCTCGAAATCTTCTTCGGTGGGCTCGACATACTCCTTCATTGTGGTCCTCCATAGTGAAGCACTCCGGAGAAAAGTTTCCATCCGGCATTCGTTGAGGAATGGAGGCCTCGTTGAGGAATGTCCTTCCATTACCAAAGAAGCTCCTTCACGGTTCTTGAAGGTGCTATAATCTGGAGGTGGACGCACGGTCTTGTTGTCGTTGGCAGCATAGCTTAGTATCTGGCTCTGATACCAAATGTAATGCCCTGAAAGCTACTGCACAAGTACTGAGGGGGGGTGAATAGTACTTTAAAAATAACAAGTAGTATAATTCCTGATTATCGTGCAAACTACTACCAACAAATGCGGAAGCTAAAAATGACAACAACAAATATTCAATGCAAACAATTGATATGATGGGTTCGGATCCACCCAAGTCTCCCTGACTTGTACCCGGTGATCCTACGTCCCAGAACACCCGGATCCCCTCCGGATACTTAGGTTAGAAACCCTAACCCAAGATTTCCACTATGAATACCTTGTGAAAAACCTTCACAAGATCAAATCATACAATCAATAGCAATAGTGAATCCCATAACCCGGGATCACAACCTTCTCTCACAACCGAGAGAATCAATAGCAATAAAAGAGTTTATATGAAATAAACAACAACTTACCACAACCCCTATACCTTGAGTATTCTTACCAAATAAGGGCAAGGAGGGATTTGAGGAAGGAGAAGTCACCAAGAACTAGCACCACCAATATGAGCAGCAATGGGTGCCTAGGAATGAATAGGAGACTTGAATCAAGCAATAGCTTGGATGGCTCAACAAGAACAAAGTTCTCTCAAGATGGATTCTAGATCTCAAATGAGGGAGAGAATGATTTCTTGTGAGGAATAGAGCTTTGGAAATGAGTTTTAATCTCTAACTCTTTCAATCTGAATAAGTCTCTCAATAGCAGCTCTAACCTTGAGAGAAATGACCAAGCTTTGTATTTATAGGGTCCCACAAAATCGAGCTAGGTCATCTCCCAACGGTTGGAAATCTGGGGCAATTAGTCGGTCAAAGAACAACCACTGACCGACTAGTTCATCAACTAGTCGATCGGTGAAACAACATGAAACGACTAAAGGATGAACAGTGAACAGATGAAATTTCAAACCTAGATAATTAGTCGGTCCAAGAAGACTTTCCGACCGACTAGTTTCTCAACTAGTCGGTCGGTCAGTTAACTTAGACTGACTAAGAGTCAAAAAGTATTAGTCTGAATACAACTTGATTTAGTCGGTCCAAGAACAAATGTTGACCGACTAGATCATCAACTAATCGGTCACCAAACGTTCTTAGACCGACTAACGATAAACAGTAACTCAGGTGAAAAATTGGCATGTACAGTAAAGCTCAACTAGTCGGTCTAAGAAGCATCACTGACCGACTATTTCACCAACTAGTCGGTCGGTGAGTCAACTAAGACCGACTAACTGTAAACAGTAAAGAGCTTAAGATTTGGGAGACAAACTAGTCGGTCCAAGAAGCTTTTCCGACCGACTAGATCACCATCTAGTCGGTTGGTTCTTCTTTTTGAACCAACTAACATGCACAAGAAGTCGCGAATCGAAGCACGAAGCTTCGGGAAAGTTTGTATGGACTTCTACTAAGATCCTAGAGCTAAGATAGGAGCGTTATGAAGATATAAACCGTAAGACCTACTCAAGGCTTAACATTCTACGATAGAAGCTTAAAGACTATAAATAAAACTTGACGATACCGTCTTCAATAGCTTCAATCGAATCTTCATGACTTCTAAAATGGTCCAAAAGCTTCAACGAAGCTTTAGGCATATGAATACGTGCTTTGAGAAGTCTTGAGACGTCGCTTTGGAAGTTCACATGAATTTGGCGACGATCTCCATAACTGCGCTCACAAAGTGTTAGTTCACGATTTATTTATGTTTGCTCATCATCCAAAACCAAATCCGGGGAGTCCAATACTCAACAGTAATGACAAGGCAGTTAAAGTATGAGTGCAACAAGTAAAGTAAAGTACAACAAGCAACTAGCATGGCATGGCAAGAGTAGCAACCTATTATCATTCACAAGTCACGTTTTCATGTCGTGCACAGAGTTCACGCCTTACAGCTGAAGTGGCTGTATGGGCACACTTCTACGCTGAGTGGTCGCTCAACCCTACCCCTCCACGTGTATCGAGCCAGGGCTTTACCCCCGAACGTGAATGCTCGCTTCTGGATCACGAGCCAGGAAGTGTTTTTGGCATAGGGGTGCACCTAGCCTGGACAAGCAAGTACAAGTATGTAGTGTGTGCTACGAATGCAACATTCAAGGCATGGATAACATGGCATGGCAAGTAGCAAGGCGTACAGGTAAGGAATTTAAACATGACAGTTTAGTATGCATTAATGACATGAACAAGTAAAAGGGGAAGGATCTAGCTTCGTTGTCAAGCTAGATCAAACAGGCGTCTAGGCAGCTATCATTTCACTGCCTAGTCTCTTTTACGCTAAAAAACAAGGAAGTGGCCTAAAACATGGCCCTAAGCAAAAGTTGGCAAGTTTCACTTGCCTGCAACGCAACGTCTGAATACACCGTCCAAAGAGTCCAAAGTCCAATTCTACCTACGTGCACAAGTCCACCGGCCTACATTCCCGATTTAAATTATCTTAATTAGTGATTCTAAACATTTAAAAACGTCAATTTTAATCTTGATTAACAGGCTGTGATTGGGGGTCCTAAGGGTGCAAAACGTTACCTCAACACGACACAAAAGCTACACTGGCGTCGGGTAGCGATGCCAGGGGTTGGAATAAAAGATCGCGCTCCTAGTCCAGATTCCAAAATAGATTCCTTGCTCGTCAAGTCTGGGCAGCAACCAGATCAACGAACCAAGATTCCAAAGCTAGAACGTGCGATGACGGGCTATGACGTATCGCAATGTCAAAATAGTCCAACGGTGAAGAAGAAGCACTTGGGTGGGACCCACAGCAGTTCTAGGGGTCAATGGGGGACCCACAACAACTCTGGAGAACTTGGGGGCCCACGGTGGCAAGCGGTGCGAGAATTGCGACGTTGCGACGTTGCGACGAACGTCGCTCGGTCAGACACAGGCCGCTGCGAGGATTCCTCTCGGTTAGACACTGCGGGCAGGGGTTGCAGCGTGCGGGCGTTGCAACGAAGCGACGGTGCGGGCGCTTGGGTCGGTCAGGCACTGCGGGGGCGTCGGTCGGGCGCTTGGGCGGGGTTGCAACGTTGCAAGCGTTGCAACGAAGCGGGTGATGCGGCGATGCGGGGGAATCCTTCGGTCGGTGCGGGCGGGAGCGTCGGTCGGGCGCTTGGGCTGCAGCGGATGCGGGGTGCGGTGCGGTGCGGGCGGAGGCGGGGAAATCTCTCGGTCAGACCGAGAGATGTCCACGGTCGTAGCGGGGCGGTGTGATGCAACAAAGCGGGGGTGCTTGGTGCCATGCGGAGCAGCGGGATGCGGGCGAGGCTCTCAGTCAGACCGAGCGGATGCGGGGTTTTATGTCGTTCGGGCACTGGGCGGCTGCAGCTGCGGTTGCGACGAACGTCGCAAGCGTAGATGCGAAAGTTGGGGGATGATTTGTGACGGCTAGGGTTGTTTTCTTGAGGAAAATGGGTTTCCTAAGCCCCATATATATATTGTAGATGGGTTTGACCAAGTCTAGGGTTTAAGTTGAATTAAAATTGCTTTTTAATCAATTTTAAACCCAAAATATCACCCACACTATATCCCTAGCTATAGGGATGCGGCCAAGGGGCTAGGATTTGGGTCAAAAATATTTTGAAGTGTTATAAACTAATAGAAATTATATTGGGTCGAAATAATTTAAAACTTGGTATTTAAAAATATTTAAAGCTTTGATTAAAATGTAAAATAGGTCAAATGAAGTCCAAAAATTGTAAAATAAATATTGGGGTGATCGGGACGACGAGAGGAAGATAACTAAGAAGGTGGATCTCAATTTCGACGTCGAGTGACGAAACTAAAAATAGAAACGTCTCACGTCAAAAGTGAAAATCGCAACGTCTATTCGAATAAGATCAAATCGTGGGAGAACGACCCGAGAAATGTCGTTCCAAATTAGTGCCACAATTTAATACTCTCAGAGACGTTCACAACGACATATCACACTAAAGTGTTCAAAAACAAATAAAGTCTGAAATAAATACGTGCACAATCAAATCTATGTGCACGTACACGTACAACGAAAACAGACCGTTACATCCTCCCCACCTTAGGAATGATTCCGTCCTCGGAATCAACATCAAGCACTGCTCGGAAAGAGGTACGGGAAGCACTGTCTCATGTCATCTTCACGCTCCCAGGTGGACTTCCCAGGGAAACCATGACGCCACTGCACTCGAACCAAGTCGACGGTCATGTTCCTTAGCTGCTTCTGCCGTCGATCCAGAATCTTAACTGGCTGCTGATCATAGGTAAGATCCGGACGAACCGTGATTTTTGAGAAATCCACAGCATTGGACGGATCACTGACGTATCGACGTAACTGAGATACGTGAAATACATCGTGAACTCCCTCCAGCGACGACGGCAACGCCAAGCGATAAGCCACAGCTCCAATTCTCTCCAGAACGTCAAACGGCCCAATGTACCTCGGACTTAGCTTGCCTCTCTTCCCAAATCGAATAACTCTGCGGTTCAGAGAAATCTTCAGAAAGACATGGTCTCCAGGCTGAAACTCCAAAGGCCTCCATCTAGCATCTGCCCAATGCTTAAAACGGTCCTGCGCAATCCTCAGCTTCTCCTGTATGTTCCTCACAACATCCACGGCCTCCACAACCATCTCCGGCCCTAACAGCTCCCGATCTCCAATGTCAGCCCAGCTCAGTGGCGATCGACATTTTTTCCCGTATAGCACGGCAAAAGGCGCCATACCAATACTCGCCTGGTAGCTGTTATTGTAGGCAAACTCAACATGATGGAGATGATCCTCCCAAGATCCCTTGAAGTCCAACATGCACGCCCTCATCATGTCCTCCAAAATCTGAATCGTCCTCTCGGACTGGCCATCCGTCTGCGGGTGGTACGTCGTGCTGAAACTCAGACTCATACCCAAGCTCTTCTGCAGACTTTGCCAAAACTGAGACGTGAATCTCGTGTCTATGTCCGACACGATACTCTCGGGGACTCCGTGAAGTCGTACGATCTCATGCACGATTCACGTTACATCACTATCTAAACTAGGGAAAGGAAATAAGATCTGAGAGTAAAAGAATTTACCTCCATATATCTCCTCGCTAGTGTCTTAGTGGACTGTCCTACCCGGAAGGGAATAAAGTGCACGAATTTGGTCAATCGGTCTACGATCACCCAAATCGTGTCATTCTGCTTCGGACTCCGAGGTAGTCCAGTTACGAAATCCATAGTGATCTGTTGCCACTTCCACTCCAGAATCGGAAGCGGTTGTAGCAACCCGCCGTACGTTGATGCTCTGCCTTTACCTGCTGGCAAACCAGACACTTGGCTACACTCCGAGCCACACTCCTCTTCATACCATGCCACCAATAGTTAAGGCGAAGATCCTTATACATCTTGGTGCCACCCGGATGCACAGAATACGGCAAACTGTGTGCCTCAACCAATAACTCCTCTCTGATATCCCCAGCTGGCACACACAACTTGGCTCCATACCTCAGCAAGCCATCCTCATGAATCAAGAAGTCAGTCCGCAGACCGGCTTCCACCTGCCCCTGAATCTTCACCAGCTTAGCATCTCCAGCCTGTCCAGTCTTGATCATATCCATGATCGTCGACTGTATCTGCATACTCATTAACGAAGAAGCCTCTCCAGGAAGAATAATCTCAATACCAGACTCGCAAAGATCCTACTGCAATCTCCACTGCGAAGTCAACAACATTGATGGGATTTATCTGATCCAAGGGCTCTCTTTCGACTAGTGCATTGTCCGTCCTTCGCCCTACTTGAGAGCGAAGGCCGGACAACCTTGCACAAAATAACGCAGCGGAAGCGGAAAGATAAAGAGAAAAAATTTATATAAACATTTTATATAAACTAGCCCTATCAGCATAAAACCCAAGCCAAGAAAATGCTACTATCCCGGGGTTGGGTCCAGACCAACCCCTAAGGATACTACTATCTAATTAACTACTTTAGCTACTGCAATTAAAATAATGCACATTAATTAAAACTAAGGTCGAGAAAACTCAACATACCCGTAACTCTTGCCTTGCAGCAAAAGTGTTACCGAAGGCAATCAATTGCCCTTCCCGCATAAGCTGCTCCGATCCCAGCAACTGCTTGTGCCGATCCCAGCAACTTCTGGTCGCCGAGCCAACCCTCCAGAAAGTTTCACTTGAATGGATCCAACGCCTAGACTTCAGATCCAATCTGAGTTCCTCCGATGCCTTGCTAGGGCTCGACCGAAACAAAGAATGAGAACGAGAACTTTTAATTTAGCTTCCAGATCAATGCTTGTTCTTAATTTGAACTGCCTTGATCATCGGCTGGTGCAACTTTCAATGAGGAGACCACCCTACTATTTATAGGCGGAGTGAGGAGCTCCTCAATTGAAATAGTCGATGTGGGACTAAATAATGGGAATGGAATCTTATAGTTCAAAACTATAAAGAGCCATAGATAATTTGTTTCTCAAGTAAAACGTACACATCGTATATGTAAATCGGAGTGCTCGACGAGACGAACGCATAGGAAGAAACGGCACCTCATTTGGACTTCGTTTGACCCTTCAAACTAGAGATTTAAAATCTGATTTTCGAAACAATTGAGGAACTGCGATCTGAATCGCGTTCTCGGTAAAAACACCCCAGTGCCACGTGGTGCGCCCGGAGTGTGCCACGTGGCATGCTCCAATTAGACAGCACCGCCCGCACTGATCGCGGGCGGCTTCTCGCGTTCGCGAGTGCGGGCCCCGCCCGCACTCAGCGACGCTAACGCGGGGCCTGCTGACGTCAGCGCGCGTCCCCCACCCGCACTCAGTGACGCTGACGCGCGCTGACGTCAGCGGGCCCCCCGTCAGTGTACCAGAAGGGGGGGTTTTCTTTCTGTCTTTTTACAAAAAAATCCATGTAATTCCGCTAATTACAAAAAGATTCTTTTGAGCATAACTTGCTCATTTGATCTCCGATTCAGGTGCGGTTTCTTCCTATGCTCTTCTTAGAATGTCCACAACATTCCTAAGCATATAATGTCTTGTTAATTTATTGTATCGTATACAAATGATCTTAGGGCACCATCCCTCAACATCTCCCACTTGCACTCAGGATCATTTATCCTGAGTACAAAATTATCTGCAACTTCCTTGCAGCATCAGTTCTCATGCATCATAATGCATTATTCTCTATTCTTTTACTAGACGTAAGACCACACTCTTTGTCAGACCCTACAGCCTGGCCCTACTACAGGTTTAGGTTCGTGACCCTAGACAGCAGTGACCATGAGCAGTAGTTGCCGTCCCTGTTTCGGCATCATAATTATGTGGTTTAACCCATTGACAAAATCGTCGGGACTACCAAGACTGTATCCGTGATGAATACCGCAGTTTTAATCCTTTCGTCAAGACTATGTTGTTTATTCAAGTTTAGGGTATGGTAACATGTCAACCCCACTAACTTGAAACTGGTCAGTTACATCGGTCTTTAGTTAAATACATGTTGAACTTCTTTCAACATACTTTGATCAAAGATTTTCACTAAAGCACCGAACCAACACATACAACACTAACTCTCCTTAATGAGAGAGACGAATCCTTTCTTAGACACAACTCCCCTCACACGCTTCAAGTGCCACCCAACCAAAATCCTTTCGACAAGTAAAGCCTTGAAGCTAGGAAGATGATCTAAGTGACACCATTCACATGCAGGTTTGTTCAATGTCCTCAAGTCATAGGACCAACTTGCCTATCATCACTAAAAGTTATCATTGACATTTTAAATTAAGTTTAACCAAATGATAACCTTTTATGAGTCGTTCAGTGAACTCATTCTCTAATAAGCACCTGCGTCTTGTTTCTGACTTCACCAAGTCAAACGATTACGAGTCCATCGTTACTAATCCATAGTGAATACAAAGACACAATGGTCTTATCGATGTGTCGATATCCTTTTCTCGACATATCAATGACCACGAACCTGTTTAAGACTTTAAGCTCCAATCGGTAAAAACACTTTCTCATAATCGTGATCATCATCAAGATAAGTGTATACCTTGCTAAAAGTCTAAGGAAATTATCTAAGTATATAAGATGACACAAATGCACAAAGATAATTTGATACCAATAAATTTATTTTATTCATGAATAAGATATTTTTCAGGACAATGTGCCTCATAGGCATACAACTCTCAAAACATCTACCACTCACTACAAGGCCCACTCTTTATGGTATTTCATACCGCTTTTACACATTAGTTTCTCCAAACGATCACGTGCAAGGGCCTTTGTAAATGGATCAGCTAAATTTTCTTCAGACGTGACTCTGAGGATTTTTATGTCCTTCCTCTTCTCAATATCACGTATCAAGTGATATTTTCGAAGAATGTGTCTGGATCTCTTGTGGAATCTGGGTTCTTTGACCAAGCTCAATGTGGCATTGTTATCACAATACAACGGTATTGGATCTATAACAGTAGGCACGACTCTTAGCTGGCTCACAAATTTCCTAATCCAGACAGCTTCCTTTGCTGCATCATTGGCCGCTATATATTCGGCCTCCATAGTTGAATCAGCAACGGTATCTTGCTTTGAACTTCTCCAGCTCACTGCACATCCGTTGAGAGTGAAAATGTATCCTGAAATTGACTTGCTGTCATCTACGTCACTCTGAAAGATGGAATCCGTGAAGCCCTCAATCTTGAGTTCTTCACTTCCATAAATCAAAGCTAGATCTTTTGTTCTTCGCAAGTACTTGAGAATCGTCTTGACTGCTTTCCAGTGTTCTTCTCCATAGTTAGACTGATATCGACTTACTGCACCTAGTGCAAAAGCGACATCAGGTCTGGTACATATCATGGAATACATGATCGATCCAACTGCCGAAGCATATGGAATGTTGCTCATGCGTTCTCTTTCCAAGTCAGTCTTTGGAGACATCTTCTTGGAAAGACTTATTCCGTGATTTGCGGGTATAAACCCACCTTTACTGTTTTCCATGTTAAACCGTTTTAACACAATATCAATGTACCTAGATTGGGAGAGTCCTAGCATCCTTTTAGATCTATCTCTATAGATCTTCACACCTAGTATGTAGGATACTTCTCCCAAATCTTTCATGGAGAAGTTAGTTGATAACCAATCCTTAACAGACTTCAACATTGGTATGTTGTTACCTATTAAGAGAATGTCATCAACATAAAGTACAAGGATGACTAAATTGTTTCCACTGGTTTTCTTATAAACGCATGGCTCATCTTCATTTTTAATAAAATCAAACTCTTTGACCGTATTATCAAATCGGATGTTCCAGCTCCTGGATGCCTGCTTCAATCCATAAAAGGATCTATGCAGTCTACATGCTTTTCTTTTTCTCCCACTGACTTCGAAACCTTCCGGCTGAGACATGTAAATATGCTCTTCTAAATCACCATTTAGAAATGCAGTTTTTACATCCATCTGTGAGATTTCGTAGTTGTGATAGGCAGCAATAGCGAGTACAATCCGGATGGATTTGTGCATGGCTACGGGTGAGAAAGTTTCGTCATAATCTACACCTAGAATCTGACGATAACCTTTCGCAACAAGTCTAGCCTTGTACGTTTCTATTTTTCCATCTGCACCGATCTTCCTTTTGAAGATCCATTTGCAGCCAATAGGAACACTTCCCTTGGGCACATTCTCTAAAGTCCAAACTTTATTAATGTGCATGGAATCCATCTCAGATTTCATTGCATCCAGCCATTTCTTAGAGTCTCTACTCTGAATTGCTTCTTGGAAGCTAATAGGATCATCTTCAACTAAGATGATATCCTCAACTCCTCCATCTACGAGAAATCCGTAGTATCTTTCTGGAGCTCGAGGAATCCTATTTGACTTCCTAATAATTGCTTCAGGAGCATTAGGCTCTGCCTCTCCTACTGGTTCCGCGATCTGTTCATGTGTTGATTCTGTCTCTAGACTTTCGTCCAGTTCTATTACCTCGCCATTAGGCTCCTTCACAAGGAATTCCTTTTCAAGAAAGGTGGCGTGTTTGGACACAACAATCTTTTGTTGTTCCTGGTGATAGAAGATGTGTCCCGTCGAGTGACTAGGATACCCAATGAATCTACACATAATAGACCTATCCTCCAGTTTATCTGGATTAAGCTTCTTGACATACGCAAGACAACCCGATACCTTAATATGCTTAAGGTATGGTTCCTTCCCGTTCCATATCTCATATGGTGTCATTGGCACAGATCTAGATGGAACTCTATTAAGGATATGGGTAGCAGTTTCTAGGGCATAGCCCCAAAGGGAGATAGGTAACTCAGAGTCACTCATCATTGATCGAACCATGTCTAACAAGGTACGATTCCTTCTCGCTGACACACCATTATGTTGAGGTGTGTAAGGAGGAGTTATCTAAGAGAATCCCATTCTCTCTTAAATGCGCAAGGAATTCATGGCTCAAGTATTCTCCTCCTCGATCAGATCGAAGAATTTTAATACTTTTGCCCGTCTGTTTTTCAACTTCGTTACGATACTCTTTGAATTGCTCAAATGTATCAGACTTGTGCTTCATCAAGAACACATGTCCGAACCTAGAGTGATCATCAGTAAATGTAACAAAGTATGAATATCCTCCTTTCGCTAAAGTAGACATTGGTCCACATACATCAGAATGTACTAGACCCAAGAGTTCACTAACTCTTTCCCCTTTACCCGTAAAGGGAGTTTTAGCCATTTTACCTTTGAGACAAGACTCGCAAGTGTCGTACGACTCATAATTCGAGAGGTCAAGAGACCCCTCTTTATGCAACTTGCTAAGTCTTTTCTCTCCGATATGGCCTAGTCTACAGTGCCAAAGGAAAGTTTCATTAAAACTAGATTCCTTACGTTTTCGTGTGTTAACACTTAACACAACGTCATTAGACAGAGTGTATACACCATTATTCATTGTTCCAAATCCCAGCAATTTATCATTAAAGAAAATGTTCATAACAGATTCATTAATGGTAAATTTATATCCGTCTTTGGCCAAAGCCGAAATGGAAATAACGTTGCATAGAAAATTTGGTATATAATAACATTGTTTCAAAAACAATGTGGCACCGTTTGTCAAGGTGTGCTTTAGGTCTCCTACGGCTTTAGCAGCTACATTAGCTCCATTACCGACTTGAAGAACTATTTCGTCCTTTCTTGAGTTTCTAAATGTGCTCATACCTTGTAAAGAATTACAAATATGAGTACCCACACCAGTATCCAATACCCATGCATTAGAAGTTACAGAAAGGACTATACTCTGTATAACTAATACCTTAGAAGTCGAGACATCAATATGTCCTTTCTTCTCTCCGTTAAGCCCAAAGTTTTCTAAGCAATCAATATTTAAACCAGTCAATTTATTATTCAGGATAAGATTCATATTTGTTTTCATGCTGCAAAAGACATAGAATTAATTTAGTGTAATTCATGATAAAATAATATAGTTAATATGGTTTTTAATTAACTATGGTCTCCCACTATTTTACAATCATTCTCTAAAATGAACAAATTTTAATATCTTAAAATATAGTGAAAGAGGGATCCAATCATCATGAACCTCACAACCTTGAGGAGACTCAACAAGTTGATTGGTTCCATGATTGGTAGACTAACTCTTAGTCAATCACATCACATGTGACTCCCTATCGATTCTTACCCACAGTCGCTTATGATCTTGAGGAGACTCAACTAATCATAATGACTGGTCTAGTCAGACCCTTGATTTCGTGTCCAGATTTGACTTAGATCGATGCTCGAGGAGACCCGACGTATCAATTTGGGTCAAGTCCAGACTACATCACATGTATGTTGGAGTTTGTTCCTTAAAGAAAAACATGTCATAGCTTAAGGAGACTCAACAACTATAAATGGCTTCTTTGAGTTACTAAGCTCCAAAATCAAGGAGGGCCACGAATTAATCTTTAATAAGATTTATAACGCATTGACTAGATATAACCAAGGCTAACACATTTTATTATTAGCAAATTTGCGGTACAAGCGGGCATGACCAGGGTTAGGGCCGGGCAGGATCACTTGCGCCCAGCAAAGCTGAGTCGATCCACAACACCTTCCCTAACTACCTACCCATACCAATCTCCATTGAAAGTGCTAATGATAAAAAGGTGTTATATTGATTTAATCTGGTTGTTATGATTTATTTAACTAGTTAATCCTATCAACTAGTCATAACCTATAATTCAAAATTATTAAGATGTGTTTCATAACTTTTATTAGAAACCTATCAACTATAGGATTTTAATAAATCACATCAGAATTGTTTCAACAAACAAGGGACAATCCTAATCATTCATTAGGATGTGTTATTTAAAATATTGTGAACAACATTTTAAAACATAGCCAAAGCTAGTCATTTAAATTTAATCAAATTAGAGATTTAAATGAATTTTAATGGCTAACCCTACAAGTCTTTCTTTTAGCAATTATCAAATAAAAGCAAAAGAAACATAAATTCATTAATTATCACATAATTAAAAAGATCTAATCTTGGTTTTCAGAACAATTTTCGAAAAAAATTTGAAAACCATCATATAGTTAGTGCAAGACTAACTACAAGTTTTAATTACATGCATTTCATAAAAGCAGTATATAGATAGTCTATGTAACCTGGCTCTGATACCAATGATGGGATTTATCTGATCCAAGGGCTCTCTTTCGACTAGTGCATTGTCCGTCCTTTGCCCTACTTGAGAGCGAAAGCCGGACAACCTTGCACAAAATAACGCAGCGGAAGCGGAAAGATAAAGAGAAAAAAATTATATAAACATTTTATATAAACTAGCCCTATCAGCATAAAACCCAAGCCAAGAAAATGCTACTATCCCGGGGTTGGGTCCAGACCAACCCCTAAGGATACTACTATCTAATTAACTACTTTAACTACTGCAATTAAAATAATGCACATTAATTAAAACTAAGGTCGAGAAAACTCAACATACCCGTAACTCTTGCCTTGCAGCAAAAGTGTTACCGAAGGCAATCAATTGCCCTTACCACATAAGCCGCTCCGATCCCAGCAACTGCTTGCGCCGATCCCAGCAACTTCTGGTCGCCGAGACAACCACTTGCTCCAGAAAGTTTCACTTGAATGGATCCAACGCCTAGACTTCAGATCCGATCTGAGTTCCTCTGATGCCTTGCTAGGGCTCGACCGAAACAAAGAATGAGAACGAGAACTTTTAATTTAGCTTCCAGATCAATGCTTGTTCTTAATTTGAACTGCCTTGATCATCGGCTGGTGCAACTTTCAATGAGGAGACCACCCTACTATTTATAGGGGGAGTGAGGAGCTCCTCAATTGAAATAGTCGATGTGGAACTAAATAATGGGAATGGAATCTTATAGTTCAAAACTATAAAGAGCCATAGATAATTTGTTTCTCAAGAAAAACGTACACATCATATATGTAAATCGGAGTGCTCGACGAGACGAACGCATAGGAAGAAACGGCACCTCATTTGGACTTCGTTTGACCCTTCAAACTAGAGATTTAAAATCTGATTTTCGAAACAATTGAGGAACTGCGATCTGAATCGCGTTCTCGGGAAAACACCCCAGTGCCACGTGGCGCGCCCGGAGCGCGCCACATGGCGCGCTCCAAATAGACAGCGCCGCCCGTACTGATCGCGGGCGGCTTCTCGCGTTCGCAAGTGCGGGCCCCGCCTGCACTCAGCGACACTGACGCGGGTCAGGGCGCTGACGTCAGTGCGCTGACGCGCACTGACGTCAGCGGGCCCCGCGTCAGTGTACCAGAAGGGGGGTTTTTTTCTTTCTGTCTTTTTACAAAAAATCCATGTAATTCCGCTAATTACAAAAAGATTCTTTTGAGCATAACTTGCTCATTTGATCTCCGATTCAGGTGCGGTTTCTTCCTATGCTCTTCTTAGAATGTCCACAACATTCCTAAGCATATAATGTCCTGTTAATTTATTGTATCATATACAAATGATCTGAGGGCACCATCCCTCAACAAACATCACCGCTGGAAGTCTGCTCAGCGCATCCGCAACCACATTCACCTTGCCAGGGTGATACTGCAAATCAATCTCATAATCTGCCATGAGCTCCAACCACCGACGCTGTTGCATGTTGAGCTCCTTCTGAGTAAAAATGTACTTCAAGCTTTTGTGATCGGTGAAGATCTTCACCTTCTCACTCAGCAGGAAGTGCCTCCAAATCTTCAGCGCAAACACGACTGCAGCCAACTCCAAATCGTGTGTCGGGTAATTCTTCTCATGAGCCTTAAGCTGACGAGAAGCATACGCAACCACGTGCCCATGCTGATGCAAAACACAACCGAGAACTTTGCTGGAAGCATCGCAAAAGATCTCGAATCCTTCACTCCGATCAGGCACAGCAAGAACAGGGGCAGTCGTCAACCTCTCCTTCAGAACATCAACGGCCTTCTCACAATCATCCGACCAAACAAAAGGTACATCCTTCCGGGTCAGTCTGGTCATCGGCTCAGCAATACGGGAGAAGTCCTTAATGAAGCGCCGATAATAACCTGCAAGTCCAAGGAAACTCCGGATCTCAGACGCTGACTGCGGAACAGGCCACTCTCTGATAGCCTTAATCTTCTCAGGATCCACCGATATACCATCTCCTGACACCACGTGCCCGAGAAAAGCAACTCTATCCAGCCAAAACTCGCACTTGGAATACTTTGCATACAAACGATGCTTCCTCAAAATCTCCAACACCGTCCTCAAGTGCGACGCATGCTCTTCCTCTGACCTTGAGTAGATTAAGATGTCGTCAATAAAGATAACGACAAACTTATCTAGCAAATCGTAGAAGATCAGATTCATCAAGTTCATAAAAACTGCGGGCGCATTGGTTACACCGAAGGGCATAACCACGAACTCGTAGTGGCCATACTTCGTCCTGAACGCTGTCTTCTGAATATCTTCCTTTTTCACCTTGAGCTGATGATAACCACTCCTCAGATCCAACTTAGAGAACACCCTCAAACCTCCAAGCTGATCAAAAATGTCATCTATACGAGGCAATGGGTATTTATTCTTGATGGTCACAGCATTCAGCTCCCTGTAGTCCACGCACATGGATGCGAACCATCCTTCTTCTTCACCAGCAGCACCGGTGCTCCCCACGGAGACACACTGGGATTGATGTAACCATTTTGCAAAAGCTCATCCAGCTGCCTACGTAACTCCTCCAACTCAGCTGGAGACATACGATACGGCACCTTCGAAATAGGCTGCGCTCCCGGAATAAGATCGATCGAAAACTTGAGAGCTCGATCGGGCGGCGGTCCAGACATCTCCTCGGGGAAGACGTCGTCGAATTCATGCACCATAGCTGGTCTACTCTGCTCCATCTGCATAGCAACGATCTCCACCGGTCTGGCCCGAAATCTGACAGGGCCAAGCGAACTCCTACCTCGACTGAACTCAAACACTGGATGTCCAGGGATCTCGAACACTACCTTCTTCCTCCGACAATCGATCGTAGCATAGAAACTCACTAGCCAATCCATCCCAAGCACTGCATCATAGTTGATGATGTCGTGGACAATAAAATCTGCGTAAAGCTCATGTCCACGGACCACCAAAGGGCAAGAATTGCAACCACGATGCACCGAGATCACGCCATTTCCTGTAACGATGTTCCAACTCTTGGGAAGAGGGGATGCTGTCAAGGAATGCTTCTCCACGAAGCTCCGGGATATAATGCACATCGATGCACCAGAGTCAAAGAGGACTCGTGCAGGAAATGTGCAAACCAAAATTACACCTAACAGACAATCAACAATCAAACCCTATTCTAACAAACAATCATATGCAAGCAACCAAACATAAGCTAACAACCAAACTAACTAAGGAAGGGACAACTAGACAGAGGGTTACCTGCGATAACCTCATCCACAGCCTCGCTCTCCACTGCAGTCATCAGGAAAACCTGCCTCCTCGGCTGAACAGCCATCTGAAACGTCTGCTTCTGCGGAATCAGAGGCGCTCCACGTCCAGCAGGTACAGGTGCTCTCTGTTGCAAGGGCTGTGCTACAACTGGTCCCCTCTGTAGCTGTGCTCCATCAGGTCCTCTCCTCATCTGGTTCGCATGCTGACAATCCTTCGCTACATGAGTAGCATCTCCACAGATCAGGCACTGCCCCAGAAATCTCCTGCACTGCTCCTTGATGTGGCCAGTCTTGCCGCAGAAATGGCAAGTCTTCTGAGTAGGCCCTCTTGGCCTCTTGAACTGCACTGGCTGATTAGGCTTGAACCCAGGCCTAACCACTCCTCTGGCCTGCTCCATAGGCCTCTTCCCAGCTCCAGAAGTCTGTCCTCTCTTATGCCTCGCAATCAGCTCCTGCCTCCTAGCAGCAACCATCAGCTTCTGGTACGACTCCAGATCTGACGAAGACATCAGGCTCTGCAAGTCTAGGGAAAGACCCTGCAGAAACCTCTGAGCCTTCTCCTCAGCATCCTCCACCATCTTCGGTGCAAAGCGACTCAGCCTGGTGAACTCCTGATGGTACTGGTCCACCGTCAGATTTCCCTGTTTCAGCTCAATGAATCGCTGCAACATCTCCCTCCTGGCAGCCTTCAGAAAGTACTCCTCATCAAACCTAGACTTGAAAGTAGCCCAAGGTATCGGCTTCACCAACAGCTCCTCCTCTGCATCCCACCAGTTGAGGGCATTATCCCTGAGCTGCTTCTTCACCAACTCAACCCATCCAGCCGGGTTGATCTTCGACATCTTCAGATTTTCTTCAGTATTTCTGATCCACTCCTCAGTAGCTAGCGGTCCTTCAGATTCATCAAAGTAAGTCGGGCCCAGCTCCCGAAACTGCTTCGCTCCCGGCTCGAAGCGAGAGGCATTCTGGGTGTTCTAAAGCATACCTTACTGCACATGCATTATCGGATGCATCATCTTCATGATCTCAGCATTAGTGGGCTCTTTATCCGGCTCATCAACACGATTGGGCCTACCACCAGCTCGGTTCTGTCGTCTTCCGGCCATCTAATGACATAGGAAAACAAACAAACATTAGACTCAAAGCTTATGACTTGGATGTCAAAATTTATTTACTGGCCATTCTGTTATTATCGTTGTTTCGACAATTCGCAGTTGCAGTGACCTGCATGGGCCACCAATAAAACCTGTCACGCCCCGCTTCCCAAAAATATGGAGGCGAGGCGTGAGGAGGTCCGCTCAGACTTGAAGCTGCGAAGCTGCAAGTCCGATAAGCGTCAATGAACATTAAATAGCAGGTCCTTGCAATTGCGATACGAAACAATAATAATAATAAAGAATGAGACATAAAATAGCCAATCTCAAAATATCCAACAATAACTCCAACATCGCAGAAAAGCCACCAGGCTAAAAGAAAAAGAGTCTAAGGCCCAAGCACGGCCAACAAAAGTACAACGTACGGAAAGTAAAGGTGCTACACACCGCCAACTAACAGCAACCTAAAAAGAAGTAACTCAGAACAGTCTCTAAGACTGGTCACCGGTGTCCACAAACTCCTCGTCAAACGTAGGCTCCGGCTCAGCGTCAGCAAACACCTCGTCCTCAGCTACGGTCTCTGGCTCAGGGTCTAACATGTGACACCCAAAAGAGCAAGGGGCACATGTCAGCAAGTCTACATGAGACTTGTGCAAGGAAACTGAAAGTACAAGTAAAGCAACCTAGCAGTTCTAGCATGATGTAATGACATGGCAGTTAAAGTATGAGTGCAACAAGTAAAGTAAAGTACAACAAGCAACTAGCATGGCTTGGCAAGAGTAGCAACCTACTATCATTCACAAGTCACGTTTTCATGTCATGCACAGAGTTCACGCCTTACAGTTGAAGTGGCTGTATGGGCACACTTCTACGCTGAGTGGTCGCTCAACCCTACCCCTCCACGTGTATCGAGCCAGGGCTTTACCCCCTAACGTGAATGCTCACTTCTGGATCACGAGCCAGGAAGTGTTTTTGACATAGGGGTGCACCTAGCCTGGCCAAGCAAGTACAAGTATGTAGCGTGTACTACGATTGCAACATTCAAGGCATGGCAAGTAGAAAGGCGTACAGGTAAGGAATTTAAACATGACAGTTTAGTATGCATTAATGACATGAACAAGTAAAAGGGGACGGATCTAGCATCGTTGTCAAGCTAGATCAAACGGGCGTCTAGGCAGCTATCATTTCACTGCCTAGCCTCTTTTATGCTAAAAAACAAGGAAGTGGCCTAAAACATGGCCCTAAGAAAAAGTTGGCAAGTTTCACTTGCCTGCAACGCAACGTCTGAATACACCGTCCAAAGAGTCCAAAGTCCAATTCTACCTACGTGCACAAGTCCACCGGCCTACATTCCCGATTTAAATTATCTTAATTAGTGATTCTAAACATTTAAAAAACGTCAATTTTAATCTTGATTAACAGGCTGTGGTTGGGGGTCCTAAGGGAGCAAAACGTTACCTCAACACGACACGAAAGCTACACTGGCGTCGGGTAGCGACGCCAGGGGTTGGAATAAAAGATCGCGCTCCTAGTCCAGATTCCAAAATAGATTCCTCGTTCGTCAAGTCTGGGCAGCAACCAGATCAATGAACCAAGATTCCAAAGCTAGAACGTTCGACGATGGGCTACGACGTATCACAACATCAAAATAGTCCAACGGCGAAGAAGAAGCACTTGGGTGGGACCCACAGCAGTTCTAGGGGTCAATGGGGGACCCACAACAACTCTGGAGAACTTGGGGGCCCACGGTAGCAAGCGATGCGAGAGTTGCGATGTTGCGACGAACGTCGCTCGGTCAGACACAGGCCGCTGCAAGGATTCCTCTCGGTCAGACACTACGGGCGGGGGTTGCAGCGTGCGGGCGTTGCAACGAAGCGACGGTGCGGGCGCTTGGGACTGTCAGGCACTGCGGGGGCGTTTGTCGGGCGCTTGGGCGGGGTTGCAACGTTGCAAGCGTTGCAACGAAGCGGGCGATGCGACGATGCGGGGGAATCCTTCGGTCGGTGCAGGCGGGAGCGTCGGTCGGGTGCTTGGGCTGCAGCGGATGCGGGGTGCGGTGCGGAGTGGGCGGAGGCGGGGAAATCTCTCAGTCAGACCGAGAGATGTCCTCGGTCGTAGTGGGGCGGTGCGATGCAACGAAGCGGGGGCGCTTGGTGCCGTGCGGAGCAGTGGGATGCGGGCGAGGCTCTCGGTCAGACCGAGCGGATGCGGGGTTTTCCGTCGGTCGGGCACTGGGCGGCTGCAGCTGCGGTTGCGACGAACGTCGCAAGTGTAGATGCGAAAGTTGGGGGATGATTTGTGACGGCTAGGGTTGTTTTCTTGAGGAAAATGGGTTTCCTAAGCCCCCTATATATAGTGTAGATGGGTTTGACCAAGTCTAAAGTTTAAGTTGAATTAAAATTGCTTTTTAATCAATTTTAAACCCAAAATATCACCCACACTATATCCCTAGCTATAGGGATGCGGCCAAGGGGCTAGGATTTGGGTCAAAAATATTTTGAAGTGTTATAAACTAATAGAAATTATATTGGGTCGAAATAATTTAAAACTTGGTATTTAAAAATATTTAAAGCTTTGCTAAAAATGTAAAATAGGTCAAATGAAGTCCAAAAATTGTAAAATAAATATTGGGGTGATCGGGACGACGAGAGGAAGATAACTAAGAAGGCGGATCTCAATTTTGACGTCGAGTGAGGAAACTAAAAATAGAAACGTCTCACGTCAAAAGTGAAAATCGCAACGTCTCTTCGAATAAGATCAAATCGTGGGAGAACGACCCCAGAAATGTCGTTCCAAATTAGTGCCACAATTTAATACTCTCAGAGACGTTCACAACGACATGTCACACTAAAGTGTTCAAAAACAAATAAAATCTAAAATAAATATGTGCACAATCAAATCTACGTGCACGTACACGTACAACGAAAACAAACCGTTACAATGTTCATCATCATTTGGATATAACAGTCCCTAAACTGAAACCGCTACATACCATCTTGTTCCAAAGGGCATGTTTCTTCTGTATGCTTTGGGCTGTGACAGTAACTTTTGCTCACTATTTACCCATCACTTCACTATTTTCCCAAACTGATAGTGATATGTAGCATGATATGTGCATCAACATCATAGATATATAATAGCCCTCAAACTGAAAAATGTGCATGATATGTAGCAGTTTCAGAAAGGGGAAAAATTGATCAGTATATGTGCATCATCATTGGGCACATGGATTGTATCATGAAATTCAGTAGGTATTTGGAAGTTGCTCATTATAAATGAACCTTCCCAGCCAAATAACACCTATTTCTTCTTATCAAATGGTCAAATTCCTCAATATGTAGCAGTTTCAGAATGGTGAAAAAATGAACATCATATGTGCATCATCATTGGCCTAGATGAAAAAACCAAGAAACATTAAATTCCACATGGACCCAAACAGAGAAAAAAATTAAATTTCTACTGCTCCAAATCATATAAATGATAATGTAGATGAAACTTCCACACACCTAGGAGACAAAAATCCCAGAGTTCCCAAAATGTTGGTATGTTGCAACATACAAACTGAAAGAAACACACCCCATATATGAAAGAAACCAACTGAAAGAGCTGGGACAAACAGCAGAGGAATCAAATAAAACATATCCAACCCAAATGGAGCTGTAACATATATATGAACCTCCCAGCCAAATACCAACTATTTCCCCAAACTGAAACTGCAACATCCCAACTAGGTCCAAACCTTAGCCAAATAATAAATATTTGGTTGCCCTCAGGAACACATGGATTGTATCATGAAATTCAGTAGGTATTTGGAAGTTGCTCATTATAAATGAACCTTCCCAGCCAAATACCCTTATTTCTTCTTATCAAATGGTCAACTTAAAATATCCCCTCATTTTAATGATATGTAGCAGTTTCAGTATGGTGAAAAAATGATCATTATATGTGCAGCATCATTGGGCTAGATGAAAAAACCAAGAAAACAACATTAAATTCCACAAGGACCCAAACAGAGAAATAAATTAAATTGCTACTGCTCCAAATCATAGAAATGATACTGCAGCTGAAACTTCCACCCACACCCAGGACACAAAAAGCCCAAACTTCCCCATATGTTGCTATGTTGCAACATATAAACTGAAAGAAACACACCTCATATATGAAAGAAACCAACTGAAAGAGCTGGGACAAACAGCAGATCAAGCAAATAAAACATAGGCATCCCATCTGGAGCTGCAAAATATATATGAAAAGATTTATAGAACTGATACTGCAGCTGAAACTTCCTCCCACACCCAAGACACAAAAAGCCCAGACTTCCCCATAATTTTCTATGTTGTTATGCCGTTGAACCTTCCTTTTCAACCCATAAATACCCCACCAGTAAATCATAGTAAAATTCACAATTCATAAAAATCCCACGGAAACATTGTAAGAAATAAAACTAGGGTATATGGAAAACATTTCAAAATTTCATAAAATTTGAATATGTAACATTAAATCTTTTTTCTTTACAACATATAAAAACAATAACTTTCGTTGTAGATGGGAATCCAGCATTGAAAAAATCATGTTGGGGAATAAAATGTTACAACTAGCTAGCCATCCAGCATGTATACCGTATTCAAATCCAAGCATACCAATTTCATTTATACTTTTACATCATTGAGCTATTTGGATTAATGCACACTTCATATAATCCATGGGTTTTACGGTTACGAGCCACTCGCATTCATAATATACTGAATTCATGTTCACAACACGACCAACATCACGTAATATGTTCCAAATAGGGACTAAACCCATCAATTTTGAAACCCTAGCCGCATGCACACAATCACATCAAGGAACACAGCCATCATAGCAATAACCCAAGGCAGAAAAATCCCTAGCCGTAATAGCATTTCCCCATGGCAGCAAACAACATAGCATTCATGAACCAATGGCATCATGAAAGAGATAACGAAATTATACCTCGGCGAAAAAAGCGAAGAAAAATTTTAGTAAGCTCACAGAGCCTCCGATCTCAAGGAATAATCGTCAGTTGTCGTCAATTGAGGCCCTCCCGAGGTAGCGCAGTAATTGGCTACACAGTCGGCAACCAAGATCGACGGGAAATAGCTTTGACAGCCTAGGGTTTTGCACGAAGCTTTGCCAGAGGGGTAATGGCACAAGATTGGCACACCCGCCGCAGATCCGACCTCAGCTCCCACAAAAACCCCCGATTGAAACCCTAGAATAGCAGATCCGACCTATTTGGGGCAGCAAGGGTTTTCTTCACCGACGGTTGGCTCCCACGCACAGATCAGGGGTTATGAGGGGTAAGGAGAACGACGATGGGGCCCAATCTCAAGGAATCGAGCAAAATCCCCGCAATTTCCATGGATTTCACAGCGGGAAAAGAGGCCAGCCACGTCAGAGCTCGGAGCTGTGTGCGCTTCGTGGAGAAAGCAGACGAAAGGAACACACTTGCAGAATTGAGAAGAGGAACGTAGGGTCACAGTATTGACGTGATAGGGGAATAGTGAGCAAAAGTAACTTTCTCACCCCAAAGAAGACAAAAGAAATAGGCCCTTAACCGATTACTTGAGTTATGTTGATTTCTAATTTAGGGTTCTTTAACTGAAGCCTATACATAAATATGGAACCTACGACTCTAAGCTGTTTCTTCTTCGTTTAAAGAACAACAGGATAAAAGATCGGTAGCTTCTCGAGGACTGTCATTATAGCTCATCTGAGAGGATATAAAACAAGGAACACATGACTATAACAGGTGCATGGTAACATGCAGGCATCCAAGATAGGCTCCATTGCTAATGAAACTGCTCGTGCGACGAGATTGCAAGGTGATCCTGCGGTACTTTTCATTTCCATGCAATATTACTAGATGGTAAACTCTATGGGCATGCTTCAATTAAATTGTATTCTGATTGGAGCCCTAGATTCCAATCAATGAAGTTATGTGCTCACACGAAAAGCATGGGAGGTGGAAACTGAAATGCCGAGGGATGTAGAGAGAGATCAACTGCCCTCTCAGTAGGTGTGAGAGTTTCTTGTGATCATCCTTATAAATTGTTCATGTCAAGAATCTCGCAGGGCCGGATCGAGCCTCGAGGGCAAGTATTCACACAATAATTGAATTGGTTACGTCGGACTAAGGGGAGAGATCCTTTACTGTTGTCTGAAATAGATAGCGCACCCATCAGAGGACCCGGATGAGAGATGACCCTCCAATTCGCCTCTGATGCTTATGTTAGCGCCAAGCAGATGAAGAATGTAGCGTAGCTATAGGTTTACCACTAGGGTTTGAGAGATGTGGAAAACTAGGGCTTCAAGGTAGAGAGTTAGGGTCTCAGATGTTGAGTATTGGATCCCCCAATTTGGTTTTGATGATGAGCAAACATAATTAATTGTGACTAATCACATGTTTGTGGCTAATGAAAGCATTGTCAATTTAACTCAAGTAACATCAAATGCGACGATGGCTATAGTCAATGATGTAAGAAAATCAAATAATGAATTCAATAAAATCAAGTGGAAGTCTTCAAGGCATTATAAAAAGTGATTGGATAAATGTGTAATTGTTTTTATTCTTCATCTTCTTATTAAAATAGAATGTTAAATCTTGAATAGACTTGATATGTTCACTTCCATACCACTCATACATCATAGTTTATTCATCATTTGAATCACATAGGGTTAGATCTTATAAAAACACGAAATAAAGTTTTTCAGCCTTACCAGACGACAGGTGTTTGAGACCTAGACGTCTAGCGTGCATGCATTCTACTATGGCTGAAACCTAACCCAGACCAGACATCTAATGTTCTCATTCCAGACATCTGCACAGTGAGACAGACGCCTGTGTGATGAACTTTAGACGTCTGGCTCGTAATGTCCAATATTTCCAGTAACTCTGTTTTTTCAGTTTGACTAATCAGACGTCTGAAGTTATCATCCCAGATGTCTGCATAGTGAGTCAGATGCCTGAGTGATGAACTCCATATGTCTGGCGCTTGATGACCAAAATTCCAATAACTTTGTTAAGTTTTCGAAGCTGACTGATCAGACATCTGAAGCTTTACATCCAGACGTCTGTACAATGGCACAGACGACTGGATGTTGAATTCCAGACATCTATCAAATATCGACTAGCATTTCCACTAACTTTGTTGCTAACCCAGTCGGATTAGTCGTTTGAAGCTATGGACCCAAACGACTGCATGGTACCCCAGACGTCTGGGAAGCCTTCTTCAATCATCTAAAACTAGCCGTTTGACTAAATTAATTGTCATGTCAATCAGTGCTTCAGCTGACTAGTTTGTCTTCTCCAGTCGACTGATGACTAGGATTAATGCACGTTAATATCCGTTTATAGCATTAAATGCAGGAGATCTTTGATGGATTATGGTGTGATTCTTGAGCTTTATAAATAGGATTTGTTGACATTTATTTCAAAACTTCTGGAAAATTTAGGAGATAAATTTCTTACATTGAATAGCACTCAATGCTCCAACAAGCTCTTAAGCTCACAGCTTCTACACTTGTCTCCCAAAGCATTCAAGGCATTCAAAGCTGTTCTTCATCTTAGCTTTGTTCCTTATTTTGAGACAATTAGTAAGTGCTCATACTCACATCATTTAGAGCACAACACATACACATCTTTGCCGCATACTATTAAGTCATTATTCAAGGCATAGGTTGTATAATTTGCTTCATATTGATTTGTTTCAATTCTCCTCTCTCTACTTTGTTAAGATTACTCGCAGTTTGTGAGAATGGACCATTTTCGGGTTATGGGAAGTGGTGATGAAGGTTGTATTTGATTGAAATTGGATTCCACCCCCAAGTGGTTTTGATGATGAGCACACCAAATGAGGTTAGTGTACTAACTACACTACAATTAAGTGTGCAGATTACGCGATGAATGAAAAGCTTTATACATACTCCAAAGAAGCACAATCTACGCTCACTTAGCAAAGACAAGGACAACGTTGCTAGCTCGATGATGAAGCTCACGCTCAAGTGGAAAAGAAGCTCAAGAGAAGATCGCATCTACTTCAACTTTGATCAAGCTTCATGAAGACTCGTTCTAAGTCTATAGTGTGTGAGTTGTGTCTTTTCTTAGGATTATGTTAAAGCCAAAGTGTAACGACTGGTTTTCATGTATTTGGATTATCTATATTATATATATATGTTTTGGTAGATTTTCTCCGTATGTGTGGTTTTCCATCTCCGTAGCTTTCATTTTCGTTCGTTTCGTTGTGATTTTCTAGCTTCTTCCTTAGATCGTCGAGTTTGGAGTAAGTCATTCGTGACCAGCTTCATATCACTCATATCTTAGAGATAGCTTGATCTTAGAAGCCTTATGAATCTTCCTGGAGCTTCGCGCTTCCATTCGAGACTTTTCGTGTACTTTAGTTGGTTCAAGAAGGGGAACCAACGGACTAGATTCCAATCTAGTCGGTCAGGAACTCTTCTGGAACCGAATAGTTCATTAAATCGAAAATTCAGAAGTTACTGTTTACTCTTAGTCGGTCTAAGAACAACCACCGACCGACTAGATGTGAAACTAGTCGGTCAGAACTTGCTCTCAGACCGACTAGTTCCTTTGATTAATTTTACCTAAGTTACTGTTTGTCGTTAGTCGGTCTAAGAATATTTTTCGACCGACTAGGTTGCAAACTAGTCGGTCAGCCATCGTTCTTTAACCGACTAGCTCATTGACCATTTTGATGACTTGAGTTACTGTTTGGTGTTAGTCGGTCACAGTTGGTCTACCGACCGACTAGTTCTTAAACTAGTCGGTCAACAACCCTTCTTTGACCGACTAATCGACCCCGAAACCCTAGGTTTCGGGCAGCCGCCGCAACTTTTCCTATTTAAACCCCCAATCATTTTCTTTTCTTTCTTTCACTTCTCTTGGCCATTTTCTTCCCCCTTGACCTCTGATCTTCCCCAACCTTCCCCTAGCTCTTCTCCTTCATCCCCGTAGCCCCTCACACCCTCTTTAGGCCGGCCACCTTCCTTTAGGCCATCGGCGAACCCCAAAACCTCTCAAATCCCAATTTCTCCAGATTTTCTCGCCATTTCCAGATCTGAGCCATAGTTCTCCGGATCGTTCTTCTGTTACCGTGCTTGCTCGGCATCGTTCTTCCGCTACGATACGGGTAGAAAATCGATCCTTTAATATTCTCATAACCCACTTTGTGATTTTTGTTAAACCCCAGTTCTGATATTGTTTTGCCATGGCAGCGATCCCATCTCCGTAGTTAACATTTTGTGACGTGCTCGTTGATCGTCATCCTTGGTATCAGGAAAGTGAAACTTGCCACTTAGGGTTTTAGGCCATGCCCTTAGGCCATTGACTTGTTTTAGCCTAAAAGAGACTAGGCAGTGAAAGGATAGCTGCCTAGACGCCCTTTGATCTAGCTTAACAACGAAGCTAGATCCGTCACCTTCATCATGCTTGCATGTCATGTTTAATTTCAATTAACGGTACGCAAATATCTGTTCATGTCATTGCATACATTGATTGTTCATCGTGATTGTGTAGCACACGCTACTCTAAAATGTAAGCTGCGGCGAGTAGGATTTTGACTCCTACACGGTGATCAGGCTAGGTGCACCCATATGCCAAATACACTTCCTGGCTCGTGATCCAGAAGCGAGCATAGTGTGTTGCTAATCCCAACGCTCGATACACGTGGAGGGGTAGGGTTAAACGGTCGCTTGAGCGTAGAAGTGAGCCCGTACAGCCACTTCAGCCAAAAGACGGAAACTCTGAGCACAAAGTGAAAATAGTGATAAGTGATTCGTGATTAGTGACTTGGTAGCTTTTGCTACATCGTGCGTGCTTGGATCTTCTTTTAACTGTTTCAACATACTTAACTGCCATGTCATTGTATCTTATTATAACTGCTAGGTTGTTAGTTACTTTCAGTTTCCTTGCTCAAGTCTTTTTAGACTTACTGACATGTGCCCCTTTATCTTTTGGGTGTCACATGTTAGATCCTGAGCCAGAGTTCGTTGTTGAGGACGAGGTGTTTGCGGACACCGAGCCTGAGCCTGTGTTTGACGAGGACTTCGTGGACACGGGAGATCAGTCGTAGAGACTGTTTGTGTTGTTGTTTAGTCTGCTTTAGTTGTCGGTGCATAGCACCAATACCTTGTTCCGTGTTGGCTTTTGTTGGCCATGTTTTGGGCCTAGACTCTTTCTTTTAGCCTGGTGGCTTTTCTGGATGTGGAACTTAATTTTAATGTTTCGTCAATTTTGAGATTTGAGATTTTATTTCTATCTCTCTTGTGTTATTATCTTTGTTCTGTTCGTGGTTACAGGGACTTGCATTTGATTTAGTGACGCTTATCAGGCGTGCAGCTTCACAGCTCCACGTTTGAGCGGACCTTCTCACGTCTCGCCTCCATTTTTGGGAAGCGTGGCGTTACAGGTTTTGTTGGTGGCCCATGCAGGTCCTTCCCTTCTGTAACTGTGATTATCGGAATAGCGATAATAATATTAGAATGTCCAATAAACTAAGTTCGACATCTGAGTCATAAGCTATGAGTCTAATTTGTTTCATTTTCTGTGTCATTAGATGGCAGGAAGACGGAATACCCGTGGTGGTGGTGGTGTGCCCCCTCATAAAGAGGAGCCTGAGCGGGAGCCCACCAATGGGGAGATGATGCGGATGATGCTTCAGATGATGCAGGTGCAGCAGGGTGTGCTCCTGCAAGTCCAGAATGCTCCAGTTATTCGAGCTGCTCGGGCAGTTTCGGAGGCCCCTCGTTCCGAGCCAGGAGCGAAGCAGTTTCAGGAGCTGGGTCCTGCTTATTTTGATGGGTCTGAGGGTCCTCTAGCTACCGATGAGTGGATTCGGAACATAGAGGATAATTTGAAGATGGCGAAGATCGGCCCGGCTGGATGGGTTGATTTGGTGAAGAGGCAGCTCAAGGATAATGCTCGAAACTGGTGGGATGCGGAAGAGAAGATGCTGGTGGAGCCGATAGCTTGGGCTACTTTCAAGTCCAGGTTCGATGAGGAGTTCTTTCCGAAGGCTGCCAGGAAGGAGATGCTGCAGCGTTTTATTGATCTGAAGCAAGGGAGCTTAACGGTGGACCAGTACCACCAAGAGTTCACTAGGCTGAGTCGGTTCGCATCGAAGATGGTGCAGGATGCTGATGAGAGGGATCAGAGGTTCCTGCAGGGACTTGCTTTGGAGCTTCAGAGTTTCGTGTCTTCCTCTGATCTGGAGTCTTATCAGAAGGTTCTGGTAGCTGCGAGGAGGCAGGAGCTGAACTTGAACCAGAGGAGAGGACATGTTGCTGGAGCTGGGAAGAGGCCTATGGAGCAGGCCAGATAGGTGGTTAGGCCTGGTTTCAAGCCCAACCAGCCAGCTCAGTTCAAGAGGCCAGGTGGGCCTGTTCTGAAGACTTGCAACCATTGCGGCAAGGCGGGCCATGTGAGGGACCAATGCAGGAGACTTTTGGGGCAGTGCTTGGTCTGCGGCGATGCTTCGCATACTCTGAAGGATTTCCCGAGCATCAAGCAGCCTTGGAGGGCACCTGTTGCAGCTCAGCCGTTGCAGCAGAGAGCACCGGTACCAGCTGGTCGCGGAGCAGCTCTCGTGCTGCAGAGGCAGGCTTTTCAGCGGGCTGTGCAGCCAAGGAGGCAGGATTTTCTGATGACCACTGTGGAGAGCGAGGCAGTGGATGAGGTTATCGCAGGTAACCCTCAATCTAGTTGTTTCCTTCCTTAATTAGTTTTAGTTATTAGATTATGTTTGGTTGCTTGCATATGATTGTTTGCTAGAATAGGATCTGATTGTTAGATTGCTTGTTAGGTGTGATTCTGGTTTGCACATTTCCTGCACGAGTCCTCTTTGACTCTGGTGCATCGATGTGCATTATTTCTCGGAGCTTCGTGGAGAAGCGTTCCATGTCGACGTCCCCTCTTCCCAAGAGTTGGAATATCGTCACAGGAAATGGCGTGATCTCGGTGCATCGTGGTTGCAAATCTTGCCCGTTGGTGGTCTGTGGACATGAGCTTTACGCTGACTTCATTGTCCACGACATCATCAACTATGATGCGGTCCTTGGGATGGATTGGCTTGCAAGCTTCTTTGCTACGATCGACTGTCGGAGGAAGAAGGTGGTGTTCAAGATTCCAGGACATCCAGTATTTGAGTTCAGCCAGGGTAGCAGTTTGCTTGGTCCTGTCAGATTCCGGGCCAGACCGGTGGAGATTATGGCTATGCAGATGGAACTGGAGAGGCCTGCTATAGTGTAGGACTTCGATGACAACTTCCCCGAGGAGATGTCTGGGCTGCCACCCGATCGAGCTCTCGAGTTTTCGATTGATCTTATTCCGGGAGCGCAGCCGATTTCGAAAGCGCCCTATCGTATGGCACCCGCTGAGTTGGAGGAATTACGGAAGCAGCTGGATGAGCTTCTTCAGAAGGGTTTCATTCATCCCAGTGTGTCTCCGTGGGGAGCACCGGTCTTGCTGGTGAAGAAGAAGGATGGTTCGCGTCGTATGTGCGTGGACTATCGGGCGTTGAATGCGGTGACCGTGAAGAATCGATATCCCTTGCCTCGTATCGATGACATTTTTGATCAGCTTGGAGGATCGAGAGTATTCTCGAAGTTGGATTTGAGGAGTGGGTGTCATCAGCTGAAGGTGAAGAAGGAAGATGTTCCGAAGACGGCGTTCAGGACGAAGTATGGACACTACGAGTTTGTGGTTATGCCCTTCGGTGTAACCAATGCACCCGCAGTTTTCATGAATCTAATGAACCTAATTTTCTATGACTTTTTAGACAAGTTTGTCATTATCTTTATTGACGACATTCTGATCTATTCAAAGTCGGAGGAAGAACATGCCTCGCACTTGAGGACAGTGTTAGAGATTTTGAGGAAGCATCGTTTGTATGCTAAGTTTTCGAAGTGCGGGTTTTGGCTGGACAGAGTTGCTTTTCTCGGGCATGTGGTGTCTGGAGATGGTATTTCAGTGGATCCCAAGAAGATCAAGGCCATCAGAGAGTGGCCTGTTTCGCAGTCAGCGTCTGAGATCCGGAGTTTCCTTGGGCTTGCTGGTTACTATCGGCGTTTCATTAAGGACTTTTCCCGTATTGCTGAGTCGATGACCAGATTGACACGGAAGGATGTACCTTTTGTTTGGTCGGGTGATTGTGAGAATGCCTTTGGTGCTCTGAGGGAGAGATTGACGACTGCCCCTATTCTTGTTGTGCCTGATCGCAGTGGAGGGTTCGAGATATTTTACGATGCTTCTGGCAAGGGTCTCGGTTGTGTGTTGCATCAGCACGGGCATGTTGTGGCATATGCCTCACGTCAGCTCAAGACTCATGAGAAGAATTACCCGACACATGACTTGGAGTTGGCTGCTGTTGTGTTTGCGCTCAAGATTTGGAGGCACTTCCTGCTGAGTGAGAAAGTGAAGATCTTCACCGATCACAAAAGCTTGAAGTATATTTTTACTCAGAAGGAGCTCAACATGCGACAGCGTCGATGGTTAGAGCTCATGGCGGATTATGAGATTGATTTGCAGTATCACCCTGGCAAGGTGAATGTGGTTCCTGATGCGCTGAGTAGGCTTCCAGCGGTGATGTTGTTGACTTCGCAGTGGAGATTGCAGCAGGATTTTTGCGAGTCTGGTGTTGAGATCGTTCTTCCTGGAGAAGCTTCTTCGTTGATGTGTATGCAGATACAGTCGACGATCGTGGATAGAATCAAGGATGGCCAGGCTGGAGATCCGAAGCTGGTAAAGATTCTGGAGCAGGTGGAAGCCGGTCTGTGGATTGACTTCTTGATTTATGAGGATGGTTCGCTGAGGTTTGGAGCCAGGCTGTGTGTGCCAGCTGGAGATATCAGAGAGGAGTTGTTGGTGGAGGCACATAGTTTGCCGTATTCTGTGCATCCTGGTGGCACCAAGATGTACAAGGACCTTCGTCTGAACTATTGGTGGCATGGCATGAAGAGGAGTGTGGCTCGGAGTGTGGCCAAGTGTCTGGTTTGCCAGCAGGTAAAGGCGGAGCATCAGCGTACGGCAGGGTTGCTACAACCGCTTCCGATTCCGGAGTGGAAATGGTAACACATCACTATGGATTTCGTGACTGGACTACCTCGGAGTCCGAAGTAGAATGACGCGATTTGGGTGATCGTAGATCGATTGACCAAATCCACGCACTTTATTCCATTTCGAGTAGGACAGTCCACTGAGGCGCTAGCGAGGAGATAAATGGAGGTAAATTCTTTTACTCTCCGTTTCTACTTCCTTTCCTATTTTAAATAATGATGTAACGTGAATCGTGCAGGAGATCGTACGAATTCACGGAGTCCCCGTGAGTATCATGTCGGACAGAGACACGAGGTTCACATCTCAGTTCTGGCAGAGTTTGCAGAAAAGTTTAGGTACGCATCTGAGTTTCAGCACGGCGTACCATCCGCAGACAGATGGCCAGTCCGAGAGGACGATTCAGATCTTGGAGGACATGCTGAGGGCGTGCATGTTGGATTTCAAGGGTTTGTGGGAGGACCATCTACATCTGGTGGAGTTCTCTTACAACAACAGCTTCCAGGCGAGTATTGGCATGGCGCCTTTCACCGCGTTGTATGGGAGGAAGTGTCGGTCACCATTGAGTTGGGATGACATTGGTGATCGGGAGCTGTTGGGACCTGAAATGAGTGTGGAGGCTGTGGATGTTGTCAGGAACATTCGGGAGAGGCTGAGGATTGCTCAGGACCGTTTTAAGCATTGGGCGGATGCTAAACACCGTCCTTTGGAGTTTCAGCCGGGCGACCATGTGTTTCTGAAGATTTCCCCGAATCGAGGAGTGATTCGCTTTGGAAAGCGAGGGAAGTTGAGCCCGCGATACATTGGACCGTTTGACATTCTGGAGAGAGTTGGCGAGGTAGCCTACCGCTTAGCCTTGCCGCCATCTTTGGAAGGAGTTCACAATGTTTTCCATGTGTCGCAGCTTCGTCGATACATCAGCGATCCATCTCATGCTGTGGATTTGTCGGAGATTACCGTTCGCCCTGATATGACGTATGACCAGCTGCCAGTGCAGATCTTGAACAGGCGTCAGAAGTCGCTCCGGAACAAGGTTGTCAATCTTGTAAGGGTGATGTGGCGACACGGCTTGCCAGGAGAGTCTACTTGGGAGAGAGAGGATGAGATGAGAGAGCGCTACCCACTTTTGTTTCCGGACACGTGAGTGTTGGGAAATTCCGAGGACGGAATTTTTCTTAAGTTGGGGAGGATGTAACGACTGGTTTTCATGTATTTGGATTATCTATATTATATATATATGTTTTGGTAGATTTTCTCCATATGTGTGGTTTTCCATCTCCGTAGCTTTCGTTTTCGTTCGTTTCGTTGTGATTTTCTAGCTTCTTCCTTAGATCGTCGAGTATGGAGTAAGTCATTCGTGACGAGCTTCATATCGCTCATATCTTAGAGATAGCTTGATCTTAGAAGCCTTATGAATCTTCCTGGAGCTTCGCGCTTCCATTCGAGACTTTTCGTGCACTTTAGTTGGTTCAAGAAGGGGAATCAACCGACTAGATTCCAATCTAGTTGGTCAGGAATTCTTCTGGAACCGACTAGTTCATTAAATCGAAAATTCAGAAGTTACTGTTTACTCTTAGTCGGTCTAAGAACAACCACCGACCGACTAGATGTGAAACTAGTCGATCAGAACTTGCTCTCAGACCGAATAGTTCCTTTGATTAATTTTACCTAAGTTACTGTTTGTCGTTAGTCGGTCTAAGAATATTTTTCGACCGACTAGGTTGCAAACTAGTCGGTCAGCCATCGTTCTTTAACCGACTAGCTCATTGACCATTTTGACAACTTGAGTTACTGTTTGGTGTTAGTCGGTCACAGTTGGTCTACCGACCGACTAGTTCTTAAACTAGTCGGTTAACAACCCTTCTTTGACCGACTAATCGACCCCGAAACCCTAGGTTTCGGGCAGCCGCCGAAACTTTTCCTATTTAAACCCCCAATCGTTTTCTTTCTTTCTTTCACTTCTCTTGGCCATTTCCTTCCCCCTTGACCTCTGATCTTCCCCAACCTTCCCCTAGCTCTTCTCCTTCATCCCCGGAGCCCCTCACACCCTCTTTAGGCTGGCCACCTTCCTTTAGGCCGTCGGCGAACCCCAAAACCTCTCAAATCCCAATTTCTCCAGATTTTCTCGCCATTTCCAGATCTGAGCCATAGTTCTCCGGATCGTTCTTCCGTTACCGTGTTTGCATGGCATCGTTCTTCCGCTACGATACGGGTAGAAAATCGATCCTTTAATATTCTCATAACCCACTTTGTGATTTTTGTTAAACCCTAGTTCTGATATTGTTTTGCCATGGCAGCGATCCCATCTCCGTAGTTAACATTTTGTGATGTGCTCGTTGATCGTCATCCTTGGTATCAGGCAAGTGAAACTTACCACTTAGGGTTTTAGGCCATGCCCTTAGGCCATTGACTTGTTTTAGCCTAAAAGAGACTAGGCAGTGAAAGGATATCTGCCTAGACGCCCTTTGATCTAGCTTAACAACGAAGCTAGATCCGTCAACTTCATCATGCTTGCATGTCATGTTTAATTTCAATTAACGGTACGCAAATATCTGTTCATGTTATTGCATACATTGATTGTGTTGGGGTTTTGGCGGACCCCCAGAGCTCGGATCCGTATCCGTCCTAAGTCGGACGGACCACGGAGGCACATAGGCGCAGCGGAAAAACCAGAAATCTTAATTTCTACACTAGCTAAACTATTTAGCTAGGCTCTGGGGAACCAGAACCCAGCCCGATCTATGCCGACTTGGAGTGGGTCTGACCACTCCAAGAAGGATCTACACTAAGCGACTAATTAAAATTACGCTAAAAAACGCTTAACCACATACCCGGAATCTTGGCCCTGGAGCAGGCAAGATGTACCGCACCGTCTTGAGAAGCTCCTCGTACCCGAGCCGCGTTGACCCGATCTCCCTGAGCCGCCTCACACCCTCGCACCGATCCGCCCGAGCCGCTTTCGCCTCCGAGCCGATCACACGCGGTAGAAAGTTTCACTTGAGAAGAAACCCGCGTCTTAGACGTCCGGATCGGATCCAAACCCCTTTCGTAGTCGTGCTAGGACTACTCCAGAGAATAGGAAAGTAGAGAGAGAGATTTAGTCGCGGACCGAGCTTGCTCAATAATTTGGAGCTACCCGATCGTTGACTGGTGTGTTTTTCAACGAGGAGAGTGCACCCCTATTTATATAGGGAGTGAGCACTCACCCTCTTGTTGCGGGCAATGTGGGACAATCCACATGAAGAGAAAAGCCAATTAAGCCATTTGGCTTAATTTCAATTTTTAAAGTTAGCCTTTCACAAAGTCAAACTTTAACGAATTAATTCTCCTCACACACTAAACTTCAGACACCAAACAAGCTATCAATCAGAAGAGCTTGGAATGGTGAACGCGTAGGAACTGACGGTGTCGAATTTCGACTTCGTTTGACCCCTCAAACAATTGCTCAAAGTTTAGCAATTTCCACAAAATTCGTAGCCGTCATTTGGGTTTCAAAAACCCTAATTTTAACTTAAGTTGCGGGCGCGCCCGCTAGGCTTAGCGGGCGCGCCCGCCCAAGGAAGCTAGGGCGGGCCGCCCGCCCGCTGCTGCAGCGGGCGGGCGCCCGCTGCCGCAGCGGGCCGTGCCCGCTGCAACAGCGGGCCGCGCCCGCTTGCAGCGGGCGCTGGCCCGCTGCATGCAGCGGGCCGTGCCCGCTGCATCAGCGGGCGCTGGCCCGCTGTGCAGCGGGCCACGCCCGCTGATGCAGCGGGCCGCGCCCGCTGTGCAGCGGGCCGCGCCCGCTGTGCAGCGGGCGTGCGCCCGTTGCAACCAGCGGGCGTCGCCCGTTTTGCCCTTGCACACGGGCCTCTTGGCCCGGTGGGTCTAACCCACTTCCCCTTGAACTCTTTCTGCGTTTCTGGGTTCGTTTGAGCTCCGATTTGGACGCGGTTTGAACCTGTGTTTAGACCGAGACGATCCCGTCATCCAGGTAACCCTTTCCAACAAGTTTGTTCCTACAAAATTCGTCGTAACTAATTTACAACACGTTTAGTTAACGTTAGCATCTAATGCAACGTTGTGTCCCTATTGCTATTGCGACTAACTTTCACAACTCAACTTGTGAATATCATCAAATGATATTTCTCTCTATTCTATATTCCTATTACTAAGACACGAGTACTACTCGGTGTGAGACCCTACAGCCTGACCTTACTACAGGTTGGGGCTCGAAACCCTTAGACGACGGTCACTACGAGCAGTAGCTGTCGTCCCTGTTTCAGAGTCATCATAACGTGATCGACCCTTTGACAAAAGTATCATAGGGTTTGCATTGGCTGTGTCAGTGATGAATTCCGTTAGATAAAATCCCTTCGTCAAGACTGTGTTTGATGTTGGCCTAGGGTATGGTTTTCTGTCAACCCTATTAGACAACATTGGTCAGTATACGGCGGTCTTTATTTTATACACGTTGTACTACTTGCAACGTACCCCGGCCGAGGATTAACATAAAGACCGTACTGAGCCTATAACACTAACTTCCCTTTAATGGAAGTGACGAATCCCATCTTAGTCACTTACTCACCTAGAGAGCTTCTGGTGCAACCCAACCTAAGATCTTTCATCAGGACTGGTCCTCGAAGCTAGATCATGGGTCTAAGCTACATCGTCCGTTCATAGGTTTATACAGATGACTTCAGGTCTAAAGGATCAACTAACCTATCATCACCCTAGAGTTATTAAAGACAGATCATTAAAGTTAACCATTTAATAACTCTATCTTGGTCGTTCAGTGAACTCATTCTCTAATGAGCACCTGTGTCTCGTCTCCGACTTCGCCAAGTCGAATGACTATGAGATCATCATTACCCGAAGGCAAGACGAAGACACAGTGATCTATCCGATGTGTCGATATCCAGTTCTCGACACATCTATGATCACGAACCGTTTAAGACTTACGTTTCTATTCGGTCGCTTACTTACTCATAATCGAGATCTCATCTAGATATGTAAGGACCTAACTATAAGTCTATGGATATTTCTAAGTATATTAATACAAATGATTTTATACTTAGAGTAATACGTACCATATACGGTATGAACAAGACGCATAATCAAGATAAATTGCCTTATGGGCATATATCTTCCTACATCTCCCACTTGCACTTAGGCTATTTATCTCGATATCTCATACCGTTATAGCATATCAGTCACTTTGACATTTGATATGACAAACCTAAGAATGGTTCTACTAATAAGTATCTACAACGAATTTTAATGGATTGAAATTACATCTCTTGATCACACAGGGTTGATCCTTTGGAAAAATGATCTGGATCAATTTTCCTAACCTTGTATAGCTAACAGTTAGCTTATACGATTTAGATGTGAGGTCTAACATTTTCGTAAGTCAGTTCTAGCTCACTCCACTTTATTGTGTCAATATGTCAAGTACATATTTGACACCCTAAGTCTCTATATATATACTATTAAATCAAAACAATTTTGACTTAATGATTTATATAGAAGATTCATTAAAGTGAAAAATCCCTTTTACTTAGTCCGGAAAAACGGAACTAAGCATACATACTTGCTCCCACTGACTTTGAGAATTACCTGGTTAAATTACTTCAACATAATAACTAAATCATATTTAGATTTATGTGCAAAAATAACCTTTTGGTAAGTGCCTTAGATGGAATGTACAAGTGTCAGATTCGGTTTGACGAATGGGTCAAGTCAAGATCGTTTTAAGGAATCTTGACATTGACTCGTTCAATCAAAACGTTCTACACTGTACTAATTCCTTTAACCACATTTAGTATTAACTCTTTTAATAACTAAATGCAGATAATCACGAGTTAAACTTGATATGCGTATTTACTGTGATTGCACACAATTTATACGTCCCCTGGAACCTATACTTAACTACTGATTGACTTCAGACATTTAGTCAGCTTCAAAATCAATATTATCGAAGCTCAACACCATTATTCGAAAATATACGCAACCATTACAGAAAAGCCACATCCACAGAATTTTAAGCCAATTCAATTTCAATTGCAACAACCGAGACATCCATTCCAAAACAACGGGTTCATAAAAGGAACCTTAATTTGTTTATCAAAAATAAACTTTGAGTGCAAAGCACTCATTCATTGTTTTCGATCCTTAAAGATGATACATTTTATTCAAATAAGAAAAATATCATCTCCATCACGATCATTGTCTCCAGAAGTCTTTGAGCGGTCCCAGCAGCAACTGTTGCTTTGATTGCCGACCGATCTCCGTACTTCTCCAATCTCCCGTTCTTATTAGCCACCTGTATACAGTACACAGATGTCTATAAGTTTCTCATACTTATATGAATGGAAATAATTGCATTTAATTGAATTTTAATTTGTACCTGAGGTAGAGGCATCAGTATGCCCCTTCTTCTTCTCTGCAAGATAGATCTTGCAGTTCCTCTTCCAGTGGCCAATCTTGTGGCAATGGAAGCACTCAGATTTCGACGGGGCCCCTTTGTTCTTTTTCTTCCCATTCTTAGCCTTCGCAGGTTGTGGGACCTGCCTCTTCTTCCCTTTGCCTTTCGGCTGGTCGGAAGTAGCAGAGCCAACAACCAGTGCAGCCGGCTTCTTATGAATCTCCTCAAACTGCCGGAGCATATTGAGGAGACCCGGAAGATCCGTCTCAAGGCTGTTCATTATAAAGCCAGTTATAAAAGGCTTAAAATCGGGAGTCAAAGACTTTAGGATAATGTCCGTGGACATCTCATTGTCCAAGACAAAACCTAACTGGGCCGCATCCTCCACGTACCCGATCATCTTGATAACATGATCCTGTACGGGTTCCGTCCCCATCTTGGTGCCCCAGAGGTTGCTAGTGGCCTCGAACTTGGCAGCTCGAGATCGCTTGCCGTACAACTCTTGTGCGTTGAGGAGCATGCTTTGAACATCCATATGTTCATGCTTCCTCTGCAACTCGTTGGTCATCGAAGCCAGAGTAAGGCACCTGGCCTTCTCTGTATCCCTCTGGTACAATTTGTAGGCTTCCTTCTCTTCGTGGGTCGAATCTTCATCGGGCTTATCTGGAGCGTCCTCGAACAGTACGTATCCTATTCCGGCTAGGGAAAGGACCAACTTGATGTTCCTAAGCCAGTCTTTGTAGTTCGTTCCATCCAGCACGTTCTTCTCAACCATGTATCTAAGTCCCGAATCCATTCTGTATTTTATAGATACTATAGTTAGTAAATGTTCGTAGTATAGTTTTAATGGTTTTAATAAAACTATATTCTCCCACTAAATTTATTTAAAGCCATAATAATAAACAATTTATTATAAAATAATATTTGTGAGAGAGGGATCCGACTACCCTAAGTCTGACAACCTTGAGTGTATCTCAACAAGTTGTTCGACTCTGTAGTCGGTAGACGAACTCGTCGTCAATCATATTTACTATGATTCCCTATCGATTTTTACCCCTAGTCATTTGTGATCATGAGTGTGCTCAACCGGATCACAATGGCTAGCCTAGTCGGACCCTTGTTTTCGTGTCTAGCCTGACTTGCCCCTTTGCTCGGTGTATGCACGACGCGCCGGTTTGGGTCAGGTCTTAGACTACATTCTTGGTTAGACTTACGCCGAAGCTCGAGGGATGAGACAACGGTTTTAGTCAGGTTAAGATGTCAATCAAGAAATCGGTTTCTATAAGATTGACATGTCACGGCTTGAGTGTAGCTCAACAACCGGAACATGTTTCTTAAAGTTGCCAACTCCTAAAACAAGGAGGGCTACGATTTATCTTGAACAAGATTATTATCGTATTGACTTAGGTATAGTCGATGGACTTACATAGTCATGAATCGACTCCTTGCGGTCCAGCGGACGCGGCCAGGGAATTGACTAAGCCAGGACCACTTGTTACCCAGTCTAGCTAGGTTGGTCCAAAAACTTTAGCCAAGCACATTGACCGACATCATGATCCATTGAAGGAGTTGTCATCAATCTTATGTTTTCCAAACAACTAAATGGCTTTTAATAAAAAACAACTAGTTAATCCTTATCAACTAGTGGATCCTAAAATTCAAAATTTTTCAGATTGGTTGAACATCTTTTATTAAGTCCTTATCAACTATAAGGTTCTACGTTCAACTTACTACCCCAATCTAATTAGGATTTATAAAACAATTCAACATTTTTGTCTCTTATGAAAATCATTATTTAAACATTTTAATGAAATGATTTACAAACAAAGGGACTATCCTAATCAGGTATTAGGTTCGCTTGTTGTTTTGTTTTATCAAACATAGCATGTCACTATCATGTTTTAATGGCTAACCTAACAAGGTTTGTGAATACATTATTCAACATGAAATGAAGCAACTAACTTTATCCACATAAAAGAGAGTTTCATTTTTAGTGACATATAAAATGTATTTGCAAGTTTAAAATTATCTATATATAATACAAACATGCAAATCTAAATTTCAACACTTTAAAATTAAAGATTAAAATTTTTAAAGTCTCCCAAAAATTTTATCGCATAAAACTAGGTCGTTCAAAATTATCTAATAATTTTAAACCTAGGCCTTTTAAAAATTTTTAACCTTATTTCTAAAATTAAAATATCACATAAAAATTTTAGAAACATCTATGTAGTAAAAGAAATTAATTTTATATTACATCTCATGAAATAAAATTATTTCTATTATTTACATATTTAAAACAATTTTAAAAACTCTTTTAAAATCTTTTAGAAATCCTTTTTAGAAGCTTTCAAATAAAGTTTAAAGATTTCTAACTTTATGTAACTAAAGAAAAATTCTTAATTTTCCAAAAATAAAATTTTCTAAAGTTTACATAAACTTTAAACACCTTTTAAAATTTTTTTAATGTCTCATAAAAATTTACAAAGTGTTTAAAACATAGTAGACTACTTTTAGATTTATCGCATAAAAATAATTGTCCCAAAATTAAACAAATTTCCGTGTTGCAAAATTAATTTTTGAAACACAAAATTATTTTCAAAACCAAAAAAAAGTTTTGAACATGCAAGCTAAGCATTTTTAATAATTTAAAAAATCGCTATAGTAGATCTATAGCATAACCGTGGCTCTGATACCACTGTTGGGGTTTTGGCGGACCCCCAGAGCTCGGATCCGTATCCGTCCTAAGTCGGACGGACCACGGAGGCACATAGGCGCAGCGGAAAAACCAGAAATCTTAATTTCTACACTAGCTAAACTATTTAGCTAGGCTCTGGGGAACCAGAACCCAGCCCGATCTATGCCGACTTGGAGTGGGTCTGACCACTCCAAGAAGGATCTACACTAAGCGACTAATTAAAATTACGCTAAAAAACGCTTAACCACATACCCGGAATCTTGGCCCTGGAGCAGGCAAGATGTACCGCACCGTCTTGAGAAGCTCCTCGTACCCGAGCCGCGTTGACCCGATCTCCCTGAGCCGCCTCGCACCCTCGCACCGATCCGCCCGAGCCGCTTTCGCCTCCGAGCCGATCACACGCGGTAGAAAGTTTCACTTGAGAAGAAACCCGCGTCTTAGACGTCCGGATCGGATCCAAACCCCTTTCGTAGTCGTGCTAGGACTACTCCAGAGAATAGGAAAGTAGAGAGAGAGATTTAGTCGCGGACCGAGCTTGCTCAATAATTTGGAGCTACCCGATCGTTGACTGGTGTGTTTTTCAACGAGGAGAGTGCACCCCTATTTATATAAGGAGTGAGCACTCACCCTCTTGTTGCGGGCAATGTGGGACAATCCACATGAAGAGAAAAGCCAATTAAGCCATTTGGCTTAATTTCAATTTTTAAAGTTAGCCTTTCACAAAGTCAAACTTTAACGAATTAATTCTCCTCACACACTAAACTTCAGACACCAAACAAGCTATCAATCAGAAGAGCTTGGAATGGTGAACGCGTAGGAACTGACGGTGTCGAATTTCGACTTCGTTTGACCCCTCAAACAATTGCTCAAAGTTTAGCAATTTCCACAAAATTCGTAGCCGTCATTTGGGTTTCAAAAACCCTAATTTTAACTTAAGTTGCGGGCGCGCCCGCTAGGCTTAGCGGGCGCGCCCGCCCAAGGAAGCTAGGGCGGGCCGCCCGCCCGCTGCTGCAGCGGGCGGGCGCCCGCTGCCGCAGCGGGCCGTGCCCGCTGCAACAGCGGGCCGCGCCCGCTTGCAGCGGGCGCTGGCCCGCTGCATGCAGCGGGCCGTGCCCGCTGCATCAGCGGGCGCTGGCCCGCTGCATCAACGGGCGCTGGCCCGCTGTGCAGCGGGCCACGCCCGCTGATGCAGCGGGCCGCGCCCGCTGTGCAGCGGGCGTGCGCCCGTTGCAACCAGCGGGCGTCGCCCGTTTTGCCCTTGCACACGGGCCTCTTGGCCCGGTGGGTCTAACCCACTTCCCCTTGAACTCTTTCTGCGTTTCTGGGTTCGTTTGAGCTCCGATTTGGACGCGGTTTGAACCTGTGTTTAGACCGAGACGATCCCGTCATCCAGGTAACCCTTTCCAACAAGTTTGTTCCTACAAAATTCGTCGTAACTAATTTACAACACGTTTAGTTAACGTTAGCATCTAATGCAACGTTGTGTCCCTATTGCTATTGCGACTAACTTTCACAACTCAACTTGTGAATATCATCAAATGATATTTCTCTCTATTCTATATTCCTATTACTAAGACACGAGTACTACTCGGTGTGAGACCCTACAGCCTGACCTTACTACAGGTTGGGGCTCGAAACCCTTAGACGACGGTCACTACGAGCAGTAGCTGTCGTCCCTGTTTCAGAGTCATCATAACGTGATCGACCCTTTGACAAAAGTATCATAGGGTTTGCATTGGCTGTGTCAGTGATGAATTCCGTTAGATAAAATCCCTTCGTCAAGACTGTGTTTGATGTTGGCCTAGGGTATGGTTTTCTGTCAACCCTATTAGACAACATTGGTCAGTATACGGCGGTCTTTATTTTATACACGTTATACTACTTGCAACGTACCCCGGCCGAGGATTAACATAAAGACCGTACTGAGCCTATAACACTAACTTCCCTTTAATGGAAGTGACGAATCCCATCTTAGTCACTTACTCACCTAGAGAGCTTCTGGTGCAACCCAACCTAAGATCTTTCATCAGGACTGGTCCTCGAAGCTAGATCATGGGTCTAAGCTACATCGTCCGTTCATAGGTTTATACAGATGACTTCAGGTCTAAAGGATCAACTAACCTATCATCACCCTAGAGTTATTAAAGACAGATCATTAAAGTTAACCATTTAATAACTCTATCTTGGTCGTTCAGTGAACTCATTCTCTAATGAGCACCTGTGTCTCGTCTCCGACTTCGCCAAGTCGAATGACTATGAGATCATCATTACCCGAAGGCAAGACGAAGACACAGTGATCTATCCGATGTGTCGATATCCAGTTCTCGACACATCTATGATCACGAACCGTTTAAGACTTACGTTTCTATTCGGTCGCTTACTTACTCATAATCGAGATCTCATCTAGATATGTAAGGACCTAACTATAAGTCTATGGATATTTCTAAGTATATTAATACAAATGATTTTATACTTAGAGTAATACGTACCATATACGGTATGAACAAGACGCATAATCAAGATAAATTGCCTTATGGGCATATATCTTCCTACAGATTGTTCATCGTGATTGTGTAGCACTCTGCGGCGAGTAGGATTTTGACTCCTACACAGTGATCAGGCTAGGTGCACCCATATGCCAAATACACTTCCTGGCTCGTGATCCAGAAGCGAGCATAGTGTGTTGCTAATCCCAACGCTCGATACACGTGGAGGGGTAGGGTTAAACGGTCGCTTGAGCGTAGAAGTGAGCCCGTACAGCCACTTCAGCCAAAAGACGGAAACTCTGAGCACAAAGTGAAAATAGTGATAAGTGATTCGTGATTAGTGACTTGGTAGCTTTTGCTACATCGTGCGTGCTTGTCTCTTCTTTTAACTGTTGCAACATACTTTAGTTACTTTCAGTTTCCTTGCTCAAGTCTTTTTAGACTTGCTGACATGTGCCCCTTTCTCTTTTGGGTGTCACATGTTAGATCCTGAGCCAGAGTTCGTTGTTGAGGACGAGGTGTTTGCAGACGCCGACCCTGAGCCTGTGTTTGACGAGGACTTCGTGGACACTGGAGATCTGTCGTAGAGACTGTTTGTGTTGGTGTTTAGTCTGCTTTAGTTGTCGGTGCGTTGCACCAATACCTTGTTCTGTGTTGGCTTTTGTTGGCCATGTTTTGGGCCTAGACTGTTTCTTTTAGCCTGGTGGCTTTTCTGGATGTGGAACTTAATTTTAATGTTTGGACAATTCTGAGATTTGAGATTTTATTTCTTTCTCTCTTGTGTTATTATCTTTGTTCTGTTCGTGGTTACAGGGACTTGCATTTGATTTAATGAGGCTTATCAGGCGTGCAGCTTCACAGCTCCACGTTTGAGCGGACCTTCTCACGTCTCGCCTCCATTTTTGGGAAGCGGGGCGTGACACAAAGTAATTATAACGCACACACAAATGATTTCGAAGTAAAAAGTTTTAGATGTTTTAAAATCATTTTCAAATGTTTGAGAGCAATCGCTAGTTACTTCTCACCTTAGTGGTTAATCTCCATTACACCCAGGAGTTAACTACATCTCTTGCTAGCTGAGTTTCAGAAGAAACTCCTCTGGGAGTCGACTACCAAAGACTGGGAGTCGACTACCAGCTAGAAACTTTTTCTTCTGAAACGCTCTGGGAGTCGACTACCACCCTAAGGGAGTCGATTACCAGCTGTCGAATTTCAACGTTTTGACTTGTTTCAATTGTCTCTCCAATTTATTGCTTCCATGATTTTCAGGGCAAAAGTCAAATTTGTTTGAAAGTCAAATCCTCACATTTTACCTATAAATATAGGATCATTTTTTGAGATCAAAGACACACATATACTTGAATTCAAAGTTCTTTCTTGTGCAAAAATTCTAAACGATCTCTAAGTTTCAGCTCTCATTATTTTCAGCCAAATCTACGTTTATATTTCTGATCTCTTTTCTTTAAGTTATTATTCTTATTTTTTGAGATCAACATTTTATTTGGATATCGTTTTTCAAAATCCTTGTTTTCTATTCTTTGATTCTATTTGAAAGGATTTTTTGAAAACTTTGATTTAGATCACGAAGAATAAATTCATATCTTTGTGTGATCTAAGATCATATTCTGAAATTCTATTTAGCCACGAATACACTTTGTTATCTATTACTCTTGGTTATAGAATGTGGGTGTCAATCCAAACTCAACTAATTTTTGTGGTGAGTTGGGTAGTGGTTTTCATTTTGTGATTTGCCCTTTGTTGTAAGGGTGTTGGAAATCCTAGACAAGTCTAGGTGTTGCAGTGTTGCAGTTGGAAATCCTGGTCAAGGCTAGGTGTGTGGGAAAATCCTAACGAGTGGAGTTAGGTGCTTGTATTTGCCAAGGCAAATAGTGGAAATCTCGTACCGGATTGGTCGGGGACTAGACGTACCCAAGGTTGTGAGGAACCAGTATAAAAATCCGTGTGTTTGCATTTGACTCTTTATGTGTTTGTTTATCTTTGCACTTACATTATTATCTACTGATTGTTTTACATCTATCACAAAGATTAATTCTCTTTTATCCGCTATGAATAAAGATATTATTTTGGTATTATTTGTAATCGTATCTATCTCATTCTTTTAGCAGAGCTGTGCATAAAATCTATCTGGGAGTCGACTACTGTTCATAGGGAGTCGACTACCAGAAGTGTTTTCTCTCTGATTTATTTTAAGATTACCTAAGTTGATTAAGAACCAAGCGTAGATCACTCTACTTGGTTTCTTAGGCAACATTAGAAGGTTTTGAATTGTGATAACCAATTAGAACGAAAAAGTTTATATTTATACAACATTATTCAACCCCCCTTCTAGTGTTGTTTGCCATCCACAGGATCCAATAGTATTGGCATTACACATGCCAGTATTTGGCAAGTGAGATATTAGTGGATATTAATCACTAGCGGGATTTGCTAGTGGGTTGCTGGAGTAAAATTCCAGGGAGTTGGGATTTGACACCGGGGAATCCGAAGCAAGGTACATAACTTATTTGCATTTGCAATTTCTATGTTATAGTTATCATATAATCTATTCCGCAAGTTTAGTTGCATTGGGGATTTAATTAGGCGTAAATTCCTTTTTATTATCATAAAACACTATTCACCCCCTCTAGTGTTTTCCCCCATAGTTTCAAGTCCTACATCAGATTTGGTGTACCTAGAAAAGAGGGATTCTATGCTATTTCTAAGAGCGGTGGATGGCTTTTCCATGTCAGCAGACCCCTCCATGCCCCTTTGTACTAACCCGTCAGGGGTCCTATCAGGACGTTGAGTGGCTGCCACAACTGCCTCGCGACAAAGGCGACTGTGTACTGCCTGACAAAGCGAGTGCATGTCGTTCCTGATAAAGCTGAGTTGTGCGTTGTCTGACGAGACTGACCATGTGGTTCCTTTGATAAAGATGACAGTTACATACATAGGGCAGGCCCACTGGTAACGGCTCTGAGAGATAGAAGAGGCGGCCCACCCGCCTCAGTTGAACAGGCAGGAGAGTACTCAGGTCGTGGAGTTGAACAGGCTGAGCCCGTGGAGTCACCTACACTGAGCTGTGCTGTTAAGGCTCGTCTCCGGAGGTTACACGACATGGAGAGTGCACACGAGACCTTTCGGGCCCCGTCTATCTCGCTTAGTTGGCCCCCTTGCTGGTAGGCCCCTGCTAGAGTATCATCTAAAATTATCCATCGTCTTCTGCCTTAACAGGACTAGCCCGAGCTGCTTCTTGAGGCCGAGTGTGGAGAGGCGAGGAGACGAATTTAGAGAAGAGACTGAAAAAGGCGCAATACTTTGGTTAACATTGCTTGATAGACTAACGTTGCACATAGGTTGAGGAAGTGACACTTAGGGATGCTGCCTAAGTCATTTCAATCTGAAGTGTTATGCCTCTGCTGGGGTCGAAGAGATGGGTCCAAAATGACCATTTCCACTCCCAGAGCCCACAGAGGTGAAGCTGCTTCTTCGAGAACATGCCTTCACCATGCGTCGACACTTGACTTAGGAGCATTTATGACGTGCATGCACTTGTTCAATTGTGGGTCTTGAACGGTTGGGATTGAATCTACGCAGTGGCATAACCATGAACTTTTTTGTCCTGGGTGAAAATAAAGATGATATAAAGAATATTTTTTAAAAACCCCAAAATTTAAAATTTAAAATTAATAAGTAAAATGCAACAAAAAATTTAACATTAAAATTTAAAATTAATGAGTACATAAGGTATGGACCTTAGTCGACGTGCCCAAGGGAAGTGTTCTTTTTGGCTGCAAATGAATCTTCAAGACAGAGGATTAGTGCAGATGAAAAATAGTGAAGTACAATGTATGCTAGTTGAGGATAATTATCATCAGAACTTCTATAAACTGATGTGATGAAACTTTCTCGCCAACAGCTGTGTACGGATCTATTCGGATCAGACTCGATGTAAATACTCATGATGACCATGAAAACTGGAGTATACATATATAGTATGTTTTCTAAATATGATTTAGAAGAACAAAATTATATGAATCAACCAGAGAGTTTTCAAGGTCAATGGGAGCGAATAAAATGCATGCAGGGCATCAACGAGTTGGAACATATGTTTTGATAAAGTGGCCAAAGAGTTTGACACTTTATCAGAAATGATATGAACCATGTAGATAACCAGTGATTATTCTTGTAAGGTAAATAAAGGACATTGTTTTAAGTCTCAAGTGAATATGATGAGCTAGATGAGATCCATGCAAGTCAAAGGTTTTGGATTCCAAAAGACCAAGGTAATTATCTGGATGAGATTCAAATGTGTGGTCTAACATTAACATAGAAACTCCTTAAGTCTATACTAAAGACGATTTAGCAGATTCACTCACGAAGGCTCTACCACATAAAGCATAGAAAGACTTATGTGTAAAAGCGGTATAAGATACCGAGATAAATGGGCCTGGGTGCAAGTGGGAGATGTTGGGAGATATGTATGCCCTCGATGCAATTTATCTCTGTGTACGTGTACAAACATCTTGCTCAAAATAACAGTAAGCTGTTTGGTAAGCATTTATCTAAGTTAATAATAATGTAGTCGACATTAGAACTTAGGTAAAGTCTTGAGACTTGATGCGAGGTTAAGCAAGTATCGAGATGAGGATATCGATCATGGAGAATTGTTTGACCGTTAGTAGCATAAGTCTAAAATCGTTCGTGATCATAGATGTTTCGAGAAAAGGATATCGATAGATCGGATAGACCAAAGTGTCTTTATCTTCATCATGCAGTGGTGACGATGATCTCATGGTCGCTCGACTTAGCGAAGTCAGAGACGGGTCACATGTGCTCATTGGAGAATGAGTTCACTGAACGACCCAACGAGAGTTATCACGTGGTTAATATAACTAATCTGTCAGTGATAACTCTGAGTGATGATAGGCTAGTTGGTCCTTAGACTTGAGGTCATTGTATGAACCTGTACGTGAACGGTGTCACTTAGATCTCTGACCAAGCTTCGAAGCAGGGACTGTCGAAAGGTCTTTGTTTAGGTGACACTTGAAGCGTGCGAGGAGAGTAATGACCAAGAGAGTATTCGTCTCTCCCATTTATGGGAGTTAGTGTCGCACATATTGGTTCGGTCCTTAGTAAAAAACTTTGGCCAAAGTATGTTGGAAGAAGGCCAACATTGATAGACAAAAGACCGATGGAGACTAACCAAGTTCAAGCTAATAAGGTTGATAGATGACCATACCTTAGGCTTGGCTTAGTGGCATAGTTTTGACGAAGGGACTAAATCTACGGTATTCATCACAGACAATCAGGGTGGCCCGACAATACTCTTGTCGATGAGTTAACCACATAATTATGATACCGAAATAGGGATGTCACCTGCTGCTCGTGGTCACTGTCGTCTGGGGTTTCGAGACCCACCTGTAATAGGGACAGGCTGTAGGGTCTCACATAGAGTGAGACCTTCGTCAAGTAGTATGAAGTCTTAGGGGAGATAATACATATGATGTATGGGAATTAATTAAGTTGCAAAGAGTTTGTGATATAAGTCTAAAATACTTAAGATGTAGATTTAATTGCATTTGATGCAATAGTATTTAAATATGTCATAAAGCGTTTGCGAGCGTATTTTAAATTATAGATGCATAAAAATGAAGATGGGGTTTCCACGAAAGTCAGGGAGAAAACTGCGCTCAAATCGGAGTCCAAACGGGTCCAGAAAACATATTTAAAAGGAGTTTTTAAATAGAAGAAGATCAATCAGCATTTTAAAAGAACCAGTTTTTAAAAGGATTTTTTTTAAAAAGGAATCAGCATTTGGCCTGGCCCATTAGGCCGGGCCGAAGATCCTGGGTGCCAGGAGCGCCCTCAGCAAAGGGCGTGTGCACACACGCCTGTTGGGTGTGTGCCCAGCAAGTGCCCAGTGGGCTGCTGTGTGCATGGCTGGTTAGTGGGGCCCACGTGGTGGGCCCCACAAGTAGGGTTTCGAACCCTAGGGAACTATTTTTCTTGACTGCTGGTTTTTCCAGTGAATTGTTGATTTTTGGCCAATTTTGAACATACATTTGAGGAGACAAACGAAGTAAGAATTGAGCCACGTTTGTTTATATGCATTCACCGTTCAGTGCTCTTCGATTTGATATGTGATATCACTTGCGAGGCTCAACGGTGAGAGATCATAGAAGTTTGGCCTTCATGAAGGTTAAACTTACAGTCAATTTTCTCCTCCAAACCTTTAATCCCACATCAGATATGATGAGAAGGGGAGGGGTAGCCACCTATATAAATAGGGGCCAACCCGCTCCTTGAAACCTGCACCAAGTCTTAAAATTCGAGAAGCTCTAAAAAGTTTTGAGCACGCTCGGATTAAGACTTAAATTAATATTTCCTCGTTCTCCCTAATTCTTCATTGCTCCTGATCGGGCTCTAGCAAAGCTACGAAGGAGTTCAGATCAGATCCAAAGGCTTGACGGAGGATCCACTGTGAAACTTTTTGGAGCGCGTGGTTGGCTTGGCCACAATGGTATTGCTCGCCTCAGGACGCGGTTCGGTTCAGGATGCAGTTCAGCTGAGGATACAGTTCGTCTTGGGAGAATCGGCTCGGGGCATTGCTTTGAAGTCAAAGAATGGTTGCTGATTCTATGGAAACGAAGTTCCGGGTATGTAGTTTAATTTACATGCATTTATAATTGCTGTTAGATAGACTATCTTTAGGGGTTGATCGAACCCAACCCCGGGATAGTAGAAATTCTAGCTAGGGATATTTCTTTAAGGCTTGATTTCGTTGTCCGTCCGACTTAGGCCGGACGTCGATTTTATAGACATAAGGACCCAGAAAACCCTTCAGTTTTCATATATACGAGTATTATAATATGTATTTTTGGTTGTATTTAATACACGTATATTTTTCACGTATTTGGGGATTGTTTATAAATTTTTATAAGCTTTACTAGTACTAAAATTATGTATTTGCTTTGTATTCTACATGATGGCTACATGGTTAACTACTTGTATTTGTATTTTTCTAAAAATAAAATCTTAATTTTTCTTACCATGTCACCTCATCCTTCCATGTGTCTCTCTCTTATGTACCCCCACCTAACCCCTATCCATGCGGCATGGTTAGCATGCTTGGTTAATAGGGTTAATTCACCTAGCATGCTTCATGTCATCATCCCCTTAATCTCATTTTGGTTAGAAAGTTCAAAAAAGGAAAAATGAAAGGAAAAAGAGAGAAGGAAAAAAGAAAAGAACAACCAAGATGTCTCTTTCTCTCTTTCTCTTTTTCTCTTTCCCCTTTCTCTTCCTCCATGCATGGCCGGTCCCCACTCTCCTCCCTTTCTACCACCTTGGCCGAATCTCCCTGTACCACCATATCCACTTGGGTTTGAATAAGAAGATGGAGTTTGGAGAAGAAGAGGTAGAGCTTGGAAGGAAGAAAAGCTAGAGCCTGAAGACGGAGGAGTTTTACAAGGTATGAACTTGCTTGCATAGGAGAGATTTGGGAGGAGACTCGGACTTCAAAGCTTGGATCTTTAGAGGTAGGAGTTCATGACCCTACTCTTAGAATTATATACTTGGGATTGGAGATGCCCTAGGTGTTGTTGTTGTTGTTCTACTTGTTGATGTAGTTGCGTTCTGTTTTCAGTTTCTGCTACTAATTGAATTGAGCATAACAGTCAGTATACTTCTCTGAAAATTATGAATAAATATAATCTTAAAAGCTTGTTAAGTTGTCTACAACTTTTGTTTAGAGACTGACTCCATGTTCTGCTAGATTTTTCACCATGTGGGTCAACAGATCATAACTTCCATTTTAGATATCCAAATAACATGATTTAAGATAATTTGGAATCATAACTGAATTACCTACACTTTTTATGTTGAGGACTTGCCATGATTATGACGACAGATAACTGAAATTTATTGATCTATATTGCTATAATTCCAGTGTTAGGACAGTTTGAGCACCACATGATCTGTAGACCATAACTATTAGTAAAATGATCTAAACATGATGTTTTAAGATAATCTAGGAATCTTATTAAGTTACCTCCAAATTTCATGTTGGGTCCAACCTCAGATTTAAACTGTAAATGGCCTATAACTGCTAATTTTCAACTATATGTCCATTTTGTGCAGATTTTGTCACCCTGTGGGGTACAAGTCATAATTATCTCCATGGTTGTCCAAATTATGCATGCTTAGACAATCTGGAAAGATTATTAATCTTTATATGACTTTCATGTGGAACCTTAAATCAGATTATGGTTGTAAAGACATGCGATTAGTTTATCTTTCCAGAGGCCAGACTCAGAGCAAAGTCTGAATCTGCCTCATGTTTCATGTTTGTGCTTATGTGATCGTGCTAACATGTTGCGATATGGATTATCTGTTATGCAAGTGCATGTGAACGTGAATTTGAAGATGATGAATTGTATGCGATGCCTTGTATGCATTGTGCCAAATGCATGCTGCATATGTTAACATGATATGAAAAGATTATGGGCCCAACTACTATATGCTATATGATACATGCTATAAGATATGAGATATGATGGCCATGTTACAATTGATATATGATATATGTATATGAGATATGTAATGTGAAATGTAGGACATAGATGACACTACACACTTGGACCAAAGTGCCACGGTATGAGTCGGGGGAAATCGCAGAGGGCCACCTCTTGATTCCATAGTAGTTGCCACAGATAAAGATGTGCACGTTGTAGACACGTTGGCTTATACACAGGATCCCATTAGGTTTTGTCGGTGCATCATTGTGCATCATGTGCATTATGTGTTAAGTGTTGCATGTGGTGTGATATGTGTGTTGTGCATTGGATGTGTGCTATATGCATGTCTTGTTTACCTTACTTGGTTGTGCACTTTCATTCGTTGTTACTTGGTTGCTCCTTTAGCTGTTACTTATCATGTTCACTTACCCTGTTCAATTATTGCACTTTTCTTTTATGCATCACAATGTTAAGCATATTTATTCCAAAGGTAGAGTTTTGTACTTTTGCTGGACACGCTTTGACGTGCCCCCCTTTTCCCCACAGGTAGTAGCAAGTGGACCGTTCAGCAGGAATATGGAGTTGGAGACCGAGGCCTTGGGTAGACTAGAGTGTGAGTTGTACTCTTGGGCTGAGTTGTGGGCTGTGTTGTACTGAGCTTTATGTATGAAATTTTGTTCAGTTGTATATATGAGATGGATTGTGTATGTGGACTTCTGTTCTTTTGTGTTTTTCTTCTGTGTGTTGGAGCACTTCTGTACTGGCCCAGCATGTGCGTAGTGGCATACGTCTCTCTTTTTGTATACACTCTCCATTTATTTCTTTATCACACTCGCCTCTCCAGCTTATCTGGGAAAGTTTCGAAATTCTAGGGTATCCTGGGGAGCGGGGTGTGACATGTGGGCTTTGAATAGTTGAGTTTTTAATATACATGATGGTTGCAATAATCATATTCTTTCCAAATGACCATGACTGTTACAGTCATATTCTGTCCACACAGTTATGATTATGGATAACAATCATATTTTTGGAATTTAAACAAAATTCATGTTTAAAATTAAAACCAAAATAAAGTTATTTAGGTCATAGACTAGCACATATTGGACGAAATATAAATGGAGAGTAGATTGCTTCAACTAAGAATTTTAATTTTTCTCATTCCTTAAGATAGTATTTGTTCCCTATGTTGCAAATAGTGCTAGCAAATCTGTTTCCCAAGATATTTGAGGCTTAGAATAAGCAGGTTTGAAAGTTGGTTGTGGTCTAAATCCATCAACCCGAAACTACACCAATACAAAGACAAAAGATAAAATCACTTTCGGATATTTTGTAAAGTCAAAAGAGAAAGCTAATTTATAGGTGTTTCTGCTATTTTTAGCAGAACACATTAATAGTGTGGAAGGTGCGTGGTCAACGCGGTCAAAGGGGGGACGCGCGGGACCCCCGAGTTGTCGTGGCTGTCGCCTGAGACGGAGATGACCGGTGGGGTCGACCGACGGCGCGTTCGCTCGAGCGGAAAGGCGCGGCTCCGTTCTTTGGCGGGCCGAGGGGTAGCCTCGGCGAGATGACAGCCTCCGGGATCGGTTGAAGGCAGAGTCGCTCGCTGCGGGACGCGCGGATCCTCGCGTCGGCTTGGCGAGGGGTAGCCTCGGCAGAGCGACGTCCTCGTGATGGAGGAGACGAACGAGGTCGGGGACGAGGTCGCTCGGCTCCGGCTGGAAGGACGCCGAGGGGTAGCCTCGGCGTCGCAGGATCTCCTGGACTTGAATAGACGAGAGAGCTCGTCAGGGGGGTCGGACCTTGGTTCCGACCGAATCCCCTCCGATGCCAAAGTCAGATCTGGCCTGATAAGTGCTCGGTGGGATCGAGTATGGCTCGCGGAGAGACCGATACTCGAGTCCTCGGGCCGAGCTTTGGAGGAGAAATATTCAAGGTGGAAGAAGGTGTAAGATGGGAGTATGAGGTACCTCCGTTCTAGGTGGTGAAGATCCGGCCCCTTTCTAATGACGCACGCATCCTCCTCATATAGACGAACCACACTCATAATGTGCCATGACGTGACATTATGGCCGCCATTCATGGGCTCGTGCAAATGGGGAAGTGTTGACCCCCTCTAATTGCGCCCACTTGATGATGCCATGAAGGTGGAGTGATGGCCATGAGTGATTGCCATAATTGGCGGGCCATGAAGGCTGGAGTAATGGGCATTGCGGTTGCCATAAGTGGCGGGCCATAATGGCGGGGGAGTGATGGCCGTTAACTCTGGCCATGAAGATGGTTGCCATGTCTGGCGGATCATGATGGCACGAGGCGGCTGCCATATTTGGTGAAGGCTTCCTCGATTTGGGCCCCGATTTCCTCCACTACAGAAGTGGGCAATTTCTTGGGCCCTCGTCGCGGGTGGAGAAACGCGGCCCGCCCGTAAGATCCTTGGGCCGGAGCCCGAGGCCGTAGTTTGGCTGGTTGACTGGTCGTGGCTGACTTGGCTCCTCTAGACCCGGTCAAAATAGTCATATCAATTGCCCCCATCTTCTGAGCTCTACCATTGTTGAGGTGGAGGTCGGGAGATGTAGTATAATGGGGAAGAAGTTGCTCTTTCTGTAGAATTTGGTCCGTCCTGCGGAGTTGGCTAATGACGATAGATCGTCGGTCCGAGATTCGTTCGGTTGCGAGGTGAGTCGCCCCTCGACTTATGACCGACGACAGAGTGGGTCGGTCTGCTGGGGGAGTTGCCCCAGCCTTACGATCGATCTCGTTCGTTCGGTGGCGAGGGGAGTTGCCCCTCGTCTTACGGCCGACGAAGGAGTGGGTCGATCTGCGGGGGGAGTTGCCCCCAGCCTTACGATCTATCTCGTTCGTTCGGTGGCGAGAGGAGTTGCCCCTCGATTTACGGCCGACGAAGGAGTGGGTCGATCGGCCGGGGGGAGTTTCCCCTAGCACTGAGATTGAGCTCGTCCGTTTGGTGTCGAGGGGAGTTGCCCCTCGACTCACGGCTGACGAAAGAGATTCGTTCAGTGGCGAGGGGAGTTGCCCCTCGACTTACGGCTGATGATGGAGATTCGTTCAGTGGCGAGGGGAGTTGCCCCTCGACTTACGGCTGACGAAGGAGATTCGTTCAGTGGCAAGGGGAGTTGCCCCTCGACTTACGGCTGACGATGGAGATTCTTTCAGTGGCGAGGGGAGTTGCCCCTCGACTTACGGCCGACGAAGGAGTGAGTCAGCTATCCGGGGGAGTTGCCTCGACCCTTCGACCGATCTGTTCATTCGGTGGTGAGGGGAGTTGCCCCTCGACTTACGACCGAAGAAGTAAGGACCTTGTGAAGACTTCTCAAAGATTCCATGGCGGCGCTCTGCCACTACTTCGTCCCACTCGGGTTGATGCAGGAGCTGTTCGGCTAGCAGAAACCCAGCAGCACGGTCGGTGGTGCTTCGGCCAGATCGGCTCGATTACGATCGGGGGAGCGGTCTGGATGCTCGAACTCAGACGATGGCGCTTTGGCCAGATCGGCTTGGCCACGGTCAGAGGAGCGGTCTGAATGCTCGATTGGTTCAACAGCTCCGTCGCAGTGGAGATAACTTTGTAAGCTCGACAAGGTGGCTTGGCGCTGAGACTCAGATACTTGGCAAGGCGGTCAGACTCGTCTGGTCGGCCTCCTCCTGGGTCGGTTGAACTGGTGTGGTCGGCCTCCTCTTGGATGGGGTGGCCTCGTCCAAACACGGTTCCAGTTCCATTTCCAGCTTCATATCTCCCACCCCAGCTCCAGCTCCAGCTCCAGCTCCAGCTCCAGCTCCGGCTCCGGCTCCATCTTTTGTCTGGATCCTTGCTCCTGCTCTAGCTCCGGCTCCGGCTCCCGCTTTTGTCTGTTTGGCGGTACGACCAAGGTAGCTCGGCAGGGGCGGCACAGTGATGGGAGCTCAGCCCATATGTTTGGCGATGGCAGCACGGTGTTGGTATGGTGGACGTCGAGACAATGGCCAGAGATGGTGGTAGGGCCATCGATGAAGGCCGAGTCGGGGCTTAAGCCCGACGCTTGCGAGGGTCATCGGTGCTGTCTCTTGTCTGAACTCGATCGAGATCTCATTCTCCTTGGCGACCTTGCCAGGCCACTCATAGCCCCGCGTCTTCCTGGCCCGTCCCCGGATCTAGACGCACTCCTTGCGCCTTCTCCCTCAAGTTGGCCGAGGCCGCAATGCCGGTCGCCGTGTGATCCGACGTTGTCGCGACCATGGCTGCCTTATCTACAAGCTTTTTGTGAGACATTTGTTGAAGCCGGAGGATGTGGCTTTTTATCACCATCTCGCAAGAAGTTTAAGAGAGGAGAATTGTTAGGGAAGCTATTGTAGTTGTCTGATAGCACACAATTAATTAGCAAGGGGGAAGAGGACAGTTTGACCTTTTTGCTGGGTCGGCTTCGGCCTCGGCCTCGGCCTGAACTGGTCGGCCTCGGCCTCGGACTGGACTGGTCAGCCTCCTCTGGGGTCGGCCTCGGCCTCGGCCTGAACTGGTCAGCCTCGGCCTTGGCCTGGACTGGTCGGCCTCCTCTGGGGTCGGCCTCGGCCTCAGCCTGCACTGGTCAGCCTCGGCCTCGGCCTGGACTGGTCGGCCTCCTCTGAGGTCGGCCTCGGCCTCGGCCTGAACTGGTCAGCCTCGGCCTCGGCCTGAACTGGTCGGCCTCGTCTGGGGTCGGCCTCGGCCTCGGCCTGAACTGGTTAGCCTCGGCCTCGGCCTGGACTGGTCAGCCTCCTTTTGGCGATGAGACGGTCACGAACATTAGGATGCATGTTGAGGTGCAGATGTCGGAGTGACGTTCGGCTTCTTTGAGGAGAGGCGGGCTCAGATTCGGCTCTCCCCTTTCATGGAGATGGAGGAAAAACGGACGAAGGGATCAAGGTCGGAAGAGGAGCAATGTTCGACGTATCGCTCGGGATCAGACCCTTGCCCTTTACCTCACTCGAGTTGATTCTCGTCATCGCCACCGGATCTGACCCCGAACTCGACAGCGGGAAGAACCCATGCCCCCTTGCAACCCCGAACTGGGCGAAGATCTGCCGGCGAGCTGTCATGTCGACGTTGGAATCCGATCCATTGTCAGCCAAATCCGGTGGTCGATGAATTCAACAGGTCGGCCTAGGACGCCTCCACTCGACCTGTTTCGACTGGTGGGAGATCTATTGAGAAGGTCGATTACGAGGCCGTTTTTGTTTGCCGTCGTTCTTCGGTAGAGGCAACGAGTCGGTGTCGATTGATGAGGAAAGTGTATGATTGGAAGTTTGGTGGCGATGATCATACCATTCGAGTTCCTCATCAGACTTGCAGCTCCGAGATCACCGGACGTCCGACCTGTCGTCCGACAGAGCGCATTCTCCTGCCTGATCGATGGATCGAGATTCCATCGAGATCCAGACACAAGAAATGCTCGAGCAGCCATGATAACGAAGGATGCCCACATCGGCTGGGGCGGATCAGACCGGACCTAGCGCCCGTGCTCGGGACGATTGGGTGGCAATCCCGTCAGCGGTGAGGGGAGACGAGGGAAGAGTGGCTGAATATGGAGATAGGCACCGGCTCTTTCCCCAACTCGCTTTAGACCCGAGTGTAGGTAGATCTCAGTCCAAACGAGGCAAGAGGAGCTCGTTCATCGTCGAACATGGAAGGGGCACCTCGTTCTCAGTCGAAACGAGGCGGGGACGGACCGATATCTGTCAGGAGTTGTGCTGAGCCGAACAACTCGTCGGATCTGATGTCCCCTCGGGTTGAATGTCGATTTCTCCCTCAGGGTGATGGACGTGGATCGAAGGCCCAGATCGGGCCCTGTCGAGGCGCGGTCGGTGATGCCGAAGGTTGACGCTTCTCCCGGGACGCCGGTGCTTCGTCGGAGTCCCCATTCGAGGCGAAGCTCGTATGAGGCCGAGAGGCTCTGATCAGAGCTTCGTAGAATTGATGGGTTCATCCGGTTGAACCCTGATGCGTCTGGATGATCGAAGCTTCCTGTCAACCAAGTTCGACCTTGGATTGAGGGCACCAGCTTCTGCTCGAGCTCGGGTTCTATCTGAGACAGAACGCTTGCTCCCGCCGTCGCACAGCCTCGGTCTTCCGGGAGTCTGAAGTTCGAATGTTGGGAAGAAGAGAGAAGCTGAGCGGTCGATCTCGAGTTCAGTTGAGTCTGCTCACTTTTGAGAGGAAAAGGGAAACGATCTGGTGCGAATTCTTCAGCCCAACGCTAGTCTTCTGCTCCGCCCACAGCATCAATCTTGGATCGCGGGAGGGGGAATCCCATCTAGTCTTTACGGGAGACGGGTTTTAGATCATGGAATGAGTCGCTACCGATGCGGTTGACGTCGTAGGTGTCGACTCGTTCCCACAGACGGCGCCAAATGTTTCTGCTATTTTTAGCAGAACACATTAATAGTGTGGAAGGTGCGTGGTCAACGCGGTCAAAGGGGGGGACACGCGGGACCCCCGAGTTGTCGGGGCTGTCGCCTGAGACGGAGATGACCGGTGGGGTCGACCGACGGCGCGTTCGCTCGAGCGGAAAGGCGCGGCTCCGTTCTTTGGCGGGCCGAGGGGTAGCCTCGGCGAGATGACAGCCTCCGGGATCGGTTGAAGGCAGAGTCGCTCGCTGCGGGACGCGCGGATCCTCGCGTCGGCTTGGCGAGGGGTAGCCTCGGCAGAGCGACGTCCTCGTGATGGAGGAGACGAACGAGGTCGGGGACGAGGTCGCTCGGCTCCGGCTGGAAGGACGCCGAGGGGTAGCCTCGGCGTCGCAGGATCTCCTGGACCTGAATAGACGAGAGAGCTCGTCAGGGGGGTCGGACCTTGGTTCCGACCGAATCCCCTCCGATGCCAAAGTCAGATCTGGCCTGATAAGTGCTCGGTGGGATCGAGTATGGCTCGTGGAGAGACCGATACTCGAGTCCTCGGGCCGAGCTTTGGAGGAGAAATATTCAAGGTGGAAGAAGGTGTAAGATGGGAGTATGAGGTACCTCCGTTCTAGGTGGTGAAGATCCGGCCCCTTTCTAATGACGCACGCATCCTCCTCATATAGACGAACCACACTCATAATGTGCCATGACGTGACATTATGGCCGCCATTCATGGGCTCGTGCAAATGGGGAAGTGTTGACCCCCTCTAATTGCGCCCACTTGATGATGCCATGAAGGTGGAGTGATGGCCATGAGTGATTGCCATAATTGGCGGGCCATGAAGGCTGGAGTAATGGACATTGCGGTTGCCATAACTGGCGGGCCATAATGGCGGAGGAGTGATGGTCGTTAAGTCTGGCCATGAAGATGGTTGCCATGTCTGGCGGATCATGATGGCACGAGGCGGCTGCCATATTTGGCGAAGGCTTCCTCGATTTGGGCCCCGATTTCCTCCACTACAGAAGTGGGCAATCTCTTGGGCCCTCGTCGCGGGTGGAGAAACGCGACCCGCCCGTAAGATCCTTGGGCCGGAGCCCGAGGCCGTAGTTTGGCTGGTTGACTAGTCGTGGTTGACTTGACTCCTCTGGACCCGGTCAAAATAGTCGTATCAATAGGCTTTGAACATACGAACTCAATTTATTCATATTCTTTTTAAATGTTTATGACCATTGATTATAGTCATATTCAGTCCAAATGGTTATGATTGTTGATAACAGTCATAGCTTTTGAATTTAAACAAAATTCATGTTCAAAATTAAAACTAAAATAAACGTATCTGGGTCATAGAATAGCACCTAGCGCGTGCGAATGCTACCTGCAAACGATGAATATAATACGCTAAAATGCGTTCAAATAGCCAGTGCCACACGCGATGCTTTGCATGGTAAACGTTTCACTCTCTTCTTTTCTTCCAAACTTTTAAGTGTGGCCAATATTCCTATTTAACCCACTTTTCGTTTGCATTTCTTTTTCATATGGAACTAAACTTTCCTTATAAAATTGACCTTTTGAAACAAGAACTGTTAATTAAGAAATACTCAAAATAATATTGAAATTTTCCACCAAATGCTTATCCACGGGTAAACCCATGAATGGTTTCTTTTAATAGTTTTGATTTATGTTGTATCTTGTACTCCTTTATGCAAACAATCATGCATTTTTTTATATGTTATAACTAGGCGTAACGTGTTACAAAATTGAAGGGTTCTTAGGGATAGATCAAATATTATTATTTGCCGAAGATTAAACAAAATGTCCAAATCACGTTTTTTTTCCATCCATAACCATTTTAAAGCAACGAGATCGTGATGATAGAAAATAATCATCCATAAAATCGCCTCATGGTTTGATTATATGCCGTTTTTTAGATAATTATATCAAAAGTCGCCTCAAAGAATTATGTATCCATGTTGTGAAGGGAAAAGTAGAGTAATAAGTGTAAGAGGTTATGAGCCCCCTACCCTCATATTTATACCTTTCAATGATGGGACGGATACCCAATGGGCCTCATGAGCCTATTCATAACACTTCCCCTTATCCAACCAACATTGAATAATAGGTGGATTCTTCAGGATCCGAGTTAGGATAACTGCCTTGTTAAATAAAGAATAGTTAACCCATAACTTCTCCTGTTTTAGGGATGTGTCTAGGGGTGGATACTTCAGGATCCAGAGTCAACGAGGTTGCCTCGTCAAAACCTTGACTACGGAAAACCCTTTGAGAAAAAACCAGTATCCAAGGGAAAAGAGTACAACTCTGCAGTTGACTCCCCCTCATCTGACCAAGCTTCAGGCTTGCAGATTTCCTATGAATCTATGCATCAGTCTCCTATGTATCTATGTGTTCATAGTCCTCTCATCCTGTCCCAGTTTACATTTCTTCACTCTCCTCATCCCAATCCCATATACAAGTTTCTCAAAGATACTAGTAGGTAGTGATTTGGTAAGTAAATCCGCCAAGGTATTACATGATTGGATCTTCTATACCTCAATCTATTTTTGCTTCTGAAGGTCGTGCATTCAGAAGAACTTGGGGGAGATATGCTTCGTCTTGTCGCCTTTGATGTAGCCGTCCTGTAGCTGGGCTATTAATGCTTCATTGTCTTCATGGAGTGGAGTAGGCGCAAGGATGCCGGTCATCAGGCCGGTGGAGGTGAGAATGTGCTGGATCACAGAGCGTAGCCAGAAACTCTCCTTGCTTGCTTCATGGATCGCTAGAAGTTCTGAGTGAGTGGATGAGACGGTTTTCATGATTTGCTTTACAGATATCCAGGAGATGGTAGTGCCGCCATAGGTAAACATGTATCCGGTCTGAGACTTCTCAGTATGGGGGTCGGACCTGTAACCTGCATCAGTATAACTGATCACTCCTTATTTTACACCTTTTTCCGCATATTTGCATGCCATTTAGATCGCCCAAATCATGTTTTTCACGATATATCGACGATATTGCGATGCTTTTCACGATTTGTTGTTTTTGTCGCATTTCAGGTGATTTGGCGCGATTTGGAGTGATCCCGAGATGCGCTTACTCTAGACGGTCACCGACGACCTCCCCGAGGGGTATTTTGCTGTTGGAGAGGAGCGGAAGAAGAATGGACGTCGCAGGAGCGACGAGGAGGCCAAAATAAGCAGATTGGGCATTTTTTGTGTCCCACTCGGCCGAGTGGAGGAGCCACTCGGCCGACCAGCGAGACACTGCTCAGCCGACCAGTTCAGACACGATCTCTATGTGCACTCGGCCGAGCACAGAAGACCCACTCGGCCGAGTGACGATACCACGTCCGCCCGAGTGGCGCCCAGACGAAGCCCTTCCAAAACATCGAAGTTACTGTTTTTCGGCTGCCTGAACTTCAGAAGACCCACTCGGCCGAGTGGTAAATCCCGTCCGCCCGAGTGCAGTGAAGTCATCGGCCGAGTGACGACAACTCACTCGGCCGAGCCGCCCCCGAACTGAAGACCCCTGAAAGACCCGACTTACTGGAAAATTGCAGGGTTTTCACTCGGCCGAGCGACTTTTGTCACTCGGCCGAGTGCGATGCGCTGCCTGTAGCGAAAACTGCGGAAAACAGGCTGTGCAGGGGCATTTTGGTCACGATTTTTGGACGATTTTTGGGGCTATTTAAGCCCTGTTTTTACCCTAGTTTGGAGAGCTCTCTCTTAGATTTTTTGCAGCTTTTTAGATTACTTTTTAGCTTTATTATTGTGATTGGAGAAGAGGAAAAACTTGGATTTTTGTTGGATTAATTGAAGAACTCCATTGGTTTGCATCTCTCTTCCCTAAAAATTCTATTTTTATTGTTTATCTCAATATTTGTGATGAATTCTATTGCTTATTTCATTGATTATTTTTGTGCTATTGCTATGATTTGTGAGTAGTCTCCACGTCTTGGGGCGTGGGGATGAACCCTACAAGCCCACTTTCATATTTGTGATGAATTGGTAGAAATTGTGCTAGAATTGCTATTAGAGATTAGATTGGGATCGATTTACTACGGATTGCTAGGTATTCGTATCAATTGGGATTTGCAAGAGATTGGATCCCAATTTGATAGGAAGCCCTAGAAATCCGAATTGGGTTGGAGTCGGATTTTCGAAGTATCGGTTTGCAAGAGATTGGACCGATACTAGGATTCCCGGTTGCAATTCTATACCGATACCCGTTTGCAAGAGATTGGACGGGTAGGAACTATCCTAATCTAGATCGTGGACCGAGTTTGCAAGAGATTGGGCTCGGTGCGCGATTGGACGATGATGTTGATCCTAATGCTAGCTTCCCTAGGGTAGGGTTTGCAAGAGATTGGACCCGACCCTAGGATAGCTATAGACCGGCAACAGCGCGAGAGCGTGAGCTTGGTTCTACATTCAGTTGCAACTAGTTCATCCGAATTCACATTCTAGCAATTTTGATACCGATGAACCACATTTATGAAGTATGGTGTGTAGCGGGGATTCCCCATTCCCTAGACGTTCTTTATTTGATTTGATATTTCGCACATTTGTCTGACGATTGTGACAGGATCGCCAAAGGCAAAATTCTCTTCCTAAATAGCCAGGTTGATCGGAGCAAGCACAGTCATTCGTCCTCCCTGTGTTCGATATCCCGCTCGCTGCTACACCGTGCACTTGCGGTAAAACTACAACCGTTCTTTTGGGTCACGTCCCGGAGCGATCAAGTTTTTGGCGCCGTTGCCGGGGAGGCGATTGCGTTTGATTCTTTCTCACCCTAGCTATTCTTTTTTTTATTATTATTATCATTATTTTTATTTCTTATTTCTTACCCAACCCTTCCACGGTGCAAATCATTTCTTTGAAACTCTGTTTCCCCTGTGCATGTACACGAGATCTACGGCGGACCCTGAAGCTTTATTATTTGATCCCGAGATCGAACGTACCGCGCGGAGACTTAGAGCGGAAAGAAGACAAGATCCGGAAGGGAGGTATATGACCAACCCGGAAACTCCTGAAGAATTGGCGGCAAGGATGGCGAGGATAATTTCTATTCGCGATAGGCTTCGACATAAGACCTCTTCTACTACCTCGTCCATTGCCGTGCCGCAGTTGGCGGCTGACAAGAACTTCGAGCTAAATACTGGATTGGTGGTTTTGATGCAACAAGACCCATTTCATGGGAACGCCCATGAGAACCCCCACTACCACATCCAATTATTCTTGTCAAAGTGCGCCACATTCCAGATGCCGGGGGTCTCCATCGATGCTATCAGACTGCGTCTCTTCCCCTTCACGCTTAAGGACAAGGCACTCTATTGGTTGAGGACGCAGGCTGACGGAGTCTTCACCACTTGGGACGAGTTGGCGAGTGCATTTATTGATAAGTTCTATCCACCATCCAAGACGGTGAAGATCCGGAGCGCTCTCATGTCCTTCAAGCAAGGACCACAGGAGACGCTCTATGAAGCTTGGGAGCGTTTTAAGGATTTGCAGCATCAATGCCCGCACCACAGTATAGAAGATTGGGAGCTAGTTCACAGCTTCTACAACGGTCTCCAACCGGGGACCAAACAAATTATTGATGCCGCGGCGAATGGTGCTATCTTGTCAAAGACTCCCGAGGAAGCTACGGCCCTAATTGAGGAGATGGCCTCAAATAACCAACAATGGGGCGATGAGCGAGGACACTCTACGTCCTCCTTAAAGCCAACTAGCATCTACGAGGCAAAGGCCGTAGCGGAGCTTACGAGCAAGTTTGATTCTCTCCACAAGGTAGTGGAGAGATTGGAGAAGTTCATCACGGAGCCCCAAGGGACCCCTTCCACCTCCGCGCCGACGAACCAAATGTGTGATTGGCAAGACCAATCTCAAGCCATGTACTCGGGAGGAGAGCAAGTAGAAGGATCCTTGGAGCAAGTACAATATGTTGCGGGGAACCAAGGATATTGGGCCAATCCGGCCACAAGAAATCATCCCGGATTCTCTTACGCCAACAATGAAGGAGCTTTGAACCCGCCACAACAACCACCTCAACAAGCTCGACCACCACCACCCCAACAACAATACTATCCACCGAGGGGGCCTCCACAACAAAACTTTCAACCAAAGCAACAAGTCCCACCATATAGGCCTCCTGGATACAACCAAGGGTGGAGGAATCAAAATCAAAACCCTCCACAAGCTCCACAACGATCCGACTTCGAAACTAGAGTGGAGGCGTTCATGGTCGAGCAAAATAAGGTAAATGCTAGCTTGAAGGCGGGGCAAGACTCCCTTAATACCGTTGTGGCTCAAATATCGGAGCAATTGGCGTTGCTCAATCGGAACACTCAAAGATTGCCGGTGCAACCGGAGCAAAACCCACGAGGCAACACGGGCCACATCAATGCCGTAGTTGCCGTTACTACTAGAGGCGTGAAGAACACCACCCCCGCCATGATTCCTATTGAGGAGCCCGTGGAGGAAAGCTTGGAGCCAATTGAGCCGATAGTTGAAGTTGAAAAAGAGAAGGAGCCACATGACAAAGAGAAATCTAGAGCGGAGCAATTGATTGAGGAAAGGCGCTTCATGCCACCGGTCCCATTCCCCCAAATGCTCGCTAGAGCGAAAATGGAGAAAAGGCTAGCAAAATTTCTCGAGTACCTAAGAGGAGTTAGCCTTAACATTCCCTTCCTTGACGCCATCGTCGAGATCCCCACGTATGCTAAATTTTTGAAGGACTTGATTTCGGGGAGGAAAAGGAAGGAGAAGATCATGCTAGCCGAGGAGGGCTCTTGGTTCACCAAGAGAGAGAAGGAGCCGGCAAAATTTAAAGATCCGGGGAGTTTTCGGATTCCTTGCACTTTGGGCGGCGTTCCTCTTCAAAAGGCGTTGGTTGATCTTGGGGCTAGTATGAGCCTCATGCCTCTCTCCATGTTCTTAAGGCTAAACACCGGGACAAAGTTGAAACCCACCGACATGCGCATTCAATTAGCCGATGGACGGATAACAAGGCCGGTAGGGATTGCCGAAGACATCCCACTTCAAGTCCCGGGTGGAATATGCTTGCCATGTGACTTCGTGATCATGGACGTTAAGGAGGAGGGAGACACTTCATTGATACTTGGACGCCCGTTCCTAGCCACCGCCGGAGTCATCGTCGACGTGCGCGAAGGTACCCTAACTTTAAACGTCGGAAACATCGAGGTGGAGCTCCACATTCCTAAGGCCATGAAGCACATGCCTTATCATGAGGAACTTGACTACATGGACCTCCTTGATGAGGTGATTGAAGAGGCGATCCCTCACTCAATTGGCGCTCTTTTCGATGAAGATTTTGAGGAAGGCCCGGATTTAGGCCAAGATGAGAAGAAAAATGATTCCCCCGACCTCTCCGCTGAAGATGATGAAGGCGACGCTGATGTCGCAAGGATTCGAGAGCTCTGCAAGCTCTCGAAACTAAAGTCTCCGAAGAAAGCTCCGCCGGTACGGAAATCGGCATCACCGGTTAAGCCGTTGACCGGAGCAAATGCTAGCTTGGGGGAGCCTCCCCCCAACACTATTTGAGACGAGAGACCACCGCGGGAGAACACTACGCCGCAACTTCCCAATCCAAGCGTTCTCCCCGGAAAGTTTGATGGGTGCATCTCATATGCACCGAACATCCCGCATTGATTGAAAATTATAGGGGGTCGAGCTCACGACCTTAAACGAGCGCTTGTCGGGAGGCAACCCGACGGTTTTTGCTTTATTTTTACTTTTTCTTTATTTTCATTTTAGAAATTTTTAGTGTTTTGAGTCGTTCGCCCAAAAATTTTGCGATAACGGGTCCTATTTTTCTTGACAGGAGAGGAGATAGGTAGATCCATCATGAGGAGGATGAACGAGTCGACGAGGAGCGCCCCGAGAAGGCGCTCGACGCTTAGGAGGGAGATGAAATCGATTGGAGGAAGAAAGACGGAGTTTAGAGCCAAAACGAAGACAAACAGCAGAACACAAGGCTCACTCGGCCGAGTATACTAGCCACTCGGCCGAGTACACAAGTTCGTCCGGCCGAGCCGCTCACGAACGAGGGAAGTCTGCTGTACCCAACTCTCTGTTTATTTTCCTGATTTCAATATAACTGCTACTCGGCCGAGTATATATTGTCACTCGGCCGAGTAAAACGGATACCCTCCTAGGGCGAGTCTTGCCGAGTAGCTTGAGTCACTCGGCCGAATGGACTTACTCCACTCGGCCGAGTCTGGCAAAGCCACTCGGCCGAAGCGATGGCGTGGAGGAAATTTTCATTGGTAACGCTCGGCCGAGTGCCACGTCACTCGGCCGAGTCGTAACTTTTTTATATATAAGGGGCGAGGGGGGCACAGTTTTCGAAATCGCAAAACCCCAAACCGCCCGACCCCTCGACTTCCCTCGCCCGATCGCTTCGCCCGACCCCTCACTCGCCCGAACCCCCCACGCTCGTGCCCATACTCGGCCGCCCGTCCGATCACCTCCGGTACCCCCTGTTTTCGCCGTTTTCTCCTCTTTTCGTGTATTTCTTGAGGATCCATGTGCTAAACGCCCCCCTAACCCAAATCAATTTCTATATCTATCCATTATACCCCTATTGCTCCATACATTTTGATTATTACTCGCCGATATCGCTTTTTCATGCGCAGGTTGCTTTTTGGAGCTTAGGGGAGCTCAGGGGAGCTTCTACGGGCTGTTTTGGACTTCGTGGAGGCGCGGACTTCACACGCTTCCACTGCTTAGCACTCGCGGCATGTTTGGGTATACTCTTTCCATTCTTTTACACGCACCGCACTTTTTTCACTTTTCGGCGCGCTCGGGGCCGATATGCCGCCCCGGACACGGCCGCGGTCGAAGAGAGCTTCCGCCAAGCGGAAGCGGTCGGATGATGCCGGCCCCTCCCACGAGTTGGAGGACTCTCCTCCACCGTCCCCCACACACCCTGCACACCCAGCACAGCCTGCAGGCCCCGCACACCCCGCACAGCCTGCAGTGCACCCACAGCCCGCACAGCCTCTCCCCGCCGACCCACAGCCACCACCACCGGCTCCACTGGTCGGGCCGCTCGGGATTACGTTCCGAGACGACGCACACCACGCCGTCTTCGAGCGTATCTCCCAGCGCTCGATCGTACCCTCCAGGTTTGCACACCTCGCTGACCTAGGACGCCTGGGGGTACTAGAGGGGATGCTCACGTTGTACGACAACGTGGGCTGGCGAGATTTTCTGCAGGTGTCGGCGGATACTTTTACCCGCCCGACACTTGAGGTTTTGAGTTCGATCGCCCGGACCGACGAGGGATGCTCATTCCGGTTCATGGATCGAGAGTGCCAGGTCACTCTCGATATGATGAGAGCATTCTTCTCGTGGCCCGCTGTCCCCGGTGCCGATCGCGGTTACGGCCCCACCCATATCCCCCCACCTTCCTTCGACGCCGGTGCCTTCTGGGCCCGGATTACGGGTCACCACGCTGCCTTTGACCCTAGTAGGGCCAAGGCCTCGGCCATTGTCCACCCCTGCCTCCGCATAGCCCAGCGCCTCATGACGACCACCTTTTTGGCCAGATATGAGCCGGGTACGATGTCTACACCAGAGCTCTACATGATCTATGCGATGACTCGTCCCAGAGCTCTATCTAGGGATGGAGCCGAGCTTGTCCCCGCCGTCGTGATCGACATTGCGGCTTGGTTTTTAGACCGCATCATTGTATCAGTGGGCGCTCGCTCACCGATATGCTGCGGCAGTCTGATCACCTTGCTTACCATGATGACCGGCGAGGACCTACCTGACGACTTGCGACACGTCCCGGGCCCCACTTCTCTGTCGATAGACGTTATGGCCCGGATGAAGATGCTTCGTCCGCATGGTGAGCGTCACTGGGTCTGGTTGCACGGCCCTTACGGTGCCGACTACATGATTCTCCTGAGCCCTGCTCGGACTCAGATTGCACCAGCCCACGTCGACTGGCTCCCGGCGATGGATGTTCTCATCCCCGCTGCCTACGTGCTCGAGGCCGAGCAGGCCCACACTGCCCACGCTGCCCAGGCTGCCCCCGCAGACCCTGCTGCACACCCTGCCGAGCCTGCTGCCGACCCTGTTGACCCAGTGGCCCCTCAGCCTATTCCTGATGTTTCTGCCGCTCTTGACACCTCTGTCCCCACCTCTGTCAGTGTCACGAGTACCTCAGCTGAGCCCACTTCCACCACCACTTCCGAGGCTGTCACCACCACTCCCACCACCACCACTGGCCCTCTGTCTGTCGAGCCACTTTGCTCCGCACTCCCCGAGCGCCCGCCGACCTTTGTTGAGAGTGGAGAGCCCTCGTTTGCCGCGGTCGTGGAGACCATGGCTAGCATGATCTCCGCTGGGGTTGCGCCTTTTGGTCCACACACTTCCGCCCCAGCGGTAGTTACCTCTGTCTCCACCCCTGCTGTATTTTCTGAGAGCGTCGTGGCGTCTGTCCACACTTCTGTGCCACTGACCTCTCTGGCCGCCTCGCTGCCACTTTTGCACACTTCTTTCGCTACCGCTGCCTCCACTTCTCACCAGCCGGTGTCCCGGCCTCACACTGAGGCCAGGACCACATTTGCAGGCACGACACCTTTTGTCCCCTTCCCTGCTGAGCCCGTTACATACTCTACTCGCGTACGCCAGCCTCGCCCTGCACAGCCTAGACCGGTGCGTCCCTCTGCACCACCCCCGCCCGACACTGTACTGCAGAGCATACGTGCTCTTGAGTTGGCGGTGAGTGGTCTTAGAGGTGACCTTAGGACCCTGTCCTCCACCGTCTCTGCGATGGCTGGACGCTTCGAGCTGATCCCCCAGATCCATTACTGCCTTACACAGGTCTTGGAGCGTCTCCCACGCGTACCCCCACCCACCCAGCAGGTTCCCACACCCACTTCCACACACACTAGACCTGCTTCCACTTCCACGCCCACCCCAGCTCAGCAGCCTACACCACCACCACCACCACCTCCGCCTCAGGACGGAGACGGCGCAGCACCGCCTTCTTAGGCACCCTTGATGCCTTGATTTATTCCTGTCATTGTGCTGCCCGTTTCTGCTGGGTCCTGTTGCACTTTTTGTCCCCCCCTCCCCTCACTTATTATGGTATTCTCTTTTTGATCATATCTTTTTATATCTATTTTGGGAGAGAGGGAGAGTTTTTGGTGACACTTATATCTATGTATCGCTCCTATCTGTGCATGCATCATGTCCGCATCATATTTTCATTTCTTTATTTTACCTTTTTCTTTTCATTTTTCCATGCATGCATCCTCACTTGCCCCTCCCATCGCTTGTCTCTCGGTGTGCCACACTTTGCACATTGAGGACACTGTGCCATTTAGCTTGGGGGAGTGAGTTCTCACGTTCTTTGATTTGCCACCTTTATTTTTAGTTTTTCACACCATTTTTTCGCTTTTGCACTTATTTTTCATCATTTTTCTTTTATCTTGCCATGCATCACGTTTTTCTTATTTTCCTGTGTGCCGCATTGCATAGTTTCTATTTTCCCTTTATCTTCATTTCTTTTTCATCTCATGCTAGAGATGACTTTTCTATGATGATGATGACGTTGGATTTAGCTTATTCTATATGCATGCTATATTTGTCATGTCTTAGGTTTTATTTCAGATATCAGATGCTATGACTTGCTTTGCATTTAGAATAGTAACCCACACCTTTTTCCGCATGAAAATGGATGAAATTTTGTTATTAGCTGAGTCTGAATATTCATATGTATGCTATCACAGAAAACACACCAAGATTCACGCATTGAATGCTTATATCTGGAGTACTGACTTTCTTTTCCTATATCACTTCTATATGCATGAATTGTACACTTCACTTCAGGATGATTGAATGATGTTAGCTATGATAAATCTGGATTAGTTAGCTTTTTTGTGATCGAAACTGAGTAGATTAGATTACCCTGCTGAAGTTGTCGTGCATGTCTTATAGAGTGAACCGAGAGTTATATTTATTTCTTTCTCCACAAATCTTGAACATCATTTCTCTACTTTTCAAATCATTGGTGAATCTCCCCTTAGTGATTCTATTTTATGGCATTTTCCCCCGCTACTAATTCCTAGCTCCAAATCTCTTATTCTATAAAAAAGAGAGAGAGAAAAACATTCTTGTACATCATTATCTCTCTCTGAGTTGGGATTGTTGTGTATATATTGCTTATTGAAAAGAAAAACAAAAGAAAAAAAAGAGGAAAAATCCTCAATAAAAGATCCCACCTCACTTTCTTTCTTTCTTCTTTCTTTTCGTTGCTTTTGGAGCTATATGTATAAAAAAAATGGGGATGTAAATATTTTTTTTATGCCACCACGCTTATAGATAAGCTTGGGGGAGGGGATCCATTGATGTGTGAGAGAGTGACTACTTGACATTGCACGACAACCTAGGCTAAGTAATATTCTATACTCGGTGAGATTATTTTAGTTTTACGAAGTCCAGAAATCTAAGCCTAGCGTTCATTTCATGAAATCCATACTTTTCTATTTTATCTATTCTATAGTGTGATACTCTTATACTCCTGATAGAAAGCGTTCAATTGAAAAGTGTGTGATCTGTGATTTGTATACCGCTTTAAATGATTCAGACGACGTTAATTTTAAAATTATTCCGTTTTTCATGATTATATCGTTTTTCGTGGGTTTTCTATTTCTATTTGCACTATTATACTATGATATCAAAATAAAATTCTTTGACATGTATTTCTCATTCGGTGCATGCTATAAGAGTAAGTGAAACACACGTCCTGAGAAAATGATCTAGCATCCTACCTCTTCGCTTCTTTCTCTCTTCTTCATTTTCATTTCGTTTTCATTCTTCTTCGTTTTTCATTTTTTCATTTTTCGCCGTTCTCGTTTTCCAAATCCACCGGGTTCGCCTTTTACTTATCTTCCTCGAGGACGAGTAAGAGGCAAGCTTGGGGGATTTTGATCACTCCTTATTTTACACCTTTTTTCCGCATATTTGCATGCCATTTAGATCGCCCAAATCATGTTTTTCACGATATATCGACGATATTGCGATGCTTTTCACGATTTGTTGTTTTTGTCGCATTTCAGGTGATTTGGCGCGATTTGGAGTGATCCCGAGATGCGCTTACTCTAGACGGTCACCGACGACCTCCCCGAGGGGTATTTTGCTGTTGGAGAGGAGCGGAAGAAGAATGGACGTCGCAGGAGCGACGAGGAGGCCAAAATAAGCAGATTGGGCATTTTTTGTGTCCCACTCGGCCGAGTGGAGGAGCCACTCGGCCGACCAGCGAGACACTGCTCGGCCGACCAGTTCAGACACGATCTCTATGTGCACTCGGCCGAGCACAGAAGACCCACTCGGCCGAGTGACGATACCACGTCCGCCCGAGTGGCGCCCAGACGAAGCCCTTCCAAAACATCGAAGTTACTGTTTTTCGGCTGCCTGAACTTCAAAAGACCCACTCGGCCGAGTGGTAAATCCCGTCCGCCCGAGTGCAGTGAAGTCATCGGCCGAGTGACGACAACTCACTCGGCCGAGCCGCCCCCGAACTGAAGACCCCTGAAAGACCCGACTTACTGGAAAATTGCAGGGTTTTCACTCGGCCGAGCGACTTTTGTCACTCGGCCGAGTGCGATGCGCTGCATGTAGCGAAAACTGCGGAAAACAGGCTGTGCAGGGGCATTTTGGTCACGATTTTTGGACGATTTTTGGGGCTATTTAAGCCCTGTTTTTACCCTAGTTTGGAGAGCTCTCTCTTAGATTTTTTGCAGCTTTTTAGATTACTTTTTAGCTTTATTATTGTGATTGGAGAAGAGGAAAAACTTGGATTTTTGTTGGATTAATTGAAGAACTCCATTGGTTTGCATCTCTCTTCCCTAAAAATTCTATTTTTATTGTTTATCTCAATATTTGTGATGAATTCTATTGCTTATTTCATTGATTATTTTTGTGCTATTGCTATGATTTGTGAGTAGTCTCCACGTCTTGGGGCGTGGGGATGAACCCTACAAGCCCACTTTCATATTTGTGATGAATTGGTAGAAATTGTGCTAGAATTGCTATTAGAGATTAGATTGGGATCGATTTACTACGGATTGCTAGGTATTCGTATCAATTGGGATTTGCAAGAGATTGGATCCCAATTTGACAGGAAGCCCTAGAAATCCGAATTGGGTTGGAGTCGGATTTTCGAAGTATCGGTTTGCAAGAGATTGGACCGATACTAGGATTCCCGGTTGCAATTCTATACCGATACCCGTTTGCAAGAGATTGGACGGGTAGGAACTATCCTAATCTAGATCGTGGACCGAGTTTGCAAGAGATTGGGCTCGGTGCGCGATTGGACGATGATGTTGATCCTAATGCTAGCTTCCCTAGGGTAGGGTTTGCAAGAGATTGGACCCGACCCTAGGATAGCTATAGACCGGCAACAGCGCGAGAGCGTGAGCTTGGTTCTACATTCAGTTGCAACTAGTTCATCCGAATTCACATTCTAGCAATTTTGATACCGATGAACCACATTTATGAAGTATGGTGTGTAGCGGGGATTCCCCATTCCCTAGACGTTCTTTATTTGATTTGATATTTCACACATTTGTCTGACGATTGTGACAAGATCGCCAAAGGCAAAATTCTCTTCCTAAATAGCCCGGTTGATCGGAGCAAGCACAGTCATTCGTCCTCCCTGTGTTCGATATCCCACTCGCTGCTACACCGTGCACTTGCGGTAAAACTACAACCGTTCTTTTGGGTCACGTCCCGGAGCGATCAATAACCAACTAAACCAGTTGATGCCCCTTTCCTGTAGAATAGACCTAAGCCTATGGACCCTTGGAGGTAGCGCAGAAGATTCTTAACTCCGGCCCAGTGCCGCTGTGTAGGTGCAGCACTATATCTGGCTAGTAAGTTGACTGCAAATGCTATGTCAGGGCGAGTGCAGTTAGCCAGGTAAAGGAGTGCACCGATAGCACTTAGATAAGGCACTTCAGGGCCTAGTACTTCCTCCCCCTCTTCCAGCGGTCGGAAGGGGTCTTTATGCACATTCAATGATCTGACGACCATTGGGGTGCTGAGGGGGTGGCACTTATCCATTTGGAACTTTTTCAACAAGTTCGATGCGTAAGTTGACTGATGTAACAGGATCCCATCGTTAAGATGCTCTATTTGAAGACCTAAACAGAATTTTGACTTTCCGAGGTCTTTCATCTCGAAAGTTTCTGTCAAGCTTCTAGAAATCTCGGTGATCTCTTCAGGAGATCCGATGAGGTTCAAGTCGTCCACATAGACGGCTATAATGACAATCATGTTGCCTTTGCTCTTATAAATATGCAAAGACAGACTGGGTCATTTGTAAATCCTTGTTTTGCAAGGAAGTCGCTCAGTCTTTATACCACATCCTTCCAGATTGTTTTAGACCATACAATGATCTTTGCAGTTTCACTGAGTAGATGTCACGTTGTCTCTCTTTTAGTGCTGCAGGCAAGGAATAATCGTCAGGCAATCTCATATAGATGTCTCGGTCTAAGTTGCCATATAGGTATGCAGTCACGACGTCCATAAGCTGCATATCTAAACCCTCTTGGGTTGTTAAGCCAATGAGGAATCGGAAGGTGATCGCGTACATGACCGGGGAGTATGTGGCTTCAAAATCCACCCCTGGATGTTGGGTAAAACCCTGCGCTACAAGCCTTGCTTTGTAACGAACGATCTCATTTTGTTCATTTCTTTTTTAACAAATACCCATTTATAACCCACAGGTTTTACACCTTTTGGTGTCTGGACTATAGGTCCGAAGACCTTGTGTTTGGTGAGTGAATCCAACTCCACTCCTATTGCCGCTTTCCACTTTGGCCAATCATCTCTGCTTTGACATTCTATCAGAGAGCGTGGTTCAATATCATTGTCGCAGTACGCGATGTTGATGGCAATATTGAAGGGAATTCTGGGACCCTTAGGGCATAAAAACTCTATGCCCGTCCTAAGTCGGACGGAACATAGACATAAATAGCATCGGAAAATAATCATGTTAATCTAATTAACAATTAACCCTAAGGTCCAAGACCCTAATCCAAGATCTATGCCGACTTGGGATGGGTCTGACCATCCCAAGAAGGATCTAGCCTACTGCGATTAAATTAAACTAATGCTTAATTAAACATATACCCGGAATCTCAGCCCTGGGGCAGGCGAGATGTTCCGCACCGTCTTCCGAGCCGCTCCCCGTCCCACGCCGAGCCGCTCCTTGAACCGCTCCCCGAACCGCTCCTCGAACCGCTTCGCATCCCGAGGCGATCAATCCCCTTGTCGCCGAGCCAACCACACGCCGAAGAAAGTTTCACACGAGTGAAACCTTCGCCTAGATTTCGGATCTGAATCCAAACTCCTTTGTGGCTTTGCTAGAGCCCTCAGGAGCAAGGCAGAAATTTATAGGGAGAGGAGAAATATTAATTTAGCTTAGATCCGAGCGTGCTCCAACATTTACGAGAGCCGCTCAGATCTAGAGCTTGTGACGAGTTTTGAGGAAGAGAGCAGACCCCTATTTATATAGGCGGCTGACTGCTCCCCTTCTCTCAAAATCCGATGTGGGACTATTAATTGGGTTAATTAAAATCAAGTTAGTTTGCACTTCACAAAGTGCAAACTTCCGTGAATTTTAACTCACTCACCGTTGAGCTTCATGATTGATACAACCTATCAATTCGAAGGGTGTTCAACGGTGAACGCATAGGAAAAAACCTGGTCTGGTCTGGATCTACCTGGTCTGACCCGTTGGGCTGTTTTGGACGTAACTTGGACATCTGGTGTCCGATTTGGACGCCGTTCGAACCTGGGTCTAGACCGGGACATTCTAGTCTTACCCGTGAACTTTTCCTTGCGTTTATATTATTAAATATTGTCTTAAACTATTTAAAACACATTTAATCTCTTTTCCATCAAATGCAAAATAGTCCCTATCTAAGCTTAAATTATCATTTGCATCAAATACAAATGATCCGAGGGCATATTCCTCTACATCTCCCACTTGCACTCAGGATCATTTATCCCGAATGCAGGAGATGATTGCAAACATCTTTTGCAATATTTTATCCCTTGCATCAAATGCAAATTATTCTCTCTAACTAATTTCTACCTATTACTAGACGAAGATCGCACTCTGTGTGAGACCCTACAGCCTGACCCTTACAACAGGTTGGGCTCGAAGCCCTATACGGCAGTAACCACGAGCTGACCCTTACAACAGGTTGGGCTCGAAGCCCTATACGGCAGTAACCACGAGCAGTGGTTGACGTCCCTGCTTCAGGAATCATCATTATGTGGTTGACTCATTGACATGAGTATTGTCGGGACCACCCTGACTGTTTCCGTGATGAATTCCGCAGTTATAGTCTCTTCGTCTAAACTATGTCGTATAGGTCAAGTCTAGGGTACGGTCAAACTGTCAACCCCAATAACTTGACTCCGGTTAGCTTCTATCGATATTTTAGTCAAAAATGTTGGACTTCTTCCAACATACTCTGGCCAGAGTTTTTACTAAAGACCAAACTAACCCTACGACACTAACTCCCATTGACCGGGAGAGACGAATCCTCTCTTGGTCATTACTCTCCTCATACGCTTCAAGTGTCACCCAATCAAAGACCTTTCGACAGGCTTGCCTCGAAGCTAGGTCATTTGATCTAAGTGGCACCGTTCACGCACAGGTTCGTCAAAATGACCTCAAGTCAAAAGACCAACTAGCCTATCATCACTCAGAGTCATCATTGACAGATTGGTCAATATAACCATATGATAACTCTTGTGGATTGTTCAGTGAACTCATTCTCTAATGAGCACCTGTGTCTCGTCTACAACTTCGCCAAGTCAAGCGATCATGAGATCATCGCCACCGCTAAACGGTGAAGACTAAGACACAATGGTCTATCCGATGTTTCAATATCCTTGTCTCGAAACATCTACGACCACGAACCCTTTTAGACTTATGCTACAGACGGTCAAACATTTCTCCATGATCGAGATACTCATCTCGATACATGTTTGACCTTGCATAAAGTCTCAGGACTTTACCTAAGTTAATGTCTAATGTTAACTACATTATAAAAAACTTAGATAAATTATTACCAAACAGCTTACTGTTATTTTGAACAAGATGTTTGTGTTATTCACACACAGAGATAGATTGCCTCGAAGGCATCTTCTCTCAACATCTCCCACTTGCACTCAGGCCCATTTATCTCGGTATCTTATACCGTTTTTACACATAAGTTTTCACGACTTCATGTGGTAGAGCCTTCGTGAGTGGATCTGCTAAAACCGTCTACACTATAGACATAAGGGGTTTCTATGTTCATGTTAAACCAACCATTTGAATCTCATTCAAATAATTCACTTGGTCTTACGGAATCTATAATATTTTATTTACTTGGATCTTATCCAGTTCATCGTACCTTACGATAATAATTTAAATTTGTTAATGGTCATTTCAAATGGCTCATATCTATTTCTGATAAAGTGTCAAGATTTTGATTACTTTGTCAAACTATATGTTCCATCTCTTTGATGCCTTGCATGTAATTTACACGCTCCCACTGACCTTGAAAACTCTCTGGCTAATTCATATAAGTTGGTCCGTCTAAATCATATTTAGAAAAATGAACTTATAAGTGAATGCTCCAATTTTCATGGTTAAACTGAGCGTTTACATCGAGTTTGGTCCGAGTAGATCTGTACACATCTGCTGGCGAGACGGTTTCAACTAATCCGTTTTAAAGAAATTAGGATGAAAACCGTTCTCGACCAACATGATTGTACTTCACTATTTTCTTTATGCATCTAATCTTTCAACTTAAAGCTTTACTTGCAGAAAGCAATGAATCATTTTCCTTGGGTACGTAAACTAAATTCCAAAATTTATTTACGCACACGGACCAATTCTGATTGCATCAAGTTATAAATCGGAGATACTACTCCGAATTATCATCCCGGAAGTTGACTAAGTCATCATCAGTTATGATGTCTAACTCGACTCTTCGTCTCACGAAATTCGAGTAATTATACAACTTCCTAATGATTGATTTAATGAATATCTTATTGATAATGGCCTCATAGAACATTATCAAAACCTAGGCATTACTATTTGGGACTTAACCCAGAGGGAGGACTTAACTCTTAGTCACTTGTTATGGATCGCACCGAGTCTAACTAAGTGTGGTTCATACCTTTTAACACACTGATGTGTTAACAGACTTGACCTGAGAGAAAATCACATTTTCTTTTAATTACGCAAGATTTTATGTAGCTAAGTATTTAACCATTCGATCTAATCGAATCAGTTTAAATACTTTTGCCTTTTCGTTCTTTATTTTTTCAGACTTGTGTTTCATCAAGAACACGTGTCTTAATAAAATATACGAATAACTTAATTTGGTTAATCTAGACTCGGGTACATCAGTATTACCAGACTGAGTTCGACAACTCATTCTCCCATTGTCTCACAGATGGGTTTCGGCCATTATATCTAAGAGGATAAGACTCACAAGTGTTCGTAGACTTCATAATACGAGAGGTCAGTGAAGGATCCTGCCAAAACAGAGTTAGGATCGATAAATAAAGTTGAGACTTACGCTTGCGTATGCGGCACGGTAGTCTCGGAACTTTGCCTTCGGATTCGCCACGACGGATCGAGTCTTCTCACGAACGGAGTAAGGCTACTAAATCCACAATCTAAATCTCTACTTTAGATTAAGAACTTGGATAGAGGGAGAGGAAGTATTTCGGCAGAGCTTCACTAGAATGAAAATGCATGCAAGAATGCCATGCAAAAGTGTGTAGAAATGGCTTACCCTTGGGTCTTATTTATAGCCCCCAAGGTAGTTATTTTAGGGTAAGTTGTTCCTTTGGAACAACTTAATTAAGGTGTACCATGATACATGGCACATTATAAGCTTAAGTTGTACCATATGCATGGTACAACATAAGCTTAAGATATTCCCCCTTTATTAGCCATATGTCGCATGCACTTATGCATATATAATGCGACTTTCCCACTCATCTAGTGATCCTCTCCGCAAGGGAACAGATTCCCTTCGCACACGACTTCGTGTACGTGACGTTCGAGGTCCGTATTCCCTCGTACATCACACATAAGGGTGTACAAACGTCTTCCATATCCAACATCTCCCACTCACACTTGAGGGGATTGTAAGAGAACGTCTTTCTCTTAGTTCTTTCATCTATCATACCGAGAAATAGACCGTGCGACCGTCATGCGCGTAGAGTCTGTTGTTGTGCACTTGTTAGAGATACACAACGACCTCGAAGGTGCAAAGTTGAGTAGTTCAACGCATGCTTTACCCTAGATTATTTCTTCACATTTCTTATACTTTATATTCAACAATTGAATCCCATCTGGATTACAATTGGCTGGCCAGCTTTGAATCATTAAAGTCCAAATGCGAATATGAAATCAATCTTCCTCTTCTTGCGAACCTTCTGATCTTGACTTGATTCGCTTTTCTAACGTGCCCCGCCGAGCCGAATTATCATAGCCCATTAGCAACACGCTAAGATAGCGATCATCTCGTCAAATCTAAAGGAACCAATTGGAGTCCTTGAGGGTAAGAGTTAAGACCCGTATGGCCTTTGAGTCTCACATAATAGCAAACACTATTGCTACTAACTCAGTGGTCGAAATGCATACGTGGTATGAACACGTACTACAACATCACTCCTTTCCCAGGGAGAGTATGTCTTAATGATGTTGTACGGATGAAAGATCAGACACCACAGTGCCTATCTTTTTGAGTCCCCTTACTACTCGTGAAATATTCACGGACTCTCATCCTGCATAAGACAGATAGGATTAAAAAAATCCTATGAGATCTCTTTCAAATATCCTTGTGATATAGATCTCAGATCTTTTGTAAGCATCCATATGATGCAGATCTTTTATTCGACTATCTTGTTTAAGTCACGACTCTAAATCATTTGTCTAATGATTTTGACTTTAAACTAGTCTCATCTCTATCTTATCCATCTGATAAGATAAGGCGGTTGCTCATGTGAGAGAGCCAACCTTAATCTGTCCGACATACACACAATAAAATAGCTGAGACTCAAACACAAATGTAAAAAAATCATTTGTAAGAAACTTGTATACAATATATAAAAGAACTTCTTTCTTTTATTAAACTTTGATCTTCTATAAACATGGGAAATATTACAAGATACAGCTCATCACCTACGCATTCCCATAGATGATAAGTGTTTGTAGAACACATCTCTGAGGATCGCCTTAGTAAGGGGATCCGCTATCATCTCATGCGTGGATATGTATCCTATGTCTACTTCCTTCCGTTTGTCATAGTCCTTCGCAAACTTGAATCGAATGTCAATGTGTTTGGTCTTACAATGAAATTTAGGATCTTTGACGTAGGCAATCGAAGCTTGACTATCACTGTATATAGGAACAGTGCTCGAGTCAGTGGCATTCGTCAGCCTGTCTAAGAATTTCCTAAGCCAAACAGCTTCTTGGACCGCCATGCTGAATGCTACGAATTCGGCTTCCATGGTTGATAGGGCGATGCAGGTTTGCTTCTTGCTGCTCCAGGATATTGCACCATTCCCGAGCAAGTAAACAAAGCCTGAGGTAGATCTTCGCTCGTCGAGATCACCCGCCCAATCAGCATCGGTATAGCCTTCGAGTCTCAAGGTATTGCCTTGATAGCATAACGCATAGTCCGCAGTCCCTTTGAGGTATCTTAATATCCTCTTCACCGCTTTCCAGTGTGCCTGTCCTGGGTTGGATTGGTAACGGCTTACCATACCAACAGCATAGCAAATGTCCGGTCTGGTACACATCATGGCGTACATCAGACTCCCGACAGCACTGGAGTATGGAACTTTTTCCATTGCTTTCTTTTCTTTTGGATCTTTGGGACACATTTCCAAATATAGACCCTCGCCTTTGCTTATCGGAGTATCAATTGGCTTGCAGTCCTGCATATTAAACCGTTCTAAAACTTTCTTTATATATGTCTCTTGAGAGAGAGAAAGAAGTTTCTTGGAACGATTCCTTGAGATCTTAACCCCAAGGATATATGCAGCTTCACCCATGTCTTTCATCTCAAAGACGGATGAAAGCCAAGCTTTGATATCCAAGATAAGACGCATATCATTTCTGGCTATAAGTATGTCATCTACATAAAGAGACATAATTACATACTTGTTTTTAATCATCTTAATATATACACAGTTCTCTTCGTCGAGCATGGAGAAACCATACGACAAAACGACTTCTTGAAAGCGCATATACCACTGCCTTGAGGATTGTTTAAGACCATATATGGATTTACGAAGTTTACAAACCTTATGTTTGTTTTCTTCTTGTACGAACCCGTTTGGTTGTTCCATGTAGATCTCCTCATCTAGTTCTCCGTTAAGAAAAGCAGTCTTTACATCCATCTGATGTAACTCGAGGTCCAAACAAGCCACCATTGCCAGAATTAAGCGAATGGAGGTAAAACGCACGACAGGAGAGAAAGTCTCTTCGTAGTCTATTCCTTCCTGTTGCGTGAAACCTTTCGCAACAAGGCGAGCTTTATATTTCTCGATGGAGCCATCAGCCTTATGCTTGATTTTGAGAACCCACTTGTTCCCAATGGCTCTACGTCCCTTAGGTAAATCAACCAAGTCCCAGACTTGGTTTGTTTTCATGGATTGAAGTTCTTCTTCCATAGCCGCTATCCATTTATCTTTAGCAGGGCATGTGACGGCCTGTTTGAAATTTGCAGGTTCGTCATCATCTTGTAGTAATGTCATGAATGTTTGAGGAAATTCATCCTCAAATCTCAGAGGTGTTAGCCTCGTTCGATTACTACGTCTTGTTTGAGTTTGATCACTCTCACTTGGAATGACATCACTCCCACTTGGAATAATATCACTCCCACTCGGAATAGGATTGGTATCGTTCGTATCATCCATTGGTGAAGTTTGAAACGTATTTTCTTCTTCACCAAGAATTCTCCCACTCGAACGTTCCGATCCTTCTTGATCCCAAGTCTCAAACAAGGATAAGTCTTGACTTATCTCACCCTGTCTTGGAAACTCATTTTCCAAGAAGACAACATCCCTCGATTCGAATTCTATAAGACCCCCATTGTCCTCTTGACCGACGAAAACATATCCTTTGGAGTTTTCAGCGTATCGGATGAAGATACACTTCCTCCCACGTGGCCCAAGTTTGCCATATTTGTGAGAGGGTAAATGTGCATAAGAGGCACAACCCCAAGGTTTTAGAATGCTTAAGTCTGGAGTTCTATTGTTCCACAACTCATAAGGAGTAGAACTTACCGACTTCGAGGGTACACGGTTTAAGATGAATGTTGCCGTCAATAATGCATCACCCCAAAAGGTGATAGGCAAATTTGCCTGAGACATCATTGATCGGACCATTTCCATCAATGTCCTATTTCTTCTTTCCGCAACACCGTTTTGTTGCGGAGTATAAGCATAGTTATTTGATGAACTATGCCTTTTTCATCACAGAGTTCCTTAAAACTCGTTGATTGATATTCTCCACCCCGATCGGTTCGCAAGACCTTTATCTTGCGATCTAGTTGATTTTCCACTAAACTCATATAGTTTTTGAAGCAAGTTAGGGCTTCATGTTTGTGGGAAATCAAATAAATGTGACCGAAACGGGTGAAGTCATCAATGAATGTGATGAAATAGGACTTCCCGCGTCTTGTCTTAACATTCATTGGACCGCAAATGTCCGAATGGATAAGCTGTAATGGAACTTCGGCCCTTGTGCCAGTTCCAAACGGCTTGCGACAAGTTTTCCCTACAAGACAATGTTCGCAAGTTGACATTTCAACTTTTGAAACATTAGATAGCAAGCCACTTTTGGCAAGTCTATCCATTCTAGTTGGTCCAATATGACCAAGTCTTGCATGCCAACAAATGATCTCAGATTCAGAGTTAGAAACATTTGTCAAATGGAAACTTTCATTAATGGAAGAAGAATCATCATACATTGTGTTTAAAACAATTAGTCCATTACAAACATTACCAGACCCAATTAAAGAACTATTACAAACAAGGTCAACCTTTTGTTTATAGAACCTCCACTCATAATCTAAAGACATTAACATGACCACGGATACGATATTCCTTCTAATATCTGGAGCAAAGAGGACGTCGTGCAATAATAAAGTCCGGCCGTTGTCGAGAACTAGCTTGCATGTTCCGACGCCTTTGACTTCAACGCGAGTGTTGTTGCCGACGTATATCCACTTTGTTCCTTGAGTTATCTTTCGATACTCTACGAAGAACCTTCTGTCCTTCGCTACGTGGTCTGTGGCCCCTGAATCAATCAACCAAAAATAGTTAGATTCAGCAAGAAACATGGAACTAGAAACACATATGTAACTAGCCCTACAAGTTACCTTATCACTTCCATCCGTACACGTACGGGCGAAGTGACCGTACTTGTTGCACTTAAAGCACTTGATCTTCTTCAAGTTTTTCTTCTTTGAGTGCACATTCTTTTGCCACTTTTTGTTCTTAGTCTTCTTAAAGGTTTCCGGTTCTTGCTTTCGTTCGTTCACAAACCTTAAGCGTTTATTCTTCCGCTTATTTCCTCCATGTGAGGAACTAGCGGCCACGTGCACTTCTGCACTTGGTTTTGCGGCTTGAATCCGCTCTTCCTCGAGTTCGAGGTGTTTCGATAAATCGCTTAAAGTTTTAATGCACTCATTATGAGTGAGGTGCATTCTCATGTTATCCCAGCTATCTGGGAGTGAACGAATGACTGCTTGGATTTGCTATTCATCAGACAGCGTAACACCCGCATCCTTCAATTCAGATATGAGATTCGCCATGTGGCGGAGATGCTTTTTCATAGAATGATCTCGCCGCATCTTGTACGAATCAAATTGAATATTTAAGGAGCGGAGTTTGGTAACCGAAGTTCCACCAAACTTTATTTCTAGCTCAGACCATATGTCTTTGGCTAGGTCGAATTCCCGAAATAGACGCATTATGTCATTGTCCATTGCGGACAGTAACGTAATACGTGCTATTTTGTTCTTTCGAGTCCAAGTATCATAAGCTTCCCGGTCCCTTTTGTGTTGGGCCGTATTGCCCAACTCAGGTTCTTCCATTATGTTTTGGAGTGTTTCAAGCACATCTTGCTCCTACAAAACATATTGGATTTTAATTGACCAAAGTTTATAATTGTCGCCGTTGAGCTTTTCACCTTTGTTAAGCTCTGCGACTATGTTCTTAGAAGCGGTAGACATATTCGATTCAAAAAACTGCAAAGAAAATGAAAAACACGATCAAAATTCTATGCATAAAGTTTCGATTCTTTAAACACTTGATAAGTTCCTTGGATGCGTTGAAATGTTACTCTAGAATCGAGAAGTTCACTACGTTCCCAACTACCATCTAGAAGTAATTTTCAAAGCATCCCTCTTACTTATCTCAAGTAAAAAGAAATCAGAAATGATACCCGTATGGTACCAGCAGCGGAAAAATACTTTTGAAAAACATATCTTTCAAAATAGAATAGGTGAGAGTTAGCGCAAAGAATTTTAGCGCAACAATTGCCAAGCCACGAGACCTGTTCTACACACCCATGGGTTAGATAACCATGGTCGGATCGTGGTAGGACTTGGAATTCTAAATTGCGCTATCCCGATTAAGGACGGGACATAACCTATTTGAAAATACCTTTTTCAAAAATTTGAAAATACATTGGCTAATCTCCGTAGAGTAGAGCACAACGTTATAAGTTCATTGGCTAATCTCCATAGAGGAGAGCACAATGACATGGCTAATCTCGCATGAAGTAGAGCATTACGGCTAATCTTCAAGGAGTAGAGCACTACGGCTAATCTCGCATGAAGTAGAGCACTATGGCTAATCTTCAAGGAGTAGAGCCCAATGAAAAACTTCATTAAAACGTTAGCCCCGTATGGGCTAGTCGGCACTGTGGTTAGCCCCGTATGGGCTAATCGGCACATTCGAGTTTGGCCAAGGCCTTTTGTCACCCCGTATGGGTCAGTTGGCAAGTTTGCAATCGACCCAGACCTTCTGTCGGATTGGTCGACCAAAAACACCAAATTGGTCGACCAATTTTTGGTCTGCAACTTCTTCCCGGCCAGGGCCTCTGCCCTGGCCGAGGCTTGGCCAAGGGCCGGCCAGGGCCTCTGCCCTGGCCGGCCAGGGCCTCTGCCCTGGCCGGCCAGGGCCGGCCATGCCCTGGCCGAGGCCAGGGCGCCGGCCCTGGCCTCTGCCAGGGCCGGCCATGCCTTGGCCGGCCACTGCCGGTCTGGCCATGGCCGGCCATGGCTTAGCCATGGCCGGTCATGGCCAAGGCCATTTGGCATTGGCCGGCCATTGCCCCTTTGGTCATGGCCGGCCACCCCCTTTGAATGGGGTTGCCGCACACCCCGCCGGAGGGGTGGCCGTGGTGGTTATTGGCCGTAGCCAACCCCCCTCCGCACGTGGAGGGGGGTGCATAGCCTTCATAGCCCATTTGGCGATGGCGCACATGCACTAATATTCCTCTTCTTCGATGGAGATAACTACCATCATCTTCCTTGATGAAGCACCCGTTCGTCGATGAAGCACCCGTTCGTCGAGAAATTAGTTATTTCCTAATGGCCGTGTGCCAAAAATGAAAAATAACATACTACGTGAACGGTCGGTTCTTCCCGTCACAGAGAGTTCCTACCATATCCGTAATGATAGGAGACCCTAACGTGAAAAGAACAACCGCTGCGTTCTCTCCGTCACGAAGCGTTCCTACCATATCCGTAATGGTAGGATACCCATTCGTGAAAAAGACAACGACTCGTTCATAGTTTCGACGGGGCGACGGTTTGACCGGGGCGAACCCGTATGGCTCTGATACCAATGAAGGATCCTGCCAAAACAGAGTTAGGATCGATAAATAAAGTTGAGACTTACGCTTGCGTATGCGGCACGGTAGTCTCGGAACTTTGCCTTCGGATTCGCCACGACGGATCGAGTCTTCTCACGAACGGAGTAAGGCTACTAAATCCACAATCTAAATCTCTACTTTAGATTAAGAACTTGGATAGAGGGAGAGGAAGTATTTCGGCAGAGCTTCGCTAGAATGAAAATGCATGCAAGAATGCCATGCAAAAGTGTGTAGAAATGGCTTACCCTTGGGTCTTATTTATAGCCCCCAAGGTAGTTATTTTAGGGTAAGTTGTTCCTTTGGAACAACTTAATTAAGGTGTACCATGATACATGGCACATTATAAGCTTAAGTTGTACCATATGCATGGTACAACATAAGCTTAAGATATTCCCCCTTTATTAGCCATATGTCGCATGCACTTATGCATATATAATGCGACTTTCCCACTCATCTAGTGATCCTCTCCGCAAGGGAACAGATTCCCTTCGCACACGACTTCGTGTACGCGACGTTCGAGGTCCGTATTCCCTCGTACATCCCCCACAAGGGTGTACAAACGTCTTCCATATCCAACAGTCAGACCCCTCTTTATGTGACTTGTGAAGCTTAGTCTCTCGATACGGCCTAGTCTATTTTGCCATGTAAGTTTGCTACTATCTTGTGTATATATATATATTAACATTTAATACATATATTATCATTATACAATTTACTCATTGCTTCAAAAGCAATGTGACGACATTCGTCAAAATGTGTTAAACTTCTGTATAACAATAATCATGAAATCGCGACATCAGAGTATGTCACATTTTTATTTCCTCCTACTTATGCCTTTACTAATGATAAATTAAACTATTTAACTCGATTGACTTTCCGGTGTGCCTTCTTCCTTTTCTAAATCACATTTAGATATTTAAATGGCCCAACATAAATGAATAGCTATGCAAGCGACTCATGTATCCAAACGCCTGAGAGTTGCAATCTTGAGTGTAGCTCAAGAAGTTGCTTGTCTCAAGATCCGGTTGGGATACATAGTCTTGCACCACTCATGCACTCGTATTCGACTCAAACGGTTTGATCGAATTCTCGAACTTTGCGGATCAGAATTGTTTGTCCATACAACCTTGAGGGTAGCTCGACAAGTTGTAGGGAGAAACATACATCGAATATCCTATATGTTCAAGATGCCTCATATAGAGACGAGTGACATGTTGCGTGAATTTATTTGTTGGACCCAGAACTTAATGAAGTCATATTTCTTAAGTCTGTTCTTTATAAGGTCATTTTAATGTCAACGAGAATATAGTTTAATTCTATCAATTAGAATTTAACTTGATATTCATTTAATCAAACTATTCGACCAGTTAACTAATTCAATTAAAAATATTATAATTAGATTCCTTCGGTAAACATAGTCTTGCCCTAGTTTAGCATACGTTCAATATTAAATATAGGTAGATTGGCATTCATCTATCTATATCCTCCCACTATTTTTACGATCGTTTCAAAGCTTAATAACGAACGATTTAATCGAATTAAAATATTTAAAAATTAGTGAAAGAGGGATCCAATCATCCTGAACCTCACAACCTTGAGGAGACTCAACAAGTTGATTGGTTCCATGATTGGTAGACTAACTCTTAGTCAATCACATCACATGTGACTCCCTATCGTTTTTTTACCCACAGTCACTTATGATCTTGAGGAGACTCAACAAATCATAATGACTGGTCTAGTCAGACCCTTGATTTCGTGTCCAGATTTGACTTAAATCGATGCTCGAGGAGACCCGACATATCGATTTGGGTCAAGTTTAGACTAAATCACATGTATGTTGGAGTTTGTTCCTTAAAGATAAACATGTTATAGCTTGATGAGACTCAACAACTATAATTGTCTTCTTTGAGTTACCAAGCTCCAAAATCAAGGAGGGATACGGATTAATCTTTAATAAGATTTATAACGCATTGACTAGATATAGTCCAGGGTGTCATACAATCATGATTCGCGACATTGCGGTCCAGCGGAACACATCCAAGGAATTGACTAAGCCAGGATCACTGCCCCTTGGACTAGCAAGGGTTGATCCAGAACTCTTAGCCAAGCACATTGACTGGATCATGGTCCATTGAATGAAGCTTGTCATTTTTGTATGTGTGCCATAGACTAAACAGCTTTTATTAACAACTAATTAATCCTATCAACTAGTTGCATCCTTAAATTCAAAATTTTAGGATTTGTTTAATAACTTTTATTAAGTCCTTATCAACTATAAGGTTCACGTGCTATCCTAATCATTATTAGGATTTTAATAAACTTTATTAACAACGCCAAAAGCGAAGTCCTTTAATGAGAATTAATAATAACAATTAGAATTAAGATTCATTAAAAGGACTACCCTAATCATGAATTAGGTCTTAAAGGGTTGTTAAAAGTTTTATTAAAACATAGCATGTCATTAAAATTCAAGTAATAAATTTTAATCATTTTTAATGGCTAACCTAAAGGGTTGTCTTGTGTTATCAAATAAGGGACAAGAAGAACTGGCCATTAAAATAAAGCTACACTAATTTATCACATAAAGATAGTGCACAACTATTTAACAATTAAATAGATTAAGTTTATCGCATAAACAATTTTAGCATGCATACATAAATTTAACATTTAAATTTAAAATATGATTTTAAAATATTTTATTTTTATCTCATAAAAACTTGTTTTTAAACTCACAAATTTGCATGCTACTTTTAAAAAATTTATCGCATAAAAATTTTAACCTTTAAAATCAGTTTTAAAATATCTCATAAAATTAAAACATCATTTTTAAAAAAAACTTTCATGCTTAAAAAATTTATCATATAAAATTTTTAGGCACTTTAAACTTATCGCATAAAGTTTAAAAGATTTAAAATTAGTTTTAAAAATTATCACATAAATTTTAAAACGTCTTTTTTAAAAAAAATTCATATTCAAAAATTTTATCACATAAATTTTTAAACATCAAAAACATTTTTAAATTTATCTCATAACTTTAAAAAGATTTTTAAAAGCATTTAAAAGCATTCTAAAGTTTAATAAAATCGTTGGCTAGATCGTTACGCAGACCTATGCTCTGATACCAATGAAGGGAATTCTGGGACCCTTAGGGCATAAAAACTCTATGCACGTCCTAAGTCGGACGGAACATAGACATAAATAGCAGCGGAAAATAATCATGTTAATCTAATTAACAATTAACCCTAAGGTCCAAGACCCTAATCCAAGATCTATGCCGACTTGGGATGGGTCTGACCATCTCAAGAAGTATCTAGCCTACTGCGATTAAATTAAACTAATGCGTAATTAAACACATACCCAGAATCTCAGCCCTGGGGCAGGCGAGATGTTCCGCACCGTCTTCCGAGCCGCTCCCTGTCCCACGCCGAGCCGCTCCTTGAACCGCTCCCCGAACCGCTCCTCGAACCGCTTCGCATCCCGAGGCGATCAATCCCCTTGTCGCCGAGCCAACCACACGTCGAAGAAAGTTTCACACGAGTGAAACCTTCGCCTAGATTTCGGATCTGAATCCAAACTCCTTTGTGGCTTTGCTAGAGCCCTCAGGAGCAAGGCAGAAATTTATAGGGAGAGGAGAAATATTAATTTAGCTTAGATCCGAGCGTGCTCCAACATTTACGAGAGCCGCTCAGATCTAGAGCTTGTGACGAGTTTTGAGGAAGAGAGCAGACCCCTATTTATATAGGCGGCTGACTGCTCCCCTTCTCTCAAAATCCGATGTGGGACTATTAATTGGGTTAATTAAAATCAAGTTAGTTTGCACTTCACAAAGTGCAAACTTCCGTGAATTTTAACTCACTCACCGTTGAGCTTCATGATTGATACAACCTATCAATTCGAAGGGTGTTCAACAGTGAACGCATAGGAAAAAACCTGGTCTGGTCTGGATCTGCCTGGTCTGACCCGTTGGGCTGTTTTGGACGTAACTTGGACATCTGGTGTCCGATTTGGACGCCGTTCGAACCTGGGTCTAGACCGGGACATTCCAGTCTTACCCGTGAACTTTTCCTTGCGTTTATATTATTAAATATTGTCTTAAACTATTTAAAACACATTTAATCTCTTTTCCATCAAATGCAAAATAGTCCCTATCTAAGCTTAAATTATCATTTGCATCAAATACAAATGATCCGAGGGCATATTCCTCTACAAATATTACACGCAAATGTGTCATCTATGGTTGTGCTATTTCTGTCCCTGTACTCCCCAGTTCGTACATAGTGTATCGAAACTTCATTTTCTCCCGGTTTTTCCTCTGTTTGAGAGTTTGGGAGAGATGGGGTAGCATGGCTTATAGTAGCATCCTGTGGTGGTATTGTTTTACCATTGCCAAGGGTCCTACTCTTTCGAGGGACTTGGTCCTTGGATCCCGGTGGTTGTCCTCTCTTTTTAAGAGGTCTAACCATTTCTGCTGCAGGCGGATTGCATCCATTTTGCGGTATGTCAATCCTAGCTGGAGTGTTAGCAGTAGGGAAGTGTGATCTGACAATCTTCTGGTTGTTAGTAAATTTGTCCGGCAAGAGATGGACAATGTTTTGGATATGGAGAATCTTTAGGACCTCCTCCTCGCACTGGCTTGTGGGCGGATCAAAGTGACATAGTGTCTTTGTATCCCAAGTGATAAAGTCTAAAGCTTCGGGCTTCTTTGTTTGTGAGCTTAGTCTTGGGAATGATGTCTCATCAAATTCACAGGCTTCTAGACGTTCCGTGAAAACGTCTCCCGTAAGGGGTTCTAGGAATCTTATTATGGAGGGGGTGTCAAACCCAACATAAATGCCTAGGCGACGTTGTGGACCCATCTTTGTCCTTTGTGGTGGTGCTATGTGGACGTATACTGCACAACCAAATATTCTCAAGTATGAGACAATTGGTGGGGCTCCAAGTGCTAGTTGCATTGGAGAATATGGCTGACCTCCAGAAGGTCGTAATTTTATTAAAGATGCAGCATGCAAAATTGCATGGCCCCATGCATTCACTGGCAGTTGGGATTGAAGTAATAATGGACGAGCAATCCATTGCCGTCTCTTAATTAGAGATTCTGTTAACCTGTTTTGGGTGTGAACATGCGCTACATGATGTTCGACTTCAATGCCATGTGCTTGGCAATAGACTAGGAAGACTTGTGATGTAAACTCCCCCGCATTGTCCAGACGGAGTTTCTTTATCTGGTAGTCGGGGAAGTGGGCCCGCAACCTGATTATCTGAGCTAAAAGCTTAGACAGAGCTAGGTTACGGGTGGACAGTAGACACACATGTGACCACTTAGTAGATGCGTCTATCAGGACCATAAAGTACCTGAACGGACCACTTGATGGGTGTATAGGCCCACAAATGTCTCCGTGGATTCTTTCCAGAAAACTTGGAGACTCCAGGTCCATTTTTAGTGGAGAGGGTCTCGTCATCAGTTTACCCTTGTAACAGGGTGGACATGGGAATTTACCTTTTTGAAGAATGTTCAGGTTCTTCAAATCTATACCCCTTGAGCTTTTTATGATGCGGTACATCATAACAGATCAAGGGTGCCCCAGTCTCCTATGCCAGAGTTGGAATTCTGGTGGTTGGGGGCATTGCAGGTGCTCCTCCATTGATGTTTCTGGAGTTTGAATACTTGTTTGGTAGAGTCCCGAGGGGAGTCCCTTGAAACGTTCCACAATGATTTTTGAACCATTTGTAAGAGACGTTACAAGCAAATATTCCCTTTCATTTTCCTCGACCGTCTCTAAGTGATACCCGTTTAAACGGATATCTTTAAAGCTTAGGAGGTTTCGGATAGATTTAGGGGAGTATAACGCATTTCTAAGTGTGATTAGAGTGTTACCGGGGAGCAATATGGTTGCTTCCCCTGATCCTTCGATTATATTAGCTGGCCCTGAGTTTGTTCTCAGTGGACCAGAGTAGCTACATATGCTCATAAAGTAGTCTATGTTTTGAAGGATCGAGTACGTCGATGCACTGTCCACAAGGCAAATAGATTCCATATCTATATTAAGAAAGACATTTAAGCAGTAAATATTATGAAAAGAAGAAATCTACTTTCATTTTAAGATGCACAAAAATGTTTGACATGGAATAAAAACTAGGTACGATGCATAAAGAAGATACATTGCTAGCAAATAAAGATTGTTTATATGTTTCGTAACTAGAGAGTGTCGTCTCCCATGAAATCTTCAGGAGTCCATGTGGTCTCTGGCAACGCTGCGCTCTCTATCAGGTTTGTCTCAGCTCGAGGCTTGAGGCTTGCCTGGTATAGGTCATGTAGGTGTTTCTGGATACAGCAGATTCTGGACCAGTGGCCCGTCATTCCGCATTTGGAGCACTTATCCTCCCAGTCTTTCTTGGGAGTACCACCTTTGGACGTCCACTTTTGCTTCTTTTCCACGAACTTCTGGTTCTGAGGAGGAGCTTGAGGAGTGGCCTTCTTCCGCTTCTTTTGTTCTTTCCATTTCTGGAATTTAGCCTTATTGTCCTTCTTCTTCTTCTGGGAAGACTGGAAGTGTGCCTCTGCAGGAGGTGGCAGTGGGGCGGAGCCAGGAGGGCGCAGGTTGTGAGTGTCAACCAACAAATCTCTGTTCTGTTCAGCCATTGCAGGCATGAAAGCAGATCAGAGTACTTCGTGAACTTCCTCTCACGGTACTGTTACATAAGGATCATATCCTTTTCGTGGAAAGACGTGAACGTCTTTTCCAGCAACATTTTCTCAGTCACAGTCTCACCACACAACTTCAGGTGTGAGGTGATGCGGAAAAGTGCTGAGTTGTACCTGCTACGGATTTGTAATCCTGTATGCGGAGGTGAGTCCACTCGTACTGTGCACGGGGGAGTATGACATCCCTCTGATGCATGTACCTCTCCTCAAGTGCGTCCCACAGTTCGTAAGGATCCTCTACAGTAAGATACTCGTCCTTCAAGGTTGAGTCTAAATGTTTCCTGATATAGATAATGGCTTTCGCCTTTAGTATATCGGAAACTTATTCTGTATGAGGTGCTTCTTCAAAAGCATCCTTTTCAGCTGTGGCAGCACTTGTTGTTGCCTTCTCAGTGGGTGTCAGACTGAACCCACGAGATCGCAGATGGAACTTCAGGTCCAACTGCCAACTCAAGTAGTTCGACCCATCGGCCTTCAGGACCGAGAAGTCGACATTCGCAAGTCTGGCCATTAAACGATCTAGCAATATAAAAATAGCATGGATTATTAAACTATGTAAAATAGTCATCCACACATGCATTTTAACATTTTCATAACGTGAATTATCTAAGGAAATAAACATCCACACATGTTTTATAACATTTTCATAACGTGAATTATCTAAGGAAATAAACATTCACGCATTTAATGTATAAGTAATGAAAATAAATTAGGACTATGGGGATCAGCCAGCCGACACCAACATAAAAAGACAGTCCGAAATTACATCAAAAAGTGCATGAAAAAGTACATACAACTCGGGAACTTCAAAGAGAAGCCCCTATCTTCTTTGTGCAGACGCCTTCAGCTCCTTTTGGTGTCCTTCGGCTTCTTTTTACATGTATAACCTCACTTACAAATTTCTCTCAAAAAGAAAAAATTGCAGAAAAGTAAAGGTGTCGGAAACATGGCTGATCCCTAAAAGCATACCTAATCGCACATCCACGCAGATAATATATCACAAATATACAACCACGCATATAATCATTTCACAGGCATGTAAAGATTAATAAATAATCTAAATAGTGTGTGACGTGCTAAAAATTATTTTGAAATTTTTTTTACCTTGATCCATATAATTTATATTTTATTTTCCGCTTTAACCATTATTATAAAGTTAAAATTTCTTTAATTATTTTGGGCTTTTGGGGCCAAAAAATAAAAAAGAAAAATTAAGGGTAAATGGGCTAATTTTCAGGCTTTTGGGCCAAGAAAACAACCCATTAAGGTTAATTGGGCCTCCCCTAAAAATTTGGCGAGTTAAGGGCTAGGGTTTCCGAAAAACCCTAGGGGGGCCCGCGGCGCGCCGTCGCGACGGCTGGCAGCGGCGGCGGGCCGCGGCTTCAGGCAGCGGCGTTTGGCCGCGGCCTGAGCGGGGCCGCGGCCGTCGCGGCTTGTGGCCGCGGTGTATGCCGGCGGCGGCGCTTGTGGAGCGCCGCCATTACGCCCTTCGGGCGTGCGGGATATGGATCGATGGGGGTAAAAAACTGATCTTTCAAACATTTAGATCTCTAAAAAACGATTTTTATTGTTTTTAGACATGCAGTCTAACTAAAAATGTGATTTTTACCGTGTTTTCAAACTTTTTGATCTTAAATCATGCTGATCTACGGGAAACGCAAGTTTAGATCTAAAAAGTTTTGAGATTTACCTTTAGATTCGACAAGGGAATCTAGACAACGGTTGGTGAAGGACGCCCTTTTCGCTCCCCGTTGAGAAGATTACGATCTTCTTAAAACTGAGCGGTTGATGGATCTCCTTTCTCGAGCGCCGTCGCTTTTTCCAACGAGCGTGATCGTGCTGATAACGTGCTGTGAAGGGAAAAGTAGAGTAATAGGTGTAAGGGGTTATGAGCCCCCTACCCTCATATTTATAGCTTTCAATGATGGGCCGGATACCCAATGGGCCTCATGGGCCTATTCATAACAATCCCTACATAAATTTTGCATGCTATATTGTTACCAACCTAATCTCGTAATGCTTTAGGGAGAGCTAGTTACTTGAGGGAACTTAAGTTCAGGTGGCATGATTCTTTACAATTTTGTCTTTTGCTTTATTTTAATGAGGAGAGGTTGGTTTCGAACATGTTTCAAATTAAAATATGGTATACAAGGGCAGTAAAATATAATTTTACCCTGCAACATCTAAATTTACCCTGCAACATCTCGAGTACACGGTAGTGATTCCTTGCTTTCGGAGAAACTCGGAGTTATTTTCCGGAATTGCTAAACGCACCCCCCGATTTACTCACGCGAACAACCACTTTATTTACAAGTTTGCCATTCACTTATTCCTCACGCGCACAACCACTAATTCCTCTGTTACCCTCGTTTGCCCACCGCTCCCTGACGACGATGACAATGACTACTACGACGATTTACTAGTGAAATAGGAGGGGTTAGGAAGGTCGATGGAGTGGACGAGAGAAGAGGAAGAGGGGGGTTGGGGAGGTCAGATGAGATGGTGGAGTGGGCGGGGGAAGAGGGGGGTTGGGGAGGTCAGAAGAGGGAGAGGTGGGATTGGGGAGGTCGGGGGGGGGGGGGGGGGGGGGGGGGTGGGGGGGGTGTGTGTGTGTGTCAGAGGGGGTGGTGGAGTGGGCGGGGCAGAGAGAGGGTGGGCTTGGGAGCTTGGAGGAGGGGGAGTGGGCTAGGGAGGTTAGAGGAGGAGGCTGCGTCGCCGTCGGCTTCAGTTCTGCCGTTTTAACCCATGTATATTTTCGGCAAAAATAATTGGCTGTACATGCTGAGCAATTTCCGTAAAACAGTTTTTATAAGCGGCCTACTTGTAAATAGGCGGTAGTGCGCAGAGTAAAACGGTAGGTGCGCGTAGCAATCCCGGTTATTTCCAATCAATAAAATATTTGTTGTGGTTTATACGTAAGTCCTTTTTGTTTTGGGGTTTATGTACAAAAATCCACTCGCCCTAAAACCCTAGAAAGCCTGATCGATATCTCTCTCTTTTTCCTCCGTCGTCGTCGTCTCTGCTTCGCCTAAACTACGCGATGGGCAGAAAGCTCGAAGAACGCATGGCGGGTTGCGGCGAAGTAGCAGACCTCGAAATCCAAAACGACGAGAAGAATCGCGATAAGAAATTCGAGAAGAAAAGGAAGAAGAAGCATGAAAGGAAGGGTGAATCAGAGAACGGCGACCTCGCCGCCGATGAAACCCTAACCCTAGAACGCACCACCGACGACGGAGACAAGAAATCTAAGAAGAATAAGAAGAAGAGGGACGCAAGTGATTTGGAGCTTCAACATGTCGGGAATTCCGAGAAGAAGAAGAGAGAGAATAAAGAGAAGGATCCGAAGGTGTCGGAAGAAGAAGAGAAGAATGGGGTTTTAGATGAGGTGGTTGCTAATGGAGTTGAAGGAGTGACGGGAGTGGTGGTGACCGGAAAAGATGCCAAGGATTCCAAGTACAATGCTTTGGAGTCGTTCGCTGATTCTGGGCTGCCGGCTGAGGTCCTTAACTGCTGCAAGAATTTCAGCAAGCCGTCGCCGATCCAGGCGAATTCTTGGCCTTTTCTGCTGAACGGCCGGGATTTGATCGGGATTGCTGCCACGGGCTCAGGTTAGTTCTTTACATTTCATTATAATTAACTTTAATTTTCTGTTCAAAATGAAACCCTTTTGCCTTCAATTTTAGTTTGTTGTGTCTGAGTTGTGCTTTTTACGGGTTGAAAGCCATTAGTCTATTTTGTTGAGTTGGAGACTAGCATTCATGTTTTGATCTAGGCTTCTTACAATAGGCTTTTTCCCCATAGTTGTAACTAGAACAATTGCAACAGATTTAGAGTAAGTCTTTAGCCTTAATAAAATTTGTGTAAAACTGAACTTGAATTATCATTGCTGAAAGTAAAGAAGTTAAACTAAATTCTCCAAACCATGATGGTTATCAGAAATATAGTAAGAGACCGAATTTCCATGTGTGAGGACTTGGAATGCATCTTACTGTAAGCATTTTGTATGTGCTGATGTTCAACTTTTGTAAACTATTCCCTTTGACAGTGACAACCAAAGAATAACTTGGAGTAATGATACTGTCTTTACCTAGCAACATGAGAATATGCCACCCTTAGTTCAACTTTGTATTCATGCTAAATTTTTTTGAGTTGCAGGCGGTCCAAAGATTCTCTTGTTATTAGTGTCTAATTTGTTTAGTGATGCTGGTTTGTGCTGATCCGCCTATCATGCTATGGTAAATTGAGTATGCACACTATATGATTGTAGATCCTAGCCATTTGTGGCCTCTTGTTTGCTATGCACATCTCAATGCTCCCATTTTCATTGTATCAACAATTGAAGCATTAGTTTTTATATTGCTCATAGTGAATGTGCATTTTTGTAGGTAAGACTCTAGCATTTGGTGTTCCTGCACTTAAGCATATCTTGCAAAAAGATGACAAAAAAACATCAAAGAAGGCAGTCCCACGTTGTCTGGTACTCTCACCTACAAGGGAGCTAGCTCAACAGGTATGTCTACTCGTTGTCCGTGTATATGTTTCTGAATGAAACCTAAAGGTATTTGTGTGTTCTTATTGGACACACCAAAAGCTGAAAAATTGATTTAGAAATATTAGCAAGCATGCCATATTTAATAAATATAATTGCAATTATAGCATTTTATGCTGGCCATTGTCAAAACTACGTTATGTTACATACATTTTCTGGCTATCTGATACGATTATCACATATGAGAGGAGGCGCAAGAAGACAAAGGAGTAATTGCTAGGCGCACCGACGATTTGGAAAAACTTCTTTATGCATTACTAGTTTTGTTATTGTTTGCTGTACGCACCACGCCTAAACATTATATAAGTGATGTCGTGGGCTAGGGTTAGGGCATCGATTATTGTAGCCATCTTTTGACTTTTCCTAGAGTTATCCGAGGAGATCTAGAAGAGAGTTTAGGCTTTTCCCTTAGCAAAAGCTAGGAGATGGGCCAACTCTTCCAAAATTGGCTATCTATCCCTTGTAACCCTATTTACATTTCAATAAAATTCCCCAAATTCCACAAAAGCAACCCTAGTCCCCATCAATTTGGTATCAGAGCTCTGATCCAATGGCATCAACAAGATCATCTACGACAAAATCTTTGGACAAAAGTCTAGATGTGGAGGTCGTCGAAAGGAAGAAAGAGGCATCGGAGATCAAAGCGAAGATCGATGGCGTGGAAGCGAAGATCAGCGGCTTGGAGGCGACGCTCGACAACAGCTTGGAACAAATGAAGGAGATGCTCGCCCATTTTATGGCTCAAAACATAACAGCGCCTCAGATCTCGCAATCAAAGGAAGGAGTAATCTCAGATCTGAACCATCAATCAGATCTGCGAGCGAAAGAAAAGGTGACGATGATCCCCAATCAACATGGGGTGATCTTGGGAGAAATAGATTCAGATCTGGATCTCGACAACGACGTCTGGCAGGAGGATCTCTACGAAACTCTAGGGGAGAGCTCTGACGAGGATCAACGGACGCGGCGACGACGGAAGGCGCGCGCGGCAGCCCTAGAGGGGCGCCAGGGGGCTGCCGACCCCCTGGCGGCCTCCCTGGGGCTGCCGACAGTCGGCAACCCCGCAGGGGGCACAGGTGGTGGGCGACCCCACAGGGGGGCCGCCGAGGGCTGGCGACCCCACAGGGGGGCCGCCGAGGGCGGGCGACCCCCCAGAGGGGTCCGGAGGCGGGCGACCCTGGCAGAGGGTCGCCGAAGGTCGGTGGGCCCGCCAGGGCACCCGCGGGCCACAGGTGGGCCGCGCGGACTCTGAGGACCCTCCTGCTTATCACAGGGGGATTTCGAGGGCCGTTAGGGGCACGCGAGGGGGTGCACGAGATCCGAAATACTCCGATGATAGTGAGGGGCCCCCCAGAAAGAAGGCGGCGAACTGAGAGACATGATCCGGAGTACGAGGAACCTATCCGCTACCATGTTGAGGAGTATGAGGAGGAACGAGTCAGGAGGGAGGAGGATATGAGGTAGGGTCATGTAGGGGCTAGATTTGGAGACCACCATCGCCAGCCGCGTCTGGATCGTTTCGACGGAGGGGATCCATGTGTAGATGACCATATACGGAAGCTCAAGATGCCTTTATTCGAGGGTAGTGATGCCACGGGGTGGATCTACAAGGCGGAGAGATACTTTGAGATGGCTAGGCTAACAGAGGTGGATAGGCTGCGGGTGGTTGTACTCTTTTTGGAGGGAGATGTCCTGAATTGGTATCGGTGGAAGGAGCATCAGAGACCTCTGAGAACCTGGGACGTGTTCAAGGAGGCGTTACTACACCGATTCAGAGATTCTCAGGTAGGGGGAGCCTATAAGCAGCTGCATGTTTTGAGGCAGGTTGGGACGGTGTACGAATATATTAAGCAGTACGATGTATTCACTAGTAGGGTGTGCAGGATGCATGCAAAGTCCTTAGAGGGCTTTTTCATGGACGGATTGAAGCCTACCATTAGGTTTGAGCTCCGTACTCTCATATCTCGTGGACTGGAGGAGCAGATGGAGCTGGCGCAGACAGTAGAGGACAGATTGGCAGATGAGCACCGCGCCAGAGGGGCGTTTGGAGGGCAGTTTTCCCGACCACAAACTGTTCGCGGAGGGCAGTCGGGTGCTGCAGGAGGGGCACCGACAGGCGGAGGGAGACCCGGAGATGTGAGGCCAGGTGGGCCTTACAAGAGAATGACATATGCTCAGATGCGGGACCGGAGGGCATATGGGTTGTGCTTCAAGTGCGATGAGAGGTTTACCCCGGGGCACCAGTGCTGCAACCAGGCGTTGCAGGTATATGAGGTGCATGCAGAAGAGTTGGATGAGGAGCAAGTAGAGGAGGGTGCGGTCGAGCACGATGAGGACAGTGGGCCTCTACTCTTGGAGGCAGCTGAGGTCTCACTTAGCTCCATAGCGGGACTGACGCAAGTTCACACTATGAAGCTGGCTGGTCGAGTTCGTGACTTGGACGTGGTGATCATGATCGATAGCGGGGCCACACACAACTTTGTGTCTCCAAGGGTGATTGAGGCGCAAGGGATCCCGCTTACAGAGACGGAAGGCTTCAGGGGTCATGTTGGGGATCGGACAATGGAGCATAGTAGAGGCATTTGTTGGAATTTGACAGTGTCCATACATGGGGTGCTGATCACCGGTGATTTTTTGCCACTGACATTGGACAACGTCGACCTGCTTCTGGGAAGTGGGAATGCAATGGTTGCAGTCGTTGGGAGAGACGAACTTTAATTGGAAGCTGCTGCAGATGAGTTTCAGGTGAAAGGGGGGGAAGGTGGTGCTGCGGGGTGACCCGAGTTTGTGTTGTTCGTCTGTGTCATACAAGACCATGGCGAAAACCTTTCAGGCGGAAGGAGGGGATTTCTTCATTGAGTTGCAGGGGTTGATCCCCGAGGGGACAGAAAGCACACCGGTGGCACCACCAAAGGTAGAGCAGCTGTTGCAGGGCTTTTGGGGGGTGTTCCAGCTACCCAGTGGCCTTCCGTCACCACGGGATCATGAGCACGCCATTGTGCTGAAGGTGGGGGTGTCCCCCATTAGCGTGCGTCCGCACCGATACCCGCAGGTGCAGAAGGATGAGATCGAGAAGCTGGTTCAGGAGATGCTCCAGGCGGGGTCATACGACCCAGTGCCAGCCCTTTTTCGAGTCCAGTGTTGCTGGTAAAGAAGAAGAACGGCAGTTGGAGTTTCTGTGACGATTACCGAGCCCTCAATAAGGATACGGTCCCAGACAAGTTTCCCATCCCTGTGATCGATGAACTATTGGATGAGCTACACGGAGCGGTGGTCTTTTCGAAGATCGACTTGAAATCTGAGTACCACCAGATCCGTATGCGAGATGAGGATATACAGAAGACGGCCTTCAAGTCTCATGAAGGCCACTATGAGTTCCTCGTCATGCCGGTTGGGCTGACGAACGCCTCGCCACGTTCCAGTCATTGATGAATAAGGTCTTCCGGTCTTATCTGCGGAGGTTCGTTTTAGTCTTCTTCGACGACATACTAGTATACAGTGATTCACTGTAGGATCACTTGGGGCATCTGGAGATAGTACTGAGAGAGTTGGAGGACCACCAGCTACAGGCCAATCGGAAGAAGTGCTTGTTTGGATAGGCACAGGTGGAGTACCTGGGACACATCGTCTCAGCGGAGGGCGTGTCATGTTGGAGTGGCCGCAGCCAAAGACATTACGAGCTCTGCGGAGATTTCTGGGGCTCACGGGTTTTTATCGGCGGTTCGTGAAGGGGTACGACACCTTGGCGTGGTCCCTTACGAAACAATTGAAGGGCAGTTTTTGCTAGGGAGAGGAGGTGACGAGGGCAGTTTTTGCTAGGGAGAGGAGGCGACGAGGGCATTCCAGGCCCTCAAGGAGGCGATGACGACAGTGCCAGTGCTAGCACTCCCGGATTTTGAGAAGCAGTTTGTGGTGGAGTCTGACGCGTCGGGCTTTGGGTTGGGGGTCGTGCTAATGCAGGAGCAGTGGCCGATCGCCTACTTCAGTCAGGTTTTATCATCCAGGGCCAGGCTGAAGTCTGTTTATGAGAGAGCTGATGGCGATCGTGCTGTCAATACAGAAGTGGCGGCCATACTTGTTAGGGAGAGAGTTCGTGGTACGAACAGACCAGCGGAGTCTGAAGTACCTCCTAGAGCAGCGCATGGTGACAGAGGAGCACCAGAGGTGGTTGTCCAAGCTGAGCGGGTACAAGTTCGAGATTCACTACAAACCCGGCACAGACAATAAGGCGGCAGATGCGCTTTCCCGACTAGATGAGTGGGTGCAGGTGGTAGCTCTTTCTATTCCGGTGATGCTGGGCAGTGACGCCCTACTAGCGGAGAGTGAGGCAGGTGAGGGGCTGCGACAGATCAGGGAGGCCATCACACAGGGATCTGGAGACTTTCCTGGTTACACATTGGAGGGACAGACATTAATGTACCGAGGGAGGTTGGTGATTTCCCGTACTTCTGGACACATTCCCACTCTTTTTCATGAGTTCCACGGCAGCGCCGTGGGAGGCCACTCGGGAGGGTACCAGACGTATCAGAGGATGGCTCGGGAGCTCTATTGGCCGAGCATGAGGAAGGATGTCGCGCGATTAGTCTCAGAGTGTGACGTATGCCAGCGCCACAAATACCAGGCGACATCCCGACAGGTCTCTTACAGCCATTGGATTTACCAGAAAGGGTGTGGGAAGGCATCTTGATGGACTTCGTGGAGGGGCTACCACAATCAGAGGGCTTTACTACGATATTTGTTGTGGTTGATCGCCTCAGCAAATACAATCATTTCATTCCACTTCGCCATCCATTTACTGCAGCATCGGTGGCAGTTGCCTTTTTGAGGGAGGTGGTCTGGTTGTATGGGTATCCTCATTCGATCGTGTCGGACAGGAATAAGGTGTTTCTGAGCACTTTCTGGAAGGAGATGTTCCAGCTACAAGATACAGCGCTACGACGGAGCACCGCTTATCACCCGCAAACGGATGGCCAGACTGAGGTGGTTAATCAGAGCGTGGAGACTTACCTACGGTGTTTTGCGTCAGAGACGCCGAGGAACTGGGCCGGTTGGCTGATGTGGGCTGAGTACTGGTACAACACCTCGTACCACTCAGCGGCAAGGATGACACTGTTTCGGATTGTATATGGCCGAGATCCACCCCACTAAGTACACTACAGCAGTGGAGCCACCCCGGTGTCAGTACTAGAGCAGCAGCTGGAGGAGCGTGACCGGGTGCTAGAGGAGTTGAAGCGTCATTTATCACGAGCCCAGCATATCATGAAGAAGAAGGCGGTTGCACATCACAGGGATGTGGAGTTTACCGTGGGAGAGCAGGTTTATTTGAAGCTTCGGCCCTACAGACAGATGGCCCAGCGACGCACCGAGAAGCTAGCAGCGAGGTACTATGGGCCCTACGAGATTGAGGCTCGGATTGGCAAGGTGGCATACCGACTGAGGTTGCCCCTTACTACCCGGATCCATTCGATTTTTCACGTCTCACAGTTACGCCGAGCTATTGGAGATCATGCGTCATCTGCTACATTATCGCCGACTCTCACGGTCGACATGGAGGTACTATTGGCAGCCGAGGAGATTACAGGCATTCGCACAGGAGCATCGGGGGCACGGAAAGTACTGATCCGTTGGTCAGGATTGCCGGAGTGTGAGGCAACTTGGGAGTTTTATGATCACATCTTGCAGCAATATCCCGATTTCCACCTTGAGGACAAGTTGAAACTCCTGGGGGAGTAGTGGTACAATTATCACATATGAGAGGAGGCGCCAGAAGACAAAGGAGTAATTGAGTAATTGTTAGGTGCACCGACGATTTGGGGAAACTTCTTTATGCATTACTAGTTTTGTTATTGTTTGCTGTACGCACCACGCCTAAACATTATATAAGTGATGGCATGGGCTAGGGTTAGGGCATCGATTATTGTAGCCGTCTTTTGACATTTCCTAGAGTTCTCCGAGGAGATCTAGAAGAGAGTTTAGGCTTTTCCCTTAGCAAAAGCTAGGAGAGGGGCCAACTCTCCCAAAATTGGCTATCTATCCCTTGTAACCTTATTTACATTTCAATAAAATTTCCCAAATTCTACCAAATCAACCCTAGTCCGCATCACTATCATACTTGGTTTTCATGTCTCTAGTTTCAAAGTTATCCTGGCTAGAGTGTATAGTACCCAATATTATCACTTGTGGAAAATACCATATGTGCAGGCTGAAATAGCTAGATTTTACCTTTTCTTGTAAAAAATGGAGGATGGATGTGTATTTGTGTGCACTAGCTATAAGTAAGATGAAACACGGCCTATCTGTATATCTGATTTCATGTGGCTACACCCCATCTTTTTCTGAAAACAAACGAGCTCAAACTTTAGTATAGTCAATCAGAATCTCATGCCAAATTGTTCATGAAGATGTGGGTTTCAGATGGTAGGAATATAATGTTTAAAGGTTGGTCAAGGTCATGCATTATTGCATGGGAGAGAGATAATACTACAGGCTGGTTTGGAACTGTATGCTGTGCTAACATGTTTTGGCCAAGGGGCCAATATATTCGTGCTCTTTGGTAGATATGTAATTTTTGTGTATTTTTCTGATTTAAGATATAGATGAAAATTTTGTACACAACTTGTTAATTATGATCTAATGGAGAAGCTCTATTTATTTGCTTTCGTATTCTTTTGGGTACCTATATTGGTCTGTTGCACTTAATTCATAGATTTGCAGTCTAATTCAACCTACATCTGTCTAATGTTTTGGTTGCAGATTGCAGATGTCTTATGTGGTGCCGGGTCTCCTTGTGGTATAAAATCAGTTGTTGTGTATGGTGGAACTAAAAAAGAGCCGCAAATATCGGCTCTGAAAGCAGGAGTTGTAAGTATATAGGGATGATACTGCTGCATTCTCTATCTATGCTTCTTCATTAATATTTAAGATGAGTGCCACTTGTGCTTTCTTCACTTGTCCATCTGCACATGTAAAGTCATCCTTTTGTTTCATTGTCAAATAAAACCTTCAATCTGCCAGTTTGTGTTTATAAAACTCATGAAGTATTGGGTAAAAATTCTGGATGGAGAAGCAAATATTTAGGTTTGTGTGGATAAACATGTTAGAAAATCTCAGTATACATTTTTTTTCAAATACATTTTTCCTTTTACCAAGCGAACGACAACAACAAGTGAATTCCATGTCTTAATACATTTGTATCAGTATTTTTTGTATTTTATAGTTCCATTGTCACTGAAAATTAAACACTTATACAATCAAATATGTGAAAACCTGGCTTTATTTCAATGTGCTGCAACATAGATAGTCATATATTGTAAAATTGAACTCGATTCACCTTTTGAATTTTCACATTTTTTGTTACTACTGATGTTTATGTCAGAGCGTTCCTTGACCATAAACATGAAATTTATGCCAATACATTATGCATGTTGCTCGCTTAATTTCTGAAAGACAAGTAAACTCAACCGAACATTAACTTATCATTTGTTTTTTATTGTTACATTATGGTACTACAAGTCTGAAATTTTACATGAATTTAAAAGATTCATTTGTGTTTTTCTGGTTCTGTCAATTTGTAACAGTTGTTTAACATTTTTGGCTTATGTTATTGGATTAGTTGGAGCCTTGGTACAATAGGTTTGGAGCACAATTCTGCTAATAGAATATATCCATTCGTTGCACTCTATGTAGCACATCTATTATACAATTGATGGATGATTTTGAATGGGTATATTGACTAGGACAAAAAGGTGAGTAGAAGGACGGTTGCGATTGAATCTTGAGTAATCAATAGATATGATGAGAGTTTGGGAAAAGCTTGTAGGGAAAACCCTAAAATTTTAGGGAGAAATCCTAAAATTTTTGGGGTAACTAATTCTGAAGGAAATTAAATTTTGAGTGAACTTAAAATTTAAATTTTAGAGAGGATTAAATCTAGAAGGAACTAAATTTTGGGTGTAACTAAAATTTTTGGGGGAACTAAATTTTAGTTTGAATTGGGTTAAAATTTTTTGTTGGAGGGAATATTTTGAAGGTGGCTGAAATTTCTTAGGTGATTTTGAAGCGGCTACAAATTTTTTTTTTTCTCGAGGGAATGAGATTTCAAATGTGTTAAAAAAATTTCGGAGGAATATTTTGAATGCCCCGTGACCTATGGTCACAGGTAATGACTAATTTACTTATATCATGAAGTTATATCTTTACCAAACACCCTTGATACCCAAACCGGACATCGAAACTTCTGTGGATACTCTTCAGAAACGTATATAACCGTTTTCAAACATATTGTTAACTATATACTCTATTTTTTAGATTATTACACTTCCATTAAAGACATGTTTATTTGACTCATGTTTTTGCATAACATGTTCATATATGTTTAAAATGTCTACATAATAACACATAATATGAATGGCTATACCTTATTGGAAACGGTTGTAGAAATATTTAAAATTGTGATGATTTTAAGTATGTTTTGATAGAAAAATCAAGATATATTAAGTTACTATATAAGAACGTGAAGAGGCAAAGTTGGTCCTTTTCCGAAAAAACATGAAAATGTGTGATATGTTTTAATCATTACATGTATAATGAAATCAAAAATGTCTCTATACGTTAGAAAGAAGGGACTTAATGTATACATGCACACACGCTTTCAAGATATCATAGTGTCTTGTTGTCATGTTCCAGTATCCTACATTTGAAGGAATGCAGTCCTCAACGTATGTCTATGTATCCTATTTTTAAGGAATTACTATTCTTAATATGTGTTTGTGTCGTTAATGTATCCTATGCCCGTATCAGGCTTCATCATGTCTTTATCCCATGTCTGTGTTTATGCTTCGTAAAACTTATCTAATACACCTGTTTAAAAATTATATTGTTTGATATCCTTTTGTGTTTTGCTTGTTGTGTATGCTATTATAATAATATATAATAATGTTTTATGTAGTAGAGTCCCCATACCATACCTTTTACAAATTTGTCATGTCTCATGTCCATGTCTCATGTCCGTATGTGTGCCGGTACCTACACCCTTACATGTGTCTATGCTGCCTAGGTTGCACTGTTATCCTTGATTTATGGTTTGAACTGTTTATCTCACACAAGAATAATCTATAATCCTTTTGGACCCCCCCATTAAGGTCAAAGTTTGGGGTTTCAACCTTAAAAATATGTGGCTTAAATATTTGTTTTATTTGGTGCACACATGACATCTAACAAATCCTTGCAAGTTTAGATGTTTCCAGCTAATATCTTGCATGGTTTTACAGCAGTGCTGGAACAAAAGCATTTAGATCCCAACCTGCTAGGAGTTTCATTTATGCACTGCTGTGTTTGATATGGGGATTGAACTGGCTTTTACATACCAGGGATCATTTCCAATTTCATCAAAGTCAAGTTTGGCATTCAAAACGCAAAAATTATGTAGCTCAAATTTCTGACTTGGTTAATACTTTAGTGCACATGGGACATTTGAAATCTTTGCAACGTTATGAACATACTGCCAGCTGCATCCCAAATACCACTTATGTGTAAGCTTAACATATGTATAATCGATATCAATGATACATGCAGTAAACCTGTAGCTATAGGACCAATTCATATTTAGATCACCATAGTTTGGGATTGTTTGTTTTGCAGCTGAAATAATTCTTATATCCTCTGATGTTATTTGGTTTCTTTTACGCTCCCCAGGACATTGTTATTGGGACACCAGGACGGATGAAGGATCTTATTGAAATGGGTGTTTGCCGTTTAAAGGATGTGTCTTTTGTGGTGAGTTAAGGTTCTACTGGTTCTCTTGACTATTTGTATTTATCATCAAGCACTCTATATGATCTAAGAGTAAGACGTTAGCATATGTTTCTGTGTTCAAATGCAACACGTTTCTGGAATCAAGTGTCTTTATTCTTGATATATCAACAAAGAAATCATTGAGATACACATGAATATACATTTGCATGGCCACATTTTTAACATTGATACATGGAAGGCATGCGACGTTCTCATATTTAACTGGCATCATTTTTGTGGACTCGAGATCATTTATCCCTAATCTTTTAAGTTCTCAAATTTTTTTGCCCACAAAGGCCACCATGGGATATACTTAAATAGAGACATCAATGACAGTATTTAAATATTGGGAACTTGAATTTCTTTCCTCACCGCACCCAATAAATCTTGTAAATATTTTTATGTACTTCATCTAATTAGACTTCCAATCCAAGTTGTTAAGATAAAATGCTAAGTCACTAAGCCTTTTTTGTCATTTAGATAGGATTTTATAGCTTGGGCTAGGGAAATTTGAACAGCATGATGTGCAGTGCTATCTCTTGGCAACAATTGATATATGATGGAACTTTCTTTAGTAACTAACATATTTTAAAAACTCAAGTCCCAATTCCTTCTGATTCTAAGTTATTTATTCTTTTTTATTTACTAAAGTATCTCTAAGTAGATTTGAAGTCTTTCTAGTTTTCTGTGTTATGTCTGATCCTTAGGCCTTAATGATATGCGTAAACAGTGTTGATTCCACCCAATTAAGAAGCAAATTGGGTTTCCATTAGATGTATAGGAAATCCATCTTTTCTGTATTACTTATATTAGATGTATGAGAAGTCCTTCCCTTTTGAATTATTTATTTTTAAGAAACATACGGGTTACCATTTGACTTCTTGTCTGATCTGAATAATGCACATTTGTACTACATCATGAAATACATTGCTTAATAAAGGATCTGTGTTATCACTTAAGTGGCATTTTTTGTTTATTTCTTTTCTTTATGTTGCTAATGCCCAAGATTTTGTTTGAAATTGTTGAATGAAGTTGTTACCAGACATCAAATATGTATCATCTGCAGGTTCTTGATGAAGCAGATCGAATGCTTGACATGGGATTCGAACCAGAAGTTCGCTCCATATTAAGCGAAACATCCTCTGGTTTGTGGCAGTTCCCTTTCCACGTGCATTAGTATATTGTATTTTATTTCAACAGGTTATGATACAGAAATTGAATATTATTTCAAATCATATTAATTAAACTATATCGATGTGTATTATAAAGTATCATAAAGATCATTAAAACCATACATGTAGCACACAGATATGCTCAAGTGGAACTGATACTCAAAACAAATATAGTAACCAACATGTTGAAGATTTGCTTTTTCTTAAAATGCCCGAAACGGGAACCAAAACCAAAAGTGAAAGAGTTCTCAAACCGTGTTGATATACATTCTGGTGTCAGGTCACCATGTCCAAATGTCCCATCTTTCACTGAGCATCCCATGTCGTGTTCCATGCTTAGATTGCATTAAAATTCTGATAACAAAAATCCCCTTTCTCCGTCCTTGCTTGACTCAAATTGTGTAAACTATAATAATTTCATTTAATATCACAAGTCTCGAAAATATTATTCTATACACATGATAGAGGGTTAGTTTGGGTGAATGTACATAGCAGACATGTCCTAGGCCGAAGTTGATGTCTATTATTGCTTTTAGGTAGCTCTCCGTGACAATTCAATTAGCAACAAAATATAAAATTTAAAAGATGTATGAGTTAATATATATATAAAGGGGTTTGAATTAATGCCACTTTGAGACATATGTTGTGGTGAATGCTCACTTCAAGTCTCAACGTACACCTTCCAGATACAAAAATGTTTACTGTTGGATGTGATTCACATCACGTAAACTATCCGGGAACAAGAAAGAGAAAGAAGAAATCAAGCATTCTCAACATATTTTTCCAATCCATCTGGCGGTCACAATTTGTGGTCTTTTATATGTTACTGAATTTTTATTCTATGTCTGCTGAAGGACTAGACTACTATGTCGAAAATGCTTACCTTCTGTTTTCTTGATAATTTTAGTAATTAGATCACATTGAATGGTTTAAATTTTGACCAAGAAAGTGTATACTGAAATTTGAAATGAGGGTGTCCATTCTACCACGCATACTAAAAACGGCATTGTTCAACTCTATATAATGTTTTAAATTAAATATGGATCTTTTTTTGAGATAAGATATGACACTTAACCTTAACATAGATAATATACATGAGGGAGGGGCCTAGGAGGAGGGAGAGAAGGAAGGAATGAAGAAGAAATGGAGGGGGTATGGAGGGAGTATCTAAACCAAAGTTACCTAATTCCCCACCATCCCTTGGATCCACGATCATGATCATGCCAGCTGATTTAGGAGTCATTAGCGATCCAGAATGCGTAAAGTACTAATTTAAGCAATTCGATTATATGTGAAGAAGAAAGAAGAATATCCGGATATACCGAGTATCTTAAAAATCGAAACTTTGAGAAGGAGAAATTGGATAATGGATAAATATTTATATTATCATTTTCACACATGGATTTACATATATGTAGGTAGAATACAAATTGGATAGGTGTTAATTGATTATATATCATTTTGAATCATATGTATAGTTATATGTGGATCTCTATCACGTTCTCAAATATATACATGTTTAAGTATACATGCATAAATGTACGGACATGTGAGTTTATCTATGTATGTATGAACGATTCGAGCATCCCACAACTCGGAACCGCAAACCATCTTACCTTGCCTTGTCTACACGTACCTCATATTGCTTACAGAACCGTACCACATTCCAAAGCACTCGGCGAACCAACTTCAACATATTTCACACATGAGCACTCCTAATATTTTAAGCTGTACTAAAATATTTAAACAACATATAACTTGACAAAAATTATAGTAGAATTTATGTCGGAGGTTTTTTCTCACATCTTGTGACTATTTTGCATTGTTCATCTCAAATGGTCCAAGTCCAAATGCGCTTTCAGTAGAAATTCGATGTCTTATTAGGGTTTTCTTGATTTTTGGAATTATAGCATTTAAACTTAATTCAGTTTCAATTAATGAATCACATGTGCTTTTCGTTTATTGTTTATTGTAAATATCATGTTTGCTCGATGTATTTGTTTCCATATTCTCATCAGTATTCTCTTCTGGATGCTATGATAACAGAACATTGTTTTGCCTGACCATTATGTTTATCCTTCACTCACCTTTCCCTTTCTTCTCTTTTAAAGCCAACATATCACTTTGAAAGACATTGGAGCACTATGTTTATTCTTTTTATTGTTTATGGAGTTGAATAGCATTTAACCTCGTAGCTTATTATATATGCAGTTCGCCAGATGGTTATGTTCAGTGCAACATGGCCTTTAGCTGTTCATAAGTTAGCACAGGAATTTATGGACCCACACCCTGTTAAGGTTTGCTTCTTTGTTTTTGTATAGACCTTTTAATTTTTACATACATCTTTTACATTATAAACTATTACCTATAGGTTGTAGTGGGATCGGAGGACCTGGCAGCTAATCATGACGTGATGCAGATCGTGGAGGTATTCCTCTTTGTAGTCAATTGGAGGTCAATGGCAAAAAGCTCCCAAAAAGGAGCCTAATATTTGATCAAACCTTACACTTTTCTTCCTTTCTTATCATTGTAGGTTTTGGATGACCGATCACGAGATTCCCGTTTAGTTGCTTTGCTTGAAAAATACCACCAATCGCAAAAGTATGTATTTGTTGTGGTGCATGCTCCTGATTTCTAATCAGATTTATTCTACAAAGTTGATTATGTTTGGAGGTATATCTTTAATGATGTTTAAGTGCAATGGATCACTGTGCAATTACACATGCGTCTTTCACCTTAAAGGCAATTATCATAGAGATTTTAAAAAAAAGGATCATGTGAAATTCCTTCAGATCTGTGATATAATTTTGCATCTCAGTTGATGGGCCTATGATATGCTAAGTAGGATTTGAAATTTGCCAGGATGTCATGTTTAAACTAATCGGGGAAACAGAACCAATTATGTTATCCATCAGATGATAATGAAGATTGGCCAGTCAAGTTGTCTCCACCAATATATGAAATGTTACAAGTTGAAGTTGGGTGAAGTTGGGTGAAGAGGAATGCGAAAGCAGGAGGGATTAGAATTTTGGGTTTGGTACTGGGATTTGAAGAACTAAATTAATGCTTCTATACTAAAAGCAAGTTTTAAAGTATCGGATATCGGTATCGTATTGGATTGGCCATATCGGTATGGATATCGGATATCATGGGATAAATCGGGGATACAAGAAAATATTGGGTTCGTCATATCAGATAGGATGAATATACAATTATAATATCATAAATATCCATGATTGTTCATATTACCAAAATATCAATAGGATCACATAAAGTTAAGATAAATCCATTAAATAACCGCTAACACTAACATACGAGTATGTTATACACTAAAACTACACGTCTACAAATTAACAAAATATTAAAACTTAAAATACTGCATGAATAGAAAATGAATTAAATTTCTTCCAGAAAGTGTGACTTACCCCCACATTATGTAACAAGTTCAGTCTGCAGTCTCTGCACGTCTCTGGCACACATGTTTTAGCATATGCAGCTGCTTTTGCATCAAAATCAAAACTATCTGCAATGATGAATCTATGAGCACCATTAATCAGAACCTAAAGCTTTCTCCTCAAACATTTGCTTTTTTATCTTCCCCTTCCATGAAGAAGATGATGTGATGCCTTTTCCTTTATTTGTAGTCTTTAATCTTTTACTAGACCATGATATTGGATCAGTCCCCATCGCCTCTTCAACTTGTCTCTTTGTCAGTCTTTCTCCAGAGAAGACTTCTTCTTCATCCTCATCTGAAGCTACAAAAGTATGTGCTGATTTTTGGGACATCCATTCGATTACCATATCCTCAGTAATAGAAGAGCAGCTAGAATATCATTGTTTCTACTCTCAAATCTTTCTTTCAGCTGGGCATTGAATTTGACATAGACGAAGTCTTTCAATTTATCGCTACCTAGTCTATTTTTTCTTTTCGTGTGACCCAAATATGTATATGATTATTAGTATGATATAAAAATTTTATTTGAAGTTTTACCATCTGAAAAATACTCCAATTTCTTTCACAACCACTTGAGTTAGTGGTCAATTCCAAAATTATCATGGACATCTTCTTCAACTCAGGCACCGAGCCACCATGCAAATGCCACTAATTAACTAAAGATAAAAACCAAATTAAAATTCCTTTTTGTTTAAACTTTAAAATTAAAAAAACTGTTATAATTGGAATATGAAATTGATATTAGTTTCTTGGCTATACATGAATCGAGTGCAAGATTTTTTGCTTGCCTCTGTGTTACCTCTATACCAAAGCTTGCATTTTCATATAGAGGTAGATGTGGGCTAATTTTGTCTTGCATGTCAATATCATGGGCCTACATGCTGAACATGCACTCGGTGAATCCATCAGCAAAGGCACCATCTCCATCAATATCACTCCGTCTCTAATAATAAAAATACGGGTTCAACAAATGACCCGTCAGATGCAAATGACTCTTCAGCTTGTCGTTCCATCTCTGATCAATAAGAATATAGATCGACCTGGCTTTTTTCTCATCATACTTCAAATTAATCGGGATCTCCTTGCACACGTCCATATCTCCATACAACGACCCCATTGATGGAGTGTCGCTATATTTTCTTCAAAGAACGTTGACGAGGTGATAAAAAAAAGTGTAACGTTCTTCCAAAATGAACGGCTATTGATGGTGTATACATACAAAAGACAAATTTAATCAAAAACATCAATTAGTTATTTAACTCTTAAACATATGAACCAAATAAAAACTGAAATTAGATATTAGTTATTAGAGTTGTACCCTTTTTTCTTGAGTAGTTCTGGAGAACTTCAACTCCACCCATTTAATGGAGTTGACAAAAGCCTTCAAACTAGACTTCTTCCTCTGCAAGCTTTGCAATGAAAAAACCTGTAGTAAAGCGATAACACCGGGCCTAACAAGATCGCCCCCAATCTTCTTATTATATCAAGTACGATAGTGTGGGCATACATGTAGACTGTGATGACCCTTGCATCTAAAATGGCATTGTGGATAGGCTTCAACTTATCAATATTCTGCAATAAGAGGTTCAGTGTGTGCAGAAAAGGAAGTTCAGAAAATAAAGGGTTCTTTTACATCAACAACTTTGCTATAACCATATTGTTTGAAGCGTTGTTGATCACAATTTGAACGACAAATTGTTCTTCTACCTTCTTAATTGTTGCATTCACCAGATCATAAATATATTTGCCATCATGCACATTAATAGATGTGTTCTCAGAATCATATAACACCGTTCGAGCATAAGTATGAATGACAATGTTCCTTATGTTCTTCATACTGTCAATCCAACAATCTGTCAACATACTACATCCATGTAGACCACATTTGTCTAGAAAAGCTTTCGATTTCTCCTTTTTAGAAGCAACTTTCTTAGAAAAATACTTCTCAGCTATCTCATAGTAAGTTGGACATTTCAAATTGGGGCATATTTGGCCATATTTGCCCACAGCTTGCACCATCTACCCAAAAAGAGTGATCCACCAATGAAAATGGTAATATTGTCTCAAATATACCTTGTGCGAGTGGATCACACGTATATTATCTTTCCTTCTTCTTCCAGTGCTCATTATGGATTACATCCATTTTCATTTTTCCTTCCCTAGCAGCTTCATCTTCCTCGTTTCTTGAACTTGCAAACCTGCGCCTGCACATGCCTGTTCATCGGCCCTTTGAACCTTACATGCCCTTGATTGATTTCGTGGAAATATATTGCTTCAATATCCTCATGTCCAAAGACCACATCATCTCTAAGAGCGTGAAGCTTTGATTCATTTGCTTCTTTTGATGACTGTGTGGCTTCTAATGCAGCAATGACCTTTAACCTAAACTCCTCAGGAACTTTTGTGTAAGAAACTACATTTCCTCTTTCCTGCAAGATGGTTCTTGAATCGGCTAATACCATCACTAATCACCTGATCGCAAAACTTGCATTTCACTTATTAGCATGCAACCTCGCCCCACGATCCCAAAAAATTTATGCCTGCGGCAGATGATACATTGCTAGATGATCTAGAAGACATTTTCAAAATCTACTATCAAAGAGGACAAATATTGAAAAATTATTACATTAAAATTTAAGATACAACAGTTTTAAAAAATTTAAAACATATCATAAAAAATTAAAACATATCATGACTCATGAATGTAAATAAGTGTTGGATTAACATGTACATATCATATATTCAGGATTCCTGAGAGTCTGAGACAACGTCTCTATATGAAGTCTAAAGACTATATCATCGTTTCAATCTATATAGTCAAGAATTGGGTTTATGTGGTTGTCACTAGCCACTAACATGTAAGGGATATCATCCATTATCCAATATTGGATTTAACTTTTTAAGCAAGTTATCCAAGTATACACGTGAATGCATGAACCACCAACCAATCCAATTATTATCTTTCCATTCTCCAATAAGGCAATATGCTGCCAAGCATGTCCCAACAATTGACTACAAAGAATAATTAGAATCAACTTATGTACATTCTTCAGTTTTCTTAGAACAATATCATCATCGAAATTAAAATTTTCAACCCAACAAAATTTCTCAAACAGACAATTTTTTCTTAGATCAACATCGTCATTGAAAGATTATTTCTCAAGCCTCAAATCTCAATCCAACATTGAAAAAATCGACTAATAAAAAGAAGTGGCATCATCCACAGAGAAGAAGACGAATAATAAGAGGCATCAGCTGCAGAGGAGAAGAAGTAGAAGAAGTGGCCGCAGTCGCGGTGGAAGAAGAACGAGAAGGAGAAGAGAGCGAAGAAGATGAAGAAAATCGAAGAAGCCAAAAAATAATCAATGAAAAACCCTCAAATAAATTCATAAAAACTGTATACTTATACATTGATTTTTGATTTACCAAAAAATTTTAACGGATGAGGAAGATGGAAGATGAAACCTACCACAAAAACCCTAAATCATCGACAGTTCTCACTAAGCGAGTAGTGAAATTACCCAAGGCAGCTGAAGGGCTGCAAATGACCGATAAGTGATTTAAGCTAACGGGTTAGGATCGAATCGATCCAAACCCGTTAAAAAATTTCAAAACCCACCTCAAATAGTAAAAGCCCTTATCGGTCGATATCGGCCTGATATATCACCCATATCGGCTCGATATATCACCCATATCGGCCGATAAATCGTCATATTAGGGGGTTTTCTTGTCATTTTTTCTGGTATCGAATCGGTTGGGATCCGATATCCGATATATCGGCCGTATTGGCCGATGTTTAAAATGTTGACTAAAAGATAAAAGATAATATTTTAGGCCTCTGACCCGAGAGGTTGGATTGACCACCGACGATAACACATTGCTTGTAAAACTTTTCTTCAGACTACATGTCCGTGTGACTCAATTGACTACTCTAACACCTTGCACGCAAAATAGATTTAATAGATTGCAAGCCACAAAGTTTACATGCTCAAGTTTCTTTGTTAGTCTATTATAATACATTTACAATGTGAAGCATGAAGGTTATGTTGCACGAGCATGGATACATTGATACGAGGATGACCACGGCATGACGATACTTAAGAAAATTCTAAAAAATATATTAAAAATAGAAGTATCATGTTCAATACGTGTATTTGACTCACGTATCCGATACGTATTCGATACGACACAGGTTGGTGATTGAAGTATACATGTTACTTAGTATATATATGTCTTTACAGAAAACAAAATTTGACTCCTATGAAAACTAATCTTACTCAAACTAGAATTTTAAGAAAAGAAATTTAGCTTTTATAATTAAATGTTACAAAAAGACTCAAATAAATATCCAAAAATTGACTCAAACTTCAATTTAAAAGTCAAATAAAAAAGAAATTCCTAATAAACTCGAACTTAATGATAATATTAAAGACTCTTCCTAAAAAAACCCAAAAGACCCAAGGAGGAAGGTTTAAATACTTCAAGAAATTCAAACAGAATCAACTAAAGTCTAAAATAAATAAGACTTCTTATGGGATTGAAAATACTTCATATGTAGAACTTGCTTCAATTTGCATAACATGGTTGTTTGTGCACTTGGTCATAGTTTGTTCCACATCAAAATTTTCCTAACGGGAGAAAAACTTGACTTTGATTTTTAATGCATTGTAATATGAAAAAAACTTAAGAAACTATATCAGGAGTAACAATTCAGCAGAGGTCAGTATGAATATAGGAAACGATGTAATACATGCTGGCTTGTAGGTAGGAGATCCGTTGGAATAATACAGTCTATGTGTTCTACCTTAAGTTCAACAATAGCTCCGATTAGTAGCTCAATTGTTGACTTTGCTTAGAGCATTGATTCGGACTTTGATTATCTCTTAATGTTGCTTTATCTCCGTTTTGGTCTCCAGATCTGACCCAAACCGTGCCTTTGATCCTAAGTTTGGCTTGGGCCCGGGCTTAGACCCATATTCGGGCTCAGGCTTGTATTGGGGCATGAACTTGGGCTTGAGCACATGCTTTGATTTTGGGTTGAGCTGTGGTTCTGTGTCAGAAAGTTTTTTTGCATAATTCCTACAATTTTATTTTTATTCCTTGTGAAAGTCTATCAAATATCTCATGATTGGTTTTATCAACCTCATGATTGGTTTTATCTTTTGAATTTGATGATAGTGGAGGTGAATGGCGCTGAGGAAGGTACTGATAACAAAGGTCAACTTTCATAAATGACTAACGGGTACAACCTTGTCATATTCTAACCATCAAGAATGTGGTTCACTAGCTAACTTCTTTCTAGCATACCAACTCTCTGTCTGATAATTTATATCCAAAAAAGGCGCCAAATAAAAATTTTCAACTGTCATAATATCCTTATATTAAAACACAAGGTTGTGACTAGGACAAACATCCCATCGTTGGGGTTTTTTTTTTGGTTTTTTTGGTTTTTTTGCAGAAAGAACCCCCTACAAATCCCTTATTGCACTTTTGACCCCCCCCACAATCCCCACACACACCCTCCCTTTTCCGCTTTCTCCCCTTGGCTTCCGATCGGATCTTTTTTGGTTCTCTGTCTTGATTTTTGCTGTGCACGTGTGCACGGGGTTTTTCCTATTTACTATTATGGTATCATTGAAAAATAGGAATACTTCAGAATTGATTATACTCAGAAACATGAGTAAGACAATGATACGAATCTTTGTGGTATCAATTCTTTTACTAGCTTATTGAAAGTGATGTACGAATATTGAAAATCATCTTTAAATTTAGCAAAATATGAATCTAGCTTGAACCAGGGTTCAAACGGCTCAAAAAATAATAATCAAAACAGCTCAAAATCATCAAAAATAGCCAAAATTACCGAGCAGTTTGCAGAATATATTGAAGCAATTTTTGTTCCTTTTTACTGATTTTTCTATCCTTTTTTTGGCTATAAAGAAAACTAAGCCCTAAAAAGAAAACAAAATAAAAAGATGGAGGTGAAAGCGGAAGCGATTAGAATAACTAAGGGTTGTGATTGGATTTGAGGAAGGACTAAGTTAGGGATTTTAAATTAAAAGATAAAGATATGGTTTGGGCTTCTCGCCCTATGGATCGGATTGATCATCGACTTCAAAATCTGCAATAGAAGATTCCTTTGGACCTCATGTTCATGCAACTTGATCGTGCATCCTGGCACCTCACATGCAAAGAAGTGACAATGGATTGCAAACCATAGTTTACAAGCTTAATTTTCTTTATTCAATCTTCCATAATCTATTTATAATGGAAGGCATAACTCTCTTTATATAGAAAACAAAATTTGGCTCTTAAGGAAATTAGTCCTACTCAAATAAGAATTAAAAAAGAAAGAAATTTACCTTTTACAACTATAGCTACAAAATGACTCAAATTAAAATCTTAAATTGACTCCAACTTTATTGAAAGAAACCAAATAAAAAACGTGAAAAAAACGTGAAAGGACCTAAAAAAGAAAAAAGGCTTCGTGAAAAAAATAAAAAATGTGAAAAAAACTCAAACATAAGAATACAATAAAAAAGGCTTCGTGAAAAAAACTTGAAAGGACCTAAAAAAGAAATGCCAACAGGACTACGAAATTCAAAAAGACTCAAAACTAAGAAGTCTAAAAAAGAGTTCTTATGGGATTGAAATTACTCCATGTGCCGAGCTTGCTACCTCTATAACAAGGTTGCACGTACACTTGGTCATTTTCACATCATTGAAAAGGTGAAAGGGAATAACATTTGCATGATGGTATGCGTTGTTTAATGTATAAAATTAAAACCTTTTTTAAGGGCCATTAACCATGTTGATGTTCAATTTCTACTAGCTATTCTCTAGAATATTATTTATGCATCTAGGTCTTGCAGTTTCGGTGTAGATTTTGGCTATCTATCTTGCCACATGTGTTGTCATTTGGACTGAGCTTCACCTAATAGACCTGATAACCCTTCAACTTGCGAGGTCATACACTTTAGGCGCTCTCATGTGGATCTAATCTCTTTATCATGAATTTTTCATGATACCAAACTACTTGCATGGCTATATGCTCATTTGCTTAGAGAAATTTGTTCACGACCTTGTCAGATTCAGAATTATAATTGTTCAATCGGTTCCTTATGATGTATAATCCTACTTTGTTACTTCCATCACAATATTTTTGCATGTTTGCTGGCATGTTGCCTGCAACTCTCAAAGTGCTTGTAGCAGGATTTTACTGTGGGAATAGGATGATGATGTATCCAGTTTCAGAACAGGCATTGTTAATTTAAGAACATTGGGAAATATAATACTAGAATTTGTTGTTGTCCATCTTCGGAAATAGTGTGTGAAACAAGGAGTTAACGCTGGATGGAAAACCATGTGCAGTGTAGCCTGCAGGCTAGTTTCCAGTGTGTCATCATAGTTCTATAAATATTGATCCATTTGGAGTTTTGTAGCAATTAGAATCCATTTGGTGCTAAATTGTGACGAGACGAGGAAAAGATTAGCCCTTCATGCTGCTTCTTCATAATCTGGCAGCTCAAGGAAGATGCACAATGAATTAAAGAATGAATAATGTTATTGTATTATTGGTTCGTTCTTATGTGGATTTTTTCTTAAAATTTGTCATATATGTACTTGCATTATATGATAAAGAAAATGGGTAGACCAGTACACTGTAGTTATTGTTTGTATTGTTATCACTAGTCAGAGAAGGTAACACAGTTTGCCGTATAAAAAGCTAAGGTGTTTGGACTATCATATCGGATGGCTACAAGTGTCTTTAAGTCCATTGGATAGAACTTCCAAACGACTATTTTGGATATATTATAGGTTCCATGTTAGATCAGCAATTTTGATTGTCCATTGTGCCTGTTACAGGTGGATTAAACTTTTACATTACACAATATGTGCATGCTAACCATATTCGTATTATTTGTTTTTTCTATTGTGTACATCTCCAAACCACACTCACCTGGGAAGGGGAACTGGAAACTCTTATAAGAACGAGGGGTTGTGGAATATGAAACATTGTATTCCATGTTATTTTTCACTGTGATGTGGGGTTAAATTGCAACATGACACTCACCATGGATGGGGTACTCAAATGGCTGATACTGTTGGAAGCAGATGAGGTACTCACCATGGATGTGTGTGCCCTTTAGTGCTGTTCCTGGGTCTGCAATTTTTACACATGCACCAAAACTAACAAGATCAGCCTTAATATGTCCTTTACGGACCTACTTCTAGAGTGATTGACTGTGTTTGCTTCATGCATATATAAGAAAGTTCTTGGAATGTCGAAACTTGTATTAATAATATGCACAATTTCTCGGGGTACGAACATATGAGCTAGTCATACATGTGTGATGCGATCGCAAACGAGGGGCAATTTTGTAATTTTGGGCTAGAAGGGTATTTTCGTATTTTCATTAATTTTGGGAGAAATCAGCCATTATAAATAGATGGCGACTAGGGCTAGGGATTTTCATTTTAAATTTTGTGAAGGAAATCCTCTAGAATTTCATATAACCCTAGATCTTGGAAAGTTGGGCTTTGCCATCAAATTTAAAGCTAGGAGAGCGGCCTCCTTTCGAATCGAGGCCACCTATGTTACCTTTATTCAAAATCCAATAAAATCTTACCTTTTTCCCAATCTTATGAAAATCCTAATTTTATCTTTATTCCTCTTGCGGATCACATCAAATTCATATTAGAGCACTCGATCTTCGCATTCCTAACGGCGTCAACAAAAAAAATTGAAGCTTTGGAAGAGAAATACGAGAGCGAAATATGAGAATTGAAGAAATCAGTGAAAGATAAGAAATTTAATGGCCTCAATCGAATCCGGGGTGAAGGTGTCGATCGAGGGGGTCGAAGCCAGGGTTAAGGGGTTAGATGCAAAGTTAGAATCTTTCATGCAAACCCCAATGCAGTGCTTCTTGCAACAATTTCCAAATCCAAAAGGGTCGAAGAATTCAGATCTGGGTAACGCCACAGATAACAACATAGATCTAGGGCAAAAGACAATTTTTGGCAAAAGGAAAGGAAAAAAATCAAAGAATTTGAGTAAGTGCTACTCTTCAATGCAGATCTCAACTCCGAGGCAGAAGACATCAGGGGGCGGCGACCTCTCGAACCCTCGCCGAGGGTACCACGACCATGACGGACCGCTCGGGGGTCGACGGCCCGATGGCAACACGCTTGGGGGCCAAACGCCGTTGGGCAGGCAGCCTAGGGGCCGCCTAGGCTGCTCTCCAGAACCCGGCTGGACCGCCTGGGTCATCGCGGCCCCCAGAAGGCCTGACTGGGCCTAGGTCAGTTTTGATTGAGTCACCAAGGACCACGGGACCCCCTGGTGATCCGTTGGGAGTTGGGAGACCAGTTAAGGATTCATGTGGCCACTGATTATCTGAGGGATTTTTGGGGGCCCCACGGCCTCAGTTTTGTAGGAGAAAGACTCTAACGACGTGTTTCAAACTACGAGCTCGATGATTACCACGATGAAGTCCCGGACTACGAGAGGGATGGAGGAGACAATTGGAAGATGGCGGGTGGGAAGATGACGATGGAGGAGAGGGAGTTCGATTTAGAGACTTTGATGCACCACTGGGCTCGCTTCGGCAGTACTATTATGACCAATACCGAGAAAGAGGAGCACAAATGAGTTTTCAATACAGACAGCAGACTCAGAAAATTAAAGATACTGATATTTGAAGGATATGATTCTTATGGGTGGATCTACCAGGCGGAGAGGTATTTTGAGGCGGTTTGCCTTACAGAAGTGGAGAAACTGAAAGCGATTGGGATATGTTTGGAGGGTGAAGTCTTATCCTGACATTGGTGGAGAGAGCAGAGGCGGTATGTGCGTTTATGGGAGAAATTTAATGACTGCATGCTGCACAGATTTCCCAACACTCGGTGGAGATTTACATGAGCAGCTCTTTACCTTTAGACAGTTAGAGAATGTCAAAGTACATCGAGAAGTTTGATATGTCATCGGGCCACGTCCGGTGATAGTCAGAGGAGTCCTTGGAGGGGAGTTTCATGAAAGGTCTCAAAGTAAACATCCGGGCTGAGCTACGCATACAAAAACTGAGAGGGCTGTTGGACACGATGGAGTTGGCCCAAAAGATGATTGGCTCGTAGAAGAGCGGCGGGCCAAGGGAGTGATGGGTGGTGTAACATTTCACACTAATGCTACAACAAAGATACAGAAATCTCAAGACTGTAGGGTCCAGACAAGATAGGGGAGGAACAATGAGCCACGATCTGACAATAGGTTCAAGCGTCTTACCGAGGCCGAGATACAGAATAAACGCAAATATGGAATATGTTTTCGAGGTGACGAGAAGTTCACGCCAGGACATCATTGCTGGGATCGCGCTTTTCATGTCTTTGATGGTCGAAGATGGTGAAGGCATAACAGCTGAAGAAGAGGAACCCAAGAACGGACGAGCACCTCCATTTGGAGTAGCGTGCCCCATGGATTTCGTGACACAATCTTGAGGACAAGGTGGTTCTTTGGGGACGGAGTAATGATGCGATCGCAAACCAGGGACAATTTTGTAATTTTGGGCTAGAAGTGTATTTCGTAATTTCTGTAATTTTGGTGATATCAGCCATTATAAATAGATGAAGGCTATGGTTAGGTATTTTCATGTTGAATTTTGTGAAGGAAATCCTCTAGGAGTCTATAGAACCCTAGATCTTGGAGAGTTAGGCTTTGCTCTCGAATCTAAAGTTAGGAGAGCGGGCTCCTCTCGAATTAAGGCCACCTATCTTGTTACCTTTATTCAAAATCCAATAAAAATCTCACATTTTCCCAAATCTTCTGAAACCCCGAATTTTATTTTTATTTCTCTTGCGGATCACATCACTGTTCGCTAGTCGTTTGGCTCACTTGCACTCCCAGCATGCAGATCAATGGAAACCAGAATTAAATTCATGAATCCATGCTGTGTGTTCCAGACCTGGTAACACAACTATATCATGTGTGGGTACATACATTCAAATCATACAAACCAATGCCATAACAAGTTTATGGACATAACTCAACCAGCATTCACATTGTTTTGGTTTGTCATGATTTTTAATTTGAACGTGGATCAAAGTGTCGTATACATTTTTTTCTTTTATAATCATCCTCTTGGGCTGTTGAACCAGTTGCCTCATCCGCATGGTTTGAATATGAAACAGGAATAGGGTTTTGGTTTTCGTCCTGTACAAGAAGGAAGCTGCTCGTGTTGAGACCATGCTTCAGAAAAGGTTTGTCCATTATCTCGGCATTTTTTGTAGCTAATAAACATGTAACAATTAGTTTATGATGCAGAAAAGCAACCTTACGCTAACATTAAAGTGTTACAAAAGTTAAAAATCCTCCACTTTTAAATTTCAGTTCCTAGTGCAAAATGTTTCTAAAACAAGGTTTCTCTTTTGTGACTGAAGGGGGTGGAAAGTGGTTTCTGTGCATGGCGACAAAGCCCAACATGATAGAACAAAGTCACTCTCTTTGTTCAAGGAAGGAAAATGTCCTTTAATGATTGCCACTGACGTAGCGTCTCGAGGATTGGATATTCCTGATGTTGAAGTGGTGATCAATTACAGTTTTCCTTTGACTACTGAGGACTATGTTCATAGGATTGGGAGGACAGGACGTGCTGGTAAGAAGGGAGTTGCACACACTTTCTTCACGCAGGAAAATAAGGTATTGCAAGAGAGAGCGCACACATGTATACATGGCCAACTTATGGTGACTTTCTTCTAATCTCTCTCCTAAATCTAGGGTCTGGCTGGAGAACTAGTGAATGTTTTGCGAGAAGCCGGCCAGGTTGTTCCTGCATCACTTACTAAATTTGGTACTCATGTGAAGAAAAAGGTTTGTACTTTTCATCCTAGTCATGTTAACCTATTTTATAGCATGACATATTTTCAGCGATATGTATTATTGTTTCTCTGCTGAAATTCGTAGTTACATATTTAGGTATAGCTGGTGTACATGAAAGCTCTTGAAATGTCTGCATTCTGAATAATCACTGATCATTCAATAGAAATGTCTTGGATTTTGTTTCATGGATGCAAATTTTTGAGGCCTTTGGTTATTGAAAAAACGTATTCAAAGCAAATCTGTCACTGCTGCATGTTGGTGTCATGGTCATCACTGCTCTCTACTCGATGAACCTCTTTATTGATGGCTTAGTTAGCTAAATATGTTTGTTCTTGCAGGAATCCAAGCTATATGGATCACATTTCAAAGAGATTACAGCGGATGCTCCAAAGTCAACCAAGATCACTTTCGCCGATTCAGACGACGAGTAATGCAGTGTGGCCAAGCTATCAACGGAAGTCAGCTGGCATCCGATCACCTGATGCATGGGCTTCTTTACGGAATACTGGTATCATATCTCGGGATTTGGCATATGGTTTCAATGCATGGTCCACCAAAGGCAGGGAAAGGCGATGGCATACGGGATATTAGAGAGGAACCGCAGCACAAAAAACAGTGGCTGATGTAACAGTAGCGGAAGCTTCTCTGTTTGAGCTTTTGATATTGATATATTTATTCTCTCAGTAAAAAGGGTATTGATATAGACATTAGGGTTTCTATAATTTTTTGTACAAGAACGCATATATTTATGAACTGAGGGTGAATCCTGACCGTAAAATTGCAATTAGCTATTTACTGTCGTTCATTCTGCTGTCTCATCGCTGCAGTGTGCGCGCTAAAAATGCTGATATTTGTTTGTACGTGTGCTTTTTTGCTAGCCAGCAATGCACTATTGTTATGCAACGTCAAAGACTCGCCTTGATGCTTTTCATCGTGGCCTGTGTTTGAAGAGCTGTTCTTGTAGCTTTTAGGAATGCTTTGCCTACTGTGTCAACACAGTATATACTGGCCTTTTATGCGTAAGCATGTGAACATACACACATCCATTTTTCCATTTTTATCCCATTTCCTTGTTCCTCCAAACAGCATGTCATGTAACTTCAAAAACTTGGTTGACACAAGTGGAGTGATCTTCCATTGTGCGCACGAGCTCAGTGTTCTTAGCTAACCATTACATCGATCTAATCGATCAGACTTGTTAGCATCATCATGGGTATATTTTCAGGAAACCGACTGTGGAAGCTCATTGAGCGACTCCAATGGAGTTGAAGTGCATTGAGCTCAGAAGGAACAAGGAAAGCAGAACTCAATGTGAATGCAAAAAGTTGCAAGGGTTTCGAATCATTTCCTACTATTCTTTCGATTTCGATTAATAATTCATAACAATTACAGCTACAACAAAGATGGAGGGGTAAAAAGGAGGAAAGAGCCGAGGCAAGAAATCGAAATGGAGATGCTTCTAGTTTCACATTTTGGCCACCGGCTTCTGCAGCAAAGCGGTGAGATACACCTCCCCGTACTTCACCCCGCTGGCGTCCGTCTTATTGCCGACGGCCCATTTTATCCTCCTGTACCCCAACTTCCCCATCATCGGAGCATAGACCTCCTTCAGATCGCCGCCCTTGCAAAAGAAGTGATCCACCCAGAACAGCCCCCCGCCCCTCAGCACCCTGTCCACATCGAACATCAGGAACTCCATCTGCTCCGCCGGTATCCACCTGTTGACGGCGTGCCCCGTCCTCACCATGTCCACCGCCCCGTCCGGCACCGGGAACCTCTGCTGCAGCGGCGCGTGCAGCGGCACCATCCCCCTCAGCGCCGCCGCCTCGCTGTACGGGGCCCCGAGGTTCATGGTCGTGGTGAGCACGGTCGCGTTGGGGATCGCCAGCTTCATCTGGGCCGCGAGGGTGGCGGTGCCGCCGCCGACGTCGAGGGCGATGGTGATGGGGGAGGAGACCGCGCGGGAGATGGTGAGGAGCTGGGGGAGGGAGAGGTCGAGCGGGGATTTGGAGGAGAGGAAGCGCTTGGACTCGACGGACATGTCGAACCCGAGGGAGGGGTTGAGGCAGGGGAAGGACTTGCAGGAGGAGGTGAGGGGCCAGAGGACGGCGGAGTCGGGGAGGGAGGAGGGGAACGGGTGCTTGGGGAGGAGGGAGGCGGATAGGGGTTTGGGAGGGGTTGGGGAGAGGCAGCGGCGGCGGGGCAGGGGGTGGCAGCCGCGGAGGAGGAGGGGCTCCTGGACGGAGTGGAGGTCGCGGGGGCAGGGGGAGAAGGGGGTGTAGTTCATGTAGCGGTGGAGGAGGTCGGGGTGGTCGGAGCAGGCGGAGGCGATGGGAGAGAGCTGGGAGAAGAGGAGGAGCTCCGGAGGAGGGGAGCGCAGATTGGAGTCGGAAGAGGATGGGAGTTGCTGGAGGCGGGTGAGGTGGGAGATGGTGGCGCGGATGGTGTGGAGCTGGTGGAGGAGGCGGTCGGGGACTTGAAGGTGGTGGTGGGGGGAGGAGGGGAGGGAGGAAGGGGAGAGGGAGCGGGTGGAGGAGAGGTGGTAGAAGGAGAGGATGTTGGCGGCCACCATGGCCAGGAGGAGGAGGAGATTTAGGCCCATGCCTACCCCCATTTTCTCCTTCCTCATCTCTTTCTGTTTTTTGGGTAGATCTGGGATCTGATCTGGGGGGCGAGGGAGGGAGCGGTGTCTTTTTTGGGGGGATGGAGGGGATATTTTGGTTGTGGAGACGGGATGAAGACACTTTGACTAATTGGACTCCTCTGCTTAATCAGTGAGTGATTATTAGTTGCCCCCAATTTAACCTAATTTGGTTTGTGATGTGTAGTTCAATACTTCAATGTGAACACACACTGAGCGTAAATTGAGCCCAAACCAGTTTTTACTGACTTCTGGAAAACATGAAGTTCTTCCTCGTATTGGAAATAAATATAAATTGTTATGAATGAGGGAGGTCAAATTGTTATGAATGAGGGAGGCCAACCTCTTTCATTATCCATTCATTATGCCCCCCATTACTTAGAGTAATGGGGACCCTTGGTCTCCTAGAGGCTTTTGGCCTCCCTACTATGAGATAAATAAATAGAGCACCATGGCTCTTAGCCATGGGTACTCATTCTTATCAATGAAATTATCTCTCTCTCTCTTGAGTTCATTTTCATCCAACACGTTATCAGCACGTGTTCTCCATTTTTGAGCAAAAATCTTCATCTAAATTCATCCATACGCACAAGGAATCTAACGTTGCTGCGGCGGTTCGTTGGAGCGTTGCGACATCTTCAAAGCGTTCGGGAGCTTGGATTATTATTTCTACGGATCATCGTCGCGTTCTTCCCTAGATCATTGATTTAGAGGTAAAACCCTATAATCCTGTAGATAAAATTAGACTAAATAATTTTTACATTGTTTTAATATACAAGTAAAAAAAATTAAGTCTAATAAAATAAAAAAAATTAATCCCTATTACAAAGTTTTTTCTCTGAAATTTTTTTCCTTTTGCCATTAAAATTCTTCGGTGGGAAGAAGAACCGGAATGAAATCCTCCCCTCCCCCCTGACGGAGGAGGGGGCCTTCCCACAACGCCGACCATGCACCCCCCAACCCCCCCTGCGGCGGAGAGGGGGGGGGGGGGGGGGGGGGCCTTCCGTGCCGCCGCCCCCCCGCTGCAGGGGGGCGGCCCGAGGCCGCTACCCCCCTGCAGGGGGGGGGGGGGGGGGGGGGGGGGGGGGGCGCTTTCCGCGCCGCCGCCCCCCGCTGCAGGGGGGCGGCCTGAGACCGATCCCCCCTGCAGCGGGGGGGGGGGGGGGGGGGGGTCTTCCGCGCCGCCCCCCCCCGCAGCTGCAAGGAAGGGGGGGGGGTCTTCCGCGCCGCCCCCCCGCAGCTGCAAGGAAGGGGGGGGGGGGGGGTCTTCCGCGCCGCCGCCACCCCCCTGCAAGGGGGGGTCCTCCATGCCGCCGCCCCTTGGCTGCAAGGGGGCGGCCCGTCGTTCTCTCCTCCAATGTTTTTGGTTTGGGGGGAGGGATTTTTGCTCCGGCAATGTCCTCCCCCTCACCCTCCACCATTGGGGAGAAGATGAAGGGGCTGGACGGCTGATCTCTAACCATTTGGTTAGAGATTAGAGTTTTAACCTATAATAAAACCTTTTGGGCCACTGGAGTTAAGTTTAAGCGAATTGGGTTTTAGGCCAATCAAAATAATAAAATTATAAGCTAATAGCTTATTTTTGGCCCGAAGCCATAATATTGCGGCAAACAACTTTGCAGAACTGCGGAACGGGCCACAAGCGTTTATACTAAAATTTTTTTTGGCCCGAAGCCATAAAATTCTACACAAATTCGTCTTCTTCATAATTTTAAAGAAGAATGAAATTTGCAAATTGAAATTTATGAGAAAAACTTTGTAAAATCAATAATTACATTTATATGTTCCGCTATTTATTTAAATATCTCTCTTGCAAATTATTATGTATGGTTTACTAGAATTTTTTTAAAAATATAATCATCTCAAAGATCCTGAGACCGCTCTGCCATTAGTTAACTAACCTAACGGTGTATGACGTTTCCACGTGGTCTACGAGATAATTATATTTTCTAGTTTACTTTTTCCATATTTTTGTGCTTGAGATATATGCGTGGTTGTTTAATTTATGCCTGTAGCATATTTATATAAACTGCGTGGATGTTTAAAATAAGTAAAAATGTGTCTTTCGGGATCGGCCATTGCATACCTATTTACATTTCCAGCACTTTTTCTTTTTTTTGAGAGAATCTGTAAGTGAGGAAATTGTATAAATAGCTGCAACAGCATAAGAAGACGGATGCAGAAATAGGGACCCACCCGGGGTTTCCAAAGTTGTATTTTTCATTCTCTTTTCTTTGGACTGTAATCGGACTTTGGACTGTGTATTATTTTGGGTATCTGGTCGATCCCCGCATTTTTACTTAATAATTTCTTTATGCATGGATTGTTGAATTTATTTTAATTCATGCTTATCTTTAAATTGCATAGATAAAATGGCTAAATTAGCAAGCGTCGATTTCGAGGTGCTCGATGCAGCTGGCAAGAATTACTTGAGCTGGCGAGTGGACCTGAAGTTCCACTTGCGCACCATGGCGCTCCTGCACTCCATCCTGGCCCCCGCAGTGGCCCAATCATCGACTCCCGCAGCATCCGATGCATCTGCTAGCAAAGCCCCAGAAGCGGCCCCTTCAGCTAGCAGTACCTCTACCACTGTCTCTGACATGGATAAGGCGAAAGCCATTATCTATATCAGACGGCACATAGATCGGACCCTGAAGGCCGAATACTTGACGGTAGAGGACCCTCTGGAGTTATGGACAACATTAGAGGCACGCTACAGACATCAAATTGATGTCATACTCACGCGTGCCAGTTATGAGTGGGAGAACCTCCGACTTCATGACTACAAGTCCGTTGTTGAGTACAACTTAGCACTTCACAACATCACCTCATGCCTGAAGTTGTGTGGTGAAGAAGTCTCGGAGCACCGCATGTTGGAAAAGACATTTACCTCGTTTCACGAGAAAGATGCTATCCTCATGCAGCAGTATCGTGAACGCAATTTCACGAAGTTCTCTGACCTGCTCTCTTGCCTCCTGAGGGCAGAGCAGAATATGGACCTTTTATTGGCCACTCATAACCAGCGCCCGGCAGGCTCAGCTCCTATCCCCGAAGCCCACAGTGTTCACCCCCCCGAAGTGGAAGAACAAGAAGAGGGGCAGAAAGAACAAAGGAAATGCCCCTATGAAACCAGCCAATGCTCCTTCCTAAAGCAAGAATAACAAAGGGAAGAAAAACTTCACTTGGAAGCGTAAGAACACTGATACAGTGTCAATTGCAAAGAAGACATGGGAGGACAAATGTCATCGTTATGGCATGACTGGACATTGGTCCAGAAACTGTCGCACACCTCGCCACTTCCAGGAACTGTATCAGGCGAGCCAGAAGCCTCCCCCTGAAACAAACATGGCAGATGTGGAAAATCCGACGAAGTTCACTTCCAAGGATTTCGAAAATGACGACCTGCTCGATTGAGCCTTATCTTTATCTATGCTTTTCAAAGAATAAATTGTAGCTTCATCTCTAGTATGCTTAATAAAGACGATCTTTTATTTTGAATGTATGCATTTTACATTTCCATCAATAAATTATCGTTTTTTGCTTATACAGATGAAGTATGAGTGCCTACTGGACAGTGCCTCGACACACACTATCCTTCGCGATGAATGCTATTTCAATAGCATAAGTAAATATAACGGTCTTGTCATTACAATTTCAGGACTGTCCAAAATAATCGAAGGATCTGGTGACGCAATATTATTGCTCCCAAATAACACAAGACTAAAAATCAATAATGCACTATTTTCTCCAAGATCAAATAGAAATCTCATACGCTTCAAGGACATCCGTTTAAACGGATATCACTTAGAAACTAGAGATGAAAATAAGGTTGAATACATGTATGTCACTCTTCGTAAATATGGCCAGAAGACCATCTGCGAAATATTTAAGGGACTCCCGTCGGGTCTCCACCAAACATACATTTAACCAGTCGAAGCCAATATGACTGCGCACCAGACGTGCCAGCCAATGCCACCATTTCAACTATGGCATAACAGACTTGGTCACCCTGGATCCATTCTGATGCGACACATCTTATCTGAATCCCGCAGACATGATTTGAAGAACCAGAAGATTCTTCAGAAAGGTGAATTTCCTTGTCCCCCTTGTTTCAAGGGGAAACTAATAACGAGACCATCACCCCTAAAAGTGGGTTTAGAGTCTCCTGGCTTCCTTGAGAGGATACATGGTGACATTTGCGGGCATATTCACCCCGCAAGTGGCCCATTTCGGTATTTCATGGTACTAATAGATGCATCCACAAAATGGTCTTATGTGTGCCTCTTGTCCACCTGTAACCTAGCTTTTCCAAAGCTGTTGTCACAGATAATTAGGTTACGTGCTCATTTCCCCGATAACCATATCAAGAAACTACGTCTTGATAATGCGGGCGAATTCACATCTCAAGTCTTCGAAGACTATTGCCAGGCCACAGGTATAGAAGTTGAACATCCAGTAGCTCATGTTCACACCCAGAATGGATTAGCACAGTCTCTTATAAAGAGACTCCAATGGATTGCACGTCCATTGCTTATGCAATCCCAATTGCCGGTGGATGCTTGGGGGCATGCTATTCTGCATGCCGCATCTCTTATCAGGATACGCCCCTCTGGAGGCCATACATTATCCCCGATGCAACTAGCATACGGCTCAACTCCAGATATATCTCATTTGAGAATATTTGGCTGTGCGGTCTATGTCCCAATAGCACCACCTCAGAGGACCAAAATGGGTTCTCAACGTCGTCTATGAATCTATATTGGATTTGATTCACCCTCGATTATTAGATACCTAGAACCCCTAACGGGGGATGCATTTAAGGCACGTCTTGCTGATTGTGAATTCGATGAGAAAACTTTTCCAAAGCTAGGCACACATTCCAAGAAGCCTGAAACTTCGGAGACCATTAATTGGGAAAATAAGTCTTTGTCCCTTTATGATCCGCGTACAAATCTGTGTGAAGATGAGATCCTGAAGATCATTCACATCCAGAATACAGTACACCAATTGCGAGATAAATTCACGGACATCCAGAAGATTGTCCGTTCACACGTCCCTGCTGCTAACACTCCAGCTAGGATTGACATCCCTATAAATGGATGCAATCCACCAGCAGCAGAAATGGCTGTACCTCAATTGAAAAGAGGACGGCCACCAGGTTCAAAAGATAAAGTTCCTCGAAAGAGGAAGATTCCTGGTGAAAATAAGATTATCCCTCCACAGGATACTGAGCTCAGGACAGGTACATCTCCCCTCATAATTTTCCCCGCAGAGGAAACATTAGGAGAAACATCATTAAACTTTGTACGTACTGGGGAGGTACTGGACCGACATAGCACAGTCGTCGACGACGATTTTGCGTTCACTATTGCCGTTCACGTCACTGAATACGACGATGACGTCGAACCACTTTCTCTAGCGGATTGTAAACGCAGAGATGATTGGCCAAAGTGGGACGAGGCGATAAGAGTAGAGCTGGACTCACTCTCGAAACGCAAAGTCTTTGGACCTGTAGTCCAAACACCAGTAGGTGTTAGACCTGTGGGATATAAGTGGGTTTTCATTAGAAAAAGAAATGAAGAAAATCTGATCGTCCGCTACAAGGCGCGTCTTGTAGCACATGGTTTTTCCCAAAGACAGGGTATCGATTATGAAGATACATACTCCCCGGTAATGGACGCTTATACATTCAGATTCTTAATAAGCCTATCATCTCTGGCAAGCCTAGAAATACAGCTCATGGACGTTGTGACTGCATATCTTTATGGCGATTTAGATAAAAATATCTATATGAAACTACCAGATGGGTTTAACTTACCCACAGAGATGAAAGAAATACCTCGGGACGTATTCTTTGTTAGACTACATAGATCCTTGTATGGACTAAAACAGTCAGGCAAAATGTGGTATAACAGACTAAGTGATTTCCTAGCACAGCAAGGATTCACTAATAACGAAGTCTGCCCGTGCATCTTTATCAAAAGAACGGGAAACGGATTCGTCATCATAGCAGTTTACGTTGATGACTTAAATCTCATAGGCTCTCTAGCAGAGATTAATGAGATATCTGTAAGGCTAAAGCACACTTTTGAAATGAAAGACCTAGGCAGAACGAATAATTACCTTAGCTTGCAGATTGAACACCTACGAGGTGGAATCCTTCTACATCAATCCAATTATACCAGGAAGCTTTTAAATAAGTTCCAAATGAATAAATGTCATCCTTTATGTACCCCTATGGTCGTGAGATCATTAGACGTACAAAAGGACCCCTTCCGGCCTCTGGAAGAGGGGGAGGAGATACTGGTGTTGGATATTGGACTCCCCGGATTTGGTTTTGGATGATGAACAAACATAAATATATCGTGAACTAACAATTTGTGAGCGCAATTATGGAGATCGTCGCCAATTTCATATGAATATCAATTACGACGTCTCAAGACTTCTCAAAGCACGTGATCGTATGCCTAAAGCTTCGTTGAAGCTTTTGGACCACTTTAGAAGTTATGAAGATTCGATTGAAGCTTTTGAAGACGGTATCGTCAAGTTTTATTTATAGTCTTTTAAGCTTCTTTCGTAGAATGTTAAGCCTTGAGTAGGTCTTACGGTTTAAATCTTCATAACGCTCTTATCCTAGCTCTAGGATCATGTAAGAAGTCCATACAAACTTTCCCGAAGCATCGCGCTTCGATTCACGACTTCTTGTGCATGTTAGCTGGTTCAAGAAGAAGAACCAACCGACTAGATGGTGATCTAGTCGGTCGGCCAAGCTTCTTGGACCGACTAGTTTGCGTCAGTCAATTCATAGCTCTTTACTGTTTACAGTTAGTCGGTCTACGTTGACTCACCGACCGACTAGTTTGTGAACTAGTCGGTCAGTGATGCTTCTTTGACCGACTAGTTGAGCTTTCTCTGTACATGCCAACTTACTGTTTATCGTTAGTCGGTCTATATTCATTTGGCGACCGACTAGTTGATGAACTAGTCGGTCAACATTTGTTCTTTGACCGACTAAATCAACTTTGTGTTCAGACTATTGTTTTATCTCTTAGTCGGTCTCAGTTGAGTCACCGACCGACTATTTGTGAAACTAGTCGGTCAGCAACTCTTCTTTGACCGACTAGTTCTAGTCAGTCTGAACTTGATCTATTCTCTGTTCACCACTTAGTCGGTTCATGTTAATTGACCGACCGACTAGTTGATGAACTAGTGGGTCGGTGGTTGTTCTTTGACCGACTAGTTTGGTTCAGAATAGAGCCGTTGGAACATTAATTGAAACGTTTTTCTCTCTCTCTCTCCTCTAACCTATATATACTTGTTGAGCTGCATTCATTGCTCTCAAGGCTGATATTAAGACAAGTTTAGAGATCAAATAGAAATCATTCCAACTCATTCAAGCTCATTCATTTCCAATCTTGAATCTTTCCTCACTCTTATTTCAAAAGAGAGATTCATTGATTGTGAGCCTTCCAAGTCAAGTGCTTGATCCTAGGTCACCAACAACCTCATAGCTCTCCATCGCTGATCTACATCTTGGAGCTAGGGTTTGGTGCCTCTTCATCTTCCCCAAAATCCGTTTTGCCCTAAATCGTAAGTTTTACTCAAGGCATATGATTTTGTCGGTAAGAATCTTTATTTCATTTACTTTGATATTGTAAGTTTCACTCTCGGTTGTGAGAGTGTGTTTGTGATCCCGGGTTGTGGGAGTCACAAGTTCATTTGTGTATGATTTGACTTGTGGAGGTTTTTCACAAGTATTTCATAGTGGAAATCTTGAGTTAGGGTTTCTAACTCGAGTATCCGGAGGGGATCCGGGTGTTTGGGACGTAGGATCACCGGGAACAAGTCGGGGAGACTTGGGTGGATCCGAACCCAGTAATATCGTTTGTTTGCACTTGTTTATTTGTTGTTGATTATTTACTATTCCGCATTTCCGCATTTATTGGTAGAGTTTGCAAGGTAATTAGGAATTAGCCTCTTAATTATTTTAAAGTACTATTCACCCCCTCTAGTACTTGTGCAGTAGCTTAGCAGGGCATTACAACTGGGTCCAGAAGTACCCTACCTAAGTGCCATTGGTGCACTTCTCTATCTGGCTAACTGCACGCGTCCCGATATAGCGTTTGCAGTCAATCTCCTAGCCAGACACAGTGCAGTGCCTACAAAGCACCACTGGAATGGAGTAAAGCATCTTCTGCGATACCTCCAGGGTTCCGTAGACCTTGGACTTTACTACTAGAGAGGTGCCTCCTCCCAGTTACTTGGTTATGCCGATGCAGGCTATCTTTCAGATCCGCATACGGCAAAATCACAGACTGGTTTTGTTTTTACCTACGGAGGAACTGCTATCTATTGGAGATCGGTAAAACAAACCACTAATGCTACATCTTCCAACCATGCAGCGCTCATCGCGATCCATGAAGCGAGCAGAGAATGTTTTTGGCTACGCTCCGTCGTCCAACACATCCTCCAATCCACTGGCCTGAAGACCAGTGATCTGGAGCCTACTGCCCTATTCGAAGACAACGCCGCATGCATTGCTCAGCTTCAGAAGGGCTACATCAAAGGCGACAGGACAAAGCACATTTCTCCCAAGTTTTTCTGGACGCACGAGCAGAAGAACGACAAGCAGATTGAAGTTCGACTGATCCAGTCATGCAAAAACTTAGCTGATCTTTTTACTAAGGCATTGCCTAAATGTACTTTTGTAAAGCTTGTAAAGAACATTGGTATGCGACAGTTGAAAGACCTGCAAGCCTGAAGCTTGTACGGATCAGGAGGAGTAACCTGTGGGTTGCACTCTTTTTCCTTAAGCTGTTGGATTTTCCCACTGGGTTTTCCACAGCTAAGGTTTTAACGAGGCAAACACACTTACTCTGGATCCAGAAGTATCCACCCCTTTCCTCAGTAGCTGAGACCGAAGTGATGAATGTGTAAGGGGGAGTGTTATGAATGAGGGAGGCCTTTGGCCTCCCCTCCTTCATTACCCATTCATTAGGCCCCCCATTACTTAGAGTAATGGGGACCCTTGGTCTCCTAGAGGCTTTTGGCCTCCCCACTATGAGATAAATAAATAGAGCACCATGGCTCTTAGCCATGGTTACTCATTCTTAGAAATGAAATTATCTCTCTCTCTCTCTCTTGAGTTCATTTTCATCCAACATAAATTTTACTACCTTTGAAGTAATAATATAAATATGTAGTCCTAATATTAGAACCTGTTCTTTTGCTAGAAAAGAGAAATGGTTGGGAAAGTTTGGAATCTGAGAAGAGAGAAAATAGAGTTTTGTGTTTTTTTGAGTGGAAAGTTGTATGGAAAGTGTGGTTAGAAAAGTAAAGTGGGGTCCACCCAACTTTCTTTTGTTCTTTTGGTAGTAGAAAGTTGGAATGAGAAAGTGGAAAGTTGGTGAGTTGGGGGGAGAGAGAGATGGGATAGTGGGACCCACAAAATAGTAACTTTTCACAACTTTCCCATGGTTTCTTGAGGATTACAAAGAATCCCAAAAACAGTTATTCGAAGTGCCACGTCAGTAAACTTTTCACTTTTAACTTTCCTGCAAAAGAACAAACTCAAGGAAAGTTGATTGAGAAAGTGAACGAACAGTGCCATAAACCACTTTCTCATCAACTTTCCAAGCTAACGAACATGCCCTTAGTAGAAGTAGCACATATTATTGATGCTCCAACTCAAACTTCAATGCTAAATTTAAAGAGTAGTGATACTCGGATCCCCATTAATCAGATTCAATTGACGTGGCATGTCCTGCATTATAGGTAAATAAGAGAGAGAATTTTGATATTTCTTAAATAAATGTTTCAAGCATCTGACCAATAAAAACACAAGCCTGGCGAACTCGATTTGAATTGAAAATGTAATCGCTGATGAAAGTGTTAATAAAAAATATACAAATGTTGTGAATGTGTATCATGTGGAAGACCTCATGCCTTTATTTATATGGGATGTGGAGAGTTCATACATGGATAGGATGCACTCTTTGAATAGATTTCAATCTTATCATCTCACAAGATAAGATATTCATAACACTCCTCTTTATCCTGCCATAAGCGTGAACTCTGCTCATGGATACTTTGGGATTCTGAGCATCATCAGAGTATCATAAGGGGTGGATGCTTCAGGATCCTGAGTTAGTGGGATTTGCCTCATTAAAACCTTTGGCTATGGAAAGCCATGTGAGAAAAAAACATAGCTAAGGAAAAAGAGTACAAATTCCCTTTAACTTCTCCTGATCTATACAAGTCTTTAGACTTTCAGATCTCTTAGGCCCTTTTCATCACTGCTATTTACATCATTCTGAAAATATGTACAAATTTACAAATGTCACCATCATTAAGCAGCTGCTAAGTCCAAAAACTCTGGAGATGTGTGCTTGTCTTGTCGCCTCTTATGTGGTCTCCTCAAAAGTAGGGTAAGCATGTGGCTTGGTCTTCAGACTATCTGGTCAGTTCCAACAACAGCCTTTTACCCAGTCGTCACTGGGATGTGATTGTCACGCCCCGCTTCCCTAAAATGGAGGCGAGACGTGAGAAGGTCCGCACGAGAGTGGAGCTGTGAAGCCCCAAACCTGATAAGCGTTAATAAAACATAAGCAGGTCCCTGTAACCACAAACGGAACAAAAATAATAACACAAGGAGAGACAGAAATAAAATCTCCTATCTCATAATTTTTCCAACATGAAAATTAAGTTCAACATCCAGAAAAGCCACCAGGCTAAAAGAAAGAGTCTAAAGGCCCAGAACAAGGCCAACAAAAGGAACAACGTAGCCAAGTATAGGTGCTACGTACCGACAACAAAACAGCAGTCTAAACAAAAAGGGAAAGCTCAACGAAGACACTAGGACTGGTCCCCAGTGTCCACGTACTCCTCGCCAAACACAAGCTCGGGCTCGACGTCAGCAAACACCTCGTCCTCAACAATGTACTCAGGCTCAGGGTCTAACATGTGTCACCCAAAAGAGTAAAGGGGCACATGTCAGCAAGTCTAAAAGACTTGGGCAAGGAAACTGAAAGTAAGGCAAACTAACAACCTAGCAGTTATAGAATGCATGACATGGCAGTTATAACATGAGTGCACAAGTAAGACATGGTGAACATTAAGTACAAGAGAACAATTTATCAGGACAAGTCAAGAGTAGCCAAGCTACTAACAATCTCAATCTTTTCACTAGTCACGTTTCAAGTTGTTTGTAGATGTTTACGCCTTACAGCTGAACGGTTTGGCATTCACGCTGATTGGCCGCTTAACACTACCCCAGAACCCAGAGTTTACGCCTTACCACTGCAGTTGCTGATCGGGCAGACTCCCAGTTGATTGGCCGCTTAACTCTTACCCCCAATACCCACATGTGAACGAGCCAGGGTCTCTGTACACGAGCTCAGTAAATGAGCCAGGGTTGCCCCGCACAAGAGCTCGTTTCCTGGATCACAACCAGTAGCGTATTCCATTTGGCATAGGGGTGCACCTAGCCTCAATCATTTCACAAGATGTAGCGGAGCTACACAATCACGGAAACACTTAAAGAATGCAATGACATGACAATTAGTTTGTGTACCGTTAATGAAAATTAAACATGACATGGTAGTTGTGCAATATGATAAATGTCGGATCTAGCTTCGTTGTCAAGCTAGTTCCTAAATTTGCGCCTAGGCGAGTATCATTTCGTCGCCTAGTCTCTTTTACGCCTACAACAAGCAAATGGCCTAAGACAAAACCCTAAGTGGCAAGTTTCACTTGCCTAGCACCGAGGATGACGATCAACGAGGGTTCGTCCCACGGACGCTAATCTACGGGGAAGTCGCTGTTATGGAGAAACAATCATCAAAACAACATTCATTTCATTAGGGTTACACAAAAACACAACGGGTTATGAAAACATTAAGAGATCGATTATTACCGTATCGGAAGCGGAAGAATGATGCCGAGCAAGCACGACAACGGAAGAAACGCTCCGGGGAACCTAGGGTTCAGATCTGGAAAGGATGGGGAAAATCTGGAGAAATGAGGTTTGATGTGGATTTTGGGGGTTTGATGAAGGTTTGAGGAAGGTGGAAGGTGGAAAGTGTTAAGTGAGGGTTTGGATGATGGAGGATGAGCTTGGAATGAAGGTTTGAGGATTTGGGGAAGATGAGAGCTCAATGGGGGAGAAATTAGGTTTAGAGTTGAAGAAGAAGAAGAAGAAAACGTTTGGAGGGGTATTTATAGAGTTTGGGGGCGGATAGGGCAAAACTAGGGTTTCCTGTACTGTTTAGTCGGTCAAAGAACAACTGTTGACCGACTAGTTTGAGAACTAGTCGATCGGTTGACCAACGCAGACCGACTAAGCGTAAACAGTAGCTCCAGACGAAAACCTGAACTAAGAGTTAGTCGGTCAAAGAATAACTACTGACCGACTAGTTTGACATCTAGTTGGTCGATGAACGTTCTTAGACCGACTAAAAGTGTACAGTAACTGGTACCAAAAATAGTTAATGAGTTAGTCGGTTAAAGAAGCATTGCTGATCGACTAGTTTGCAACCTAGTCGGTCAACCAACGTTCTTAGACCGACTAACGATAAACAGTAACTCCTGAACATTTATCAAAGCCCACTAGTCGGTTCAAGAAGGTTTTCCGACCGACTGGATCGTCATCTAGTCGGTCGGTGCCCCTTCTTACACCGGCTAATGTGCACCAAAAGTTCCGAAATGGAGCGTGAAGCTCCGGGATCGATTCCTAAGACTCCTAGGCTTGATCTAACAATAAGACATGACCGATATGAAGCCCGTCACGAATGACTTACTCCAAAATCGACGATTCTAAGGAAGAAGCTAAGAAAACACGACGAAAAGATCGAAAATGAAAGCTACGGAGACGGAAACCACACATGAGGAGAAAATCCTCCAAAACATATATATATAATATAATAAATCCAGATACAAGAAAACCAGTCGTTACATCCTCCCCAACTTAAGAAAAATTCCGTCCTCGGAATTTCCCAACACTCACGTGTCCGGAAACAAAAGTGGGAAACGCTCTCGCATCTCATCCTCATTCTCCCAAGTAGACTCTCCAGGCGAGCCGTGTCGCCACATCACCCTCACAAGATTGACAACCTTGTTCCGAAGTGACTTCTGACGCCTGTCCAGAATCTGCACTGGCTGCTGGTCATACGTCATATTGGGGCGAACGGTAATCTCCGAGAAATCCACAGCATGAGACGGATCGCTAATGTATCGACGAAGCTGCGACACATGGAAAACATTGTGAACTCCTTCCAAAGATGGCGGCAAGGCTAAGCGGTAAGCTACCTCGCCAACTCTCTCCAGAATGTCAAACGGTCCAATGTATCGCGGGCTCAACTTCCCTCGCTTCCCAAAGCGAATCACACCACGATTCGGGGAAATCTTCAAGAACACATGGTCGCCCGGCTGAAACTCCAAAGGACGGCGTTTAGCATCAAACCAATGATTATAACGGTCCTGAGCAATCCTCAACCTCTCCCGAATGTTCCTGACAACATCCACAGCCTCCACAATCATCTCAGGTCCCAACAGCTCCCGATCACCAACGTCATCCCAACTCAATGGCGATCGACATTTCCTCCCATAAAGCGCGGTGAAAGGTGCCATGCCAATACTCGCCTGGAAGCTGTTGTTGTAGGAAAACTCCACCAGATGTAGATGGTCCTCCCACGAACCCTTGAAATCCAACATGCACGCCCTCAGCATGTCCTCTAAGATCTGGATCGTCCTCTCGGACTGGCCATCCGTCTGCGGATGGTACGCCGTGTTGAAACTCAGACGCGTACCTAAGCTCTTCTGCAAACTCTGCCAGAACTGAGATGTGAACCTCGTGTCTCTATCGACACGATACTCACGGGGACTCCGTGAAGTCGTACGATCTCCTGCACGATTCACGTTACATCACCATCTATACTAGGAAAAGGAAATAAAAACGGAGGGTAAAAGAATTTACCTCCATATATCTCCTCGCTAGCGCCTCAGTAGACTGTCCTACCCGGAATGGAATAAAGTGCGCGGATTTGGTCAATCGGTCTACAATCACCCAAATCGCATCATTCAGCTTCGGACTCCGAGGTAGTCCATTCACGAAATCCATAGTGATGTGTTGCCACTTTCACTCCGGAATCGGAAGCGGTTGTAGCAACCTGGCCGTACGCTGATGCTCCGCCTTCACTTGCTGGCAAACCAAGCACTTGGCTACACTTCGAGTCACACTCCTCTTCATACCATGCCTCCAATAGTTCAGACGAAGATCCTTGTACATCTTGGTCCCACCAGGATGCACATAATACGGTGAACTGTGTGCCTCCACCATCAAATCCTCTCTGATATCCCCAGCTGGCACACACAACCTAGCTCCAAACCTCAGCGAGCCATCCTCATGAATCAAAAAGTCAGTCCGCAGACCGGCTTCCACCTGCTCCCGAATCCTTACCAACTTCGGATCTCCAACCTGGCCAACCTTAATCCGATCCACCATCGTCGACTGTATATGCATACACATCAACGGAGAAGCCTCCCCAGGAAGAACAACCTCAATCCCAGACTCGCAAAAATCCTGCTGCAATCTCCACTGCGAGGTCAACAACATCACCGCTGGAAGCCTACTCAGCGCATCAGGAACCACATTCACTTTGCCAGGGTGATATTGCAAATCAATCTCATAATCCACCATGAGCTCCAACCATCGACTCTGTCGCATGTTGAGCTCCTTTTGAGTAAAAATATACTTCAAGCTTTTGTGATCGGTGAAGATCTTCACTTTCTCACACATCAGTAAGTGCCTCCAAATCTTGAGCGCAAACACAACAGCAGCCAACTCCAAGTCATGCGTCGGGTAATTCTTCTCATGAACCTTGAGCTGACGCGAAGCATAAGCCACAACATGCCCGTGCTGATGCAACACACAACCGAGACCCTTGCCCGAAGCATCGCAAAAGACCTCAAATCCACCGCTGCGATCAGGCACAACAAGAATAGGGGCAGTCGTCAATCTCTCCCTCAGAACGCCAAAAGCATTCTCACAATCACCCGACCAAACTAATGGTACATCTTTCCGAGTCAATCTGGTCATCGGCTCAGTAATACGGGAAAAGTCCTTAATGAAGCGCCGATAGTAACCGGCAAGCCCAAGGAAACTCCGGATCTCAGACGCTGACTGTGAAACAGGCCACTCTCTGATGGCCCTAATCTTCTCGGGATCCACTGAAATACCATCCCCCGTCACCATATGCCCGAGGAACGCAACTCTATCCAGCCAAAACTCGCACTTCAAAAACTTAGCATACAACCGATGCTTCCTCAAAATCTCCAACACCGTCCTCAAGTGCGAGGCATGCTCCTCCTCCGACTTAGAATAGATCAGAGTGTCGTCAATAAAGATAACGACAAACTTATCTAAAAAGTCGTAGAAGATCAGGTTCATCAGATTCATGAAAACTGCGGGTGCATTGGTTACACCGAAGGGCATAACCACAAACTCGTAGTGTCCATACTTCGTCCTGAACGCTGTCTTCGGAACATCTCCCTTCTTCACCTTCAACTGATGGTAACCACTCCTCAGATCCAACTTCGAAAACACCCTCGAACCTCCAAGCTGATCAAAAATATCATCGATGCGAGGCAACGTGTATTTATTCTTAATGGTTACCGCATTCAACTCCCGATAGTCCACGCACATGCGACGCGAACCATCCTTCTTCTTTACCAGCAAGACCGGTGCTCCCTACGGAGACACACTAGGATTGATATAACCCTTTTGCAAAAGCTCATCCAGCTGCTTTCGCAATTCCTCCAACTCGGCGGGTGCCATACGATAAGGCGCCTTCGAAATCGGCTGCGCTCCCGGAACAAGATCAATAGAAAATTCTAGAGCTCGATCAGGTGGCAAACCAGGCATCTCCTCAGGGAAGACGTCATCAAAATCCCGCACAACCGCTGGCCTCTCCAGCTCCATCTGCATAGCCACAACCTCCACTGGCCTGGCCCGAAATCTGACAGGGCCAAGCGAACTGCTATCCCGGCAGAACTCAAATACTGGGTGTCCGGGAATCTCGAACACCACCTTCTTCCTCCGACAGTCGATCGTAGCATAGAATCTCGTAAGCCAATCCATCCCAAGGACCGCATCATAGTTGATGATGTCGTGGATGATGAAATCAGCGTAAAGCTCATGTCCACAAACCACCAACGAGCAAGAATCACAACCAAGATGCACCGAGACCACGCCATTTCCTGTGACGATATTCCAACTCTCCAGAAGAGGGGACGTTGACAAGGAATGCTTCTCCACGAAGCTCCGAGAAATAATGCACATCGATGCACCGGAGTCAAAGAGGACTCGTGCAGGAAACGTGCACACCAAAATCACACCTAACAAGCAATTTAACAATCAAGCCCTAGTCTAGCAAACAATCATGTTCAAGCAAACAACATAATCTAACAAACAAGCCAAATAAGAAATGAACAACTAGGTGAGGATTACCTGCGATAACCTCATCCACCGCTCCGTTCTCCACAGCGGTCATCAGAAAAGCCTGCCTCCTCGGCGGAACAGCCTGTCGAAAAGCCTGCCCCTGAGGGACAAGAGGTGCTCCATGACCGGCAGGAACATGCACTCTCTGCTGCAACGGCTGTGCTGCAACAGGTGCCCTCCGTAGCTAATTCGCATGCCGACAATCCCTCGCGACATGAGAAGCATCACCACAAACCAAACACTGGCCCAGAAACTTCCTACACTGATCCTTGACGTGTCCAGGCTTGCCACAGAAATGGCAAGTCTTTAGAATAGGCCCTCCTGGCCTCTTGAACTGCACCGGATGATTAGGCTTGAAACCAGGCCTAACCACCGTCCTGGCCTGCTCCATAGGCCTCTTCCCAGCACCAAAAACATGTCCTCTCCTCTGACTCAGGTTCCGCTCCTGCCTCTTCGCAGAGACCAGAACCTTCTGATAAGAGTCCAGATCAGAGGAAGACACAAAACTCTGAAGCTCCAAAGCAAGTCCATGCAGGAACCTCTGAGCCCTCTCATCAGCATCCTGCACCATCTTCGGTGCGAACCGACTCAGCCTAGTGAACTCTTGGTGGTACTGGTCCACCGTCGAGCTTCCTTGCTTCAGATCAATGAAACGCTGCAGCATCTCCTTCTTGGCAGCCTTCGGAAAGAACTCCTCATCAAACCTGGACTTAAAGGTAGCCCAAGCTATCGGCTCCACCAACATCTTCTCTTCCGCATCCCACCAGTTCCGAGCATTATCCTTGAGTTGCCTCTTCACCAAATCAACCCATCCAGCCGGGGTGATCTTGGCCATCTTCAAGTTATCCTCAATGTTCCGAATCCACTCATCGACAGCCAGAGGACCCTCAGACCCATCAAAATATGCGGGACACAGCTCCCGAAATTGCTTCGCTCCAGGCTCAGAGCGAGGGGCCTCCGGAGTCGCCCGAGGAGCTTGACCAGCCGGAGCATTCTGGACTTGCAGGAGCACGCCTTGCTGCACCTGCATCATCTGAAGCATTATCCACATCATCTCCCCATTGGTGGGTTCCCGCTCAGGCTCCTCGTCATGAGGGGGCGCACCACCACCACCACCACCACGGGTGATTTGCCTTCCTGCCATCTAATGACACAGAAAACGAAACAATTAGACTCATAGCTTATGACTCGGACGTCGAACTTAGTTTATTAGACATTCTAATATTATTATCGTCAGTCCGATAATCGCAGTTACAGATGGACCTGCATGGGCCACCAACAAAACCTGTCACGCCCCGCTTCCCTAAAATGGAGGCGAGACGTGAGAAGGTCCGCACGAGAGTGGAGCTGTGAAGCCCCAAACCCGATAAGCTTCAATAAAACATAAGCAGGTCCCTGTAACCACAAACGGAACAACAATAATAACACAAGGAGAGACAACAATAAAATCTCCTATCTCATAATTTGTCCAACATGAAAATTAAGTTCAACATCCAGAAAAGCCACCAGGCTAAAAGAAAGAGTCTAAAGGCTCAGAACAAGGCCAACAAAAGGAACAACGTAGCCAAGTATAGGTGCTACGCACCGACAACAAAACAGCAGTCTAAACAAAAAGGGAAAGCTCAACGAAGACACTAGGACTGGTCCCCAGTGTCCACGTACTCCTCGCCAAACACAAGCTCGGGCTCGGCGTTAGCAAACACCTCGTCCTCAACAATGTGCTCAGGCTCAGGGTCTAACATGTGTCACCCAAAAGAGTAAAGGGGCACATGTCAGCAAGTCTAAAAGACTTGGGCAAGGAAACTGAAAGTAAGGCAAACTAACAACCTAGCAGTTATAGTATGCATGATATGGCAGTTATAACATGAGTGCACAAGTAAGACATGGTGAACATTAAGTACAAGAGAACAATTTATCAGGACAAGTCAAGAGTAGCCAAGCTACTAACAATCTCAATCTTTTCACTAGTCACGTTTCAAGTTGTTTGTAGATGTTTACACCTTACAGCTGAACGGTTTGGCATTCACGCTGATTGGCCGCTTAACACTACCCCAGAACCCAGAGTTTACGCCTTACCACTGCAGTTGCTGATCGGGCAGACTCCCAGTTGATTGGCCGCTTAACTCTTACCCCCAATACCCACATGTGAACGAGCCAGGGTCCTTGTACACGAGCTCAGTAAATGAGCCAGGGTTGCCCCGCACAAGAGCTCGTTTCCTGGATCACAACCAGTAGCGTATTCCATTTGGCATAGGGGTACACCTAGCCTCAATCATTTCACAAGATGTAGCGGAGCTACACAATCACGGAAACACTTAAAGAATGCAATGACATGACAATTAGTTTGCGTACCGTTAATGGAAATTAAACATGACATGGTAGTTGTGCAACATGATAAATGTCGGATCTAGCTTCGTTGTCAAGCTAGTTCCTAAATTTGCGCCTAGGCGAGTATCATTTCGTCGCCTAGTCTCTTTTACGCCTACAACAAGCAAATGGCCTAAGACATGGCCCAAAACCCTAAGTGGCAAGTTTCACTTGCCTAGCACCGAGGATGACGATCAACGAGGGTTCGTACCACGGACACTAATCTACGGGAAAGTCGCTGTTATGGAGAAACAATCATCAAAACAACATTCATTTCAGTAGGGTTACACAAAAACACAACGGGTTATGAAAACATTAAGAGATCGATTATTACCGTATCGGAAGCGGAAGAATGATGCCGAGCAAGCACGGCAACGGAAGAAACGCTCCGGGGAACCTAGGGTTCAGATCTGGAAAGGATGGGGAAAATCTGGAGAAATGGGGTTTGATGTGGATTTTGGGGGTTTGATGAAGGTTTGAGGAGGGTGGAAGGTGGAAAGTGTTAAGTGAGGGTTTGGATGATGGAGGATGAGCTTGGAATGAAGGTTTGAGGATTTGGGGAAGATGAGAGCTCAATGGGGGAGAAATTAGGTTTAGAGTTGAAGAAGAAGAAGAAGAAAACGTTTGGAGGGGTATTTATAGAGTTTGGTGGCGGCTAGGACAAAACTAGGGTTTCCTGTACTGTTTAGTCGGTCAAAGAACAACTGTTGACCGACTAGTTTGAGAACTAGTCGGTCGGTTGACCAACGCAGACCGACTAAGCGTAAACAGTAGCTCCAGACGAAAACCTGAACTAAGAGTTAGTCGGTCAAAGAACAACTACTGACCGACTAGTTTGACATCTAGTCGGTCGATGAACGTTCTTAGACCGACTAAAAGTGTACAGTAACTGGTACCAAAAATAGTTAATGAGTTAGTCGGTTAAAGAAGCATTGCTGATCGACTAGTTTGCAACCTAGTCGGTCAACCAACGTTCTTAGACCGACTAACGATAAACAGTAACTCCTGAACATTTATCAAAGCCCACTAGTCGGTTCAAGAAGGTTTTCCGACCGACTGGATCGTCATCTAGTCGGTCGGTGCCCCTTCTTACATCGGCTAATGTGCACCAAAAGTTTCGAAATGGAGCGCGAAGCTCCGTGATCGATTCCTAAGACTCCTAGGCTTGATCTAACAATAAGACATGACCGATATGAAGCCCGTCATGAATGGCTTACTCCAAAATCGACGATTCTAAGGAAGAAGCTAAGAAAACACGACGAAACGATCGAAAATGAAAGCTACGGAGACGGAAACCACACATGAATAGAAAATCCTCCAAAACATATATATATATATAATATAATAAATCCACATACAAGAAAACCAGTCGTTACAGTGATGTACCACAAGACGCACCCAAACACACCCTTGGCTTGTTTCTGGAATGGTGAGGATCTCGGAATGACAGGATGATGTTGCGTTCATAGTTTGTTCTGCAGATTTACAGTAGATGGTCGTCCCATTATAGGTACCCATTTTGTGACTTTTCATTATGGGGATCAGACCTGCAACCTGCATCTACAAAAGCATGGAGGAGAGTTATTTATAATGTAAGCCCAAATCCATCTGTTGGATCCTGCCAAAACAGAGTTAGTATCGATAAATGAAGTTGAGACTTACGCTTGCGTATGCGGCACGGTAGTCTACGAACTTCGCCTTCGGATTCGCCACGACGGATCGAGTCTTCTCACGAACGGAGTAAGGCTACTAAATCCACAATCTAAATCTCTACTTTTAGATTAAGAACTTGGATAAAAGGGAGAGGAAGTATTTCGGCAGAGCTTCGCTAGAATGAAGATGCATGCATGAATGCCATGCAAAGTGTAAGGAAAATGGCTAACCCTTGGGTCTTATTTATAGCCCCCAAGGTAGTTATTTTAGGAGCAATTGTTCCTTTGGAACAATTTAACTAAGGTGTACCATCGTACATGGCATATTATAAGCTTAAGTTGTACCATATGCATGGTACAATATAAGCTTAAGATATTACCCCTTTATTAGCCATATGTCGCATGCACTTATGCACATATAATGCGACTTTCCCATCAATCTAGAGATCCTCTCCGCAAGGGAACATATTCCCTTTGCGCACGACTTCGTGTACGCGACGTTCGAGGTCCGTATTCCCTCGTACATCCCCTACAAGGGTGTACTAACGTCTTCCATATCCAACATCTCCCACTCACACTTGAGGGGATTGTAAGAGAACGTCTTTCTCTTAGTTCTTTCATCTATCATACCGAGAAATAGACCGTGCGACCGTCATGCACGTAGAGTCTGTTGTTGTGCACTTGTTAGAGATACACAACGACCTCGAAGGTGCAAAGTTGAGTAGTTCAACGCATGCTTTACCCTAGATTATTTCTTCACATTTCTTATACTTTATATTCAACAATTGAATCCCATCTGGATCACAATTGGCTGGCCAGCTTTGAATCATTAAAGTCCAAATGTGAATATGAAATCAATCTTCCTCTTCTTGCGAACCTTCTGATCTTGACTAGACTCGCTTTTCTAACGTGCCCCGCCGAGCCGAATTATCATAGCCCATAAGTAACACGCTAAGATAGCGATCATCTCGTCAAATCTAAAGGAACCAATTGGAGTCCTTGAGGGTAAGAGTTAAGGCCCATATGGCCTTTGAGTCTCACATAATAGCAAACACTATTGCTACTAACTCAGTGGTCGAAATGCATACGTGGTATGAACACGTATTACAACATCGCTCCTTTCCCAGGGAGTGTATGTCTCAATGATGTTGTAAGGATGATGATCAGACACCACAATGTCTGACTTTGAGTCCCTTATTCTACTCAAATAATCCTTTGGACTCACATCCCGCATTTAGACAGATAGGATTTCAAAAAAAATCCTCTTAGATCTTTTGTAAGCATCCATATGATGCAGATCTTTCATGCGACCATTTTGTTTAAGTCATGACTCTTAAATCATCCGTCTGATGATTTTGACTTCAAACAGGTCTCATCTCTATTCCATCCATCTGATAGAATAAGGCGGTTGCTCATGTGAGAGAGCCAACCTCAATCTGTCCGACATACTAGAATTCAGCTGAGATTTCAAAAATGTACACAAACATTTCTTAAGAAATTCATATGCAATGTTTGAAAAAGAACTTATTCTTTTATTAAATTTGATCTTTCTTAGACATGGGAATATATATTGGTACAACTCAGCTCATACGCAATCCTTGGGATGATAAGTGTTTATAAAACACATTTCTGGGGATCGCTTTCGTAAGCTGATCCTCTATCATCTCATGCGTAGATATGTACCTTATGTCTACCTTCTTGGTTTTATCATAGTCTTTTGCAAATTCGTATCGGATATCAATGTGTTTGATCTTACAAGACACATTATCCTCTTAACCGCTTTCCAGTGTACTTTGCCTTGTATTGGATTGGTAACAGCTTACCATTTCCAACGACAAAACAGATGTCCGGTCTCGTACACACCATAACGTACATAAGACTATCAGCTGCACTGGAATATGGAACTTTTTCCATAATTTCCTTTTCCTTTTGGTTCTTTGGACACGATTCCAGATATAAATTATCGCATATGCTTATATGAATATCAATGGACTTGCAGTCCTGCATATTAAATCGTTCTAGAACCTTCTTTATATAAGTCTCCTGTGAAAGAGAAGAAGTTTCTTCGAACGATTCCTTGAAATCTTAACTCCAAGGATATATGCGGCTTTTCCTATGCCTTTCATCTCAAATACTGATGAAAGCCAAGCCTTGATATTCATCACAAAGCCCTTGTCATTTCTGGCTATTAAAATGTCATCTACATATAGAGACATAATAACGTGCTTGCTTTTAATCCTCTTGATATATACGCAGTTATCTTCATCAATCATAGAAAATCCATTTGATAAGACAACTTCTTGAAATCGTATATACCATTGCCTCGAGGATTTATTTAAGACCATATATGGACTTACGAAGTTTACAAACCTTATGTTTGTTTCCTTCTTTTACAAACCCTGTTGGTTGTTCCATATAGATCTCCTCGTCCAATTCTCCATTGAGAAAGGCAGTCTTTACATCCATCTGATGTAATTCGAGGTTTAAGCAAGCTACCATTGCCAGAATCAGGCGAATCGAGGTAAAACGCACAACAGGTGAGAAGGTCTCTTCGTAGTCTATCCCTTCCTGTTGCGTAAAACCTTTCGCGACAAGGCGAGCTTTATATCTGTCAATAGAGCCATCAGCCTTATGCTTGATCTTGAGAACCCATTTGTTCCCAATTGCTCTATGTCCTCTGGGTAAGTTAACTAAGTCCCAGACTTGGTTAACTTTCATGGATTTCAATTCCTCCTTCATCGCTTCCATCCATTTGTCTTTTGCAGGGCAAAATGACGGCCTGTTTGAAAGTAGCAGGCTCGTCATTTTCTTGTAGTAAAATCATAAAGGTTTGCGGAAATTTCAACCAACCTTGTATGATTACTACGTCGTATTTGAGATTCTTCAAGTCCTTGTTGACTCGAAGTTAGATCAATTCTAATATCACTCCCACTTGAAATGTCGTTTAGAATTGCTCCCACTTGGATCATTATTCCCGTATGGAATAGGATAATCGTCATTCGTATAATCCATTGGTGAAAGTTGAAACGTATATTCGTTTTCACCAAGAATTCTCCCACTCGAATGAGGTAATCCTTCTTGATCATAAATCTCAAATAGAGATAAGTCCTGACTTATCTCGCCCTGTCTTGGAAACTCGTTTTCCAAGAAAGTGACATCCCTCGACTCAAACTCAATTAGCCCACCATTGTCTTCCTGACTAACAAAAAAACATAACCTTTGGAGTTTTCTGCGTATCGTATAAAGATACATTTCCTTCCCCTTGGCCCAAGTTTGCCATACTTATGGGAGGAAATATGTGCGTAGGATGCACAACCCCAAGGTTTCAAAATGTTTAAGTCAGGAGACCTTTGGTTCCACAACTCATAAGGAGTGGAGCTAACTGATTTCGAGGGTACGCGGTTCAAAATGAAAGCGGCCGTCAATAATGCATCACCCCAAAAGGTGATTGGCAAGTTAGCTTGCGCCATCATTGAACGGACCATTTTTCATTAAAGTCCTATACCTCCTTTCTGCAACACCAATTTGTTGAGGAGTATAAGGCATAATTACCTGATGTACTATGCCTTTTTCATCACAAAGTTCCTTTAAACTTGTTGATTGATATTCACCGCCCCTATCGGTTCGCACGACCTTAATCTTGCGATCTAATTGATTCTCCACTAAACTCATATAGTTTTTAAAGCAGGTTTAGTGCTTTCACTTTTGTGGGATATCAAATAGATATGACCGAATCGGGTGAAATCATCAATAAAAGTGATGAAATAGGACTTCCCGCGTCTTGTCTTGACATTCATCGGACCACATATGTCCGAATGGATAAGCTGTAATGGAACCTCGGCCCTTGTGCCGGTTCCAAACGGCTTGCGACAAGATTTCCTCACAAGGCAATGTTCGCAGGTCGACATTTCAACCTTTGAAACATTGGATAGAAGGCCACGTTTGGCAAGTCTATCCATACGCGTTGGTCCAATATGACCAAGCCTTGCGTGTCAACAAATTATATTAGACTCATTAGTCAAAGAATTTGTCACAAGGAAATTTTCATTACATGAGGAATCATACATTGTACTTATTACAATAAATCCTTTGAAATACAAACCCAGTACCAATAAAGGATTTATTACAAAATAGGTCCATATTACAATCATGAAGGAACCAACTATAACCAAGACCCATTAAATTGACCACAGTTTTAATATTCCTTTGAATATATGGAATGAAGAGGACATCATGAAGTAGGAGAGTGCGGCCGTTGTCCAAGACTAGCTTGCGAGTCCCAACGCCTTTCACTTCAACACGTGTGTTGTTTCCTACATTGATCCACTTCATTCCTTGGGGTATCCGGTGATACTCCACGAAGGACCGTCTGTCCTTTGTTATGTGGTTGGTGGCACCTCGTCACTTCCACTCGTACACGAACGAGCATAGTGACCGAGCTTGTTGCACTTGAAGCACTTGATCCTTTTCAAGTCTTTCTTCTTGTGCCATTTCTTGTGCCCACCCTTATGTTTGGGTTCCTTGGTAGACTCAGGTTGCTTATTACGTTCATTAGAAGACTTCGAACGATCTTTACGTTTCTTTCCCCCGTGTGAGGAACTAGCAACCATGTGCACTTCTGCACTTGGCTTGGCAGCCGCAAGCCGCTCTTCCTCTAATTCGAGGTGCTTGGAAACATCGTTGAAGGTCTTGATGCTCTCATTATGAGTGAGATGCATCTTCATCTGATCCCACCCATTTGGTAGGGAACGTATGACTGCTTGGATTTGTTGCTCATCTGTGAGCACATGACCTGCATCCTTTAACTCTGAGATTAGATTCGCCATATGTCGCAGATGTTTCCCCATGGAATGATCTGGACATTTCTTATATGAATCAAATCTTATAGTCAAGGCTCGAAGTTTGGACACCGATGTGCCACCAAACTTCTCCTCAAGCTTGGACCATATGTCCATGGCTAAGTCATGTTCCCGGAAGATGCGCATTATGTCATCAGCCATACTGCTTAATAACGTAATGCGTGCTATCTTATTCTTCCGAGACCAAGCATCAAAAGCTTCCTTGTCTCGTCTGTGTTGGGCCGTAGTGCCCAACTCGGGTTCAATCATTACGTTCTTTAGAGTTTCGAGCACTTCTTGCTCCTCTAAAACGTATTGTATCTTGATGGACCAAAGTTTGTAATTATCGCCGTTGAGTTTTTCACCTCTGTTTAACTCAGCGACGATATTCTTTGAAGCGGAAGACATTTTACTTTTAAAATGCTGCAAAAGACACAAAACCAAAGGTTTGATCAAAACATTGCATAAAAATTCTTAAAATATAACTCCCACTTGAAATGATAATAGAATATCCCATTTGGATAGTTCTAAAAATTCAAATCCCACTTGGAATTATATTATATTTGATAAGTTACTTTCGAAAAATATTGAAGATGTTGTTCTAGAATCGAAAAGGTCTCTTCGATTCCAATCACCATCTAGAACAACCTTCAATATTCCCCCATCACTTATCAAACAATAGTACTCTTATAGTACTAGCAGCGGAAAACGAGTTTGAAAACGTATTTTTCAGATATAATTCCCACTTGAAATGATAATAGAATATCCCATATGGATAGTTCTAAAATCAACTCCCACTTGGAATGATATTCATAATTTGATAAGTTACTTTCGAAAAATATTGAAGATGTTACTCTAGAATCGGAAAGGTCACTATGTTTCCAATCACCATCTAGAGTAACTTTCAATATTTCTCCCTCACTTTATCAAATGTTAGTACTCTTATAGTACTTTGCAGCGGAAAAGCGTTTTTGAAAACTGAAAACGTATTTTTCAAAACGTATGAAAACGTATTTTTCAAAAAAAATGAATATTTCATCTTAGTACCCTTATGATACTTAGTGAAACATTCGGCACTTCCTGACCATTTGTCGGGAATGAGCCGTAGCCGTGCCTAGGTCGGATCCCCCTTTTGGGATTTTCTGCAAACTATCGTCGCTGGCTCCCGTATGGATCCAGGCGTTTCTCCCCGTATGAGAGAATTTTGATGCAGACGACTATCGTTTGGCCCCGTATGGGCTAGTCGGCACGTTCATGTTCAACCAAGGCCTTTTGCCGAATTGGTCGACCAAAACACCCAAATTGGTCGACCAAAATTTGGTCTTCTTCACTCCCGGCCAGGGCCCCTGCCCTGGCCGAGGCTGGCCAAGGGCCACTGCCCTGGCCGGCCAGGGGCGGCCTGCGGCAGCCCTGGCCACTGCCAGGGGCGGCCTGGGCCCCTGGCCACTGCCAGGGCCGGCCGGGCCAGGCCTCTGCCTGGCCTGGCCTCGGCCAGAGGCCCCTGGCCGGGGCCAGGGCCCCTGCCCTGGCCTCGGCCAGGGAGGCCAGGCCCTGGCCTGAGGCCAGGGCGCTGCCCTGGCCTCTGCCAGGGCGGCCAGGCCCTGGCCGGGGCCAGGGCCCCTGCCCTGGCCTCGGCCAGGGCGGCCAGGCCCTGGCCTACGGAGGGCAGGCTGGCCGGCCCTGGCCTCTGCCAGGGCCGGGCAGGCCGGCCATTGCCGGCCTGGCCTTGGCCGGCCACTGCCGGCCTGGCCATGGCCGGCCATGGCTTGGCCATGGCCGGTCATGGCCAAGGCCATTTTTGCCTTGGCCGGTCATGGCCCTTTGGCCATGGCCGGCCTCCCCTTGTGTGGGGTGGCCGCACACCCCCGCCGGTGGGGGTTGCCGCGGTGGTTATTGGCCGTAGCCAACCCCCTCCGCATGGGGAGGGGGGTTGCATGGCATTCATAGCCCATTTGGCCATGGTGCACATGCACTAAAATTCATCTTCCCCGATGGGAATAACCACCACCTTCTTCCTCGATGAAGCACCCGTTCGTCGATGAAGCACCCGTTCGTCAAGAAAGTGGTTATTTTCTAATGGCCGTGTGCCAAAAATGAAAAATAACATACTGTAAACTACGCGCTCCACATGAAGAGAGCGCCCATTCCCTATGAATGGAGACTCAGCATCCATGAAGAGAGCGAGTTTGACGTGAACGGTCGGTTCTTCCCGTCACGGAGAGTTCCTACCATATCCGTAATGATAGGAGACCCTAACGTGAAAAGAACAACCGCTGCGTTCTCTCCGTCACGAAGCGTTCCTACCATATCCGTAATGGTAGGATACCCATTCGTGAAAAAGACAACGACTCGTTCATAGTTTCGACGGGGCGGCGGTTTGACCGGGGCGAACCCGTATGGCTCTGATACCAATGTTGGATCCTGCCAAAATAGAGTTAGGATCGATAAATGAAGTTTAGACTTACGCTTGCATATGCGGCACGGTAGTCTACAAACTTCGCCTTCGGATTCGCCACGACGGATCGAGTCTTCTCACAAACGGAGTAAGGCTACTAAATCCACAATCTAAATCTCTACTTTTGATTAAGAACTTGGATAAAGAGAGAGGAAGTATTTCGGCAGAGCTTCGCTAGAATGAAGATGCATGCATGAATGCCATGCAAAGTGTAAGGAAAATGGCTAACCCTTGGGTCTTATTTATAGCCCCCAAGGTAGTTATTTTAGGATCAATTGTTCCTTTGGAACAATTTAACTAAGGTGTACCATCGTACATGGCATATTTTAAGCTTAAGTTGTACCATATGCATGGTACAATATAAGCTTAAGATATTACCCCTTTATTAGCCATATGTCGCATGCACTTATGCACATATAATGCGACTTTCCCATCAATCTAGAGATCCTCTCCGCAAGGGAACATATTCCCTTTGCGCACGACTTCGTGTACGCGACGTTCGAGGTCCGTATTCCCTCGTACATCCCCCACAAGGGTGTACTAACGTCTTCCATATCCAACATTGACCCTTGGAGGAAGAGTAGAAGATTCGTAACTTCGGTCCAGTGTCACTTTTTAGGTGTATCACTGTATCTGGCTAGTGAATTTACTGTTGGGGGTTTTGAGGGACCCTTATGCCATAAATCTATGCCCGTCCTACGTCGGACGGACGATAGAAACAAAATTAGCAGCTGAATACAGATTTATTAAACACTTTAATAAAAGGCCCTAAGGATATCATGGACCCTAGCCAGGATCTCTACTATCTTGGGATGGGTCTGACCAGCCCCAAAATAGATCTAAACAACTGTAACAATATAAATATGAAAGCTTTTCGCTTCCACAGAAAACGAAGCGTCATTTTCAACAACTATCTTTCGCTCCCTGAAGCAAGCCACCTCCACGCCTCCAAGACTAGACCAACCGAAGCGAGCCTACACTGCGCCTCTGAGTCAATCACTCACAGAAGAAAGTTTCACTTGAGTATGATACGCGTCAAAGACCTTGGATCAAACCCAATCCTCCTCGTCGTCTTGCTAGGACTCAAACGGAGAAAAAGAAGAATTAAAGGAGGAGAGAATAATTTTTGTCTCGGATCAAGCGTGCTCAAAGCTATTTGGAGCTACTCGAATCGGAGACTTGGTGCAAATTTCCCAAGGGGTTCAGCCCCTATTTATATAGGAAGCCGGGCCTCCTCCTCGTCTCACGAGCACTGTGGCACTAATTAATTTTAAGGGAGAAAATTAAGTTAGTTTGATTTACACCAAGGATAAACTTCAACTAATTATCTCTCTCTCTCTCTCTCTCACCGTTGAGCTTCGCAAGAGATATAACCTATCAAATCGAAGAGCTCTGAACGATGAACGCATAGAAACAAATGGCGCTCCAATCCGACATCGTTTGACCCCTCAAACGATAGCTCAAAATTGGAAAAAAATCACAAAAAACGCTGAAAAACGCAGCCGTCAAATACAAGTTAGGGTTTCTCAAACGTGGGCCCCACCTGTGGGCCCACCGGCCAGCTGGATGCACCAGCTGGGCGTGCCTAGCTCTTTGGGCGAGCCCGCCCACGCGGGTGGGTCTGACCCACCCACTGGGCGGGCGGGCGGGCTCGAGCCAGAGCTCGCCAGGAGGGTTTTGGCTCGAGCCCGCCTAGGTGGGCGAGCTTAGCCCGCCAGGCAGGGCGGGCTTGACCTGCCTGCCCATGGTGGGCAGGCTAGCCCAGCCCAGCTGGGCTGGTCTGGGCTAGAACTGGGCAAAAGCCCAGTTCTGTCCATTTGTCCCTTTTCTGGAGCTTTTTAGCTCTTGTAGAGCTTCGATTTGAGCGCGGTTCCTTCCCTAACTTTCATGGAAAAATTCTCTTCGTTTCTATGCATCATATTGTTTAAAATATTCTAGTAAATATTTTACGATATATTTTAAACTGTTTTGCATCATATGCAATTATCCCTTATAGCATTCTACTAATGCTTATATCGCATACATTTTGCGACATTATTAATTCCCATTTAATATAGACTTAATGTCACAAACTCTTTGTGATTTTAATTATTTCCGTGCACCCGAGTGCACTCCTCCTGAATTCTTCCTATTACTAAGATGCAAATCCTAGTCGGTGTGAGACACTACAGCCTGACCGTACTACAGGTTGGGGCTCAAAACCCCTAGACGACAGTGACCACGAGCAGCATGTGTCACCCCTATTTCGGTATCATAATTACGAGATTGACCCATTGACAAAAGTGTTGTCGGGATCACTTTGACTGTGTCCGTGATGAATACCGCAGTTTTAGTCCCTTCTTCAAAACTATGTCACTGCATAGCATAGGGTATGGTAAACTGTCAACCCTACTAGCTAGAACTGGTCAGCATACTTCGGTCTTTGGTATGTCCATGTTGTACTTCCTACAACATACCTCGGCCGAGGTTTTGCACAAAGAACCGTACTGAACCTGTGACACTAACTTTCCATTAACGAAAGAGACGAATCCTATCTTGATCACTACTTATCTCGTATGCTTCAATTGTCAGCCAACCTAAGACCTTTCAACGAGTGAAGACTCAAGGCTAGATCATAGATCTAAGTGACTCTGTTCACGCATAGGTTCGTACAATGACCTCAAGTATTAAGGACCAACTTGCATATCATCACTAGAGAGCTATCAATGACAATTTAGTTAATGCTAACCATTTGATAACTCTTTATTGGGTCGTTCAGTGGACACATTCTCCAATGAGCACATGTGCCTTGCCTCCGACTTCACCAGGTTGAATGATTATGAGAACATCATTACCCTTTAGGTTAAGACAATTACACAATGGTCTGTCTGATGTGTCGATATCCTTTTCTCGACACATCAATGACCATGAACGTTTTAAGACTTAAGTTTATATCGGTCATTCACTTTCCATAATCAAGATCTCCATCTAGATATGTGTATGCCCTTACTTTGAGTCTAAGGAAATTATCCAAGTATTAAAAACATTTTATCCATACTAGGATAATTAGTACCATTTATTCGAACCAGATGTTTTCTAGGATAAATTGTCTCGAGGGCATATATCTTCATACATCTCCCACTTGTAATTAGGCTATTTATCTCGGTATCTCATACCGCTATAACATATCAGTCTTTACAGACGTTCATATGTCAGAGCCTAAAGAATGAATCTGCTAAAACGTATCTATTATGTAGTATTACAGAGTCTTATTACTTATACACCATTGATCACACATGGGTGATTCCAAAAAACTGTCTTTGGATCATCCAACGATTTTTCCCTCTTCTGTATAGTTAACGATTAGCATACACAACTTTATATAAGATTTATCAGTTCATACTAGTCAGTCATATCATAGCATATTCCAATATTCATGTGTCATTTATGTCCAGCACATTAATGACACCAAATTTTCTATATCTCTGACATAAATAAAACCTTTTTAATTGTATGTCACATATGTAGGGGGTTTGACGGACCCTCAGAGCTCGGATCTGTGTCCGTCCTAAGTCGGACGGACCACATGGGCATAAAGCGCATCGGAAAAACAAAACAAAGCTCGCTAAACAATTTAGCTAGGCTCTGAGGGAGCCAGAACCTAGCCCGATCTATGCCAACTTGGGGTGGATCTGACCACCCCAAGAGAGATCTATTCTACAGCGACACAATTAAATCTACACTAAAATTGCTTAACCACATACCCGGAATCTTGGCCATGGAGCGGGCAAGATGTACCGCACCGTCTTCTGATGCTCCTCGTAGCCGAGCCGCTTTGACTCGATCTAGCAAACCGCCTCGCATCCTCGAACCGATCTGCCCGAGCTGACTCTCGCCTCCGAGCCGATCACACGCGGTAGAACGTTTCACTTGAGTAGACCCACGTCTTAGACGTCTGGAGCCGAATCCAAACCCTCTTTGTAGTCTTGCTAGGACTACTCCGGAGAATAGGAAGAAGAGAGAGAGAGAGAATAGTTTAGTCATAGATCGAGCTTGCCCTAAAATTCTGGAGCTACTCGATCGAGAACTTGGTGCATCTTTCAACGAAGAGAGTGCACCCCTATTTATATAGGGAGTCGGCACTCCTTATTTTGTTGTGAGCAATGTGGGACTATTGCTAAATTAAAAAAAATTCAATTAAGCTAATTTGGCTTAATTTGAAGTTTAGTAAGCTTTTCATAAAAGGAAACTTCAATGAATTAATTCTCTTTACTCATTAAACTTTAGACACCAAACAAGCTATCAATATGAAGGGCTTCGAATGGTGAATGCGTAGGAACCAACGTCGACGAATTTCGACTTCGTTTGCCCCATCAAACAATTGCCCAAAGACGGGCAAAAAATCAAGCTTCTTAGCCGTCATTTGGGGTTTCCAAAACCCTAAAATCACTTAAGTTGCGGGCGCGCCCGCTAGGCTTAGCGGGCGCGCCTGCCTAAGGCAAGGAGGGCGGACTCACGCCCGCTGGGCAGCAGGCGCTGGCCCGCTGTGCAGCGGGTGTTCGCCCGCTGTAGCCAGCGGACCGCGCCCATTTGCCTTTGCGGATGGGCTTGTTAGCCCAGTGGGTCTAACCCAATTTGCCTTGGACTGTTTTCGCGTTTCTGGGCTCGTTTGAGCTCTGATTTGGACGCGGTTTAAACCTGTGTTTAGACCGGGACGATCCCGTAATTCAGGTAACCATTTCCAATATATTTGTTCCTACTAAATTTGTCGTAACCAATTTACGATACGTTTAATCTTTGTTTGCATCAAATGCAACGTTGTCCCTATTGCATTTACGACTTAAGTTCACAACTAGCTTTGTGAATACCAACTATTCAATATCATCAAATGAATCTCTCTTAATAAATCTTCCTATTACTAAGACACGAACGCTACTCGGTGTGAGACCCTACAGCCTGACCTTACTACAGGTTGGGGCTCGAAACCCCTAGACGACGGTCACCACGAGCAGTAGCTGTCGTCCCTGTTTCAGAATCATCATAACGTGATCGACCCATTGACAAAAGCATCTTTGGGTTTACTTTGGCAGTGCAGTGATGAATGCCGTTAGCTATAGTCCCTTCGTCAAGACTGTGTCCCTGTTGGCCTAGGGTATGGTTTACTGTCAACCCTATTAGACAACTTTGGTCAGTATACGACGGTCTTTTTTGTATTCACGTTGTACTTCTTACAACGTACGCCAGTCGAGGATTAACACAAAGACCGTACTGAGCCTGTGACACTAACTTCCCTTTAACGGAAGTGACGAATCCCATCTTAGTCATCTACTCGCCTCGAGAGCTTCGGGTGCAACCCAACCTAAGATCTTTCAGCAGGCCTAGCCTCGAAGCTAGATCATGGGTCTAAGCTACACCGTTCGCTCACAGGTTGGTACAGATGGCTTCGGGTCTTAAGGACCAGCTAACCTATCATCACCCTAAAGTTATTAAAGACAGTTTAGTTAAAGTTAACCATTTAACAACTCTAAGTTGGTCGTTCAGTGAACCCATTCTCCAATGAGCACCTGTGTCTCGTCTTTGACTTCGCTAAGTCAAATGACTATGAGATCATTATTACCCTAAGGTAAGACAAAGACACAGTGGTCTATCCGATGTGTTGATTCCAGTTTTCAACACATCTATGACCACGAACCGTTTAAGACTTACGTTTCTATTCGTCCGCTTACTACTCATAATCGAGATCTTATCTAGATACGTAAGGACCTAACTATAAGTCTATGGACATTATCTAAGTATATTAATTCAAATGATTTCATACTTAGGATAATGGATACCATATACAGTAAGAACAAGACGTATACTTAGGATATATCGCCTTATGGGCATATATCCTCCTACATCTCCCACTTGCACTTAGGCTATTTATCTCGGTATCTCATACCGTCATATCATATCAGTCACTTGGACATTTATATGACAAACCTAAGAGTGGATTTACTAACCGGTATCTATAATGCATTTCAATGGATTATTAATTAATACATCTCTTGATCACACCGGGTTGATCCTTTGGAAAAATGATTTGGATTAATTTTTCCTTTCTTTGTATAGCTAACAATTAGTTTATACAATCTAGATGTAGGGTCTAACATTTCTATAAGTCAGTCTCAGCTCATTCCAATTTTCTTGTGTCAACGTGTCAAGTACATGCTGACACCCTAAGTCTCTATATATTCGATTAAATCAAAATGATTTTGATTCAATGTTTTATATAGATGATTCATATATAAGTTGGAAATCCTTTTTTACTTAGTCCGAGAAACCGGAACTAAGTATACGAGCTGGCTCCCACTGACTTTAAGAATTACCTGGTTAAGTACTTCAATTTTATATCTAAATCATATTTAGATTTATATATATGAAGAACACAACCATTTTATCAGTGCTTTAGATGGAATCTACTAGTGTCAGGTTAGGTTTGATGAATGAGTCAAGTCAAGATCGGTTTAAAGAATCTTGACATTGACTCGCTCAATCAAACGTCCTATACTGTTCTTTTCCCTTTACTACATTTAATATTAACTCTTTAAGAATCAAATGTAGTATATTAAGTATTAATCTTAATATGCTTATAATTGTGCTCACACACAATTTATACGCTCCTGGAACCTATACTTAACTACCGATTGACTATAACATTACGTCAGCTCCAAAACAAAATTTTTGAAGCTTCGCATCATAATTCGAGAATTTTCGCAACCAACTCAGAAAGCCACATTTGCAGAAATTTAAGCAAAACTCAATCAAATTTCAATTTCAACAGAAAAACGCAATTTCCAAGACATTCATTCAAAAACAACGGATTCATAAAGATGAACCGTAATATGTTTATCAAATAAACTTAGAGTGTTGAACAATCAATCATTGTTTTCACTTGGAGGAATGATACAATTTATACAACTAAAATTGAGTATCAGCTCCTTCTCGAACATGTCTCTTTGAAGTCTTTGCACGGCCCCATCAGCAACGATTGCTCAGATGTCGACCGTCCTCCAAACTTCTTCCAATCTTCGCTTCATATCAGCCACCTGTATACATTGCACAGATGTCTCAGTATCTCATACTATGTGATTGGAAATAATTACGATTCATTGAATTTAATTTGTTGTACCTGAGGTAGAGGCATCAGTATGTCCCTTCTTCTTCTCTGCAAGATAAATCTTGCAGTTCCTCTTCCAATGACCAATCTTATGGCAATGGAAACACTCAGATTTTGACGGGGCACATTTGGTCTTTTTCTTCCCTTTCTTTGCCTTCACAGGTTGCGGGACCTGCCTCTTCTTACCCTTGCCTTTCGGCTGGTTGGAAGAAGCAAAGCCAACAACCAATGCAGTTGGCTTCTTCTCAATCTCCTCAAACTGCCTAAGCATATTGAGGAGACCAGGAAGATCCGTTTCAAGACTGTTCATTATGAAACCAGTGATGAAAGGCTTAAAGTCCGGGGTTAAAGACTTAAGGATAATGTCCACGGACATCTCATTGTCCAGGACAAAACCTAACTGGGCGGCGTCTTCTACGTACCCGATCATCTTGATGCCATGATCTTGTACGTGCACTGTCTCCATCTTTGTGCCCCAGAGGTTGCTGGTGGCTTCGAACTTGGCAGCTCTAGACTGCTTGCCGTATAACTCTTGTGCATTCAGAAGCATACTTTGAACATCCATATGTTCATGCTTCCTCTGCAGTTCGTTACTCATTGAAGCCAGAGTAAGGCACCTGGCCTTCTCTGCATCCCTCTGGTATAGTTTATAGGCTTCCTTTTCCTCGAAGGTCGAATCGTTATCAGGCTTTTCCGGAGCGTCCTCGAACAGTACGTATCCAATCCCGGCTACAGAAAGGACTAACGTAATGTTCCTAAGCCAATCTTTGTAGTTCGTTCCATCGAGCACGTTCTTCTCTATCATATATCTAAGACCCGAATCCATTCTGTAATTTTATAGATACTTTAGTCAGTATATGTTCGTTGTATAGTTTTAATGGTTTTTGATAAAACTATATTTCCCACTAAATTTATTAAAGCCATAATAAACAATTTATTATAAAATAACATTTGTGAGAGAGGGATCCGACTACCCTAAGTCTGACAACCTTGAGTGTGTCTCAACAAGTTGTCCAGCTCTGCAGTCGGTAGACGAACTCGTCGTCAATCATATTAAATATGATTCCCTATCGATTTTACCCCCAGTCATTTGTGATCATGAGTGTGCTCATCCAGATCATAATAGCTAGCCTAGTCGGACCCTTGTTTTCGTGTCTAGCCTGACTTGCCCCGCCACTCGGTGTATGCACGACACATCGGTTTGGGTCAGGACTTAGACTACATTCTTGGTTAGACTTACGCCGGTGCTTGGTGGATGAGACAACGGTTTTAGTCAGGTCAAGATGTTTATCAAGAAATCGGTTTCTATAAGATTGTCATGTCACGGCTTGAGTGTAGCTCAACAACCGTAACACGTGTCTTACAGTTGCCAACTCCTAAAACAAGGAGGGCTACGATTTATCTTGAACAAGATTATTATCGTATTTGACTTAGGTATAGTCGATGGACTTACACAGTCATGATTCGACTCCTTGCGGTCCAGCGGACGCGGCCAAGAAATTGACTAAGCCAGGACCACTCGACCCCTAGACTAGCTAGGGTGGTCCAGCAAACTTAGCCAAGCACATTGACCGACATCATGATCCATTGAAGGAGTTTTCATCAATTCTATGTTCGTCCAACAACTAAATGGCTTTTAATTAAAACTAGTTAATCCTTATCAACTAGTGGATCCTAAAATTCGAAATTTTATGGATTGGTTGAACAATTTTTATTTAGTCCTTATCAAGTATAAGGTTCATGTGTTCAACGTGCTACACCAATCTAATTAGGATTTTAATAAAACAATTACAACATATTTCAAAAATAGTCTTTTATGAAAATCAGCATTTAAACGATTTATTGCAATGATTGACAATAAAAAAGGGACTACCCTAATTTGGTAATAGGTTTTGATGTTGTTTTGTTTATAAAAACGTAACATGTCACTAGTTTATTAAAATTTCATCTTATAAAATTTTAATCATTTAATGGCTAACCTAAAGGGTTCATGAATACATTATTCATCATGTCCATTAAAAGTATAAAACAACTAATTTATCCACATAAATTAAAGGTTCATTTAGTGACATATAATGAGAACTTGCAAGTTAAAATTATCTACATAATTAATAACACGCAAATCTAAAATTTAACATTTAAATTTAAAGATCTAAAATTTAAAGGTTTAAAACATTTTTATCACATAAAACTAGGTTTCATAAAATTATCAAATAATTTTAAAACCTAGGCTTTAAAATTTTAACCAAACATTTCCAAGATTAAAATATCTCATAAATAATCTTGAAACCCATATGTAATTTAAAAGAAACAAATTTATCATTTCATCTTATGAAAATAAAATATTTCATTAATTAACATATTCATTAAAGCAATTTTAAAACATTTTTAAAATCATTAGAAATTGTCTTAAAAGCTTTCAAATAAAGTTTTAAAAATTTCCAACCTTTATGTAACTTAAGAGAATTAAACTTCCAAAATAAAATATATCCTTAAAGTTACATAAACTTTTAAATGCTCAGAAAAATTATTATATCTCATATAAAAATTTTAAAAGTGTTATAAACGGGCTTTTGGTGGGCCTACCCGTTAGTGGGTATCCACCCATTATGTAACCCTACTACTATAAATACATGGCTATGGATTCCATAGCCACTACGTTCACAACACGTTATCAGCACGCTCGAAGCTGAGCCGAACCCCTGCCGACGGACGAACGCGACGCGAACGGGCTTCCTTCACCGAACGTCGCTAGATCCGGCGGGTAGGATCTAGAGGTAATCCTGAAACCCTAGATCTAAATTCGTATGCGCATATGTCTAGATTCAAGATCCTTGGATCGATTGTTTAATGGAAATCAACGTTTTTATTGATTAAAAATCAATTTTTTACAATAAAAACGACTTTTTGGAGATTAAAAAAATGATTTTTTCTACTAAAAATTGGATTTTTATCCCCAAAAACCATCAAACCCTAGGGGATCTTTTCGCCAGAATGCGAAACCCCCCCAAAACTCGCGCCGCCGCCGCCGAACCCCCCTTCGGCTTGCGGCAAAACCCCCCCGCCCACCGCCCGAAGCGACGGGCGCCCCACCCCGCCGTTGCGACGGCGGGCTCGACCCGCCGCCAGCAGCGGCGGGCGACCCCGCCGCCAGCAGCGGCGGGTGACACCCCCGCCGCCCGCAGCGGCGGGCCCCCCCGGGCGGCCGCTCGTATCGGCCCCCCCGGTGCGCGCTCATGTCCGGAAACCCTAGCCGCCTGAAGCGGCAATCCGCGCGACCAAAAACCCGAAGTAGGGTTTCACCCCGAAAATTCACTATTTTCAAACGATTTTTCAGATTTAAATTCGAATTTCCTTCGCTATATTCTGATTACATGTGATTTAATTCAACGCTTTTTATTCGGATTATATGATTTTTACACGTTTAAAAATTAGGAAGATCCTGCGACCGCTCTGTCGTTATTCAGCTAACCTAACGGTGCATGATGTTGCCTAGTGGTCCAATAATTTTTAAACGAAAGATCTTAATTTTCCACTATAAACTGCCTGTGATGATTAAATTACATGCAAGGTATAAACTGCCTGTGATGATGCCTGCTGCATTATAACTGCCTACGACGAATGTTAAATATTTGCTGTGGTTTTGGATCGGCTAGTTATCACCATTTTCTTTTTCATGCATTATTTTCTTTTTGAGAGAAAAATGTAGTGAGGATAATTTTGTAATATTACAAGCCCGGCGGATGCCTCAAGAAGATGAAGGACCATTCCCGAAGAATAGGGGCCCCACGGGGGTTCCCGAGTTGTACTTTCATTTTCTTTTTGGGACTGTATGGACTGTAATTAATTTGGTGATTAGTCGATCCACGTAGCAAATATCTGTGTCTGAAATGCTTAATTATTTATTTTTCTGTGAAAATATCTAATTATTGCCTATCTTTTAACATGCTAGAGTGATAAATGGCCAAAATTGCGAGCGTCGATTTCGATGTTTTGGATGCTTCAGGCAAGAACTACTTAAGCTGGCAGTTGGACATAAAATTCCATCTGCGAGCGCAGGGATTGAGCCACGCCATCATTGTAGGAGATAAGGTTTCTTATATAGATAAAGCGAAAGCAATTATCTATATCAGACGCCATATCGATCGGACCCTGAAGGCCGAGTACCTCTTGGTGGAAGACTCGTATGAGTTATGGACCGCCCTCGAGGATAGATATAAACATCAAAGAGATGTTATACTTCCCCGAGCGCGATATGAATGGGAAAACCTCCGTCTCCAAGACTTTAAGTCTATTGCCGAGTACAACTCGGCACTTTTTAGCATCACCTCACGCCTGACGTTGTGTGGTGAAAAGGTGACGGAGGAGCGCATGTTAGAGAAGACGTATACATCCTTCCACGAGAAGGATGTCATACTAATGCAACAGTATCGTGAACGCAAGTTCACAAAATACTCAGAGCTTCTCTCATGCCTTCTGATGGCAGAGCAGAATCGTGACTTTCTTCTGGCCACCCATAACGCACGCCCTACCGGCACTGCTCCTGCGCCTGAAGTGCATCACAGCTCCTCCTAGAAGAAGAGGAGCAACTTCAAAGGCAAACCCCAGAAGGGTAAAGCGATGAAGAAGTAGGCTAGAGGACCCCCTCCCAGAAGCAACAATGAGGGGAGGAAGAAGAATAATGTGTGGAAAAGAAAGGACGACGGCTAGACATCTGCCCCCAGAAAGGACTGGGAAGATAAGTGCCACAGGTGTGGCATGATTGGACACTGGTCCAGGAATTGTCGGACTCCACGCCACCTGCAGGACTTGTAAAAAGCGAGCCAGAAGCAAGCTGAGACAAACCTGGTGGTTCAAGAAGACCTGGCACCAATCAGGTTCATCGCTGAGGACTTCTCAAACGATGACCTGCTCGACTGAGGACATTATCCATTTTCTATGCATTGTAGCTTTCCTTTTTGAGAAACTATTTATCTGCTTGTTTTTCTTATCTAGCATGTTGAAGTACTTTTTCAGACATTAAATTGATTATCCGTAGTATATCTTTCTGTGTGTGCCTTATACTGCGATATTTTCTTTTAAAATAGATGGACTTTAAATGCCTAGTGGACAGTGCCTCTACGCACACGATCCTCCAAGACATCTGCTTTTTTCAAAGCATTAATAAATACGATGGCACCGTAAATACAATTTTCAGTCCATCAGGTATCATTGAAGGATCAGGGGAAGCACAATTTATGCTCCCCAACAAAATAAAACTACTTATAAAAGATGCACTTCTCTCCCCTAGCTCGCATAGAAACCTGTTAAGCTTTAAAGATATCCACTTAAACAGATACCACCTTGAAACGGTGAGCAAACAAAACAGAGAATACCTTGATGTAATGTCTCATAAAAACGGTGCTAAAAACACCGTCGAGCGTTTTGAGGGACTCCCGTCGGGTCTCTACCACACAAGGATCAGAGCAATGGAAGCAAACACACTAGAGCACCAGAAGTGCCATAATCAACCAGAATTCAAACTCTAGCACGATAGACTAGGACACCCTGGAAGGAATATGATGCGTCGCATCATATCCCAATCCCGTGGAATTAACCCGAAAAGCCTGACGCTACTTCGGAAGGGTGCAAATCCTTGTCCCCCTTGTTACAAAGGGAATTTGATTACGAGACCATCCACCCTGAAGGTGGACTCTGAGTCTCCAAGCTTCCTAGAGAGAATACATGGAGACATTTGCGGGCCTATTCACCCCGTAAGTGGACCATTTCGGTACTACATGGTACTGATCGACGCATCTTCAAAATGGTCGTATGTGTGCCTCCTGTCCACCCGCAACGTAGCCTTTGCAAAGCTACTGGCACAAATTATAAAGTTGCGGGCACATTTCCCAGACAACCAGATCAAGAAATTGCGTCTGGACAATGCTGGGGAATTCACATCACAAGTCTTCCTAGACTACTGCTAAGCAACCGGCATAGAAGTTGAACATCATGTAGCTCATGTTCATACCCAGAATGGGTTAGCCGAATCTCTTATAAAGAGACTACAATGGATTGCTCGACCATTGTTGATGCAATGCCTTTTACCGGTAAGTGCATGGGGACATGCCATATTGCACGCTGCATCGCTGATAAGATTACGATCGTCAGGTAGTCAATCTTATTCCCCGATGCAACTTGCATATGAGAACCCGTCCGATATCTCTCACTTAAGGATATTCGGATGTGCTGTCTATGTCCCCATATCACCACCGCAAAGAACCAAGATGGGTCCTCAACGGCATCTTAGTATCTATATTGGTTTCGACTCACCATCGATCATTAGATACCTCGAACCCCTTACGGGGGACGCCTTCAAAGCACGTCTAGCAGATTGTGAGTTTGATGAAAGCACTTTTCCCAAACTAGGCATTAACACACAGAAGCCAGAAGCTTCAATGACCATTTCATGGGACACAAAGACTCTATCCCATTTTAATCCGCGTACAAATCAATGTGAAGACGAGATCCTGAAGATCCTTCAAATTCAAAACACAGTTCACATTTTACCGGACAAATTCACTGACAACCAGAAGATTGTCAGATCACACGTCCCTGCTGCAAATACGCCAGCTAGGATTGACATACCCAAAGATGGATGCGATCTACCTGCAGCAGAAGCAGCCGTACCTCAACAAAAAAGAGGACGACCCCCAGGCTCCAAAGATAAGAACCCTCGAAAGAGGAAAAATCCTAGAGCAATAATAACGATACCACCACAGGATGCTGAGCTCAGCCCAGCTACCTCTCCCCTCCTAACAGCCCCTGAAGAGGAAAATATAGGAGAAATATCATTAAATTATGTACGTACTGGGGAGGTACTGGACAGAAAAAGCACAATCATCGATGATAACTTCGCGCTCATTATTGCCACTCACGTCACTGAATACGACGATGAAACCGATCCACGCTCTCTAGCAGAATGTAAACGCAGAGAGGATTGGCCAAAATGGAACGAGGCAATAGGAGTAGAGCTGGACTCACTCTCGAAGCGCAAAGTTTTTAGACCTGTAGTCCTAACACCAAAGGGTGTTAAACCTGTGGGATATAAATGGGTATTCGTGAGAAAAAGAAACGAGAATAATGAGATCGTGCGTTATAAAGCACGCCTTGTTGCACAAAGATTTTCCCAACGACCAGGAATAGACTATGACGATACCTATTCCCTGGTCATGGACGCGATCACTTTCCGTTTCATTTTTGGCCTATCCACAAAGGAAGGCTTGGATATGCAGCTCATGGACGTTGTGACTGCATACCTATATGGAAATATAGATAAGGACATCTATATGAAAATCCCAGATGGATACAAACTACCGACAAAAATGACAGAAAGACCTCGGGACGTCTATGTTGAGTATTGGACTCCCCGGATTTGGTTTTGGATGATGAGCAAACATAAATAAATTGTGAACTAACACTTTGTGAGCGCAGTTATGTAGATCGTCGCCAAATTCACGTGAACATCCAAAGCGACGTCTCAAGACTTCTCAAAGCACGTATTCATATGCCTAAAGCTTCATTGAATCTTTTGGACCAACTTTGAAGTCATGAAGATTCGATCGAAGCTTTTGAAGGCGGTTTGTCTAGATTTATATTTAGTCTTCTAGCTTTGTTCTTTAGAATGTTAAGCCTTGAGTAGGTATTATCATTTGATCTTCATATCGCTCCTATCTTAGAGCTAGGATCTTAGTAGAAGTCCATTCAAACTTTCCCGAAGCATCGCGCTTCGATTGGGGACTTCTTGTGCATGTTAGTTGGTTCAAGAAGAAGAACTGACCGACTAGATGGTAATCTAGTCGGTCGGAAAAGCTTCTTGGACCGACTAGTTTGTTTCCTAAATTTCATGCACTTTACTGTTTACAGTTAGTCGGTCTACGTTGACTCAACGACCGACTAGTTTGTGAACTAGTCGGTCAGTGATGCTTCTGTGACCGACTAATTGAGCTTTACTGTACATGCCTATTTTCTCCTAAGCTACTGTTTATCGTTAGTCGGTCTAAGAACGTTTGGCGACCGACTAGTTGATGATCTAGTCGGTCAACATTTGTTCTTGGACCGACTAAATCAATTTGTATTCAGACTAATAGTTTTTGACTCTTAGTCGGTCTAAGTTAACTGACCGACCGACTAGTTGAGAAACTAGTCGGTCAGAAAGTCTTCTTGGACCGACTAGTTCTTTAGGTCTGAAATTTCATCTGTTCACTGTTCATACTTTAGTCGGTTCATGTTGTTTCACCGACCGACTAGTTGATGAACTAGTCGGTCAGTGGTTGTTCTTTGACCGACTAATTGCTTCAGATTTCCAACCGTTGGGAATTGACCTAGCTCGTTTTTGTGGGACCCTATAAATACGAAGCTTGGTCATTTCTCTCAAGGTTAGAGCTGCTATTGAGAGCCTTATTCAGATTGAAAGAGTTAGAGATTAAAACTCATTTCCAAAGCTCTCTCCCTCACAAGAAATCATTCTCTCCCTAATTTGAGATCTAGAATCCATCTTGAGAGAACTTAGTTCTTGTTGAGCCATCCAAGCTATTGCTTGATTCAAGTCTCCTACTCATTCCTAGGCACCCATTGCTGCTCATATTGGTGGTGCTAGGTCTTGGTGACTTCTCCTTCCTCAAATCACTCCTTGCCCTAATTTGGTAAGAATACTCAAGGTATAGGGTTTGTGGTAAGTTGTTGTTTATTTCATATAAACTCATTTATTGCTATTGATTCTCTCGGTTGTGAGAGAAGGTTGTGATCCCGGGTTGTGGGAGTCACTATTGATATTGATTGTATGATTTGATCTTGTGAAGGTTTTTCACAAGGTATTCATAGTGGAAATCTTGGGTTAGGGTTTCTAACCTAAGTATCCGGAGGGGATCCGGGTGTATTGGGACGTAAGATCACCGGGAACAAGTCGGGGAGACTTGGGTGGATCCGAACCCATCATATCAATTGTTTGCATTGAATATTTGTTGTTGTCAATTTTAGCTTCCGCATTTATTGGTAGTAGTTTGCACAATAATTAGGAATTATACTCCTTGCTATTTTAAAGTACTATTCACCCCCCCTCTAGTACTTGTGCAGTAGCTTTCAGGGCATTACATTTGGTATCAGAGCCAAGTCTATAGCTATGTCTGCCAACGATAACAAGACCGTTCGTCCACCTTCCGACTATAGCACCTTCAGGAACCGTGAAGGAGCGGCTTCGGTGATAGAATAACATTCCTCGACGAGGCCTCCATTCTTCAACGGTACCAACTACGGGTACTGGAAATACCGGATGGAAACGTTCATCCGGAGTGCTTCACTATGGAGGGCCACGATGAAGGAATACGTCGAGCCCACCGAAGAGGATTTCGAGAAGTGGACTCCCGCAGAGATTGCCGCGGAGATAAGCAATGCCAAGCTAATGAACGCCTTGCAATGTGCTTTGGAGCCCGAGGACTTCAACAAGATATGCACATGTAAGAGTGCATATCAAATATGGAATTCCCTCCTCATATTACATGAAGGGACAAGTAGGGTAAGAGACTCTAAACTCGTTGTAGTTAATAGAGATTACGAGTTGTTTCATATGCTACAGGGTGAGAAGATGAAGGAGTACTATGCTCGCTTCGTCGACATCACAAATGAGTTGGAGGCTCTCGGTAAAACCTACACCCAAAAGGAGAAAGTCTCAAAGATCATCGATGGACTTCCTTCTAGTTGGGAGAAACGGACCTTCGCCATCGAGGAAGGTAATGAAATGAAAACCTATACCGTTGTTCAACTAATGGGTACCTTAATGTCTTACGAGGTACGCAAAGATAGCAAGTTGAAGTTGCAGGACAAGATGAAGTCCTACCTAAAGCAAGACGAGCCAAAGAAGAAGGCTATTGCTTTCAAGGCCGTTCCATCCACATCCACATCAACTGATGATGAAGACTCGGAAGACGAGTTGGACTTGGAGTCCATGGCACTCATGGCCAAGAAGTTCAACCGGTTCTTCCGGAAAGGTAACTTCAAAAACAAATCGAAGTTCAATTCTTCTAACGCCTCCTCTCCTTTGTGTTTCAAATGCAACAAGCCAGGACACATGAAAGCGGAGTGTCCTCTAAACAAGCAAAAGGAGAAGTGGAAGGCACCGAAATTCGACAAGTCCAAGAAGTACAAAAAGGGGTACAAAAAGGGACTTGTCGGAGCAACATTCACCGACTCCGAGGATTCCTCAAGCGGAGAGTCGGACGATGAGCAAGTGGAGCAAGCGCACATGTGCTTCATGGCGAGAGAGGAGTATGATCAAGGATCTTCCTCCTCCGATGATAGCGACAACGAAGGCGATGAGGTAACTATGGATGACCTTAGAAATGCTAATGAGCAATTATGGTCTAAATATTCTAAGTTAGTAAATAGGTATACTAAAGTAAAAGATGATTTAGCTAGCATCCAAACCTCGCCTAAAACTATCATCACCAACAACGACACCGTTGTTGAAGAGTTGAAGAATGAGATTGTTAATCTCAAGACTCAACTTGAACATGTTAGCATTGAGGATCTGGAAGAACATAAGATAGAGGATTTGACTTCTCAAAACTCGACTTTGAGTATTGAGAATGAAAGTCTCAAATCTCGTGTTTATGTGCTCACATCGCAAGTATCCACTTTGGATACTTCTTTGCGTTCTCTCACCGAGAAATATGAGAACACATTAGGCCGAATCAGTGAATTCAATAAGGGTAAGGGCCATTTGGATAACATCCTAAATGTCCTACCTCCGACCAATCACCACATTGGCTTGGGGTATACGATGGGAAGTTCATCCAAATCGACCACTACTTTTGTTAGGCCAACTTCCGGTGCCTCAACGAGTGGTAGTAAACACTCTATTGGTAGTTCATCTACCAATGGTGCTTCCACCTCGTTCACACCCTCTTTTGGAAAGAAACCCACTTTGGGTGGACCTCCAAAGAAGGGTCATACCTACATGTACACCAATACCATGCCACGTAGGAACACACGTCCTACTCCACCGGCTCACACATATGATGATTTCTATGCTACACATCCACGGGCACGTGCACACCATGTGAGACACCCTCACGCACGTGTTCCCCCACATGCATATGTTCACCCACATCATCATATGAATAATTATCGTCGTGCACCATTCCATCATGTTCCTTATGCCTATCCACAACATGCATTACGTAGAAATCAACGTCGCATGCATGCACCCAATAGGATGATGGCTCCCAAGATTTTCACTATTTGGAGCCCAAAGGACACAAGCATGGATGAAAAACAAGTTTATATGAATGCTTATTTTTCGAATGTTGTGCATAGTAGTAATTATGTGGGGAAGTCTAAGTCCAATTGGACTTGGCTTCCAAAGGTCTAACCTTTTGGACCCAATGACCTTGGGTACCATGATACGATATTTCATATCTATAGGTACTCAAGAAAAAGGAACGGAGCAACAAATTTAAATTTAGCTCCAAGAGAACTTGGATACTCGATAGCGGGTGTTCAAAATACATGACGGGTGACGCTCAATTGCTCTCCGGAGTGGTGCCCATCGCAAATCGGAACCGGGTAGTCTTTGGAAGCAACGAGAGCGGAACCATCATTGGTGTTGGTAAAGTGGGTAATCCTTCTAAACCCCTAATATGCGATGTTTACCTTGTTAAAGGATTAAACCACAATCTTATTTCAATAAGCCAACTTTGTGACAAAGGTCACAAAGTTAACTTTGCGAAAGGAATGTGCCATATTTTAAGAAAAGATAATAATGAATTATTGTTTTCCGGCACACGCCATAAGGATATATATATCCTAGATCTTCCAAGATCACATGAACAATGTCTTATTGCCAACACAAGTGAACAACACTTATGGCATCGACGCTTTGGTCATGTGAACTTTGGAACACTTTTTAACCTTTCCAAGTTAAATTCTATTAGAGGCTTCCCTAAGCTTATCTTTCAAAAGAAAAGCTTTTGTGACTCATGTCAACGAGGCAAGCTTCCAAAATCTTCATTTAAACCTAAGAAAAGCATTTCTTCGAAGCGGCCTCTAGAGCTATTACATCTAGATTTATTTGGGCCAACTAGAGTTGCTTCATTAGGTAATGCTAGATATGGACTTGTCATCGTTGATGACTTTTCTAGGTTTACTTGGGTATTTTCCATTATGTAATAAAAATGAAGCTTTTGAAAACTTCACAATTATTGTTAAGAGAGTACAAAATCTCATTGGAACCACCATTGTCACTATTCGTAGTGATCATGGAGGGGAATTTGAGAATGAGTCTTTTGAGACATTTTGTGATGAAGTTGGTATTACACACACCTTCTCCTTCCCTCGTGCACCTCCTCAAAATGGTGTAGTTGAGAGAAAGAATAGGATGCTTGTGGAGTGTGCTCGCACGATGCTTGATGATAGCCAACTTGGCCATCAATTTTGGGCGGAAGCGGTACACATTGCTTGCTATGTGTTTAATAGAATACTTTTGAGGCCCGACACTAAACAAACTTGTTATGAATTGTTGTCTGGTAGGTTACCTCAAGTTAAACATTTTCGTGTTTTTGGTTCAAAATGTTTTATTAAGAACACGTATGGTAGTTTGGACAAATTCGATCCAAGATCCGATGAGGGGATTTTTGTTGGATATTCATCGCGTAGGAAAGCCTACCAGATATACAACAAACGAACCTCAACGATCGAGGAATCTCTTCATGTTTCATTTAATGAAGGATTTGTTCCAACTAGAATTACTAATGATGATGACTCTATGGATGTCTTATGTGATTCAATTGGTAATTCTAACTCTATTGATTCTATTGATTCTATTGAGACTAACACTACTAATGAAGTTGTTGAGAATGTTCCTAGTGATCAAGGCATTCCCAAACGGCTTCATACCGTTCGTGACCATCCTCATGAGCAAGTCATTGACAATATCCATGATAGTGTCAAGACGAGATCGCAAGTGAACTACTTCGCTCATTGTGCCTTTGCCTCCTCGATAGAGCCAAAGAATGTTAATGAAGCGTGCAAAGATGGTGCTTGGATCTTAGCCATGGAGGAGGAACTCATTCAATTCGAGAGGAATGAGGTTTGGGAGCTTGTTCCATTGCCATCGAAGAACCACACCGTCATAGGGACATAGTGGATCTTCAAGAAAAAAACGGACGAAAATCAAATCGTCGTCCGGAACAAAGCTCGGTTGGTTGCTCAAGGCTATCGTCAAGAGGAAGGTATCGATTTCGAAGAATCCTTTGCTCCGGTAGCTAGATTAGAATCAATTAGATTATTATTGTCTTTTGCATGCCATAAAAATTTCAAACTATTTCAAATGGATGTAAAGAGTGCATTTTTAAACGGAGATGTCGTTGAGGAAGTTTATGTTTCTCAACCTCCAGGCTTTATTAATGAAAAATTTCCAAATCATGTTTTTAAACTAAAGAAAGCACTTTACAGTTTGAGACAAGCTCCTCGAGCTTGGTATGATCGCCTAAAGAATTTTCTTTTGGATTTGAATTTTAAAATGGGAGAAGCTGATTGTACACTTTTTGTTAAGCATTCGAATAATGATATACTTTTAGTTCAAATTTATGTTGATGATATCATTTTTGGTGCTACTAACTTCGCTCTTTGTGAAGAGTTTTCTAATGTTATGAAGGAACAATTTGAGATGAGCCACATGGGTGAGCTCAAGTATTTCTTAGGTCTCCAAATTCGCCAAATGGACGATGCAATCTTCATCAACCAAACGAAGTATACGGTGGAGTTGCTTAAGCGATTTGGAATGGAGAATGCCTCCGGAAAGAAGACTCCAATGAGCACGACTACGCATCTTGATAAGGATACGAGCGGTAAGGATGTAGACATTCGTCTATATCGAGTTATGATTGGTAGTTTACTATATCTTACCGCAAGTAGGCCCGATATTATGTTTGCCGTATGCGTATGTGCTCGTTATCAGTCTCAACCTAAGGAGTCACACTTAGTAGCGGTAAAACGTATTTTCCGTTATTTAAGTTATACACTTGATTTTGGATTACTTTATCCAAAATCTAGCACATATGAGTTAATCTCATATAGTGACGCAGATTATGCGGGATGCAAATCCGACAGGAAAAGTACTAGTGGCACTTGCCATTTTATAGGAAATTCTCTTGTCTCTTGGTTTTCCAAGAAGCAAAATTCCGTATCACTTTCAACCACCGAGGCGGAATACATTACCGCCGGTGCCGCGTGTGCTCAAGTTCTTTGGATGAGACATACACTTAAAGACTTTGGTATAAATTGTGATACTTGCCCTATCATGGTGGACAACCAAAGTGCAATTTGTCTTTCCAAGAACCCGGTACACCATTCCTGTTCGAAACACATAGATGTCCGACACCATTTCTTAGATGATCATGTTGCTAAAAAGGACATCATATTAGTGTACGTTGAAACCCAGAAGCAAATCGCCGATATTTTCACGAAACCCCTAAAGGAAGACTCCTTTGTGCGGTTACGTCGAGAATTGGGGATTATGGGTGAATCCGAGATATAGTATTCATTTTTATTCAATAATCTTGCATGCCATTCTATTTCGCTATATTTGTTCATGCTAGACTTATTGGATTTTTCCGGGATTTTTGTGAATTTTTGGAATTTATGCTTGAATTTACTCTTGAACGTCGTATTTAAGTTTTTCGATGTTTAATGGGGTAGCATGATGATTTTTGAGAGTTGAACGATGTCTCGTCCAAGTGCGATTGGGAGAGAACTCAAAATTTTGTACTCTAAAATTTTTGGACTCATCTAGTCGGTTTCAGTTCATCAACCAACCGACTAGATCCACATATAGTCGGTCAGCTAATGAACTCAGACTGACTAGTTCAAGCTTATAATTTTCCTTTGCTACTGACTTCATTTAGTCGGTTCACGTTCACTTACCGACCGACTAGAATGAAAACTAGTCGGTCAGTACTTGAACTTTGACCGACTAACTATAGCCCTAAAAACTTTGTCTGGCCGCTGTTTCCACTTAGTCGGTTCAAGCTCATTGACCGACCGACTAGATCGTCATCTAATAGGTCAGTGCTTGAACTGTGACCGACTAAGTGCTCAGGGACAGTCGTGTCTTTTCGCATTCCGACCGACTTATACCTATTCTAATCGACTCTTTTTTGATTTAGTCGGTGTCTACTCTTTTCTCTCCAGCTAAAACCCCCGACCCCCGATCAGCCCCTTTGTCTTCCACCGTCGATTCCGCCGCCGTTCGTCGATCTCCGACCAACTCTGGCTGTGGATCCTCTTGATCTTCCTCCTAGGTATCCTCTCGTGCATCTAGGGCTTCGATCTAGGTCTATTTTAGCCTATTTCTCATTTTTCGCATCTAGGGTTTAAGCTTAGGGCTGTTTCTTTTCGATTTTCGTTTTCTTGCGTTGATTGATCTCGTTTTGTCACACGTATGGCAAAGACGAGAATCCCGATCACTCCCTCTGGCCCATCCCATATGTCTGTTGAGCCACACCCTAGGGATCCTTCGAAACCCAAACGCCGATCTAAAACAACCCAACCGTCATCGTCTTCGCCTCCTCTGAAGAAGCAGAGGACGGCGACCGCCAAACCCAATAGACGTTCTCAGTCTAGGAAGCCTATACTCCATACCCCCACTACACCTTCAGATTCAGACACTGAATTTAGACCTGAGGATGGGCCTAGCCGAAAGGAACTCACTCCTCCACCTCATTCTAGGACTCGACAGCCTAAGGGAAAGGCCCCAATGCCAGCAGGTGGTGTCGACATATCGTTGTGTCGCGAGGACCCTATGTGTCTAGCGGCTTACAACCGTATTGAGCACTGCCCGCTGTTATTGGAGCACTATGTTCAGTTTTCTGACTTCCTTGGCTTAGCAGATCTCCTATCCTATAGTGGGCTCCTAGACTACCTTCGCTTTGACCCTAAGGCAAACCCTCGACCCTATCCTCGTCTGGTCAAACTTTTCTATGCAAACCGTATCCGAGGACAGTACGATGAGACCCACACCGTCGAGACTACTGTCTTGGGGACTCCTATAGTCCTCACGGCAGAAATCTTGGGGGAGTTGCTTGGTTGTTCGTCGTCTGGTCTCCTCCCGTCTGATATTTCTGTTGATGATATCTCATCTTTGGATCAGTCCGTTCTCGCCGATATCTTCCACGTAATCCCTCCAGCTTTCATAGGTGTCCCATCGAAGTCATTCAAGCCGAATGCTTGGGTGCTCAATCTTATCCTGAAGTCGTGCTTACTTCCAAAGTACGGCTCATCTTCTTTGCCATCTCAGCCCTTCCTAAAGTTGATTTACGCTCTTTTCTTGGGTTGCGAGATTAACTGGGCTCGCATTATACTCGATAAGATGGACTCTTTCGAGTGTATTCGCAAGACCACGAAATCTGCGCATATCCCTTATCCTTGTCTGTTGACTTTGGTGTTTCGTCATTTCCACGTGCCTTTGCCTCCTGACGATGAGCGTCCACTTGGTCCTCCCCTGAACGCGACGGCCGTAAAGAAATCTCTTGCGGCACTCCGTCACGTGCAGAGGATGACTCCTTCAGCTTCTCAGGGCACCTCTTCTGCAGCTGTTGTTCCTAGACCTCCCACCACACTTGATGATCTCGCTCGTTCTGTTCGTCGTCTCGAGTCTCGGTATGCTCGTACCGAGGAGATCATGTGTCGTATTGCTCGTACTATTGGTGTTGAGGTTCCTCCTCCTATTTCTGAGGATGAGGAGATGGATGATGAGGAGCTCGATGAGCTCGTTGATTCTCTTGCTCGTGGTGCTGAGGCCACTGCTGCTGCTGCTACCACATCTGTTGCTGGAGTTGCCACTTCTTCTGGTGCTCCAGAGTCATCTGCTCCAGTGGATGAGTTTACTGTTGCTCCAGAGACGTCTGCTCCAGTTGACGTTCCTGCTGGTGCCTCTGCCGTTGAGCCTGTTGTTGATGTTTCCACTCCTACCCCGACGATTGCATTTGTTGACACACCAGTCCTCCCAGCAGAGCCTGAGTCCACTCCTTCGACTGGACCTACGGAGACTGCTGATCCTACCACTCCTTCTTGAGAGTCTGTTTGGAGGACTCTCCGATGCTCCTTGGATGATTCATCTTTGAGAGAGAGTTTTGGGTTAGGACAGGGTTGGTGGTGTTTCTGATGTATTTTGATGTTTTGATGCTTGATGTCGATGATGGATTGTGAAATTTTGATGTTGATATAGTATGTGACACTTTGATTGTATGAAGTCGATGTATCTTTTGGTTGTACTCATGATGCTTCATATATATATATATATACATCGTTGCTCTCTTTTACTTCGTTGTGCACATTTTACATTCGTTTTAATGTCTATGATATTCGATTTCGTCGCTCGACGATAATGACTTGGTTAAAAAGAATTTATTTCTATGAAAACATAGAATTATTTTCCATGCACTAATTTAACCAAAATGTTGAGATTGGAGTGCACGTTCCTTTACTCTATGAGTGAATTATATTTGGTATTTTGATGATTTCATTTTTTTCGCTTTTGGATAATGGTCAATTTGGCTCACCTTGATTTTCTTCATGTATTTTATCCTTGGTGTCTTTTGGACCATCGTCGTATTCTTCGACTCCCGATGTTGGATTTTCTTTAGCCTAGTTGTTGTCGTTGTATACCCCCCCACTCTTTTTGGATTATGCCAAAGGGGGAGAGATAGTAATAATGACAAGGGCAACATGAAAATTTAACTCTATTTTCCATGAATCTAATTTATTATGTTAGATTCAGGGGGAGTGAAGATATAAAAATGGATTACGATCCTAAATTTCAATAATTGGATCATGTTTAATATCTCTCACTTCTGCTTGATGCGTATTATATTTATTCAATTTGGAATTAACGTGTCATCAATGCAGGGGGAGTAAGTATTTTACATTTGAATCATTATTTTTGATTATTATTTATGTTGGTTTGTCATCACCAAAAAGGGGGAGAATGTTGAGTATTGGACTCCCCGGATTTGATTTTGGATGATGAGCAAACATAAATAAATCGTGAACTAACACTTTGTGAGCGCAGTTATGGAGATCGTCGCCAAATTCACGTGAACATCCAAAGCGACGTCTCAAGACTTCTCAAAGCACGTATTCATATGCCTAAAGCTTCATTGAAGCTTTTGGACCAACTTTGAAGTCATGAAGATTCGATCGAAGCTTTTGAAGACGGTTTGTCTAGATTTATATTTAGTCTTCTAGCTTTGTTCTTTAGAATGTTAAGCCTTGAGTAGGTATTATCATTTGATCTTCATATCGCTCCTATCTTAGAGCTAGGATCTTAGTAGAAGTCCATTCAAACTTTCCCAAAGCATCGCGCTTCGATTCGGGACTTATTGTGCATGTTAGTTGGTTCAAGAAGAAGAACTGACCGACTAGATGGTAATCTAGTCGGTCGGAAAAGCTTCTTGGACCGACTAGTTTGTTTCCTAAATTTCATGCACTTTACTGTTTACAGTTAGTCGGTCTACGTTGACTCACCGACTGACTAGTTTGTGAACTAGTCGGTCAGTGATGCTTCTGTGACCGACTAATTGAGCTTTACTGTACATGCCTATTTTCACCTAAGCTACTGTTTATCGTTAGTCGGTCTAAGAACGTTTGGCGACCGACTAGTTGATGATCTAGTCGGTCAACATTTGTTATTGGACCGACTAAATCAATTTGTATTCAGACTAATAGTTTTTGACTCTTAGTCGGTCTAAGTTAACTGACCGACCGACTAGTTGAGAAACTAGTCGGTCGGAAAGTCTTCTTGGACCGACTAGTTCTTTAGGTCTGAAATTTCATCTGTTCACTGTTCATACTTTAGTCGGTTCATGTTGTTTCACCGACCGACTAGTTGATGAACTAGTCGGTCAGTGGTTGTTCTTTGACCGACTAATTGCTTCAGATTTCCAACCGTTGGGAATTGACCTAGCTCGTTTTTGTGGGACCCTATAAATACGAAGCTTGGTCATTTCTCTCAAGGTTAGAGCTGCTATTGAGAGCCTTATTCAGATTGAAAGAGTTAGAGATTAAAACTCATTTCCAAAGCTCTCTCCCTCACAAGAAATCATTCTCTCCCTCATTTGAGATCTAGAATCCATCTTGAGAGAACTTAGTTCTTGTTGAGCCATCCAAGCTATTGCTTGATTCAAGTCTCCTACTCATTCCTAGGCACCCATTGCTACTCATATTGGTGGTGCTAGGTCTTGGTGACTTCTCCTTCCTCAAATCACTCCTTGCCCTAATTTGGTAAGAATACTCAAGGTATAGGGTTTGTGGTAAGTTGTTGTTTATTTCATATAAACTCATTTATTGCTATTGATTCTCTCGGTTGTGAGAGAAGGTTGTGATCCCGGGTTGTGGGAGTCACTATTGATATTGATTGTATGATTTGATCTTGTGAAGGTTTTTCACAAGGTATTCATAGTGGAAATCTTGGGTTAGGGTTTCTAACCTAAGTATCCGGAGGGGATCCGGGTGTATTGGGACGTAGGATCATCGGGAATAAGTCGGGGAGACTTGGGTGGATCCGAACCCATCATATCAATTGTTTGCATTGAATATTTGTTGTTGTCAATTTTAGCTTCCGCATTTATTGGTAGTAGTTTGCACGATAATTAGGAATTATACTCCTTGCTATTTTAAAGTACTATTCACCCCCCTCTAGTACTTGTGCAGTAGCTTTCAGGGCATTACAGTTTACTCTGTCAAACTCCAGAGATCACTGTATGGTCTAAAACAGTCAGGTAGAATGTGGTACAACAGACTTAGTGAATTCCTAGTGCAACAAGGATTCACAACAAATGAAGTCTGCCCTTGCATCTTTATAAGAGCAAAGGGAACAAGATTCGTGATCATTGCCGTCTACGTAGACGACCTGAACATCATCGGATCTCCTGAAGAGATAGGTGAGATATCCAAAAGTCTCACACAGACTTTTGAGATGAAGGACCTTGGCAAAACAAAGTTCTGCCTAGGCTTGCAAATTGAACACTTAAGCGGAGGAATCCTGTTACACCAATCGACATACACAAAGAAAGTGCTGAAAAAATTTCTTATGGACAAATGTCATCCGCTCAGCACACCAATGGTCGTTAGATCATTGGATGTCGACACAGACCCCTTCCGACCGCTGGAAGAGGAGGAGGAAACACTGGGTCCTGAAGTACCCTACTTAAGTACAATTGGAGCACTCCTATACCTGGCAAACTGTACGTGTCCCGATATAGCGTTCGCAATTAACTTACTAGCCAGATACAGTTCTGCGCCCTCAAAGCGCCCCTAGAATGGAGTCAAACAACTTCTGCGCTACCTCCAAGGGTCTATGGACATGTGACTGTACTTCAAGAAAGGTGTATCCTCCGACTTGGTCGGTTATGCAGATGCAGGATACAGGTCCGACCCACATACCGCAAAGTCCCAGACCGGTTTTGTGTTCACGTACGGTGGGACGGCCATCTCATGGAGATCCGTGAAGCAGACATCGACAGCAACCTCATCCAACCACTCCGAGCTTATCGCGATCCACGAAGCTAGCAGAGAATGCTTTTGGCTTCGATCAGTCATCAACCATATCCTCAAGACCACCGGCCTGAAGACGGGAGATCTTGGACCTACCACCATGTATGAAGACAATGCTTCCTGCATCACTCAACTACGAGGTGGCTACATCAAAGGTGACAGGACGAAGCACATTTCCCCCAAGCTCTTCTTGACGCATGAACAACAAGTGGACAACCAGATCGACATCCAACAGATCCAGTCTTGTGACAACCTGGCATACCTATTCACTAAAGCTTTGCCTCGCAGCACCTTTAGAAAACTTGTACTAGGAATTGGGATGAGACAGTTGAGAGATTTACAAGCCTGAAGCTTGTACTTATCAGGGGGAGTTAATGTAGTACTGTACTCTTTTTTCTTGGCTACTGGTTTTTCCCACTGGGTTTTCCATAGCTAAAGGTTTTAACGAGGCAGCCACATCAACTCTGGATCCAGAAGAATCCACCTCTGATGTTATCCATTGATCAGGGGAAGTTACAGAGACTTGTAATCTTTTCCCTTCGCCACTGGTTTTTTCCACTAGGTTTTCCTTGGCAAAGGTTTTAACGAGGCAAGTACTCTTAAAACTTAGGGATCCAGAAGTATCCATAAACCCATGATCAGATAAAGCTCTATGAACCCTGAAGCGTTCATCACGGCTTACAACAATGGATGGATAAGGGGAAGCGTTATAAACGGGCTTTTGGTGGGCCTACCCGTTAGTGGGTATCCACCCATTATGTAACCCTACCACTATAAATACAGGGCTATGGATTCTATAGCCACTACGTTCACAACAAAAAGGCATTTAAATATTAGAGACCCGTTTAAATTTATCGCATAAAATTAAATCGTCCCAAAAAAAATTTCGTGTTGCAAAAAACAATTTTTTAAAACACAAAACAATTTTCCAACTAATTTTAACATAAAGTTAAAATTGTTCGTATGTTTAAAATAAGCAATTGAAAGATTTAAAAGTGTCGCTAAAATAGATCTATAACATAACCGTCGCTCTGATATTACTGTAGGGGTTTTGACGGACCCTCGGAGCTCGGATCTATGTCCGTCCTAAGTCGGACGGATCACAGGGGCATAAAGCGCAGCGGAAAAACAAAATAAATCTAGCTAAACAATTTAGCTAGGCTCTGAGGGAGCCAGAACCTAGCCCGATCTATGCCAACTTGGGGTGGATCTGACCACCCCAAGAGGGATCTATTCTACAGCGACAAAATTAAATCTACACTAAAATTACGTAACCACATACCCGGAATCTTGGCCCTAGAGCGGGCAAGATGTACCGCATCGTCTTCTGATTCTCCTCGTAGCCGAGTCGCCTTGACTCGATCTAGCCGAACCGCCTCGCACCCTCGAACCGATCTGCCTGAGCTGACTCCCGCCTCCGAGCCGATCACACACGGTAGAAAGTTTCACTTGAGTAGACCCGCGTCTTAGATGTCTGGATCCGAATCCAAACCCCCTTTGTAGTCTTGCTAGGACTACTCCGGAGAATAGGAAGGGGGGAGAGAGAGAGAGAGAGAGAGAGAGAGAGAGAGAGAGAGAGAGAGAGAGAGAGAGAGAGAGAGAGAGAGAGAATAGTTTAGTCGTAGATCGAGCTTGCTCTAAAATTCTGGAGCTAGTCGATCGAGGACTTGGTGCATCTTTCAACGAAGAGAGTGCACTCCTATTTATATAGGGAGTCGGCACTCCTTATTTCATTGTGAGCAATGTGGGACTATTGCTAAATTAAAGAAAATTCAATTAAGCTAATTTGGCTTAATTTGAAGTTTAGTAAGCTTTTCATAAAAGCAAACTTCAATGAATTAATTCTCTTTACTCATTAAACTTTAGACACCAAACAAGCTATCAATACGAAGGGCTTCGAATGGTGAACACATAAGAACCAACGGTGACGAATTTCGACTTCGTTTGACCCCTCAAACAATTGCCCAAAGACGGGCAAAAAATCAATCTTCGTAGCCGTCATTTGGGGTTTCCAAAACCCTAAAATCACTTAAGTTGCGGGCGCGCCCGCTAGGCTTAGCGGGCGCGCCCGCCTAAGGCAAGGAGGGCGGGCTCACGCCCGCTGGGCAGCGGGCGTGCGCCCGCTGCTGCCAGCGGGCCACGCTCGTTTGCCTTTGCGGATGGGCTTGTTAGCCCAGTGGGTCTAACCCACTTTGCCTTGGGCTGTTTTCACGTTTCTGGGCTCGTTTGAGCTCCGACTTGGACGCGATTTGAACCTGTGTTTAGACCGGGATGATCCCGTCATTCAGGTAACCCTTTCCAATATATTTGTTGTTGAGTATTGATTCCACTGATTTGGTTTTGATGATGAAAAAACATAAATATCGGGTACTAATTCTCTTTGAGTGCAGTTATGAAGATCGTCGCCAAATTACTTTGTAGATCTCAAGCGACGCCCCAAGACTTCTTTAGAGCGCGTGATCGTTGTGCCTGAAGCTTCATTGAAGCTCAAGGAGTTATTTATGAAGTCAAGGGATTCAGACTCTTCATGATTGAAGCTTTAAAGACGGTTTGTCATGTTATTTATATTTTCTTCTAGCTTCATCTCATAGAATGTTAAGCCTTGAGTAGTACTTGCCTAGTAATCCTCATGTCTACAATATCATATCTCTAGGATTGCCTTAGAAGCCATTAGGATGTGTTCCTTAGATTATCGCTTCGTTTCATGGTTTTCTGTGCATCTTAGTTGGTTCAAGTAGAAGAACCAACCGACTAGATGACAATCTAATCGGTTGGAAATTCTTCTTGAACCGACTAGTTGTCCTTATGAATCTTGGCCTATTTACTGTTGACCAATTAGTCGGTCCAAGAAGGTTCACCGACCGACTAGTTGTCAAACTAGTCGGTTAGTGTTTCTTCTTAGACCGACTAGTTTACCCTCCTTATTTCACTAAATTCTCTGTCGACCTTCTAGTCGGTCCAAGAAGGTTCACCGACCGACTAGTTCTCAAACTAATCGGTCAGTGATCCTTCTTAGACCGATTAAGCTGCTTGATTTTTCCAGTCGTTGGAGTTTTTATTTCCACGATTTTTCGTGATCTGTTTTGATTCTTTCCATATGTGTTTGATTCATTTCAAACAAGGAAATTGGTCTAATATCAGAGGGTTTTCAGATCTCGTTTCTAATATTCGCTTATCAATTTCCAATGCTTTCTCTCTCAAAAATCTCTCTCTCTTTTGTGACCTAAGTTCTCTAAAGAGATTTTCAGATCTTGAGCGTTGTGTGATAATTCTTTCGTTGAACTGAATCACGATCAAGATCTTCAACCTAGCCATCTCCGACTGCTCATCCCATTGGTGCTAGGGTTTTGTGCTCACTCCTTCTCATCTTCATTCCTTGCCCTAATTCGTAAGTATCTCAAGGCATAGGAATTTGTGGTGAGTTCTATTTATTTCAGTTAAACTATTTATTATAAGTTTATCTCTCAGGTTGTGAGAGAACTTTGTGATCCCGGTTTGTGTGAGTCACAATTCGTTCATTGTATTGTTTGATCTTGTAGTAGTTTCTACAAGAAGTTGTTTAGTGGAACCTTGAGTTTGTGGATTCTAACTTAAGTAGCCGGAAGGGATCCGGGTGTCTGGGACGTAGGATCACCGGGAACAAGTCGGGGAGACTTCGGTGGATCCGAACCCATTACATCGTGTGTTTGCGTTGTGTTTCTCTTGTTGTTCTATTTTATTCCACATAGTTGTTTGTGTTTGCACAATAATTAGGAATTAGACTCTTGATTATTTTAAAGTACTATTCACCCCCCTCTAGTACTTGTGCAGTAGCTACCAGGGCATCACATTTGTTCCTACTAAATTTGTCGTAACCAATTTACGACACGTTTAATCTTTATTTGCATCAAATGCAACGTTGTTCCTATTGCATTTACGACTTAAAGTTCACAACTAGCTTTGTGAATATCAACTATTCAATATCATCAAATGAATCTCTCTTAATAAATCTTCCTATTACTAAGACACGAACGCTACTCGGTGTGAGACCCTACAGCCTGACCTTACTACAGGTTGGGGCTCGAAACCCCTAGGCAACGGTCACCACGAGCAGTAGCTGTCGTCCCTGTTTCAGAATCATCATAACGTGATCGACCCATTGACAAAAGCATCTTTGGGTTTACTTTGGCTGTGTCAGTGATGAATGCCGTTAGCTATAGTCCCTTCGTCAAGACTATGTCCCTGTTGGCCTAGGGTATGGTTTACTGTCAACCCTATTAGACAACTTTGGTCAGTATACGTCGGTCTTTGTTGTATTCACGTTGTACTTCTTACAATGTACCCCGGCCGAGGATTAACACAAAGACCGTACTGAGCCTGTGACACTAACTTCCCTTTAACGAAAGTGACGAATCCCATCTTAGTCATCTACTTGCCTTGAGAGCTTCGGGTGCAACCCAACCTAAGATCTTTCAGCAGGCCTAGCCTCGAAGCTAGATCATGGGTCTAAGCTACACCGTTCGCTCACAGGTTGGTACAGATGGCTTCAGGTCTTAAGGACCAGCTTACCTATCATCACCCTAGAGTTATTAAAGACAGTTTAGTTAAAGTTAACCATTTAACAACTCTAAGTTGGTCGTTCAGTGAACCCATTCTCCAATGAGCACCTGTTCTCGTCTCTGACTTCGCCAAGTCGAATGACTATGCGATCATCATTACCCTAAGGTAAGATAAATACACAGTGGTCTATCCGATGTGTTGATATCCAGTTTTCAACACATCTATGACCATGAACCGTTTAAGACTTACGTTTCTATTCGGCCGCTTACTATTCATAATCTAGATCTTATCTAGATACGTAAGGACCTAACTATAAGTCTATGGACATTATCTAAGTATATTAATTCAAACGATTTCATACTTAGGATAATGGTTACCATATACAGTATGAACAAGACGTATACTTAGGATAAATCGCCTTATGGGCATATATCCTCCTACAACATATAGATGTTTTTATAACTTGAAACTTTACTTAGGCCAAAACGGAACCAAGCAACATGCTAGCTCCCACTGACTTTGAGAACTTTCTGGTTATAATAATTTAACTTGACTTTCTAAATCTCGTTTAGAATGTTGATTATTATGTATAACCTGACCATTTGTGCTGAATAATTTAAAATGGAATGTGCTTGTGTCAGGTTGTTTAACGAATAAGTTATATCAAAATCTGTCTATAGAAGTCTTGATGATAACTTACTCAATCATAACTACCCACACTATCTTTTCCTTTATCTGCATTAATCTTCTAACTTAAAGTATTACATGCAGCCAAACAAGAACTTTTCTTATTGTGTGCATCATGAAGATTGCATCTAATGTATATGCGCCTGAAATATACTCGTTACTATAGATTGGTTAAAATACTGACTGCTCCAGTCAATCGCATCAACTCAGAAACATACACAACAACTCAGAAAGCCACCAGAGTATACCCATCAAGATATCAAAACAATGACTTTATTTAAAGAAAATTGTCCAAAACATTTTCATCCAAAATGACATTCATTTCAATCATTCAAGCTTACAATGCTTCATTTATTCAAAATAAAAAGCAGATGATATCCTTCACATATATGAAGTCCTTGATGACCCCAGCAGCAACGATTACTCTCTTTGTCGACCGCACCAGGAACTTCACCCATCCACATCTTCAATCACCTGTAGACAATATACAGATGTTTAGTAATCATACTGGAATCTCATACCATGTATGAAGCTTTATGGAAATTAATATACTCTTTAACAAGATTTATACCTGAGGTAGAGGCATCACCATGCCCCTTTTTCTCTGCAAGGTAAGCCTTGCAGTTCCTCTTCCAGTGTCCAGGCTTATGGCAATGGAAAACACTCAAACTCAGACGATGCCCCTTTTTCTTTCTTCTCCTACTTGGCCTTGACAGGTTGAGGGATCTGCCTCTTCTTACCCTTGCCCTTGGGCTGGTGAGATGAAGCAGAGCCGACAACCAACACCGGTGGGTCCTTCTCGATTCTCTCCTCGAACTGCCGGAGCATGTTCAGGAGGCTTGGAAGTTCCACCTCAGTGTAGTTCATGATAAAGCTTGTAATGAACTGGCTAAAAGCAGGAGTCAAAGATTTTAGGACTATGTCAATGCTCATCTCATGATCAAAGACAAATCCTAGCTGGGCTGCGTCCTCAATGTACCCGATCATTTTGATCACATGATCTTGGACGAGGCCTGTCGTCATCTTCGTTTCCCAAAGGTTGTAGGTGGCCTCGAATCTGGCAGCCCTAGAACGCTTACCATACAATTCTTCTGCATTTAAAAGTATGCTCTGAACACCCATATGTTCATACTTTCTCTGTAGATCATTGTTCATCAAGTCCAGAGTAAGGCACCTGGCCTTCTCCGTATCCCTTTGTTATAGCTTGTAAGACTCCTTTTATTCGTTAGTGGCTTCATCGTCAGGTTTCTCAGGAGCATTTTTCGTCAGTACATACCCGATTCCAGCTAACGAGAGAACTAGCTTGATGTTCCTCAACCAGTCCTTATAATTGGTTCCGTTCAGCACATTCTTCTCGATGATAGACTTAAGTCCTGACTCTATACTGCATTTAATAGAAGTTTGAATTAACATATGTTATTTTATAGTTTAAATTTTTTTATTTAAACTATATTCTTCCACTATTTTAATGAACAGTTTAAGCCATAATAATGAACAATTTATTATATTTAAAATTTGTGGGAGAGGGATCCAACCACCCTGAGCTTCACAACCTTGAGGAGACTCAACAAATTGATCGGCTCTGTAATTGGTAGATGAACTCTTCCTCGATCGCATCATATGTGACTCCCTATATGTTTTTGTCCCTAGTCACTTATGATCTTGAGGAGACTCAACAAACCATAATGGCTAGTCTAGTCGAACCCTTATTTTCATGTCTAAACTTAACTTACACCGACACTCGAGGAGACCCGACACGATGGTTTGGGTTAAGACCAGACTACATCATATGTATGATGGAGTTGGTTTCTAAAAGGGACCATGTCATAGGTTAAGGAGACTCAACAACCATGATAGGCGTCTTTTAGTCACCTAATCCAAAAATAAGGAAGGCTACGGTTAATCTTGAAGAAGATTTTAAATGTATTAGACTAGATGTAATTAATGGTTTCACATAATAACAATTCACATCCTTGGTTCAGCAGAACACGATCAGGGATTTGCTAGTCCAGGATCACTATTCCCAGTCGAGCTAGGGTGATCCACAACACTAGTCAAAAAGCGCTAGACCGGATCATGATCCTTTAAGGATTTGAATTATTTATATGTGTTGACATCGATTAAAATGGCTTCATTAAAACTAGTTAATCCTATAAACTAGTTGAATCCTAAAATTCGAAATTATTAGGATTGGTTAATAACTTTTATTAGAGTCCTTATCAACTATAAGGATTTATCTTGCTATCCTAATCATGTTTTAAGGATTTAATAAATTCAAATTACAACAATTTAAAATATAGACTTTTATCAAAATTATTATCAGAACTATTAAAATAATAATTGTTGGAAAGGGCTACCCTAATCAGAATTAGGAATTTGATTGTTGTAACAATTTATTAAAACATAGCATGTCCATCTGAAATTTATCTCATAAGTTTTAGAAAATCTTTAATGGCTATCCTAAGAGTTTTTCTTGAATTGTCACATAATATGGAAGAAATTAAAATAAACATTAAAATACATCAACTAAATTTTATCTCATAAAATTAGCATAATGACTAGCAACTTAAAATATCACATAAAATTAAGTTACAATCCTTTTTAATAATTATCTCATAATTATAAGCATTAACAACAACAAAATTTATCTCATAAAATTTAGCTTGCAACTTAAAAGATTTATAACATAAATATAATATCAAGCATCTAAAATTTAATCTTATAAAATTAAGTTGTAGCATGTTTTGATAATCACATTTTCAACATGTTCTTAGCATTCATATTCTTTGCAGAAATTAGATCAGTATAGACCTAGGCTCTGATACCAATGTTGGGTTTTTTGAGGGACCATTAGGACATAAATCTATGCCCGTCCTACGTCGGACGGACGATAGAAACAGAATTAGCAACGGAATACATATTTATTAAACACTTTAATAAAAGGCCATAAGGATATCATAGATCCTAGCCAGGATCTCTACTATCTTGGGATGAGTCGGACCAGCCCCAAAATATATCTAAACTACTGCAACGATATAAATATGAAAGCTTTAAAAGAACATACCTGGAACTTTGCTTCCGCAAAAAGCGAAGCGTCATTTTCAGCAACTATATTTCGCTCCCTCAAGCAAGCCGCCTCAGTGCCTCCAAGACTGGACCACCCGAAGTAAGCCGACATTACGCCTCCGAGCCAATCACTTGTTGAAGAAAGTTTCACTTGAGTATGATCTGCGTCAAAGACTTTGGATCAAATCCAATCCTCCTCGTCGTCTTGCTAAGACTCGAACAGAGGAACAGAAGAATTAAAGGAGGATAGAATAATTTTTGTCTCGGATCGAGCATGCTCAAAACTTTTCGGAGCTACTCGAATCACAGACTTGGTGCCAATTTTCCAAGGGGTTTCAGCCCCTATTTATATAGGAAGCCGGACCCCCTCCTCGTCTCACGAGCAATGTTGGACTAATTAATTTTAGGGGAGAAAATTAAGTTAGTTTACCTTACACTAAGGTTAAACTTCAACTAATTCTCTCTCTCATCTTTGAGCTTCGCAAGTGATACAACCTATCAAATCAAAGAGCTCTGAACGATGAACGCATAGAAATAAACGGCGCTCCAATCCGACTTTGTTTGACCCCTAAACGATTGCTTAAAGTTGAGCAAAAACCACAAAACCGGTGAAAAACGTAGCCATCAAATACAAGTTAGGGTTTCTCAAATGTGGGCCCACCTATGGGGCCCACCGGCCAGCTGGACGTGCCAAGCGCCTTGGGCGAGCCCGCCTGTGCGGGTGGGTCTGACCAGCCCGCATGAGCGGGCGGGTTTAGGCCGCCTGGCAGGCGGGCTTAGCACGCGTGGCGGGCTCGCCCCTCCCTCAAGTGTAGGCAGGTTTGACCCGCCCGCCCATGCTGGGCAGGCTAGCCCAGCCCGCATGGCCTGGCCTGGGCCAGAGGCCATTTGTCCCTTTTCTGGAGCTTTTTAGCTCCTATAGAGCTCCGATTTTAGCGCGGTTTTTCCTGAGACTTTCATAGGAAAATTCTCTTCGTTTCTATGCATCATATCGTTTAAAATATTCTAGTAAATACTTTACGATATATTTTAAACTGTTTTGCATCATATGCAATAATCCCTTATAGCATTCTACTAATGCTTATATCGCAAATATTTTGTGACATTATTAATTCAAATTTAATATATACTTAAAGTCACAAACTCTTTGTGACTTTAATTATTACCGTGCATCCGAGTGCATTCCTCCTGAATTCTTCCTATTACTAAGACGCAAATCATACTCGGTGTGAGACCCTATAGCCTGACCCTACTACAGGTTGGGGCTCAAAACCCCTAGACGACAGTGACCACGAGCATCAGGTGTCCCCCCTGTTTCGGCATTATAATTACGTGATTGACCCATTGACAAAAGTGTCATTGAGATCACTCTGACTGTGTCCATGATGAATACCGCAGTTTTAGTCCCTTCGTCAAAACTATGTCACTGCATAGCCTATGGTATGGTAAACTGTCAACCCTACTAGCTAGCACTGGTCAGCATACTTCGGCCTTTGGTATGTCCATGTTGTACTTCCTACAACATACCTCGGCCGAGGTTTTGCACAAAGAACCGTACTGAGCCCGTGACACTAACTTCCCATTAACGGAAGAGACGAATCCTATCTTGATCACTACTTACCTCGTACGCTTCAAGTGTCACCCGGCCTAAGACCTTTCAATGAGTGATACTCGAGGATAGATCATAGATCTAAGTGACACTGTTCACGCATAGGTTCCTATAATGACCTTAAGTCTTAAGGACCAACTTGCCTATCATCACTAGAGAGTTATCAATGACAATTTAGTTAATGTTAACCATTTGATAACTCTTTATTGGGTCGTTCAGTGGACGCATGCTCTAATGAGCACATGTGCCTTGTCTCCGACTTCACCAGGTCGAATGATTATGTCACGCTCAGCTTCCCAAAAACACGGAGGCGAAGCGTGACGAAGGCCCGCTTAGGCCGGGGCTAAGAGCCCAGACCCAATAAGCGTCTGTAGTTTTCCATAGCGAAAGTACAGGTCCCTGCAAGTTAGTACGAAATAACAAAAGTACTGAAAAGAAATATTTCATTTTATTCCAAAAATTTATCATCAAAGTACTGAGAGTCTAAAAATGCCGAAAATGGCTACAACTGCTGAAAGGGGAACTAATGGTGCAAGCACCCAACCTAGACGAGAAAGTAAGAGTGCAACACACCCAACTCAAACTGGAATGGATAATCTCTGGAACAGCAACAGAAGACCTCTAACTCTGATCGTCCTCTGGATCGTACTCCGGATCAGCGCCCTCCGGCTCCAAGTCAACTGGCAGGTCCGCCTCGTACTCGTACTCTGGCTCCACACTTGACGTACAGCACCAAAGAAGGAAACTGTACGTCAGGCAAAGTCTACACAAACTGTCAGACTCTACTGCAAGTGTATCAACTTTTAACAATGATTTACTGGTTGTTTTAGCATGCTGGGGTTATACTGAGTAACGAAAAGTAGCGTAGCAGGAAAAGTAAACGTAGCAAGCAGTAGACGTAGCGTGTGCTACCGACTACGGGACTAACCTACAGGTGTCAAGACAAGACGGGACGTGACGGGACAGGACATGCCAAGACGGGACATGACAAGTAAGACACGAAAGGGTTCACGCCTTACGGTTCGAGTGGGATCAGACCCTCTTGCCGTGCGCACGCTCAACCCAACCCCAAACCCAGGAACTCAGGACAAGATTTACAGGGATCATTTCCGCTAGGGAAACATCCGAAACGCCCGAAGGCTTTTTGTGTAACAGGGATCACTTCCGCAAGGAAAGCATCCGAAACGCCCGAAGGCTTTTTGGTAACAGGGATCACTTCCGTGGAGGGAAGCATCCGAAACGCCCGTAGGCTTTTTGGTAACAGGGATCACTTCCGCGGAGGGAAGCATCCGAAACGCCCGTAGGCTTTTTGGTAACAGGGATCACTTCCGCGGAGGGAAGCATCCGAAACGCCCGTAGGCTTTTTGTGTAACAGGACACGACATGACAAGTGTAGGGAAAGTTATTCTAGGGTGTCCACACGCACGCACACACAAGATAGTCCTATGTTGTCAGCAGTTTATTGTTGTCAGGCTCAGACTTCGTCGTCAAGTCTGAGCCGTCACGGGTCGTCCTGGACGCTATCATTTTACGTCCGGTTCTCATCACGCACAATCTAACAGTTCTACAAACTAGAACTAAAGCACAGTCAAATCGCAAGTGGGTACACTTGCCTGGAATGGCGAGTGCGTCGTCTGTCCGGGGCGTCTCGTCCAGTCGTCGCGTCCGCGATAGTCCGTCTGAAAAGAGATCACGACGACGGTGTCAAGTCGCGATTTTCGTCAAATCCTATTTAGGTTCATTTCTAAGTTAGGAGTTGCTACCCTAAATGTCACAAGTCAAAAGTGTCCGAACAACCTATCCGACGATTCTATCCTATGTGCACAGTTCAAAAGTCCGATCGCCGATTTTATTGTTCACAACTTTTTAAAAGAGCAGAAAATAAATTTAGTGGGTTTAGTTGCCGTTTTTAGTTAGGTTTTCAGTTTTGGCTACGGTTTGGGTTGCGCTACGAGTTTCGGGAACTAACCTCTCCGGGGCTTGGCGCGAACGGGAAGTAGAGTCTGGACGGAAGGAAGTCTGCGTCGTCTACGGCGTCTCGGCTACGGGTAGCGTAGCAAGACCTGTCCGGGCAGCGGACAAAGTACGTGAGCAGCGAGTAGAGGCGAAAACAGCGTCAACGGCGGTGTCAACGTTGAAACAGCGAGCAACGGCAGCGGAAGAGGCGATACGACTTCACCGTAGCTCGGTCGAAGGCTGTCCGACCTAGGTGGGAGTCGCGGCACTCGGGGGGAGTGCCGAGGCGCTCAGCGGCAGTCGGGGAAGGCTCGCGGCCGTCGGAAAAAGTCGCAGCGGCTGTCGCCACGATTCGCAGCCTCGAGCAAGGCAGCCCGCGGCTATACAGCGACGAGGCGACGGAGAAGCGTCGCCGGCGGTCGTGCAGTGGCGCCTCCGGTGGCTGCCGTGCGAGTGAGGGCCGCGGCTAGGCTCTGCGACGTCGAACGGTGCCCATCGGTGACAGGGGGCTTCAGGCGGCGTCGGGGGGGCTTCAGGCGGCGTCGCACGGCGATCCTCCGGTGGCTGCGGCGTCGCGCGGTCCTGCAGCGGCGGTGGAGGCTTCAGGCGGCGGTCGGGGAAGCGTCGCCGGCGGTCGGGATGACGAGTAGGGGAGGGGAGAACGTGAGAGGGGAGGAGAGAGAAACGGGCTTGGGGTTTTTGCGATGGCGGCTGAGAATTTCGAGTTGCCCTAGGCTTTAGAGTTGTCACGTGAAAAAGATAGGGAAAAGTTAGGGTTTTTAATAATCATTTCTTTTGATATATAGCTATATGATTTTAGGTTAAGTGGGTTAGGGTATAAGGATGGAGGAGTGTGCAAATTTGGGTAGGACTAGAGGTGATTAGCGAAGTAGTTTAGGAAAGGTTAAAACGAATTAATGATCAGATACTATCAGATTTGGCAACAATTTGAATTTTGAATTGATCGGGAAATCAACGGTCGTGGCTTATCCGCGCGATATTTCTCAAACCGGGCGTCGGAAAAATAATCCGAAAATACCGGGACGATCGTGGAGGCGAGACGCACAGATCTACGGAGCCCGATCGTGCATAACGCCTACCAAAAATTTACGTAAAATTAGAAGCGGCGTTTGAGCCAAATGACTAAAATGCCCTTATCGTACAAAGTCGTTTTGCAAGAAAACGAGCCGTGAAATGACGTTGCAAGTCAACACGACAAATGTAGTACTCTCAGAGAGAGTCACAACGACATATCACACGATCAGGTTCAGAAACAAACAAGGTCTAAAATAATCACGTGCACGGTCAAGCGCACGTGCACAAAGAAATTACGATCGGAAACCGACTGTTACATCCTCCCCAACTTAGAAATGATTTCGTCCTCGTAATCAACATCAAGCATCGCTCGGGAAAAGATGCGAAAAGCGCTCCCTCATATCATCTTCACGCTCCCAGGTGGACTCTCCAGGTGATCCGTGACGCCACATCACTCTCACAAGGTCGACTATCTTATTCCTCAACTGCTTATGTCGACGGTCCAAAATCTGCACGGGCTGCTGGTCATATGTCAGATCCGGGCGAACTGTAATCTTTGAGAATTCAACCATGTGCGATGGATCACTGACGTACCGACGTAACTGAGATACGTGGAATACGTCATGAACACCCTCCAAAGATGGCGGCAGAGCAAGGTGGTAGGCCACTGCTCCCACACGCTCTAACACATCAAACGGCCCAATATACCTTGGGCTCAGCTTTCCCTTCTTCCCGAAACGAATAACTCCGCGGTTCGGAGAAATCTTCAGGAAGACGTGATCTCCAGGCTGAAACTCCAAGGGTCTCCTCTTGGCATCAGCCCAATGCTTGAAGCGATCCTGTGCAACTCTAAGCTTCTCCCTGATGTCCCTCACGACATCCATAGCTTCCACTATCATCTCGGGACCCAACAGCTCCCGATCACCGATGTCATCCCAGCTCAGTGGCGATCGACATTTCCTTCCATATAAGGCAGCAAACGGCGCCATGCCAATGCTCGCCTGGTAGCTGTTGTTATATGAAAACTCCACCAAGTGAAGATGGTCCTCCCAAGAACCCTTCAAATCGAGCATACAAGCTCGCAGCATATCCTCCAGGATCTGAATAGTCCTCTCGGACTGGCCATCAGTCTGCGGGTGGTACGCCGTACTGAAACTCAGACTCGTACCCAAATTCTCATGCAGACTTCTCCAGAACTAAGATGTGAACCTCGTGTCTCGGTCAGACACAATGCTCACAGGGACTCCATGTAAGCGTACAATCTCCTGCACGTACACGGTCTACATCACGACCATTTCAAAGAGAAAATCAAAGTGGAAGTAAAAGTAGAAACGAAATTTTACCTCCAGATATTTCCTCGCCAAAGCTTCCATAGACTGGCCCACTCGGAAGGGAATAAAGTGCGCAGACTTGGTCAACCGATACACGATCACCCAAACTGCGTCGTTCTGCCTCGGGGTCCGAGGTAAACCAGTCACGAAGTCCATCGTAATATGTTGCCACTTCCACTCCGGAATAGGAAGCGGTTGCAGCAACCCGACAGTACGATGGTGCTCAGCCTTCACCTGTTGGCATATCAGGCACTTGGCAACGCTCCGTGCCACGCTCCTCTTCATGCCAATCCACCAATAATTCAGACGGAGGTCCTTATACATCTTGGTGCCTCCAGGATGTATAGAATAAGGCGAGCTATGGGCCTCGCTCAACAGCTCCTCGCGGACATCACCTGCAGGTACACAGAGTCTACTGCCGTACCGCAGTGAACCATCCTCATGAATCACGAACTCCGTCCGTAGTCCAGCTTCAACCTGTCTCCTGATCCTCTGCAGCTTCGGATCTCCTGCCTGTGCTGCCTTGATCCGATCCACGATTGTGGACTGAATCTGCAGATTCATGAATGAATGAACTACACCAGGTAGGACAACCTCCAAATCCATCTCCCTCAGCTCCTGTTGAATCCTCCAGTCAGCTGTATGCATCATCGCGGCAGGGAGTCTACTCAAAGCATCAGGCACTACGTTCACCTTCCCCGGATGATACTGCAAGTCAATCTCGTAGTTAGCCATGAGTTCCAACCATCGTCTCTGACGCATGTTGAGCTCCTTCTGCGTGAAGATGTACTTCAAGCTCTTGTGATCGGTGAAAATCTTCACACTCTCACCTAGCAAGAAGTGCCTCCAAATTTTCAGTGCGAAAATCACTGCTGCCAACTCCAGATCGTGCGTCGGGTAATTCTTCTCATGAGTCCTCAACTGACGAGAAGCGTACGCGACCACGTGGCCATGCTGATGCAAGACGCACCCTAGGCCCTTCCCTGAAGCATCACAATAAACTTCGAAGCCTCCGCTTCGATCCGGTACTGCCAACACCGGTGCCGTGGTCAATCTCGCCTTCAAGATACTGAAGGCCTCCTCGCAAGCATCTGACCAGAGAAACTCCACATCCTTCCTCGTCAGCTTCGTCATCGGCTCCGCAATCTTCGAGAAATCCTTGATGAACCGCCGATAATAGCCTGCTAAACCCAGAAAACTCCTGATGTCTGACGCTGACTGCGGAGTCGGCCAATCTCTGACTGCTCTGACCTTCTCCGGATCTACAGATATGCCATCACCGGACACCACGTGTCCCAGGAATGCGACTCTGTCTAGCCAGAACTCGCACTTGCTATACTTGGCATAAAGCTTATGTCTCCTCAGCGTCTCCAGCACTGTCCTCAGATGACAGCTGTGCTCCTCCTCAGACTTCGAATAAATAAGAATGTCATCAATGAAGATGACAACAAACTTGTCCAGGAAGTCATAGAATATTAAATTCATTAAATTCATGAACACAGCCGGCGCATTGGTCACGCCAAACGGCATGACCACGAACTCATAATGTCCGTACTTCGTCCGGAAAGCCGTCTTCTGAACATCGTCCTTCTTTACTTTCAACTGGTGGTATCCACTCCTCAAGTCCAACTTCGAGAAGACCCTCGAACCTCCAAGCTGGTCAAAGATATCGTCGATGCGCGGCAGCGGGTACTTATTCTTCACGGTGACAGCATTCAATCCTCGATAGTCCACGCACATCCTGCGGGACCCATCCTTTTTCTTCACGAGTAGAACTGGTGCACCCCATGGCGACACACTAGGGTGGATGAAACCCTTCTGCAACAACTCATCCAACTGCTTCCGTAGCTCCTCGAGCTCAGCGGGAGCCATACGTTATGGCACCTTCGATATCGGTTGCGCTCCCGGCATAAGATCAATACCAAACTCTAAGGCTCGGTCGGGTGGCAAACCTGAGATATCCTCTGGGAAGACATCGTCGAAGTCTCGGACGACTGCTGGTCGTTCGATCTCCATCTCCATCGGCATATCTGCAACAATCGGCACCACCGGCGTGGCCCGATACTTGATGGGTCCAAGCGACTCCTCTCTGCTACGGAACTCAAACTCTGGATGGCCTGGAATCCGGAACACCACCCTCTTGCTGCGACAATCGATCGAGGCGTGTAAATCTCCCAACCAATCGATGCCAAGAACGGCATCAAAATGTGGCAGGTCGTGGACAATGAAATCTGCAAAGAGCTCGTGTCCACTGACCACCAAAGGAATCGATCTACATCCCAAGTTCACGGTCACCACTCCATTCCCTGTGGTGATGTCCCAACACTTGGGAAGTGTATGGGTGGGAATGGAGTGTCTTGTCACGAATCTCCGGGATAAGATGCACATGGATGCACCGGAGTCGAACAAGGCCAAGGCCGGGTGAGAAGACACTAGAATGGTGCCTAAGATATTAAAAGAAACTACGGTCAAACCAAGCTACTCTAACAAACAAGTCAGGCAAACAAGACTAACAATTTAAAAGCTAAACTATGAAATGAAAGACTAGAATTAAGGAGTTACCTGCAATGACTCCATCCAGCTCCTCAGTCTCCAAAGCCGTCATGGTGTACGCCGGCCTCTGGGGCTGCGCTGCTCTCTGAAACATCTGCCTCTGCGGCGCCAAGGGTGGTCCACGAATGGTAGGTCCTCTCTGAACTGGAGCGGGCGCTCTCATCTGCAGCGGGGCTGGCGCTCCAATTACAGCATGACGGGCTCTCGGACAATCCTTCGCAGCATGCGAGGCATCTCCGCAAACTAAGCACAGTCCCATCTTCTTCTGACAATCCTTCTGAACGTGTCCTGGCTTCCCGCAGTAATGACACGGTCCCTTGCTCTGACTCTGAATGGGTGCTCCAGGCCTCTTAAATGGTACTGTCTGAACTGGCCTCATCGCCGGCCTAGCAGGTGGCCGGTACTGCTCCATAGGACGCTTCCCCTTATCAGCTGGAGGGTCAGGTAGGAGTGAAATAAGCTCATGATTCTTCGCAGCATCAAGCACCTCCCTCATAGTCGTGAAACTCGCCGAAGACATAGAAGCCTGAATCTTCGGACGCAGTCCCTGTCGGAAACGATCAGCTCGCTTCTCCTCCTTCTTCACCATATGCGGAGCAAAGCGACTCAGCATCTCAAACTCCGCCTCATACTCCTCGACGGTCATGTTCTCCTGCTTCAGATCTATAAACCTGCTCAGCAGCTCCCTCCTAGTAGTCTTGGTGAAATACTTCGTCCTGAACATAGACCTGAAAATCTTCCAATCCACTGGCTTCTCCATACACCTCTCCTCAAGGCGCCACCAGTTCCTCGCATTCTCCGTCAGCTGCATCTTCGCTATCTCCACTCGGGTATCGTCTGGAATCTTCGCAGCAACTAACTTCTCCTCCGTGCTCTGGATCCACTCGTCAGCAGCTAGGGGTCCCTCCTTCCCCGAAAATGTCCTCGGCTGGAGCTCGTTGAACTGCTTCACTCCTGGAGCAGCTCGAGGGGCAGGTGGCGGTGGCGGTGGTGCAACTGGAGCAGCCTGGGCAGCACGCTGGGACTGCTGAACCAACTGATGCTGCACCTCCAGCATCTCTCTCATCACGCCCAGAACCTGACGGAAGTCTCCGCTCTGGTCTTCCTGAATCCCATCTCCAGAGCTCCCCGATCGGGTAACACGTCGTCCCGCCATCCTATTGATAGAAAGACACAGATTAGACTCGTACAATTTTCGGATGATAATAATAAAATGAAATTTAATACTTCAATTATTCCTTACTCGCAGAAGAGGGGACCTGCATGGGCCACCACTAAAACCTGTCACGCCCCGCTTCCCAAAAACACGGAGGCGAAGCGTGACGAAGGCCCGCTTAGGCCGGGGCTAAGAGCCCAGACCCAATAAGCGTCTGTAGTTTTCCATAGCGAAAGTACATGTCCCTGCAAGTTAGTACGAAATAACAAAAGTACTGAAAAGAAATATTTCATTTTATTCCAAAAATTTATCATCAAAGTACTGAGAGTCTAAAAATGCCAAAAACGGCTACAACTGCTGAAAGGGGAACTAATGGTGCAAGCACCCAACCTAGACGAGAAAGTAAGAGTGCAACGCACCCAACTCAAACTGGAATGGATAATCTCTGGAACAGCAACAGAAGACCTCTAACTCTGATCGTCCTCTGGATCGTACTCCGGATCAGCGCCCTCCGGCTCCAAGTCAACTGGCAGGTCCGCCTCGTACTCGTACTCTGGCTCCACACCTGACGTACAGCACCAAAGAAGGAAACTGTACGTCAGGCAAAGTCTACACAAACTGTCAGACTCTACTGCAAGTGTATCAACTTTTAACAATGATTTACTGGTTGTTTTAGCATGCTGGGGTTATACTGAGTAACGAAAAGTAGCGTAGCAGGAAAAGTAAACGTAGCAAGCAGTAGACGTAGCGTGCGCTACCGACTACGGGACTAACCTACAGGTGTCAAGACAAGACGGGACGTGACGGGACAGGACATGACAAGACGGGACATGACAAGTAAGACACGAAAGGGTTCACGCCTTACGGTTCGAGGGGGATCAGACCCTCTTGCCGTGCGCACGCTCAACCCAACCCCAAACCCAGGAACTCAGGACAAGATTTACAGGGATCATTTCCTCTAGGGAAACATCCGAAACGCCCGAAGGCTTTTTGTGTAACAGGGATCACTTCTACAAGGAAAGCATCCGAAACGCCCGAAGGCTTTTTGGTAACAGGGATCACTTCCGCGGAGGGAAGCATCCGAAACGCCCGTAGGCTTTTTGGTAACAGGGATCACTTCCACGGAGGGAAGCATCCGAAACGCCCTTAGGCTTTTTGGTAACAGGGATCACTTCCGCGGAGGGAAGCATCCGAAACGCCCGTAGGCTTTTTGGTAACAGGGATCACTTCCACGGAGGGAAGCATCCGAAACGCCCGTAGGCTTTTTGTGTAACAGGACACGACATGACAAGTGTAGGGAAAGTTATTCTAGGGTGTCCACACGCACGCACACACAAGATAGTCCTATGTTGTCGGCAGTTTATTGTTGTCAGGCTCAAACTTCGTCGTCAAGTCTGAGCCGTCACGGGTCGTCCCGGACGCTATCATTTTACGTCCGGTTCTCATCACGCACAATCTAACAGTTCTACAAACTAGAACTAAAGCACAGTCAAATCGCAAGTGGGTACACTTGCCTGGAATGGCGAGTGCGTCGTCTGTCCGGGGCGTCTCGTCCAGTATTCGCGTCCGCGGTAGTCCGTCTGAAAAGAGATCACGGCGACGGTGTCAAGTCGTGATTTTCGTCAAATTCTATTTAGGTTCATTTCTAAGTTAGGAGTTGCTACCCTAACTGTCACAAGTCAAAAGTGTCCGAACAACCTATCCGACGATTCTATCCTATGTGCACAGTTCAAAAGTCCGATCGCCGATTTTATTGTTCACAACTTTTTAAAAGAGCAGAAAATAAATTTAGTGGGTTTAGTTGCCGTTTTTAGTTAGGTTTTCAGTTTTGGCTACGGTTTGGGTTGCGCTACGAGTTTCGGGAACTAACCTCTCCGGGGCTTGGCGCGAACGGGAAGTAGAGTCTGGACGGAAGGAAGTCTGCGTCGTCTACGGCGTCTCGGCTACGAGTAGCGTAGCAAGACATGTCCGGGCAGCGGACAAAGTACGTGAGCAGCGAGTAGAGGCAAAAACAGCGTCAACGGCGGTGTCAACGTTGAAATAGCGAGCAACGACAGTGGAAGAGGTGATACGACTTCACCGTAGCTCGGTCGAAGGCTGTCCGACCTAGGTGGGAGTCGCGGCACTCGGGGGGAGTGCCGAGGTGCTCAGCGGCAGTCGGGGAAGGCTCGCGGCCGTCGGAAAAAGTCGCAGCGGCTGTCGCCGCAATTCGCAGCCTCGAGCAAGGCAGCCTGCGGCTATACAGCGATGAGGCGGCGGAGAAGCGTCGCCGGCGGTCGTGCAGTGGCGCCTCCGGTGGCTGCCGTGCGAGTGAGGGCCGCGGCTAGGCTCTGCGACGTCGAACGGTGCCCAGCGGCGACAGGGGGCTTCAGGCGGCGTTGGGGGGCTTCAGGCGGTGTCGCACGGAGATCCTCCGGTGGCTGCGGCGTCGCGCGGTCCTGCAGCGGCGGTGGAGGCTTCAGGCGGCGGTCGGGGAAGCGTCGCCGGCGGTCGGGATGACGAGTAGGGGAGGGGAGAACGTGAGAGGGGAGGAGAGAGAAACGGGCTTAGGGTTTTTGCGATGGCGGCTGAGAATTTCGAGTTGCCCTAGGCTTTAGAGTTGTCACGTGAAAAAGATAGGGAAAAGTTAGGGTTTTTAATAATCATTTCTTTTGATATATAGCTATATGATTTTAGGTTAAGTGGGTTAGGGTATAAGGATGGAGGAGTGTGCAAATTTGGGTAAGACTAGAGGTGATTAGCGAAGTAGTTTAGGAAAGGTTAAAACGAATTAATGATCAGATACTATCAGATTTGGCAACAATTTGAATTTTGAATTGATCGGGAAATCAACGGTCGAGGCTTATCCACGCGATATTTCTCAAACCGGGCGTCGGAAAAATAATCCGAAAATACCGGGACGATCGTGGAGGCGAGACGCACAGATCTACTGAGCCCGATCGTGTGTAACGCCTACCAAAAATTTACGTAAAATTAGAAGCGGCGTTTGAGCCAAATGACTAAAATGCCCTTATCGTACAAAATCGTTTTGCAAGAAAACGAGCCGTGAAATGACGTTGCAAGTCAACACGACAAATGTAGTACTCTTAGAGAGAGTCACAACGACATATCACACGATCGGGTTCGGAAACAAACAAGGTCTAAAATAATCACGTGCACGGTCAAGTGCACGTGCACAAAGAAATTACGATCGGAAACTGACTGTTACAGATTATGAGATCATCATTACCCTCTAGGTTAAGACAATTACACAATGGTCTGTCCGATGTGCCGATATCCTTTTCTCGACACATCTATGACCATGAACGTTTTAAGACTTAAGTTCCTCTCGGTCATTCACTTCCCATAATCGAGATCTCCATCTAGATACGTGTATGCCCTTACTTTGAGTCTAAGAAAATTATCCAAGTATTAAAAATATTTTATCCATACTAGGATAATTAGTACCACTTATTCGAACCAGATGTTTTCTAGGATAAATTGCCTCGAGGGCATATATCTTCCTACATTTACTGCAACTGCTATATCGGGACGCATGCAGATAGCCTGGAGTGCTCTGATTGCACTGATTGCATTTAGATAAGGGACTTCATGACCTAGAATATCCTCCCCATCTTCCAGCTGATAGAAGGAGTCCTTTTGTACATCCAGTGAACATACTACCATATGTGTACTTAATGGATGACAATGGTCCTTTTTGTAATTTCTTCAACACACGCTGGGTGTATGAAATTTTAATGCAACATGATTTTATCTTTTAGATAATAAATTTGTGAGCCATGACGTATCTTTATTTTTTCAAGGTCTTTCATATCATATTTGATAGTCAGGCTTGAACTGATTTTTCAGTTTTATCTTTAGGAGATCCGATGAGATTTAAGTTGTTTACAACTATGATCTCAAATCATGTTCTTTGCTCTTTATAAAGATGCAAAGACAGCCCTCAATAGGAATCCTTGCTTTGTCAAGGGATTCACTTGGTTGTTCAATATTTTATTATTTCTTCAATAGAATAGACATCCCAAAATCTATTAAGGCATTTAAAGAAATATGAAATTTATCTTTATCAAGATATTCATTGAGGTATGCTGTCACAACATCCAATAGCAGTATATCCAAGATTTCCTTTGCCAAATCGTAAGGTAATTGCAATTTATAACTAGGGAATCTGATGCATCATTTCTATAAGTGAGTCTAGCTCACTTAATTTGTTTGTTTCCTAGTTTTCGCAAAAGATCTTTGAGCTATATGCCACACCTTATAGCATATGATTTTGTACTTTATATTTTTATTTATGCAATACTTATTATGCCCACATTTTGACACCTTTTGGTGTCTGGACTTCAGGTCCGAACACTTCACGTTTCATAAGCGAGTCCAGCTTAGCTTTTATTGCCTCATTCCACATTTGACCAATTTCTACGTTTGCATTTTAGCAATGGAGTGTGGAACAATATTATTATAATGATCATCACTTTTGCGATGTAAGTGGCAATATGATACGTGAATATATTGTCGACAATTGTGTTCTATATGTCCAACACTCAACCAGTACACACATACAACATTTAATTTCATTTCAGTTTCTTCTAGATTTTTCTCTTCAGTAGATTCTGGGAGGGATGAGGATATGGACATGAGCTCATTGTCCCGTGGTAATATTAACATACTGTCTCCAGATGTTTTCCTCTTTCTGGGAATTTTACCCTTGGAGCCTGGTGGTCTGCCTCTTTGAGGAACAACCACTTCTACTGCCAGTGGATTGCATCCATTTTCGGGGATGTCAATCCTAACTGGATTATTAGCAGCAGGGATGTGTGATCTGACAAATTCTCTTGTTGTCAGTAACTATGTCCGATAACTGTTGAACAGTTTTCTTGAATGTGATGGATGTTCAGGATCTCATTATCACATTTAACGTTTTTCGGCTCATAGATTTTTGTTTATTTATTTTGAATGGTCAGTAGGGCTTCATGCATCAAACGAGTTGAGCCTAGCACTAGGAATGCGGACACACATATGCATAGTCTTCAATACGTGCTTTTAACTCTTCCCTCGTTTGGGGTGCAAGGTATCTAGATGTATCAACCCTATATGGATTCCAAGACGGTGTTGAGGTCCTTATTTTATTCTCTGTGGTGTTGTGGGGATGTAAACTGCACACCCAAAATCCTCAAATGAAGGATATTTGGTGGTGTTCCGTATGCTAGTTGCATTGGAGAATTACTCTAATTCACAAAGGGTCTGAGTCTTACTTATGAAGCATCATGCAAGATTGCAGTCCCCATGCAGTCACCAACAACTGGAATCAATGGATGTGTAATCCAATGGATTCGTTTTTAATAATCGACTTTTTTAAACCCATTTTGGGTGTGAACACATACTTCAGTGTGTTCAACTTTTATTCCAGTTGCAAATTATTTTATTTATGTCTCAGTTTTATCCATAGTCTGCAATTTTGATAATGTGTTCTAATAGCTTTAGAAAAGCTAGACTATGGTTGGATAATCGGCCTACTTATGACCATTTAGAGGATACATTGATAAGTACATAAAGTTACTTTATTAGCCCCTTACAGGGAGTGGATAAATCCACAAATATCCCTCAAGTACTCTCAGCGAAAAATGTTTATTATTTTATTTTTAATGGAGATATTTTCATAATTAGTTTTTACTCCATAAGTGAGATATGGAGATTTACCCTTCTAAAAAATCTTCTTGTTCTTCAGATTATATTTATGGGATTAGGTTATGATTGAGTGCATCATCACCGATCCTGGGTGTCTAAACCACTCGTATTAAAGTAATAAACTTATACGAGTTCGGGCACATTTGTTTGCTCCATTAATTGTGCTCCATTCTTCGAATTCCATATTTGTATGGACCTTTAGAAGGTACATTCAAATGCTCATGTATAGTCTTCGGGCCATTAATTATCTTGAGTTGTTATATACGAATATTCGGTATTTATTTATTTCATTAGTTTCACTATGGATTTCGTATCGACGAATATCCTTGAAACTTTTCTTTTTCCATATTTTCTAAGAGTACTGGACATCTTCAATTTTTTTCCAGGAGTTTACATAATTTCTTTCTTTGATCCTCAATGTAGACGTCCCAAGATAGTTCTTCAGGACTATCGTTAGAGTGTGATGCTTTTGATAGCATGCATCATAAGTGATCATGTGGATGATTTATCCACAAATTTTTTGACAAGTTCAATAAATCAAACTTGTAGCAAGTATAATCATTGCGAAAAATACTTCAATGCAAAACATAACCGTTTTATAACAAAATATGGCATGTAAGGAAAAAATTTGCATACAATTTATTTCAGTGCAAAGAAGTATATGTATTTAATTGCATACTCCTGATAATTATGTTTTGGCAACTAGTCAAGCAAATTATTGTTTTCGAAATTTTTATGTGCTCGACAAATAACTGAGTATACAATAGCTAGATTTATATCAGCTTTCGTCTTTAGACTAGCTTTATATAAATCTTGCAATTGTTTTGGCATTTTATACATTAATGACATATATAGGTCTTGCTAGACCTTACTAAACTTGGTTATCCATTGCTATTTCGTGTCGAGCTATAAATTATTTTCCTTTTCCTTTTTGTTCCTTGTAATTTATGTGCTTTCCATGTTTCCATTTTTCCACTTTTATGAATTTCTTGGATAGGGGAAGCATTAGCTTCACTTAGGAGGTAGTTGTGAGCCCCCCCTATTATTTCTTCCTGTTTTTATAAATTTTTGTGGAAGAAGAAATGTAACGACCCGCTCTCGGGGGCCCGTTACTTATTTGGTTTATTCACAGGTTCCGTAGTTTACCAGTGAAATCAACATAGCCACAACTCAGAGATGTACCAGAACGCTCAAACCAGCGTACAGACGTTATTACAGTCCAAATTAAAGTACAACAACCAGCACACTCTTTCACAAATACATAAAGGAAGTACTGAAATGAAGTGCGAAAAAGGAAATACACAGTACAACACACACACCAACAGAATAGTAACTGAAACTCTGCAGCCTCTGGGTCAATGTAGGCTTCACGAACTCTGGGGCAATCTTCTTGATCAGGTCTTCGTCTGCCGGTGCCATAAATGGAACCGAAGGTAAGTCACAACAATTCTAACGATAGAAAAAGAGGAGTGTACAAATATGGAGCAGTCTATAGTAAACAAGTGCGGGAAGTAAAGTAGGGACAGACAACATGCAAGTGCGATAAGTAAAGTACATCTAGTCAAGCATGCAAGGGTGACAAGTAAAGTAAAGGTGACCGAGCAAGTACGACTAGTACAGTATAAGAATAACCATGACAATAGCAATGACAATAGCAATAATGAGAGTAATTGTGCCTAGCCTAGTTTGTGACTTATAAAGGGAAGTACAGTGAGCAACCAAGAGTCCCCCTCTTGCCACGAGTGCTACCCGGGGGAACCAATCTCTGAGAACTGTGCAATAACTTGTGATCTGTGATCTGTGATGGTTGTCACCGGCACTGTTATGGGTTGCCAGAACCCGCACGGTGACAACAAGGCCTGGATTAGTCGCTCCCGCACTTCCGCAATTATAAGTTACCCCAAAACCCAGTGTCTGTGCAGGTTACCGTTCTTTGCAATTTTACGAGTCATTTACCATTCTCACATTTCCAGTTACAATCTTTCTGTCAAGCATGCCAATAATCTGTTCAGGTCAATAACTGTTCCGAGACTAGGTGTCAAGTCCTATGTTCATACGAGTACACTATCTATATTTCTAAGGGTAGAATTTACTGTGACTTACACTATCAGGATCGTCGTAGCAAGAAGAGGATGTAGTTAAAGAGCGAGGATTGGTACCTGCAAACACAAGAAGTTATCAGCTAACGGCTACACTAATTATTATCTAATTAATTGGTCGTTTTGATTTTCAAAACTGGTTGAAACGGTGATGAAAACTATTCTAAATATTTATATAGTCTATATATCATAAAAATAGTTTTACTGCAAGAGGGAATATTTTTCTGAAGCTTATAATAATTTTTATAATTTTTAGAAACTCAAAAATAGCTTTAAAACCCAAAATACTAAGTGACGCATATCTTCCGTAAATTGTTCCGAGAGTAAACCTAGTCGGAATTACTTGAGTAAGCAGTCAAAATGACCGTCTCGAAGTTTATTATTACCTATAATTTTATCACATATTAGTGTAAGTAAAAACAGCGAGTTACGGATTTTAGAATGAAAAAGACGCATTTAAGTTTTTGGCTTAAAAATTAATTCTGAAAAAACTATGCGTCTGATTATGATGAAATCAGCACCATTGGGTCCGAAATATTGTTTCTGATTTTCTGGAGCTATGCCCACATTTTTCTGGGCCCTATATTTTAAGTTATGCATTTAAAACCAAGTATACCTATTTAATAATTAATTAAATAAGGAAATTTCGAAAAACTTTCGAAATTACGATCGTGCCACCGCGAGTTCCTCTCGCACCCATCGTTTACTCGATCGCCGGAGGAGTGGAGGGGGGTTTAGGATGATGATGTTGATGATTAGCAGATGGAGATGGTCCGGTCTGAGAGAGGGAAGCTGCCTGTGTGAAGATGAACGAGGAAGAGGGAAATATATAGGGTAGGGAACAAAACAAGTAAGTAACAAAAATTATAATAATAATATCATTATCATCATCTACCTTCATCAATTCAGATTCAAAATGGTTGGATCTGACCAACTATAGGGAGGTGGGTTTATGGAGGGTAGATCTAGGGTATTGATTAGGGGTAAAAAGTTAATCAGTAAAAGTGATTAGGTAAAGGTGATTAGTAATAGTAAAAGTAATTAGTGAATGTAATTAGCAAAAACGGAGGAATACAAACACGTTTTCACAAACGACTCTGAAAAATTACGAAAACATACCCACATGACCGTATCGTCGCGAGGATCGCGAATACAAGATCCATTCTGGGATTTGAGCTACGAAAATATAAGTTTTAGGCCCAAACATTTGGAAAGCGGGTTTGCAGGTTCTAGGCTGAAATGATATCCGAAAATTACGAAATTAATATGGGAGGCCCTAAATGACCATAGGATGTTACTGCAAAAGTTTGAAGACGTTTTGAAAATGTTTGAATAGAAAATAAATTCATCGACCCAAAACGATAATTATTGAAAACGAATTTTTATCGAAACGTTTTCGAGTATTTGAGGAAATTTGAAATTGCTGAAATACAATATAATAAGTCTAATGTTTCAAAATATTTTTATAAGAATTTTTGTTGAAATCAGTTTTGATATACAACTCCTGACTAACCATTATAAGGAGATTTTCTTTATTTAAAATTGCTGAAAAATACGTATTTGAAGTGTTTGAAAAATACATGCCGTTACAAGAAACATTGGTCCTACTAGGGAGACAGTTACTAGGGTGTGAGCTCTCCATGTTTCTTTTTTTTCATTTTTTCAGTTGTGGAAGAAGAAACATGACTTAGGGGGGCAACTGCAAGGGTGCGATTCTAATGCATTATCATTTATCTCTCAGTTATTCTGTCAAGTCATGACTTCAGGCGTGATCTTATTATTTAATATTTTTCATGACAGAATTATTGCACGGGGCTAGATTTAAGAATCATGCCCCCATAAGGTGAGATCACTTAGCTGTGATATGACGTCCTTTTGGTGTCCAAATTGGTCTGTAATTAGACCATAGATCTTGTATGATCTATTTACCGCTGGGGTGCTCATCTTTTAAGATTAGTGTCTAGGAGATGACAATAATGACTTTCGCATTTATCCCTTTGCATTCATTTATTTGTTTATAAGGGAAGAAGTGTATTGGCATTTCAGTTGAACTTTAGGTCCAATTACCAATATTAATTATTCAAAGATTTGAGAACAATAATTGCGACATGTGCCATTATACATAATAATTTATAAGCACAATTGCATGAATTGATATAAAAATTGTAAATTATATCATGCAGATGTAATTATAATGAATTGGCTAATTGTGTGGATCGGTCAGTCACCACATAAAAATGTAATGTCCTAAAGTCCAAATATACAGTCCATTTTATATAAATGAAAAAGAAAATTACAACTTTGGAAACCACATGGGTCCCATGAAATTCTTCTTCTTCAAGGGTGGCCTTCCGCCTCATGGAAATGGCAGTCGGTTTTGGGCATTACATATTATTTCTTACTATAATTTCTTACAAGAAAGGAAAGAGAAGTGCTGAAAAGTAAAATGTGGAACTTAAAAAGGCCGGTCTAAAACCACAATTAGTCATTCATGCAAAATTTGTGCCAAGAAAACATGTTTATAACACATCACTGGCATTACAGATTCACATGATAAATAAAATCATCATATTTAGTAGTTACTAATTAATTAGACCACGGGACGCTGGCATACACCATTAGGTTAGATAACTAACGGCAGAGCGGTTGCATGATCTTCATAATTATTAAGCTAATGCTTGTCTACACAAACATAGAATTTACCTAGCATTTGTGACTGATATTTGTGATGTAAGGCATATTAATATGATCCTAAACATAGGCATCATTCATGAATAATATGCTGGAAATACAATGTGTGCATGTAGGACAAATTCAGATAAAAATAAAACTGAATTATGCCATTATATTATAATCAGAGTTGTATTCCCGCCAATAATACTTGTTGTGTTATGAATAGGCCCATGAGGCCCATTGGGTATCCGGCCCATCATTGAAAGCTATAAATATGAGGGTATGGGGCTCTTAACCCCTTACACCTATTACTCCACTTTTTCCTTCACAACACGTTATCAGCACGATCACGCTCGTAGGAAAAGGCGACGATGCTCAAGGAAGGAGATCCATCAATCGCTCAATTTTAAGAAGATCATAATCTTCTCAACGTGGAGCGAAAAGGGCATTCTTCATCAACCGTCGTCTAGATTCCCTTGTCGAATTTAGAGGTAAATCCTCAAAACTTTTAGATCTAAACTTGCTTTTCCAGTAGATCTGCATGTTTTAAGATCAAATAGTTTGAAAACACGGTAAAGATCGCTTTTTTTATTTAGATCTGCATGTCTATAAATAATAAAAATCGTATTTTTAAAGATCTGAATGTCTGAAAAATCCGTTTTACCCCCTTGATCCATACACCGCACGCCCAAAGGGCGCAACGGCGGAGCCTTACCAGCACCGCCGGCGGCATCAAAGCCGTGGCCATTGGCCGCGGCAAGCAGTCGCGGCAAGAAGCCACGGCCACAGGCTGCGGTAAGCAGCCGCAGCCCACCGCCGCCACGGCGGCCGCGCCCCTTGGGGCAGCCAGCCGTCGTGGCGGCCGTCGCTGCCCCCATAGGGTTTTTTCCAAAACCCTAACCCCTAAACGGGCCAATTTTTTAGGGGAGGCCCAATTAACCCTAATGGGTTGTTTTCATGGCCCAAAAGCATGAAAATTAGCCCACTTACACATAATTTTTCTTTTTTATTTTTGGCCTTAAAAGCCCAAATAAATAAAGAAATTTTAATTTTGTGATAGGGTTAAAGCGAAAAAATAATAAATAAAATGGATCAAGGTTAAAAGTTTTCAAAATCATATTTAACACATCACTCCTTTTTAGATTATTTATTAATCTTTATATGCCTGTGATATGATTCTCTGCGTAGTTGTATATTTTTAATATAATATCTGCGTGGATGTGCTATTAGACTATGATTTTAGGGATCAGCCAGGTTTCCGACATCTTTACTTTTCTGCAAATTTTCTTTTTGAGAGAAATTTTGTAAGTGAGGTTATACATGTAAAAAGAAGCCAAAGGACCACCAAAAGGAGCTGAAGGCGTTTGCATAAAAATAAAGGGGCTTCTCTTTGAAGTTCTCGAGTTGTATTTACTTTTTCATGCTTCGGACTCTCTTTTTTTGTTGATGTCGGCTGGCTGATCCCCATAGTCTTAATTTATTTTCATTGCTTACACATTAAATGCGTGGCTGTTCATTAACTCATGCTATTTTAATAGTAAAATGAAAATGCATACGTGGATGTTTATTTTTTTAATAATTCACGTTATGAAAATGTTAAATGCATACGTGGATGTTTACTAATTCATGCTATTTAAAACGTTGTAAGATCGCATGCGTGGATGTCTATTTTAAATAGTTTAATAATCCATGCTATTTGTTGTTGCTAGATTGTTTTAATGGCCAGACTTGCGAATGCCGATTTTTCGGTCCTGAAGGCTGATGGGTCGAACTACTTGAGCTGGCAGTTGGACCTAAAGTTCCACCTGCGATCTCACGGGTTCAGTTTAACACCCATTGAGAGGGCAATAACAAGTACTGCCGCAGCTGAAAAGGATGCTTCTAAAGAAGCTCCTCACACAGAAGAAGTTTCCGATATACTTAAGGCGAAAGCCACCATTTATATCAGGAAACATTTAGACTCGACCCTGAAGGACGAGTATCTTACTGTGGAGGATCCTTATGAACTGTGGGATGCACTTGAGGAGAGGTACAGACATCAGAGGGATGTCATACTCCCCCGTGCGCAGTACGAGTGGACTCACCTCCGCATACAGGATTACAAATCCGTAGCGGAGTACAACTCGGCACTATTCCGTATCACCTCACGCCTGAAGTTGTGTGGTGAAAATGTGACTGAGAAAATGTTGCTGGAGAAGATGTTCTCGTCTTTTCACGAGAAGGACATGATCCTCATGCAACAGTACCGTGAGAGGAAGTTCATTAAGTACTCTGATCTGTTTTCATGCCTCCTAATGGCTGAATAGAACAGAGATTTGTTGGTTGCCACTCACAACCTGTGCCCTCCTGGCTCCACTCTACCGCCACCTCCTGCAGAGGCACACTTCCAATCTTCCCAGAAGAAGAAGATGGACAAGAAGGCTAAGTTCCAGAAATGAAAAGAACAGAAGAAGCGGAAAAAGGCCACTCCTCAAGCTCCTCCCCAGAACCAGAAGTTCGTGGAAAAGAAGCAAAAGTGGACGTCCAACAAAGGTGGTACACCCAAGAAATACTGGGAGGATAAGTCCTCTAAATGCGGAATGACTGGTCGCTGGTCCAGAATCTGTCGCACTCCCAAACACTTACAGGACCTCTACCAGGCAAGCCTCAAGCCCCACACTGAGACAAACCTGATGGAATGCGCAACGTTACCAGAGATCACATGTAATCCAGAAGATTTCATGGGAGACGAAACTCTCTAGTCATGGACTATAAACAATTTTTATTTGCTAGCAATGTATCTTCCCTTTTCATGCAACGTATCTAGTTTTCTTTTATTCTATGTCGAACTTTTAAGCATCTTAATATAAATGAAAGTAGTTCTCTTTTTCGTATTATTCATTGCTTAAATGTCTTTCTTATATAGATATGGAATCAATATGCCTAGTGGACAGTGCATCGACACACTCAATCCTTCAAAACATAGACTACTTTACGAGCATAAGTAGCTATTCTGGTCTATTGAGAACAATCTCAGGACCAGCTGATATAATCGAAGGATCAGGGGAAGCAATCATATTGCTCCCCAGTTACACACTCATCAAACTTAGAAATGCGTTATACTCCCTAGATCAATCCGAAACCTCCTAAGTTTTAAAGATATCCGTTTAAACGGGTATCACTTAGAGACGGTCGAGGAAAATGAAAAAGAATACTTGCACATATTGTCTCTTACAAATGGTACAAAAACCATTGTGGAATATTTCAAGTGACTCCCCTCGGGACTCTACCAAACAAGTATTCAAACTCCAGAAACATTAATGACGGAGCACCTGCAGTGCCCCCAAACACCAAAATTCCAACTCTGGCATAGTAGACTGGGACACCCTGGATCTGTTATGATGTACCGCATCATAAAAAGCTCAATGGGTATAAATTTGAAGAACCTGAAGATTCTTCAAAAAGGTAAATTCCCATGTCCACCCTGTTACAAGGGTAAACTAATTACGAGACCCTCTCCACTAAAAGTGGACTTGGAGTCTCCAAGCTTTCTGGAAAGAATCCACGGAGACATTTGTGGGCCTATACACCCATCAAGTGGTCCGTTCAGGTACTTTATGGTCTTGATAGATGTATCTACTAAGTGGTCACACGTGTGTCTACTGTCGACCCGCAACTTAGCACTGTCTAAGCTTTTAGCTCAGATAATCAGGTTGCGGGCCCACTTTCCTGACTACCAGATAAAGAAACTTCGTCTGGACAATGCGGGGGAGTTTACATCACAAGTCTTCCTAGACTATTGCCAAGCACATGGCATTGAAGTCGAACATCATGTAGCGCATGTTTACACCCAAAACATGTTAGCAGAATCTCTAATTAAGAGACTGCAATGGATTGCTCATCCATTATTACTTCAATCCCAGTTGCCAGTGAATGCATGAGGTCATGCAATATTGCATGCTGCATCCTTAATAAAATTAAAACCTTCTGGAGGTCAGTCATCTTCTCCTATGCAATTAGCACTTGGATCCCCACCAATTGTCTCACACTTGAGAATATTTGGTTGTGCAGTATACGTCTCCATAGCACCACCACAAAGGACAAAGATGGGTCCACAATGTCGCCTAGGCATTTATGTTCGGTTTGACACACCCTCCATAATTAGATTCCTAGAACCCCTTACGGGATACGTTTTTAAGGCACGTCTAGAAGACTGTGAATTTGATGAAACATCATTTCCAAGACTAGGCTCATAAACCAAGAAGCCCGAAGCTTCAGACTGTATCACTTGGAATACAATGACATTAAGTCACTTTGATCTGCCCACAAGCGAGTGTGAGGAGGAGGTTCTGAAGATTCTCCATATCCAAAACACTGTCCATCTCCTGCCTGACAAATTTACTGACAACCAGAAGATTGTCAGGTCACACGTCCCTGCTGCTAACACTCCAGCTAGGATTGACATACCGCAAAATGGATGCAATCCTCCTGCAACAAAAATGGTTGGACCTCTTAAAAAGAGAGGGCGACCACCGGGATCAAAGGACCAAGTCCCTCGAAAGAGTAAAACCCTTGGCAATGGTAAAACAGTACCACCACAAGATGCTAGTATAAGCCCTGCTACCCCATCTCTCTCAAACTCTCAAACAGAGAAAAAATCGTGAGAAAATGAAGTTTCGATACACTATGTACGAACTGGGGAGTATTGGGACAGAAAGAGCACAACCATAGATGACACATTTGCGTGTAATATTGCCATCAACGTCGCGTACTGCGACGATGATATTGAACCATGCTCTCTGACAGAATGTCAAAGCAGAGATGATTGGCCAAAGTGGAAAGCGGCAATAGGAGTGGAGTTGGATTCACTTACAAAACGCAAGGTCTTTGGACCTATTTTTCAGACACCAAAAGGTGTAAAACCTGTGGGTTATAAATGGATATTTGTTAGAAAAAGAAATGAACAAAATGAGATCTTTCACTACAAAGCAAGGCTTGTAGCGCATGGTTTTCCTCAACGTCCAGGGGTGGATTTTGAAGCCATATACTCCCCGGTCATGGACGTGATCACCTTCCGATTCCTCATTGGCTTGACAGCATAAGAGGGTTTAGATATGCAGCTTATGGACGTCGTGACTGCATACCTATATGGAAACCTAGACCGAGACATCTATATGAGATTGCCTGAGTGTTATTCCTTGCCTGCAGCACTAAAAGAGAGACAACGTGACATCTACTCAGTGAAACTGCAAAGATCATTATATGGTCTAAAACAATCTGGAAGGATGTGGTATAACAGACTGAGCGACTTTCTTGCAAACAAGGATTTACAAATGACCCAGTCTGTTCTTGCATCTTTATAAGAGCAAATGCAACATGATTTATCGTTATAGCCGTCTACGTGGATGGCTTGAACCTCATCGGATCTCCCGTAAAGATCGCCGAGATATCTAGAAGCTTGACAGAAACCTTCAAGATGAAAGACCTTGGAAAGTCAAAATTCTGTTTAGGTCTTCAAATAGAGTATCTTAATGATGGGATCATGTTACATCAGTCAACTTACCCATCGAACTTGTTGAAAAAGTTCCAAATGGATAAGTGCCACCCCCTCAGTACCCCAATGGTAGTCAGATCATTGGATGTGAATAAAGACCTCTTCCGGTCGCTGGAAGAGGGGAAGGAAGTACTAGGCCCTGAAGTGCCTTATCTAAGTGCTATCGGTGCACTCCTTTACCCGGCTAACTGCACTTGCCCTGACATAGTATTTGCAGTCAACCTACTAGCCAGATATAGTGCTGCACCTACACAATGGCACTGGGCCGGAGTTAAGCATCTTCTGCGCTACCTCCAAGGCTCCATAGACTTAGGTCTATACTACAGGAAAGGGACAACAACAGGTTTAGTTGGTTATGCTGATGCAGGTTACAAGTCCGATCCTCATACAGAGAAGTCTCAGACCGGATACATGTTTACCTATGGCGGCACTGCCATATCCTAGAGATCTGTGAAGCAGACCATGACAACCGTCTCATCCACTCACTCAGAACTTTTAGTGATCCATGAAGCAAGTAAAGAGAGCTTCTGGCTACGTTCTGTGATCCAGCACATTCTCACCTCCACCAGCCTGATGACTGGCGTCCTTGCGCCTACACCACTCCACTAAGACAATGCAGTATGTATAGCCCAGCTACATGGCGACACATCAAAGGCGACAAGACGAAGCATATCTCTTCCAAGTTCTTCTGGACGCATGACCTTCAGAAGCAAAAGCAGATTGAGGTACAGAAGATCCAATCATGTAATAACTTGGCGGATTTTCTTACCAAATCCCTGCCTACTAGTATCTTTGAGAAACTTGTATATGGAATTGGGATGAGGAGAGTGAGAAAATGTAAACTGGGTCAGGATGAGAGGACTATGAACATATAGATACATAGGAGACTGATGTATAGATTCATATGAAATCTGCAAGCCTGAAGCTTTGTCAGATGAGGGGGAGTCAACTGCAGAGTTGTACTCTTTTCCCTTGACTATTGGTTTTTTTCCCACAAGGTTTTCCGTAGTCAAGGTTTTGACGAGGCAGCCTCGTTGACTCTGGATCCTAAAGTATCCGCCCCTAGACACATCCCTAAAATAGGGCAAGTTATGGATAAACCGTTCTTTATTTAACAAGGCAGTTATCCTAACTCCGATCCTGAAGAATCCACCTCTTACTCAATATTGGTTGGATAAGAGGAAGTGTTATGAATAGGTCCATGAAGCCCATTGGGTATCCGGCCCATCATTGAAAGCTATAAATATGAGGGTAGGGGGCTCTTAACCCCTTACACCTATTACTCTACTTTTCCCTTCACAACATGTTGTATTATGTGACCCACCCACGAAATTTCCGGGGAAACAACCTAAAAATGGAATATTTTTATAGGTCTGTGGCGGAAGCAGAGGGTTCGGGCCAATAGACTCGAGCCCATAGCCTACCACTGACCTCGTGGGGGTGTGGAGGGCGAAGCCCCCTGCGGTATGGACCGGGTCAATGGGGTGTAGTTCAGAAAAATTTAAAAACTGAGCTATGTCCCATTATATTTATTTATTTTCTATCCAATCACCCCTATATTTCTTTTCGTTCCATTTATTTCTCCCCCAAAAAAATATTTCCCTTCTTTTCTTTTCTTTTCTTTCTTCCGGGGCTACGGGCTTCAGCCCGCAGCCCTCACCTAATATAATTTTTTTGCTTTTCATATGCTGTGGGCTTCAGCCCCCAAATGCCCTTTTTAATGTAAAGCCGGTGGGCCTGAAGCCTATGTACGTAGGCTTCAGGCCCACAGCCAAAAAAACGAAGTTTTTCTTTTGTTGTTTTAAATATGTATTAAGGCTTGTGGGTTGAAGCCCACGGCCTGGGCTAGGCCCACATCTGAAAAATGTTTTTTTTGAAATCCCGTAGCTTGTGTAGGGCGGCGGGTAGTCACTGCTGTCGGCAATGGGGCGGGGTGCACCGCCACCTATGGTGGCGATGCACCGCTTCTATGGCAGTGACACGATGCTGCTATGGCGGCGATGGGGCACCGACGGCAAGAGAAATTTTTTGAACCATAATTTGGGTTTTATAGCCACCGTCGGTAGCAGCAATGGCAAACTACCTCTCCACAGCGACATTGGATGGATGTGGGAGGGGGTGGGAGGGGTTTGCCGTCGGCATGGGGGTCGTTGGCAAGCCGACCAAACGTCAATATTTTTGGTGTGATTGTCGGTCAGTGTGGGATGGCAGCTTTAGGGCCGCCGCCCTCCCCCCTTGGGGTAAGCTTGCAGCCGGTGGCCACTGCCCAAGGGTGACGGCCAGAGGTCGCCGTCCCACCCCAAAATTTGTTTTTGTTTTGTGTGTTTTTTGTCAAAACCGGAGGTGGGGTTTTTGCTGTCGTTATTTGCGGTGGCGTGCCGCCGCTGTTTGAGCGACGGGGTAATGGATGGAGTGGGTGGAGGCGGTGACCGCTTCCCTGAATATCGGCGGTAAGGAGCCTCCGTCCTATCCCTTAAAAAATCAATTTTTTTGATGTTTTTTGAGTTCGATCTTAGGAGATCTATATCTTAGGCATCATGATCAAGATAAAGAAATTGCATTTTTTTCAATATACCTCAAAGATCGGAGAAGATGAGCTCGTAGAGGTGGTAGACATCCGCGTACGATGGATCAACCGTCTCCTTCTTATCTTTCGCAACAAACGGGCTTCCAATAGAGCATGCTGATAACGTGTTGTGAATGTGTATCCTGGGAAAGACCACATGCCTTTATTTATATGGGATGGGGAGAGTTCATACATGGGTAGGATACAATCTTTTGAATAGATTACAATCTTATCATCTTACAAGATAAGATATTCATAACAACAAAACATTTATCTGTATGTGAGTGTTAAAAGGTGAAGGGTTTTCCTTAGTCTTAGCAGACGTGGCAACTTACCATTAATGTACAAAAAACACCATTGGGTTGTACTTTATTTTTCTTTTTATTGATTAGACAAAGAAATAATGGAGAAACGATGACACCTGACAAAAAATGGTAAGGTGCGCTGACATAGTTGCAATTGATTGGTCGTCAAAAAACAACCCATATAGGTTGCTTTTTTAGAAGCTAATCACGGGTGCCACATCAGTGCACCTGCCCACTTTTTTAGTTTGGTGACATCTTACCGCCATTAATCATACATATATATATATACACACACACACATGTGTGTGTGTGCGTATGTGTAAGAGGATTATATATGTGCTGACAGTGTCAGAAATTGTTTAAAAATATTTTTGAAACTTTTTCTTTCTAGTTTGTTATACACATTCTGAAACCCCAAATATCTAAATATGGATGAAACATATGGGTATTTGACCCTCGAACCACCGGTTGTAACAATTTCTATTCTTTCGAAGCTTTTGAATTTGCAATGGGTAGATATATGGTCAAATAGCATTAGATTCATTTGATTTGTGGCGTAGTGTCATTCATGATGTGTAGAACAAATCCCAGAAATATTTTTCGATATGTATGTATGTATGTATGTATGTATATGTTTCGACAGTGCATGGAATTTTCTTACACTGTCAGCACATATGCCTTATTCACTATATATTTATATATTTAACGGTGAATCCAAGGAGTTTGCAAAGGCTGGATTAATGAGCTAAACTCCTTAGGTTCACTTGAAAAAGAACACACATCAGGGGGTGCCTGTTGTCGAAAGAGAACCAGCTCACTTGGGATTTCCATTAAGTTTATGAGTTTCTGTTCGCAGTCCTTTCCTTGTGTCATGGTTGGATTGGTGGTTTGAGGTTTTAGAACATGAAGATAAAAAACGGTAAATATATTTAACAGTGAATTCAAGGGTCCACCCATTGCAAAAAGTTCTACTGTTCTTTAACTGTTGAATTTGCATTGGTTAGATTGAGAGTCAAATAATGTTGGATTCACTTAATTTTTGATATGGTTATCATCCAACACACACACACTCTCTCTCTCTCTCTCTCTCTCTCACTTGTGTGTGCGTGCGCATGGAAAATGTTTTGATGATGTTTTGATGATGAGCAAATATATTTGTGTACTAACACTTATGAAAGCAAAATCAAGAAGAAGAAGAAGAAGAAAGCTTAAGTGAAGGTGTTCAAGGAAAAGGGATGAACCTGTTGGATCGGGATCTAAGCCTAGAGGGGGTGAATAGGCTAATAAAATATTTTCGTGATCACACAAGTAATAGTCAACTCAACCAATCAGACATAGAGTAAATAAAGTGCAAGTAAAGACAATCACAGAGTGCACGAGAGATTTACCCTGGTTCGGTCGCCCCAACTACCTACTCCAGCCCCAAAGCAAATACTAGATTTAATAGTATCAAGGTACAAACTATAAAGAGATACGAGCCCCAACTCTACGCTCACCAAGTACTGTACCACAGTCACCAAAATGCCAAACACTATAAATCTAGTACAAGCTCTCTCTTGACTAGCCCTAACTAGTCAAGACCCCAAAATGATAGTTTAAACACACTACAAAGATCAACAAAACCAAATATCACAAATGTAAAGAGATAATAAGTTTAGAGAGCTCAGTTTGTGTTGGATTTGCAGTCTCTGTCAATCAGCACATGGTTAGCTATGCTCTGACAAAAATAGTCTTCCGATCTGATGTCTGGATAGTTGAAGCTCTAATGAGTTGATTGCGTATGGCTTCCCTAGTTGCTTACTGGCTGCCTTGATGGTGCACTAGATCTCGGTCAGCAAGGCACTTGGGTGCATGGTGGCTCTTAGTCAGCAAGACAAAATTATGGGTCTGCCTATCGGTCAGCAATGCACCAATTGCGGGTCTGCTTATCGGTCAGCAAGGCACCAAGTGTAGAGAGATTGGTCGGTCGGCAAGGCCTTGGTGCAGAGACTCTCTCAGTCAGCAAGCTCAAGATGAGGAGCACTTGATCGGTCGACACACCAAGATGCAGAGTAGTTGATGACTCGGTCGGCAAGCTCTGGTGCGAGAGATCTATCGGTCAGCAAGCCCAGAATGCGGAGAGAGGGCTCGGTCGGCAAGGCTGATGGTGCCTGACCGCCCGTCTGTTTGGCACTCAAATTGGGACAGGGATACTAGGATTAGAATTTGTAAACCGCAAGCACACGGTGTCAAGGTGTGGCTTGGGGGTCGAACACAGGGAGGCGTGTGTTGTGCTTGTGAACAATCGGGATCCTGATCACCCGATGGGTGAGCTAGCTTAATCGCTTGTTGGATGTCACGATAGTAAACTAATGGAAAAGGTGTAAGAGATAAAAAAGGCAACCTAGGACCTTGGCTTCTGTCCTATCATGAGTTCTCACTATTACGACCGACAGATAGGAATGTGATCGGATTCTAGGGTTTAGCGATGAGACGTTGCCTCTAATAGCGGTACCTAGCGTCCCATGGGCCCTATATTCCGGTCGATGCCCAGGATGATACGCTAGGTCTACCCGGGTTCGGACGGTGGGCATTCCCATGTCCAGCACCGTCCGACTTCGGGAGCACTAAGCTCGCAATGATTGCTCCAGACATTTCATCCAAGCCGTTCCCACGCGCGAGGAATCAATGTCTATGCTAGGGGGTGAGATGTGGCTAGGGGATCAAACTCCCGTTTTATTTCCCCTTGGCCCGACGGTCAAAGGCGGTCTTTCTCCCTCCGGTGACAATAAAACGCCCCCGCATAACCATCTAAATCCCTATATCCTATCGAATCCCTAATCCTATGGTCGTTCTAGGGAGAACCCATGAAGGGGTTTCCACCAATGTCCCAGATTTAAGAACTACCCACTAATCATGGCATGAGATGCAATAAAACAGATTTTAGCCATCAAAATGAGAATCAAGCAATAGATTACTGTAGCAAATGGTAATATAAACGCAATATTAAAATATTGAAACGATCAAGAAACTTACAAATAAAAATAAATTCAGTGCAACCAAAATCCGTAAAAACAGCTTAAGAAAATGGGGATTACGTTTTCTGGGAAACCTAGCTCTATTTATACATTTTGACAAGATGCCAGGGAATATTTAAACTAAAAGACAAAAATAGACGTCCACCCGATCGGTTGAAACTTCAACCGATCGGGTGAGACGATCGGGAAACTTGGTCTTCTGTTTTGATAAACCTCACTCGATCGCTGAACCGATCGGGTGAGTCCTTGAATTCTCGAGCTTGGGAGGCAGCAGCTACAGGTGACCCGATCGGTTGACAAGTCAACCGATCGGGTGAACTTTGGCTCTCAAAAACAGAGAACTGTGTCGCATCCACCCGATCACTGAACCGATCGGGTGGAGTTGCTTCTTCTTCGGGTCTGATACGGCCACATGAACCGATTGGGTGGGACTGTCCACCCGATCGGTTGAGAGCTGATACCTGGTTTCTCTTGATGATTTGCTCTCAGGATCTCGTGCGACACCTCCCGTTGCTCCGGGGACTCATGATGTTGGCTTTGTATGTCCCCTACGCCAGCAATATCCTATAAAAGCACACAAACACAACGAAAGTGAAAAGGAACTAAAAATCACAAAAAGCCGGACTCAAAATAACGAAAAACGACGGGAAATTACGGAGAAGACGTGCGTGAATATATAAAATATAAACGCACGTCAGTACCTTGGTTGGCACGGCTCGGATGCAGCAATTCCCTTCGGTCAGCAATGCTTGGGTGCTGCATCTCTCTAAGTCAGCGAGGCATGAAACGTAATGGTGGAGCCTCGGTCAGTAAGCTCCAAGATGTGGAGTGGGGCTTGGTTAGCAAGGCCTAGATGCAGGAGCTTCCTTCGGTCGACAAGGCCCAGAGTACGGGAGTCTCCTTTGCTTAACAAGGCAAGTTGCATGAGTTTGATCCTCAAGGCAAAACACAACTCGATGGGCTTCCTTCTTCACATCAGCATGTAGATGGCACTCCGAGGTAGGAATATAATGGTGGAATTGAGATTTGGCCATGGAGGTATATGGGGGCTATGTTTTTTCTTGTGATGATCGTGACTTAGGAAGAATACACTTGATGTTTTAGCTTGCGGCTTAGGGTTTCAACACCATGAAGATGAAGTCGGATATGAGGGTATGAAGCTAGGGTTTTGTTTTTGCTTTGGCCACATACCTCTCATCTTTTGGAGGAGGGGTTTCTGTAGGTATGAGCAAAGAAGTTTGAGTCAAACCATGTCACTTCATTCTAGGGATTTGGCTAGGATTTGAATTGATCAAGATTGTATTTGGTTTTGAATATCTTCAATTTGAAAGAAACTTCCTTTTCCCTCCATCATTTGAATTTGGTTTTCAATCTTAAAAGATTTTCCTTATCTTTCCATCATTTGACCAATCCAGTTTGCATATTCACAAGTTCACCACCTTCTCTGATCTTCCCCGTATTTGCATCATTACCATTCCTGAAACACTTAGCAAACACATCAAAAACGTTCACACGAGTTTGTTATCATCAAATACAAAGTCATCAATCGGTGTATTGACAGGCGCCCCGTTTACGGTTTGGGCGCGGTGTCGTTTTACCGCAAGTGCACGACTAGTGTAGGGTGCGGGTTTATCGAACTCAGGGAGGTGGATGGCTTGAGTGGTTACTAGCCTCGCCTAGGTTGTGTGCTAGCTACGCAGATAATGTGGGTGGAAGTGTAGAAATAAAAGAAAGAAATGAAAAAGACACGAAATGAATCCCCGCTAACACGGGCTAGAGCACTCATGACACTTGGCATTTGACTTGACCCAGGGTGAGACATTGCCCCAAAAGGTGGTACCTAGCGTCCATGGCCCGATATTCCGGTCGGTGCCAAGTACGCTAGGCCTACCCAGTTCCGGACGGTGGGAATTCCCATGTCCATTAACACCTTCTGCAACCGGAAGCATTAAGGCCACAATGATAACTCCCAACACTTCGTCCAAGCCGTTCCCACGCGTGAGGACTCAATGTCTACACTAGGGGTGTGAGCTGTGGCTAGGGAGTCAGCCGCCAAGTTTATTCCCCCTTGGCCCGATGGTCAGAGGCAGTATTTTTCCCGCTAATAACAATGAAACACCCCCGCGTAACCCTAATGGCCAAATAGGTCGAATGTGATTTCTAGCAATACATCGAAGCGGGTCTTGACTGGACAAGACACCGGATGCGTATGATATAATTTGATATGTTAGATTCAGGGGGAGTTAAGATATAAAAATGGATTTCAAATCCTATATTTCGATAATTGGATTCATATTTTATACTTTCCTCGTCTGCTTGATGCGTATGATTATTATTTAATATGGAATTAACGTGTCATCAATGCAGGGGGAGTAAGTAAATTACATTTGAATCATTATTTTTTATTATTTTTTATGTTGGTTTGTCATCACCAAAAAGGGGTAGAATGATGAGTATTGATTCCCCGGATTTGGTTTTGATGATGAACAAACATAAATATCGTGAACTAACTCTTTGTGAGCGCAGTTATGGAGATCGTCGCCAAAATTCTATGAACATCAAAAGCGACGTCTCGAGACTTCTCAAAGCACGTGATCGTATGCTTGAAGCTTTGTTGAAGCTCAAGGGCCATTATTGAAGTCAAGAGATTTGGATCGAAGAGATTGAAGACGGTTCGTCAAGTTTTATTTATAGTCTTCTAGCTTCGTTTCGTAGATTGTTAAGCCTTGAGTAGGTCTTACGTTTTAATCTTCATAACGCTCATATCTTAGAGCTAAGATCTTATTAGAAGCCCATAGAATCTTTCCCGAAGCTTAACGCTTCTTATCGCGGCTTCTTGTGCATGTTAGTTGGTTCAAGAAGAAGAACCAACCGACTAGATGGCAATCTAATCGGTCGGCGATCCTTCTTGAACCGACTAGAATGCCTTGTTCAAATTCAGCTCTTTACTGTTTACAGTTAGTCGGTCCAAGAAGGTTCACCGACCGACTAGTTGTGAAACTAGTCGGTTAGGAATCCGTCTTAGACCGACTAGTTGTGTGTACAGTTTTTCAGCCTGAGCTACTGTTTATCATTAGTCGGCTAAGAACGATTGTCGACCGACTAGTTGAGAAACTAGTCGGTTGGAATTTGTTCTCAGACCGACTAGTTCAACTTGTGTTTAGCCTATTTGTTTTCAACTCTTAGTCGGTCAAAGAACACTCACCGACCGACTAGTTGTGAAACTAGTCGATTGGCAAGTCTTCTTAGACCGACTAGTTCTTTATTCTCTGAACTTTCTCTTTTGGCTGTTCTTCAGTTAGTCGGTTCATGTTGAATCACCGACCGACTAGTTGAGAAACTAGTCGGTCAGTGATCCTTCTTTGACCGACTAGTCTGCTTCAGAATAGAGCCGTTGGAGCATTAAATACCACGATTTTTGCTCTCTCTTTCCTCTATCCTATATATACTTGAAGGGCTGCTTTCATAGCATTCAAGGCTGATATTTATTGAAGTTTAGAGAATCAAAGAGAGGCATTAATTCTCATTTCCAAGCTCATTCATTTCTCAAGAATCTCTCTCTCACTCTTAGTTCCAAAGAGAGATTCACATTGATTGTGAGCCATTCAAGCCAAGAGCTTGATCCAAGGTCACCAACATCTTCCTAGGCCTCCATTGCTGGTCAACATCTTGGAGCTAGGGTTTGGTGCCTTCATCTTCCCCAAAATCCTTCTTGCCCTAAAATCGTAAGTTTTACTCAAGGCATAGGGTTTTGTGGTAAGCATTTCTTATTTCATTTACATTGCTATTGTAAGTGTTTTACTCTCGGTAGTGAGAGTTTGTGTGTGATCCCGGTTTGTGGGAGTCACATTTTCGTTTGTGTATGATTTGATCTTGTAGAGGTTTTCTACAAGTATTTTATAGTGCAAATTTGAGTTAGAGGTTTCTAACTCAAGTATCCGGAGGGGATCCGGGTGTTTGGGACGTAGGATCACCGGGAACAAGTCGGGAAGACTTGGGTGGATCCGAACCCGTTATATCGTCTGTTTGCGATTGAATTTCTTTGTTGTCAATATTTACATTTCCGCATTGTTGGTTGAGTTTGCAAGATAATTAGGAATTATGTTTTTAATTATTTTAAAGTACTATTCACCCCCCCCTCTAGTACTTGTGCAGTGGCTACGTAGGGCATTACATTTGGTATCAGAGCCAAGTACCTAGCTATGTCTTCCAACGACAACAAAACCGTACGTCCACCTTCAGACTACAGCACCTTCAGGAACCGTGAAGGAGCTTCTTCGGTGATGGAAGGACACTCCTCGACTAGGCCTCCTTTCTTCAACGGTACGAACTATGGGTACTGGAAATGCCGGATGGAAACGTTCCTCCGGAGCGCTTCATTATGGAGAGCCACGTTGACGGAGTACGTCGAGCCCGAAGAAGAAGATTTCGCTAAGTGGACTACCGCGGAGGTCACCGCAGAGGTAAGCAATGCCAAGGCAATGAATGCCTTGCAATGCGCTTTGGAGCCCGAGGACTTCAACAAGATATGCACATGTAAGAGTGCATATCAAATCTGGAACTCACTCCTCATCTTGCATGAAGGAACGAGTGGGTAAGAGACTCCAAACTCGTTGTTGTAATTAAAGATTATGAGTTATTTCATATGCAACAGGGTGAGAAGATGAAGGAGTACTATGCTCGCTTAGTCGACATCACCAACAAGTTGGAGGCTCTTGAAAAGACCTACACCCAAAAGGAGAAAGTCTCAAAGATCATTGACGGACTACCTTCTTGTAGGGAAAAGCGTACCTTCGCCATCGAGGAACGTAATGATATGAGTAAGTATACCGTCATTCAACTAATGGGTACCTTGATGTCTTATGAGGTACGCAAGGACAGCAAACTAAAGTTGCAGGATAAGATGAAGTCTTACTTGAAGCAAGACGAGCCAAAGAAAAAGGCAATTGTGTTCAAGGTCGCTCCATCTACATCTACATCTACCGATGGTGAAGAATCGGAAGAAGAGTTGGACTTGGAATCCATTGCCCTCATGGCAAAGAAGTTCAACCGATTCTTCCGGAAAGGTAATTTCAAGAACAAATCAAAATTTAGTTCTTCTAACGCCTCCGCTCCTTTGTGTTTCAAATGCAACAAGCCAGGACACATGAAAGCGGATTGTCCTCAAAACAAACAAAAGGAGAAATGGAAGGCGCCCAAGTTCGACAAGTCAAAGAAGTACAAGAAAGGGTATAAGAAAGGACTTGTCGGGACATTCACCGACTCCGACGAGGACTCCTCAAGTGGAGAGTCAGATGATGAACAAGTGGAGCAAGCACACATGTGCTTCATGGCTAGAGAGGAGCATGATCAAGAGTATTTCTCCGATGATAGCGAGGATGAAGACGATGAGGTAACTATGGACGACCTTAGATTAGCTAACGAGCAAATTTGGTCTAAGTATTCTAAATTAGTAAATAGATATACTAAGACTAAAGATGAGTTAGTTAGTCTCCAAACCTCACCTAAGCCTATCACCATCGACAACGACACCGTTGTTGAAGGTTTGAGAAATGAGATTGAAAATCTCAAATATCAACTTGAGCATGTTCATATTGAGGAATCGGATGAACATGAGATAGCGGATTTGATTTCTCGAAACTCAACTTTGAGTATTGAGAATGAGAATCTCAAGTCTCATGTTTGTGTACTCACAACTCAAGTGTCCACTTTGGATGCTTCTATACTTTCTCTCACCGAGAAGTATGAGTCCACATTAGGCCGGATTAATAAATTCAATAAAGCTAAGGACCATTTGGATAATATCCTAAATGACTTACTTCCGGCCAATCATCGCATTAGTTTGGGGTATAAGATGTGAAATTCATCCAAATTGTCTACTACCTTTGTTAGGCCAACTTCTGATGCCTCAACGAGTGGGAGCAAACACTCTATTGGTAGTTCATCTACCAATGGGGCTTCCACTTCGTACACACCCTCGTTTGGAAAGAAACCCACTTTGGGTGGACCTCCAAAGAAGGGTCATGAATTTATGTACACCAATACTATGCCACGTAGGAACACACATCCTACTCCACCGGTTCACAATTATGATGATTTTTATGCACCACGTCCACGAGCACGTGCACACCAAGTGAGACACCCTCACGCACATGTTCCTCAACATGCATATGCTTATCCACACTATCATATGAACACTTATGATCATGCACCATATCATATGCTTCCACCGCCATTTCATCATGTGCCAAATGCATATCCACGACATGCATCACGTAGAAATCAACAACGTATGCATGCTCCCAATAGGAATAGGGCTCCCAAAATATTCACTATTTGGGGCCCGAAGAACACCAATATGCATGAAAAACAAGCTTACATGAATTCTTATTTCATGAATGTAGTGCATAATGATGATTATGTGGGGAAGTCTAAGTCCAATTGGACTTGGCTTCCAAAGGTCTAATCTTTAGGACCCAATGACCTTGGGTACCATGGAATGATATGTCTATCTTTAGGTACTCAAGAAAAAGAAACGGAGCAACAAATCCAAATTTAGCTCCAAGAATAATTGGATACTCGATAGCGGGTGTTCAAAACACATGACGGGTGATGCTCAATTGCTCTCCGGAGTGGTGCCCATTGCAAATGGGAACCGAGTCGTCTTTGGAGGCAACGAGAGCGGAACCATCATTGGTGTTGGTAAAGTAGGTAATCCTTCTAAACCACTAATAAGTGATGTTTACCTTGTTAAAGGATTAAACCACAATCTTATTTCAATAAGCCAACTTTGTGACAAAGGTTGCAAAGTTAGCTTTGCGAAAGGAATGTGTCATATTTTGAATAAAGATACTAATGATGTATTATTCTCTGGCACACGCCATACGGATATTTATATATTAGATCTTCCAAAATCACATGAACAATGTCTCATTGCCAACACAAGTGAACAACACTTATGGTATCGACGTTTTGGTCATGTGAACTTTGGAACACTTTTTAAGCTTTCCAAGTTAAATTCTATTAAAGGATTTCCTAAGCTTGTCTTTCAAAAGAAAAGCTTTTGTGACTCGTGTCAACGAGGCAAGCTTCCAAAATCGTCTTTTAAACCTAAGAAAAGCATTTCATCTAAGCGGCCTCTAGAGCTTTTACATCTAGATCTTTTTGGGCCAACTAGAGTTGCTTCATTAGGAAATGCACGATATGGACTTGTCATCGTTGATGAATTTTCTAGATTTACTTAGGTATTTTCATTAAGTAATAAAAATGATGCTTTTGAAAACTTCACAATATTTGTTAAGAAAGTACAAAATCTCATTGGAACCACCATTGTCACTATTCGTAGTGATCATGGAGGGGAATTTGAGAATGAGTATTTCTCAAATTTTTGTGATAAAGTTGGTATTACTCATACCTTTTCTTTCCCTCGCGCACCTCATCAAAATGGTGTTGTTGAAAGGAAGAATAGGACGCTAGTAGAATGTGCTCGCACTATGCTTGATGATAGCCAACTTGGCCATCAATTTTGGGCGGAAGCGGTACATACCGCTTGCTACGTGTTTAATAGAATACTTTTGAGGCCCGGCACTAAACAAACTTGTTATGAATTGTTGTTTGGTAGATTGCCTCAAGTTAAACATTTTCGTGTTTTCGGTGCAAAATGTTTTATTAAGAACACGTATGGTAGTTTGGACAAATTTGATCCAAGATCCGATGAGGGGATATTTGTTGGATATTCCTTCCGTAGCAAAGCCTACCGGATATACAACAAACGAACCTCAACGATCGAGGAATCACTTCATGTTTCATTTAATGAAGGTTTTGTCCCTACTAGAATTACTAATGATGATGACTCCATGGATGTCTTACGTGATTCTATTGGTAATTCTAATTCTATTGATTCTATTGATACTAACCCTACTAATGAATCTTTTGAGAATGTTCCTAGTGATCAGGGAATTCCCAAATGGCTTCATACAGTTCGTGACCATCCCCATGAGCAAGTCATTGGCAACATACTTGATAGTGTCAAGACGAGATCTCAAGTCAACTACTTCGCTCATTGTGCCTTTGCCTCTTCAATAGAGCCAAAGAATATTAACGAAGCGTGCGAAGATAGTGCTTAGATCTTAGCCATGGAGGAGGAACTCATTCAATTTGAGAGGAATGAGGTTTGGGAGCTTGTTCCATTGCCTTCGAAGAACCACACCGTTATAGGAACAAAGTGGATTTTCAAGAACAAGACCGACGAAAACCAAATCGTCGTCCGGAACAAAGCTCGGTTAGTAGCTCAAGGCTACCGGCAAGAGGAAGGTATCGATTTCGAAGAATCCTTTGCTCCGGTAGCTAGATTAGAATCTATTAGATTATTGTTATCTTTTGCATGCCATAAAGATTTTAAACTCTTTCAAATGGATGTAAAAAGTGCGTTTTTAAATGGAGATGTTGTTGAGGAAGTTTATGTTTCTCAACCTCCGGGTTTTATAAATGAAAAATTTCCAAATCACGTTTTCAAACTTAAGAAAGCACTTTATGGTTTGAGACAAGCTCCTCGAGCTTGGTATGACCGCCTAAAGTTTGGATTTGGGTTTTAAAATGGGTGAAGTTGATTCGACATTATTTGTTAAGTATTTGAATAATGATATTATTTTAGTTCAAATTTACGTTGATGATATCATTTTCGGTGCTACTAACTTCACTCTTTGCGAAGAGTTTTCTAATGTTATGAAGGATCAATTTGAGATGAGCCACATGGGTGAGCTCAAATATTTCTTAGGTCTCCAAATTCGCCAAATGAACGATGCAATCTTCATCCACCAAACAAAGTACACGGTGGAGTTGCTAAAGCGATTTGGAATGGAGAATGCTTCCGGGAAGAAGACTCCAATGAGCACTACTACACATCTTGATAAGGATTCGGGCGGTAAAGATGTAGACATTCGTCTATATCGAGGTATGATATGTAGTTTATTATATCTTACTGCTAGTAGGCCCGATATTATGTTTGGCGTATGTGTATGTGCTCGTTATCAGTCTCAACCTAAGGAATCTCACTTAATAGCGGTAAAACGTATTTTCCGTTATTTAAGTTACACACTCGACTTCGGATTACTTTATCCAAAGTCTAGCACATATGATTTAATCTCATATAGTGACGCAGATTATGCGGGATGCAAATCCGACAGGAAAAGTACTAGTGGCACTTGCCATTTTATAGGAAATTCTCTTGTCTCTTGGTTTTCCAAGAAGCAGAATTCCGTATCACTTTCAACCACCGAGGCGGAATATATTACCGCCGGTGCTGCGTGTGCTCAGGTTCTTTGCATGAGACACACTCTTAAAGACTTTGGTATAAACTGTGATACATGCCCTATCATGGTGGACAACCAAAGTGCAATATGTCTCTCTAAGAATCTGGTACACCATTCCCGTTCTAAACACATAGATGTCCGTCACCATTTCTTAGATGATCATGTTGCTAAAAAGGACATCATTTTAGTGTACGTTGAAACCCAGAAGCAAATCGCCGATATTTTCACGAAACCACTCAAGGAAGACTCCTTTGTGCGGCTACGTCGAGAATTGGGGATTATGGGTGAATCCGAGCTTTAGGATTCATATTTTCAATAATCTTGCATGATATTAAATTTCTTTATATATGCTCATGCTAGATTAGTTGAGATTTTCTGGATTTTTGGTTAAATTTTCGGAATTTATGCTCGATTTATTCATAAACATCGTATTTAAGATTTTCGATGTTTTATGGGGTAGTATAATGATGTATGAGAGTATTTCGATGTATCGTCCAAGTGCGATTAGGAGAGAACTCAAAATTTCTAAATTTCAAATTTTTGGACTCTCTTAGTCGGTCCAAGTTCATTGGCAGACCGACTAGATTCAGTTCTAGTCGGTCAGTGAATGAAATCAGACCGAATAACTCTTGCTCAAAATTTGGCATCAGTTACTGTTTGCACTTAGTCGGTTCAAGCTCATTGGCCGACCGACTAGATCGTCATCTAGTCGTTCAGCGCATGAACTATGACCGACTAAATGCTCAGGGGCTGCTTTGGTCTTTTCCACTTCCGATCGTTTTTATTCTCTCTGCACCGATTAGATCTCACTCTAATCGGTGCCTATCTCCTCTCAGACCCCCTAACCCCCGAAAACCCCTTCGACTCCCTCACTCTCCTCCGCTGTCTCCGTCGATTTCCGGCCATTTCCGACCAAGCTCTTCTGTCGATCCCTCTCTCTCCTCCTTCTAGGGTATAGCACTCTCTCTCTCTCTCTCTCTCTCTCTCTCTCTCTCTCTCTCTCTCTCTCTCTCGTTTTAGGGTTAGATTTCAATCGATTTCTGTCGTTTGTGTTAGGGTTTGCTCTTAGGGTTTCGACCTAGGTTGTATCCGATTTCATTTGTGTCGATCTAGTTTGATTGCGCGTGTCTCGTCTCGATTATGGCAAAGACACGTATCCCCATCGAACCCTCTCGTCTGTCTCCCATGACAGTCGAGTCGCCTCCTACGGACCCCCCTCAACCCAAACGCCGAGCCAAATCGACCCATCCTTCGTCTTCCTCGCCTCCTCTTAAGAAGAAGAGGACGGCGACCACTAAGCCTAGAGCCACATCTCAACCCAAGCCTAGGAAGCAGACTGTGTCACCAGCCTCATTTCGTGCTCCCACTCCTCCCGGTGCTTCTGATTCCGACACCAAGTATATCCCTGAGTCTGAGCCTACCGATAGGGCTCTTACTCCTCCTCCTAGATCTAGCACTCGTCCATATAATGGGAAGGCTCCCATGCCAGTGGGCGGTATTGATATATCGTTGTGTCGCGATGACCCGTTGTGTCTCGCGGCTTACAACCGTATTGAGCACTGTCCTCTGATATTGGAGCACTTCGTTCAGTTCTCTGATTTCCCTCATTTCGCCGATCTTCTTTCGTACATCGGTCTTCTTGATTATCTTCGCCATGACCCCAAGGCGAACCCTCACCCGTAACCCCGTCTTGTTAAGCTATTCTACGTGAATCGTGTTCGGGGTCAGTATGACGAGACCCATTCCATTGAGACGACTGTCTTGGAGACACCGATTGTCCTCACGGCAGAAATCTTAGGGGATTTGATAGGTGTCTCCTCTTCTGGCCTTCTTCCAGCTGATATCTCTGTGGATGTTATTTCTGATCTTGACCAGACCATGCTTGCCGAGATGTTTTCTGTGATCCCTCCCGCCATGATTGGCGTCCCTTCAAAATCTTTCAAGCCAAACGCATGGGTCTTAAATCTTATCCTGAAGTCGTGCCTCCTTCCGAAGTACGGCTCATCTAGCTTGCCATCCCAGCCATTCCTTAAGCTGATCTACGCTCTCTTCATGGGGAGTGAGATCAATTGGGCTAGGATTATTCTTGATAAGATGGACTCTTTCGAATGTATCCGAAAGTCCACAAAATCTGCTCACATCCCATAATCTGCTCACATCCCATACACTTGCCTTTTGACCCTCGTTTTTCGTCACTTCAAGGTCCCTCTTCCTTCCGATGATGAGCATCCTCTTGGTCCTCCTCTGAATGTGACGGCCGTCAAGAAGTCTCTTGCGGCACTTCGTCACGTTCAGAAGACGACCCCTTCAGCTTCAGCTTCTGCTCCTACTCCTACTCCTACTCTCGCTGAGTTTGCCATCTCTCTGAGACATGTGGAGTCTCGTGTTTCTCGTTCTGAGGTGATGCTAGCTTGCATCTGCTCTCACTTGGGCATTGAGGTTCCTCTGTCTGTTTCTGACGATGAGGAAATGGATGAGGATGAGCTCCAGGAGCTTATTGGATCTGCTGCTCGTGCCCTTGAGGGTACGTCTGCTCGTGCTGCTGCTACTTCTGCTGGTGATCCCGAGAGCACACCTGCTGCCACCATTCCTCCGGTGGACACTTCGTCTGTTGGTGCTCCCGAGACCACTCACGTTGCCACTCTCCCATCAGTTGACACTCCTGCCGTCCCTGAGACCACCACACCTTCTGCAGAGCCTGCTGCTGCTGCGGACCCTGCCTCCACCTCCTGAGCTTGCATTGGAGGACTCTCCCTATGCACATTGGATGATATATTTTGTAGTGAGAGTGTGGGGTAGGATAGCTTGGGTGGTTATGACTTTTGATGTATTTTTTTGATGTTTTGATGATACACTTTTGATGTATTTTGATGTATACATGTTTTGAGATACTTCGATGTATGTTGTGAGATATGTTGTATGATGTGCCCCGATCTGAGGATCGTTTATGTTATTGTTGGCAGATGTATATTTTTGATGTATCCATGTTTTATATATATACATCGTGTTGACATTTACTTCCGTATGCACATTATTTATTTTTGTCCCTGATGTTGACTTCGTCGCCCGACGACTTTCTTGATTAAATAGAAATTCTTTCTATGGAAACATAGAATTGTTTTCCATGCACTAAATTCATCAAGAATGTTGATATTGGAGAGTATGTTCCATAACTCAATACGTGCAATTAATTTGAGTTTTGATGATTTTATTTTTCGATTATCGACTATGGTCTCGTTGGCACGCTTTGATTTACTTCGTATTTTCCTTTGGTGTCATTTGGACCGTGGTCGTATTCTACGACTCCCGTGCTTTTATTTGTAGCCATTGTTGTTGTCGTTGATCTCCTCCCACTCTTTTTGCTAATGCCAAAGGGGGAGAGAATTAATACTGACGATGTGCTAAATGATAATTTAACGCATTTTTCCGAGAATCTAATTTGATATGTTAGATTCAGAGGGAGTTAAGATATAAAAATGGATTTCAAATCCTATATTTTGATAATTGGATTCATATTTTATACTTTCCTCATCTGCTTGATGCGTATGATTATTATTTAATATGGAATTAACGTGTCATCAATGCAGGGGGAGTAAGTAAATTACATTTGAATCATTATTTTTGATTATTATTTATGTTGGTTTGTCATCACCAAAAAGGGGGAGAATGTTGGGTATTGATTCCCCGGATTTGGTTTTGATGATGAACAAACATAAATATCGTGAACTAACTCTTTGTGAGCGCAGTTATGGAGATCGTCGCCAAAATTCTATGAACATCAAAAGCTACGTCTCGAGACTTCTCAAAGCGCGTGATCGTATGCTTGAAGCTTTGTTGAAGCTCAAGGACCATTATTGAATTCAAGAGATTCGGATCGAAGCGATTGAAGACGGTTCGTCAAGTTTTATTTATAGTCTTCTAGCTTCGTTTCGTAGATTGTTAAGCCTTGAGTAGGTCTTACGTTTTAATCTTCATAACGCTCATATCTTAGAGCTAGGATCTTATTAGAAGCCCATAGAATCTTTCCCAAAGCTTAACGCTTCTTATCGCGGCTTCTTGTGCATGTTAGTTGGTTCAAGAAGAAGAACCAACCGACTAGATGGCAATCTAGTCGGTCGACAATCCTTCTTGAACCGACTAGAATGCCTTGTTCAAATTCAGCTCTTTACTGTTTACAGTTAGTCAGTCCAAGAAGGTTCACTGACCGACTAGTTGTGAAACTAGTCGGTTAGGAATCCTTCTTAGACCGACTAGTTGTGTGTACAGTTTTTCAGCCTGAGCTACTGTTTATCATTAGTCGGTCTAAGAACGATTGTCGACCGACTAGTTGAGAAACTAGTCAGTTGGAATTTGTTCTCAGACCGACTAGTTCAACTTGTGTTCAGCCTATTTGTTTTCAACTCTTAGTCGGTCAAAGAACACTCACCGACCGACTAGTTGTGAAACTAGTCGGTTGGCAAGTCTTCTTAGACCAACTAGTTCTCTATTCTCTGAACTTTCTCTTTTGGCTGTTCTTCAGTTAGTCGGTTCATGTTGAATCACCGACCGACTAGTTGAGAAACTAGTCGGTCAGTGATCCTTCTTTGACCGACTAGTCTGCTTCAGAATAGAGCCGTTGGAGCATTAAATGCCACGATTTTTGCTCCCTCTTTCCTCTATCCTATATATACTTGAAGGGCTGCTTTCATAGCATTCAAGGCTGATATTTATTGAAGTTTAGAGAATCAAAGAGAGGCATTAATTCACATTTCCAAGCTCATTCATTTCTCAAGAATCTCTCTCTCACTCTTATTTTCAAAGAGAGATTCACATTGATTGTGAGCCATTCAAGCCAAGAGCTTGATCCAAGGTCACCAACATCTTCCTAGGCCTCCATTGCTGGTCAACATCTTGGAGCTAGGGTTTGGTGCCTTCATCTTCCCCAAAATCCTTCTTGCCTTAAAATCGTAAGTTTTACTCAAGGCATAGGGTTTTGTGGTAAGCATTCCTTATTTCATTTACATTGCTATTGTAAGTGTTTTACTCTCGGTTGTGAGAGTTTGTGTGTGATCCCGGTTTGTGGGAGTCACATTTTCGTTTGTGTATGATTTGATCTTGTAGAGGTTTTCTACAAGTATTTCATAGTGCAAATTTGAGTTAGAGGTTTCTAACTCAAGTATCCGGAGGGGATTCGGGTGTTTGGGACGTAGGATCACCGGGAACAAGTCAGGGAGACTTGGGTGGATCTGAACCCGTTATATCGTCTGTTTGCGATTGCATTTCTTTGTTGTCAATATTTACATTTCCGCATTGTTGGTTAAGTTTGCAAGATAATTAGGAATTATCTTCTTAATTATTTTAAAGTACTATTCCCCCCCCTCTAGTACTTGTGCAGTAGCTACGTAGGGCATTACATAATGTACTTATTTCCTAATACGATTCACATAATAAACTAAAATGTCAATTAACATTATAATAACTGACTTATTATCATAACATTTACTAACTTACGTGCTATAAACTAACATACATACTGAAAACTAACCTACAGATTTCTTTAACAAACTAACATACATCGCCACCTATTATTATACTAATATAATATACAACTTGCATGATGTTTTAACCATACTTACGTGTTTTATGCCGTTGTGTTGAAGGTGTGAGTAGAGGACTTGGGCGGCGGCAACGAAGGAGGTCGGCAGTTTATGGGGTTCTCAGGCAGCCTGGGAAGAGGAGGGCAGCGCAGGCTGGAGGGGCGGCCGGACCCGAGCGACGAGAGGACTGCAGAGCGGTGGTTTGCAGCGTCGGAGTTGGTCAGAATTTGAGGGAGTTACCTGCATCGGGGCTGAGTTCGAAGGAGATGCTGTCGTGAGGAGGGCGCCAGTATGGGACGCGGGTTGGAAGAGCTGCCGAATGGCAGTCGGTGGCGTGAGGAGAGGGCTGAGGGCGGCCTTCGCCATCGGAGGGGGCCCCGACAAGCTCGACCCGGTGGTGACGATGACAAAACGGAGGAGGCGACGTCTTGGTTGCTCGGAGGGCAGCTCTGACGTGGGCTATCGGCACGGGAGAATGTGACCGCCGGAGATAGGAGGGTAGAGGGGAACTGTGAAAGAGAGGGAAGTGAGGGGACTGGGTTTCGAGGTTGTTGGGTTGATGATGAGAGGAAGGAGGCAAGTAGGTTGTGCCTCGCATGAGTTTTTTGTAGGGGGAGGTGATCAGAACATGGAGAGAGGAAGGGGGATGACGTGGGGAGATGGGAGGTTGTATGGTTTCGAAAAAGTAGGGGGGTTTTGCGGCTGAATTGCTTTTGCCCTAGGTTTTAAATTATTATTTGTAGGGAGATGTTAGAGGGAGAGAACGTGAGGGATAGGGTGAAAAGATATGGGGCTGATTTCGTGGGGTTCTGTTAGGATTATTATATAAAAATAATTGATTTGGTTAAAACGTATTTGAATTTTGAACTTCAAAAGATATTTTAATATTAAAATAATGGGAATGTAGCTGGTAGGTCCAACGGCATCCGAAAAATAAAAGGAAAATACCCAGGCGATCGTGACGTCGCGAGGGTCGTGAACACGGGGTCCAGTCACATGCTAGGTCTAAGGAAAACTAATAATAAAAATCAAATACAACAAAATAAACATACGAAGCAAAATTCGTACGGTCGAAAAGTCGACGTTACATCCTACCCACAGTAAGAAAAATTTCACCCTCGGAATTTCTTAGGATTGAGTTCGTTAGACAGATGCTAATAATACTTATACATCTTGTCGTATTTCTACGAGGTAAACTCTAACTTGAAATACTACGAGGTGGTGTAATGAAATTTAGTCAGGAATCCATACAGGTGATGTGGTTAAGATTTAATTCAAATCGGGTTTGGATGGCGATGCACTATCGATGGTCTTAACTATTAGTGGACGAGTAAACATAACTACAGACGACTACTAATGAATTTGCACCAAAGTATTTATGATAAGGATGAGTGGAAAAGTATATACCTATAACTGCAACTCCAAGGTTCTAACATAATGAATGCTAAGCCTGTAACCACAGTCAAGTGTTCCTCAAATGAATCACCTCTACTCTTCTTATCACCAAATGACGCTACAACTATCATCCCATCCTAACACCTAACTATAGACCCAACATTATCGTTTGAATTTCTAGCTCAAAGTTCTCACTTAAAAAATATTCAATATTTTATACAAGACAATCTTACTAGATATCATCAATTAATAACCTCCTTCAAATTTCCTCACTTCTTCACTTATCATTCGTTATTAGAGCAGTAACATTCTCTGTATAGTTCATCTGTAGCCAACGTCTCCAAAATTATTTCTTCCCACATGTCGTCTTATCGATAATATATCATCACATTGATCATTGCACAACCTAACCTTGTAGCACTTAAAATTTTATATCCTCCAACTCTAATCGGGCTATCAATATAATGATGCTCTACCAAATACTAATATAAGACCACAAGTACAAATATGCCTATTATACATCACCATTTACCATCAACAATTTTTCTGCTCACAACTCCTTCATCGTGACAACTCATAAATTTATTCACCAAGATTAACAAACTACCAAATCACCTCTTGCCATTACCCAATATATCTTATTCCAAATAATTCTAAATCTGTCTACATAATCATCCATTCGTGTCAACACATCGTATCTTTTCTAATATCTTTATCACTCTGCCTGAATAATCAAGCCTTGTTACTCTAAATACTCTACTCACGTTCATGATCACCATAACTCATACTATACTTTCATAATTACATCTTAGCTGACACTAACCTGAAATTCAAATCTGTATTGTACCCATCCTCTTGTGTACAATTCATTCACCAAGAATACCCTATGATTCCGTTACGCATGGGTATTATCCAAATATCAAATATAGGTTGGAACACATCATTCTGTTTATCCCCTTATAAATGGAATAATCTAATTTCCTTGTGTCCACAATCAACTAACCACAACTACGCCTTATATCATCTCACTTTATGCCTATCGGTAATCATAATCCTTTAACAATAATAGTCAAACAATATAACAATAATGAAATTAACACCTCTGAAGAGGGAAAGGAAGAAGAAACCATTTAAGGCATATAACATATTTTAAAACGTGTGGGGAAACGTGTAGAGCTGTTGTACTAGATGGGGAAAAGTAGGGGGTTAGGATCCTTATGAATTTTTTCGAAATATTAAGGATTTGCTTATTAAAAACGATTTGATTTCATCCCAATTTCAAAATTCGAATTCAAGAATATTTAATATATAATAATAGGGATTTATTTTGATTGAGTGACACAAAATAGTTACGAATAATTAAGCAGGCGAATGGAAGATATGTGTAAAATGTAACAATATCCTTAGAGATAATTAATATATAAAAATTGCGAGAAGATGGTGTAAAAAAATAGTAAGTAGATGGTAAAGTTGAGATAGGAAAAGTGATTAGTCAGGTAGTAACAAGAGTAATATATACATGAGCATGTCGAAGTAGTAACCGTTTTGCAAATGGGAAAATTTGTACAAAAATTTTGAAGTATGAATACGATGAATATAAAACTGACACACTAGAAAAGTTGAAGTTCTATTTAGTATATAAAAATATTTAAAAGTATGTATAATAAGTTGTTTGAAATAAGTTTAGTAGTATAGTAAGAAAAGTAATGATATATTGATTTATTGAAATAGAAATAAGGTTTAAAATGAAGTTCATTATATGAAGAAAGTAGAGTAGATATACGAAATTATGTGAAATGGAAGTACGGATGATATAGGTTAGAAAATCGCTACGAGATAGTAACTAAAGATTTTGTCAAGAGTGTTTCATAATCAAGATTGAGTTTGAGTCAACTAAAGGGTACAAGATCTTGGTAGATACTAAAGATTTTCAAAGAAATTAAACTGGGCGAGGGATTCAATAAAGGAAGATCGAAGCTACTTTTTAAGAATCAGGATATGCAATGTGAAAGATTCAAAAGGTTAATGACGGCTGACATGAGAGGATCACATGAATCGAGGGCACTTAAATGAATTGAATGATCAAAACATAGATACGACTAGGAGATAACTTAGTGAATTTGCTCCGATGGAATTCTACAGTCATTAACATAGAAGTGTAAGTATTAGGAATAATAAAATCAAGGGCATGATTATTGGGTCGACTAACGATTAGGAAAAATTGGTTCTAAGATTTTCTAATGAACTAGACTTTGATAGAGAATTCAAGGAAAGTGTCCCTAGAAAATCAAGATTATAATTTCATCTAAAGCACAGACCTAAAACGTCCTCCAGAATACGCCTTCGAAGTCTCTAACCATCGCATGCTTCTCAGGTTCGACTTGTACGGATGCGACGATCACTACGTTCTGTTTGGCGCGAAATTTGATAGGCCCAAGCGAACGACTAAATAAAACTCCGGAATCAAAGATGGTCAGGGCATGATGAGAACTACCAGGGTAACTCCTAAGATGATTACACTAATCCTTAGCAAATGTATCTAACTAAAAAACACGGGTGTCTAACTAAATCTTCCTACAATCCTGGTCTAATGAGTTTCCCTATCATGTTGAGACAAGATACTCGAGTAAATTCCGTGTACGAGGTAATTCTAGACGTTTTGGCTAATGATAGTATTTCTATTGTTCGAAAGTTTACAATTGCATGACCTGCATGGGCCACCACTAAAACCTGTCACGCCTCGCTTCCCAAAATAACGGAAGCAAGAATGAGACGAAGGTCCGCATGGGCTGGAGCTGTAAAGCTCAAGCCCACTAAGCATCTACGATAACAACACGTAGCAGATTCTTGCATGCATTTCAGAACAATAAAAATAACATTTCATTGATTTATAGCCACATCCAGAGTTCGTACTTGAAATAAAATGACAAGGCCTCAGCATGGCCAAAAGAACTACAACCAGGTACTATCCTACTACAAGGGTACTAAAGTAAAACTAAAAGGAAAGCAGCAACAACACAACCTCAAGTCCTCCACTGGGAGCGACCCTTAGTCAACGAACTCCTGGCTTACCAGGTCAGCTGCTCGAACAAGTCCTCCTTGTCCAGGTACTCTGTCTAAGTACCTGACGTACAAACAGCCAAGAGAAAAGAAGTTGTACGTCAGGCAGAATCTACAAGTGAAGGGTAAGAACGACTCTACTGCAAGGTGCATGGAATTTAAAGATAGATATTTAAGTGCTGTTTACATGGCAGATTATATGATGCAACAGCATGGCATTTATATAGCATGACAAAAGTAAAGACATTGCAAGAAAAGTAAACGTGGCATGGCAATGGCCGTAACGTGTGCTACCGGCCACAAGACAAGACAAGACCGTGTGTGTCACGAAGGGTTCATGCCTTACGATTAAAGGGGGATCAAACCCTCTAAACCGTGGGACCGCTCAACCCTACCCCAACCCTAGTGCACCATAGAAGTCCGTAGAAGGGATCACTCACTCTGCTAGGTGAGTGCCCTATTACCCGCAGGTTATCCATACAAGGGGTCACTCACTCTACTAGGTGAGTGTCCTATTACCCGTAGGTTATCCATACAAGGGGTCACTCACTCTGCTAGGTGAGTGCCCTATTACCTGCATGTTATCCATACATGACAATTTAAGAATGGAGTTACGTGACAAGACAAATATGGTGCATGTCCGTTTTAAGGGATGTATCAACATGGTAATTATAGTAAATGGTGCCTTGACTTCGTCGTCAAGTCTAGGCTGTCGTGAGGGTGTCCCAGACGCTATCATTTTATGTCTGGTTCTCTTGTTCGTACATTTACAAATTAAAGAAAGTAATGGCCTAAACGTGGCCGTAACTGTGCAAGTGAACACACTTGCCTGTTTTGATGAACTTGGTGTCGTTGGAATCATAAGAATGACACGGACGTATTTGCGTCAATAGGTTCACGATGTTAAGCTGTAGGGTTTAACCCGGATGATAAAACTAATGTCACAACTAATACCATTATAGGACTAATGTATATATACAAGACAATTATAAACTAATATACTTTAATCTGTGTTTATAACAGAACTAACATCATAAGCTAATGTACTTATTTCCTAACATGGTTCACATAATAAACTAAAATGTCAATTAACATTATAATAACTGACTTATTATCATAACATTTACTAACTTACGTGCTATAAACTAACATACATACTGAAAACTAACATACAGATTTCTTTAACAAACTAACATACATCACCACCTAATATTATACTAATATAATATACAACTTGCAAGCTGTTTTAACCATACTTATGTGTTTTATGCCGTTGTGTTGAAGGTGTGAGTAGAGGACTTGGGTGGCGACAACGAAGGAGGTCGGTAGTTTATGGGGTTCTCAGGCAGCCTGGGAAGAGGAGGGCAGCTGAAGCCCCCGGCGGTGCGTGCTAGATGTGTGCAATGATACGAACGGGGGCGTGAGATTTAAATATTTGTAACCGCAAGCGCACGGTGTTGTAGTGTGGCTTGGGGGTCGAACTCAGGGAGGCGTGGATGTGCTTGTGTCAAAGAGGATCAAAATCATCCCATGGGCGAGCTAGCCCGGATTGAATGATGGGTAGTCACGGTAAATAGAATGCAAGGTATAGACAATAGAAAGAAAAAACCCAGGACTTTGGTTTCCACCCTATCGAGCGACTCTCGCCGATACGGCCTACGGGTAGGATAGCGATCGGAATTAGGGTCTAATGGTGAGACGTTGCCTCTAAGAGTGGTACCAGCATCCCATGGGCCCGATATTCCGGTCGGTGCCCAGGATGATACGCCGGACTTCCCGGGTTCGATCAGTGGACACTCCCGTGTCCATTAACACTGATTGACTCCGGGAGCACTAAGCTCGCAACGATAACTCCCAATGTCTCGTCCTGCCGCTCCCGCGCGCTAGGATTTGACGTCTACGCTAAGGGCGTGAGCTATGGCTAGGGGGTCAACCGCCAAGTTTATTCCCCCTTGGCCCGACGGTCAAAGGCGGTCTTTTTCCCGCCGATGACAATAAAACACCACGCGTAACCGTTAGATTCCTAGTCCATATCGATTTCCTAGCCCTATGGATGCATCGAGGAGAACCCACGAAGGGGTTTCCGCAAAAATCCCGGATTCGGGAACTACTCACACATATTTAGGAAAAAGCGATCTAAACAGAAATCGACCATAAAAAATCATGATCCGACAATAGAAATGCAATGGTAGTAAAGCAATTAAGATAATACTAAAGTTTCACAAAGATCTGAAAACTTACAAAAACTGGGAAATTACAGCCGTCACAAAATGAAGAAAACAGCAAAAAATAATCAGCTCCCGTTTCTGGAAAACCTAGGGTTCTATATATAGAAAACGACATCACCCGATCGGTTGACAAGTCAACCGGTCGGGTGATCAGAACCAAACTTCGGCAGCGAGATGCGGGACTTCACCCGGTCAGGATGAACCGGTCGGTTGACATATGAATGTGACCGGTTGGATCTTGGTGCCGTCGGGTGAGGAGGCCGGTTGAGCTGACTGTGTCTTGGCTTTTGAAATTCAGCTATAGGTGAACCGATCGGGTGAAGGTCACCCGATCGGTTGGCAATCAGCTTCGAATTCCAGAGACTTTGGGCTTTTCACCCTGTCATTGAACCGACCGGGTGACTTCTTGTGAGCTCCAAGCGGCGTCTGGGTGGTGCACGCGTGCATCACCCGATCGGTTGAAGATGACCAACCGACCGGGTGAGGGGCAGAAATATGCTATCTTCGTCGTTTGACCCCCTGGATCACATGTGACTCCTCCCGTTGGTCTGGGGACTTGCGATATCATCGTTTTATGCCCCATATGCCAGTAAACTCCTGAAAAATACAGAAAACACGGAAAAGTGAAAGAAAACAAGAAAACACGAGAAAACGAATATAAGACGGCGGTAAAATACGGAAAAACACGGAAGAAAACGTGCGCAAATATATGAAATATAAACGCACGTCAGCAGCGTAGGCTGGAGGGGGCGGTCGGACCCGAGCGACAAGAGGACGGCAGAGCGGTGGTCTGCAGTGTCGGAGTTGGTCGAAACTTGAGGGAGTTGCCGGCATCGGGGCTGAGTTCAAAGGAGATGATGTCGTGAGGAGGGCGCCGGTAGGGGACGCGGGCTGGAAGAGCTTCCAAACGACAGTCGGTGGCGAGAGGAGATGGCTAAGGGCGGCCTTTGTCATCAGAGGGGGCCCCCGACGAGCTCGACCCGGCAGTGACAGTGACAGTGACAAAACGGAGGAGGCGGCGGCTTGGTTGCTTGGAGGGCAGCTCCGACGTGGGCTGTCGGCGTGGGAGAATGTGACCGCTGGAGATGGGAGGGTGGAGGGGAACTGCGAGAGAGAGGGAAGTGAGGGGACTGGATTTCGAGGTTGTTGGTTTGATGATGAGAGGAAGGAGGCAAGTAGGCTGTGCCTTGCATGAGTTTTTTGTAGGGGGAGGTGATCAGAACGTGGAGAGAGGAAGGGGGATGACGTGGGGAGATGGGAGGTTGTACGATTTGGAAAAAGTAGGGGGGTTTTGCGGCTGAATTGCTTTTGCCCTCGGTTTTAGATTATTTGTTGTAGGGAGAGGTTAGAGAGAGAGAGAACGTGAGGGATAGGGTGAAAAGATATGTGGCAGATTTCGTGGGGTTCTGTTAGGATTATTAAATAAAAATATTTGATTTGGTTAAAACATATTTGAATTTTGAACTTCAAAAGATATTATAATATTAAAATAATGGGAATGTAGCGGGTAGGTTCAACGGCATCCGAAAAATAAAAGGAAAATACCCGGGCGATCGTGACGTCGCGAGGGTCGTGAACACGGGGTCCGGTCACGTGCTAGGTCTAAGGAAAACTAATAATAAAAATCAAATACGACAAAATACACATACGAAGAAAAATATGTACGGTCGAAAAGTGGTCGTTACATAACTCTTAAAAAGATGTGTTCACTTATCCTTGATCGTAATGGATTGCTTGTATAGAATATAAGAGAGCAAGGATATGATGGGGCTAGTAATATGTGGGGTGCATGGAGTGGGTTACAAAGTTTATTTTTACAATAATGTACATATGCATACTAAACTGTCAATGTGATGATATGCAAGATGGTCCTTTGACTTGAGGCCATTGTATAAGCCTGTGTATGAATGGTGTCACTTAGATCTTTGGCCTAGCTTCGTGGCAAGGATTGCTGAAAAGGCTTAGCTTGGGTGACACTTGAAGCGTACGAGGAGAGCAGTGCCTAAGTGAGGGTTTGTCACTCCCGTATGTGGGAAGTTAGTGTCGTGGAATCAGTACGGCCCTTAGCAAAATCATTAGCTAAGGTGTGTTGGATATGATCTAACAAAGACAAGCTAAGATCGAACAATGATGATCGAGCGCGAAGTTATTAGGGGTTGACATTCAACTATACCCTAGGATTTGCAACGATATAATGTTGACGAATAGATTAAAACTGTCACGCACCGTTCTCTGAAATATGCGCAAATGCATACATTCCCGGGTAATCGTATAGAACAAAAAGAGACAAGGTCGCGGTAGTATTTAGACCCAAGGCTTTGACCCCTTGACTCTAAATACTACTAAGCTAAATCGTGATTAGTTAAAAGTTTTTCACACATACCACTGTGACAGCTGGAATAGTACATACAAAAGAAAATATAAATGCTCCAACACTGATATCCATAGATGCAACATTTAGATTACAAAATTTTTATATACATTAAGTTAAGGATACATAGAACACACATCAGCTGTACAAGCACAAAAAAGGGGATAACAAAGGGAATTCCCCAAACCTACAAGAAGAACAATGTCCACACACCGAGTAAAGCTTACTCCCTAGACTACCCCTGTGAACTCAGCTCCACGAAATCGCCCTCTGAGGGCTTCACCTCTAGCTCGAAACTTGGAGTAAACTTTTGGATCGGATCCTACTGTGCCATCTCAGATTCTAACCCTGTTGATAAAGGGGGAGGGACACGTCAATGCGTGCACAGTAGGAATTCTAATAATCCTAGGTAATATGCCAGTCTCAAATTTGGTTCTACCTTACGAAGGGTCAAGCTACACATGATATTAAGGACAATAAATTTAATTGCATAATTTAAAAGCACACATCTACAGGCATATTACTGGCATAGAAGAAAAACACTATAGGAATAATAATAATAAATGCATGGTACTAAGCATAATCAGGATATATTGCCAGGAATAATAAGAAAAGCAGACTTGCAACAATTTCAACATTACAGATGAACATTTAGATGATTCAATTATGATTTGAATTTGGAAACTCAAGTAAAACGTATGACATAAGGCACTGAACTTCACCCATGGTGGGTGAAAAATATGGGACCCTGCTAGTGGAACACGAGCACTGATCATTTTAACGGGACCTCTCGTAACTCCCCCTACCGGGAGTGAGAATGGGGTGTTATTTCAATTACCTCATGGTGTATCACGAGTACACTAAGGGTCTCTCCAACTTTGCCCAACTCCCCCCTGCCCAGAGTGCGAGTGAGATACATACCCAGTCCAGTCCTTAAGCATACATTTTACACTTGTTATCCCCCAAACCCAATGTCTGAAATCCTCACCCACCTCAGGGTAGACCGAGTCTTCCAGGTTGTTTATTACACTCAATATCCTCACTCTTAACATAAAACAAATTCACAATTTCATTCATTTTCCACAGTATCATTTACCGCATTCACATCTTTTATTTCTCATCATTTTTCCTTGTCGTGATTTAGCAACAAACATCACATTACTCTTTTGTACCAATTTCATCACGATGCTCCATTCATCACATAATGATATTAATAACAATCCACATATGATGGTAACATAGTTATAGTGTAATGAATATCAATATAGCAAGATCATGGCTAATGACAACATTGATAACAATAACACATGGAGTATGCTTCACATGAAAACCTACTCCATGAGCTTAGTCACAACATGGAGCATGGCATAAACATAATAAGCTACTAACATAATGAAATACTAACATGTAACCAAATGGAGCTATTAGCATGAATTAATAGTGACATCAACATTAACATGAACTAATATGAACCAACATATTCATGAGCATAGACATTATCTTTAAACTTAACATGGCATGATATATTAAAGGGCACATTAGTAGCATATTAGTATGGAAATGATTTTTAAGCTCAACATCGGAAACATGAACATATGACATTGGTGGCACAACATACTAATATGAGCATTGAAAACATATTAGCTTACTAGTCTTAATTTAAGAACATGAGCATAAACATATGGATATCAAAATCATACTAATTGAGCTTATTTGAGTTAACATGAACACTAGTACTAGAGCATGAGAGCAAGGAAATTATTGCAACATGGACATTGTGTAATTGCTACAACATTTTTATGTTACAAATTTGCATAATGAAGCTAATGAAGCTAATGCATGTGACATCCTAGTAATCTTAACATATGCTACAACTTAACATAATTTGACATGCTCCAAGTTCAACCATCACAACATACTAATAAGTGTACATGCTACAAATTGAATTCTAGCATGTGAGACATACTACTAATCTTAACATTAATCATTTACCCTTTTGGCAAGAACAAAATTAGAATCTCATTTCTTTTTCCATAGCCTAATTATCATAATAAATTCCTACACAAATTTGAGAATGACATATTAACTAAAATGCTAGAATCCTACCTTATATACTCCACCTTCTTCAAGCTCTAGCTTTTCCTACTCCAGGTTCTCCAAATCCTTCTTCTCCAAATCCTTCTTCTCTTGCAATTTCTCCTTCTTTCAAGCTCCTTCAAATTCCAAGTGAAGAGGGTGAATTTGTGGGTGTAGTGGGTCAATAGGAGGAGGATTCAGTGGTGGTGTTGGTGGTGGGAGAGGAGGAGCAAGAGGAGAGGAAGAGGGCAAGGGGTGGTTTGGCCCTAGCAAGGGCAGAGAGAGGGGAAGATGAAAACAATTTTGGGATTTTTGGTTTCGCTTTTTCATTTTCATTTTCTTCCCTTTTCTTTTTTTTTCTTTTCTCTTTTTAAAATCCTCATCATCCTCTTCATCAGCCTAATTAAACAAGAGGTTGCCATGTGTGTGTGTGTGTGTGTGTGTGTGTGTGTGGGTGGGTGGGTGGGCATGAAGAGAATAAAGAGTGTTAAGCTTATAACACCTAGTGTGGTGAGGTGTCACTCCTAGGAATTTTGAAAAAAAATTATTTTTTTGAAAACATAAATACACCCATTATACCACATACAATACCATATACTATGTATTACATTAAATACTATCATTTATCATGCCAATCATGATTTGAAAATATTTAAAAATATGTTTATTGTTATAATAATTTTAGAAAAATTATGAAAAAATACCCAAAAATACATAGATATGTACACGTATAAATATGATTGGAAATACCTACATAATATGCCGTTTATTTGGGAATAGGGTATTACAAAAACTGTGTAATTCATCACTGACATAGCCAAGTGTAGTCCCGACAATGTTTATGTCAAGGGACAGACCACGTACGATGATACCGAACCAGAGACATCATCTGCTGCTCGCGGTTATTGTCGTCGGGGCTATGAGTCTCATATATAGTAGGATCATGCTGTAGGGTCTCACACAGGCTCGTCCAAGTAATAAGAGGAACATACATATGATGCATGGGAATTAATATGGTCGCAATTAGTTGCGAAGAGGATTTCGGTCACATATGATGTGACGCAAAAATCAAGCCTGGAAAAAACATGAAAATGCCCAAACTGGGGGTTCGGGAATGTCCCCGACCCATCTGTGTTAGCTGTGTTTATCTTGGGCTAAAACAAAAAAAAATCAACAGCAAACATGTCTGCCTAGCGCGACAGGCTGGGTAGAGCCCAGGTGCTGGTCGCCTGGGCCCAAGCCTAGGGCTAGCCCAGTTGCGGATCGGGTATGGGTTTGTCCAGCAGGCGGGTGCCCAACCTGCAGGTGGGCCCCACTAGTGGGGCCCACAGTAGAATCTGGTGAATTTTGAGGATTCGTTTGAGGGGTCAAACGACCTCAGAATTGAGCGTCATTTGTTTCTATGTGATCTTCGTTTAATGCTCTTCAAAATGATATATCATTTTGATTCTGAAGCTTAATAGAGAGGAAGAATTAATTGCTCAAAATTTGGTCCTCGAAAGGGGGACACAATTTGAGTCAATTTGAATTCTAGTTTTTAGTGCCACATCGGATGTGATACTCCTCTAAAGACTCAGCTCCCCCTATAAATAGGGAGCCCCTCTTCCTTCTAAAGTTACACTAAGCCTAGATCAAGGGAGCTCACCCTAAATTGAAGTGAGCAAACCTAGATCTAAAGGCGACCAAATTTTTCCTTATTTTCATCTTTGCTTCCTTTAATGTTCTAGCAAGACTTGAAGAAAGTTCGGATCAAATCCAAAGCTTGGAGAAATGATTTGGCCAAATTGAAACTTTCTGGAGCAAGTGGTCACCTCATGACAAAGGTGTTGGATCGCTTCGGGGCGTCATCCTAAAGAAGAGTTTTTACGACTACAAAAACTGAGGTATGTTTTATTTTAGCAGAAATTATTTTAGATTTATCTAGGCGAGATCGGTTCGCCCTTCTCCCTATATAGTAAAAGATCATTCAAAGGAGCAATTTTTCTGTAGGGCATTTTTCATAAAAGTGTTTTATGTTTTCATTTTTCTTCGTCTGATGCTTCCACGTCTGCTAAGCCTTGGTCTAGACAATTAAATATCCATATGGAAGCTTGCTCAAAACCCAACAGTGCTATTACAGCAAAGTTTTACCTAGGATCTATTTTATTTTCTGCTATTCATAAACATGTGTGCAGACGGTGTTTGTATTACTATTGTGGCATGTGAGCTCTCTAGGTCTATTTTTTAATTATGTAATTTGTAGCGCCTGCGCACACTAATTTTATGTAATTAATTTTTAGCCTCTTTTGTATTTATTATTTTTCCAAGGGGATGCCCTTGTGTAAATGTATAATAAATTTAGGAGGCGAAGCTACCTGAAGATTGCTAATGGCAGGAGATCCATGGAGTTGAGATGTGCCAAAAAGGCACTTTGCAAGGTGTTGCTAGGTGGTGGCCATCCTACTTGAAGCATGGAGTTTCCTTATATTATTGGGGTATACTAGAGGGCTTACATGTATTCTGTGATGTTTGTAATTTAATTCATGCGATGGTTAAATTACTATGCTTTTTCGGATTTCATGAAATGACATATAATTTGAAATTGCAAAGGTCTTACCACCGCTCTGCCCTAGTTAGCTAACCTATGGTGATGACAAGGTCACATGGCCTTGTGCAATAATTATATGTGCTTTTGGTTTTTCGAAAATTAGACTTCCTTTATGTTATATGATAACTGCGTGGGACATTGGTGCTGTGATGATAGTTGATTCTTGAAAATGTTAGTTTTTTAGGAATTTCCTAAAATTAGGGTTAACTAATTCGAAAGAACCCATAAACATATCAATGAAGCATAATGTTGATAATCGGTGTTCTTAAGGTATCCGTGAGCCGGTGTCTAGAATCGTTTGGTGTCTAGGCTTGGATCACCCTAGTATGACTCGCCCTTGCTAGGGATAAGTGATCCAACCTGGCCAAACCTGCCTGGCAGTATTCAACTGGATCAATCTAGAACTCCAATTATCAATAATGCAGGCACTGATTATATTAGTCAATTACGTTTAAAATCCTTTTCAGGATTAGCCGTAGCCCTCCTTGCTTTTGGAGATTGGCAACTGGGGATTCCTGTTATAGTTATTGGGCAAACCCAAGCCATGGCATGGTTAACTTTTGGGAACCAATTCCATTATACAAATTTAAAAATAACGAACTCATGCTAAATTTGGTGTTCTAATCTTTGCAGAAATGTCGTCTACACTTAAGCTCATCTTAGAAATAGGCTCACTGGTAAAATTTATAAAGACTGGCTTAGAAATATCATGCTCGCACTATCTTTTGAAAGACTTAGCTATGTCCTCAAAGACTATGTACTTGATGAACCACCTAAGGGCTAAAGCTGAGATTGTGGAATCTTATAAGCAATGGCTCCCGAATGATGAAAAGCTCTATGCCTCACTCTGGCCTCTATGGACAATGAGCTCCAAAGACGGCATGGACATATGAATGTTCGTAGAATTTTTCTAAATACAAAATAGTTGTATGGAAAATCATCTTGGGCCGTAAGGTTCGAGGCTTCGTGTAAATTGTTTAACACGATGGTGAGTTGGGGCACCGTCTAAGATCATATACTAAATATGATTGTGTACATTGAGGATCTTACAGAGCTTAGTTTCATCTTGGACCATGATTCGTCTACGTACTTGGTCCTTAATTCTCTTACCCCAAAGTTTTTCACGTTCATAAGTATTTTTATTATGAACAAGAATGAGGTTGAACTTTCTGAACTCCTCAACATGCTTCGACAGTTTGAGGAAGGCTTGAAGGATAAGTATCCAGCCTTGGTTGTCAGCTCTTCTTCTTCCTCCAAGCCCAAGGGCTTAAGAAAGAAGAAGAAGGCCCTTCAACCAAAGAAGGCAATCGAGAAGGGTAAGTGAAAGGTGGTAAAAGGAGGGTCGGCTGAGGCAGAGTGCTATTTATACCATAAGAAAGGGCAATAGAGGATGAACTGCAAGATATTCCTGGAGCAAAAGAAGAAGGGACATATTGATGCCTCAACTTTAGGAATAATTGCTATACGAAGAATAATTCTTTTCATGACTTCAAGGTATATGATACCAGTGTCGTTTTCTCACATCTATAATTGGTTACATGAGCTAAGAAAGAATAGAAGGCCTAAAAGGAAGAGGACGATCTCAACGTCAGCAACAGAGCAAGCGTTGCTACTGGGGCCGCAGGAGACGTCTATACACCTTGGCAAGCATCACCATTTGCTTTTGAAGCAATATTATGTTCCCAAATTTTACATGCAATGTAATCTCCATCTTACGGAAATATATTTACTATCAAAAAAAGTTATGAACTTATTTCTTTAATGGTAAGTTTGCATGAATTTGGGATTATGGTGTATATACTTTGAATGACAATGATGTATTAAGTGTAAATACTTGAAAATGCAAAGAAACAAATGAAACCTATTCTGACATAGTAGACTAGGTCATATCAAAGAGAAAGACTTGCGAGTTACATAAAGAGTGGTATTTAGACTTCTCGGATTATGGGTTATACGACACTTGCAAGTCTTGCCTAAAAGATAAGATGACCAAAAATTCTTTTGTATAATAAAGGGAAAGAGTTGGGGAACTCTTGGGTCTCATACATTTGGATGTATGTGGACACTCGTCTACATTAGCCAAAAAGGAATATTCTATTACATTCATTAAAAGATCCCTGTAATGATGGACATGTGTTCTTAGGGGTGGCAAAATGAATCTAACCCAACCAAACCCGAACCTGGCCTCTTTAACCGGGTATGGATAAGGGCCAATCCGGGTCAGGTAGGATCCAGGTTGACCAGACCAGCCCCGAATAAATTCCGGGTCGGGTATAGGTTTGGCATGTCAGCCCGGATGACCCGAATTCAACCTGGTTTACTTTCTCTCTCTATATATAAATTTATATAATAACTTCAACACAGTTGCAAGGGGAGTTGTGTTTATACGGTTTGAATTATTGTCCTCTTCTTTAAGAGGTCTTGGATTCAATTCCCTTTACCTACAACTTTTTAGTTAATTTTATTACTTTCATTAATTAAATGGTAAAGTTAATTATACTTTCTCGATGTCATCAATGCGGTTTAAACGACGAGCTGCTGGAAATTATGCAACACTTAATAAATTGCATGTGTCTCTTAATAAATAGCCAGACATCGAAAAAGGAGCAGTTGCGTGTAATTCAAATCTTAACCTGACGGGTCAACCCAAACCCAAACCGGGTAGTTTCCGAGTCACCCGAACCCAAACCAAATTCAATCCAGGTTAGGTTAGGGTTTACCCCTATCCGGGTCGGGTTAAATCTGACCCGACCCGAACCCGACCCCACCCAACCAGTTTTCCACCCCTACATGTTCTTAAAGAAACACAAGTCCAATGATTTTAAGTGGTTTAAAGAATGTTGTAACACGATGGTAAAGTATTAAAAATCCTTCGATTCAGTCGAGGAGGAAAATAATTGAGCCATGAATGTTTGCATATTTAAGAGAATGTGATTCTCTGTCAGGTCACACATGGAATCACACATTGTTTAAAATGGTGCAAATCATGAAGAGTGACGCTGAATTACCAACCTCTATCTAGGGCCATGCATTAGAACTTCTGTCTAAAACCCAATATGTGTCGGAACCAGTGGGAGAGGCAGAACCGATATTTCAAAAGCAGACATTAGGAAGTCTAACATGATTCCTGGAGCCTCTAAGAAGTAGTATGGTTTTCTCGTAGACAGAAGGGTCGATAATGGCCTCATGGTTGATGATGACGGTGTTAGCTTCCTGGAAGCCATTCAGAGTAGAGACCTTAAAACATGGTTTGATGCAATAAAATCCGAAATGGATTTCATGCACATTAATAAGGTATGGACCTTAGTAAACGTGCCCAAGGAAAATGTTCATGTTGGCTGCAGATGGGTCTTCAAGGAAAAAGACCGGTGTAGATGGAAAAGATAGAAACATGCAAAGCTAAGCTGGTTGCAAAAAGTTCTCACCAGTAAGCCATGCACAAGTCTATCCAGATTATACCAGCTATCATTTATGACTACGAAATTTGGCGAAAGGATGTAAATGTTATATGACTCAGTCAAAAGGTCTCGAGGTCAGAAGGAGCGAAAGGAAAGCGTGTAGATTGCATAAAACCATTAGCAATTCTTAAGTCACCCTTGTATTGTATGTGGATGATGTGAATTTTGATGAGGAATAAAAATTGAGATGTTTAACCCTATCAAAAGGATGACTATCGAATAAATTCTCTATAAAGGACTTGGGAGAAGCATTGCTTACACCCGGTGTAAAATAAATCTATAGTGATAGATTTAACAGAATGCTAAGTCTCTTCCAGTCATAGTACAAATAGACACCAGGCTAAAGTGGTTTAACATGGCAAGGATGGTTTCATATCTGTCATCATGATATAACTCTTTCAAGGAGATGTCTTCAATGACTAACTTGGAAAGGGATTATGAAAGTGATCCTTTGTGCTTCGACAACTGGATCTATCATGTATAATGTGATACATACTAGACCAGATATCGCTTTTGCACCCAGTGCAGTATGTTGATAGCAGTCTGACTTTGGAGAAAGACGCTGAAAGCAGTTAATACAAATCTCAAGTTCTTGTGAAGGACTAGAGATTTGGTCAAGGAATTGAGGCTGCAAAGATATTCTTCGTAGATATCACTTCATGTGTGATATAGAATCGAAGAAGGATATAGAACTCATGTGTGTCTCTGATGAAGGCAAATTTAGCAGATCTATTCACGAAGGCTCTATCACATGATCGTCTAGAGAGACTCATGTGTAAAAATAGTATGTGATACCAGGATAATTGGGCCTGAGTGTAAGTGGGAGATGTAGGGAAATGTGTGTCCGCAAGGCCAATTATCTATAATTAGGACATCTTGTTCAAAATGATAGTATGCTATCTGGTAATGTTTATCTGAGTATAATCATAATGTCTATTTGCATTTTATACTTAGATAAAGTTCTGAGACTTAGTGCGAGGTCAAACATGTATCGAGATGATGACCACGATCATGGAGAAATGTTTCGACCACTAGGAGCATAAGTCTAAAACTATTCGTAGTCATATATGCATTAAGAAAGGACACCGATGCATCAGATATACTATTGTGTGCTCTGTCTTTACCAAGTGTTGGTGGCGATGATCTCATGATCGTTTGATTTAGACATAGGTTCTCATTAGATAATGAGTTTACTGAATGACCTAACAAGAGCTGCTACATGGATAGCGCATATTAAACTTTCAATGGTAGCTCTCAAGTGATGATAGGCAAGCTGGTCCTTTAACTTAAGACCTTTGTACCAGCCTGTGCGTGAATGGTGTCACTTAGATCTCTGACCTAGCTTCGAGGCAGTGCCTGCTGAAAGGCCTTAGGTTGGGTGACACTTGAAGCATACAAGGAGAGTTGATCGTCCCTAAGCATGACAAGAAATGGAAAACGGGGAGAAATTTGCTAAGAGATTTGAAGATCACCTTCTCAAATGAATCACGCATGCAAAACACACATACGATACAATTAGATTGCAATCCCTGCATGCATAGCTATATCAATTTAATATGGCATATGACTCCCAAATATGTTCATCTTCAACACGACTTCAAGTTTAACACACACCTACATAAAAAAGACTAGGTCCGTGAATAATCTCCTAATAGGCTAAGATTGATAGAGTTCAACCATTGCCCTACACTAACGAAGGCAAGAACCCAATAGTGTGGCGTAGGGCCTCAACTCTCTAGGGTTGGTCGTGCCAAGCTAGTATATCATAAGACATGGTGATAGACATGCTCGAAATAATATAAACACATTTTTTTGAAGATAAATGGGACCTATGTGATTCATATAGCAGGATTTTGGCCAATGACTCCCAACTCGGGGGAATCTAGGGCATTCTGATAAGATGGACCCATTGGGCCTACTCTCTCAAATCACCTAAGGCCAATTATTCATGTTTAGTGCACCCTTCCAAATCTCATTGGTCGACACGAATGTCCAATGCTTCCTGAGGCACAGAGATCCAGCTACTAAGTGAGATAGGGAGAACGATGCACTTATTCCAATGTTTTTTCATCATATTTTTCTCTTTCATTCTTTTTTCCTCCTTTTTTAATGCATACCAATCATACATGTCTAAGGAGTAACTATACTATTCCACTGTCAAATCTTATTAAGCTTAGGCTTACTTTACACGATTGAGGAAACCTAAGCTCGTGCATTCCAATGGTAGAAATAAACAATCACTCTCGCCTATAGAAAAACAAAATGGAAACTAGTGTTTATTCATGGGAGAGGGTTAAAAGTGAGTTCGTGGAAGGGGGGATGAAGAAGTTATGCCATAAATAAATTCATAACATGCATGAAGGATATCGAAGTAATCGAGCGCATATGTTAAACTACAAGCGAGGAAAATTTTTATCGAGTGATCATTTCTTCAACTTTTTCTGAAGTTTTTTTGACATATATACAAATGCAAGATACAAATCCAAGTGCAAGCATGAATCATGGATGCAAAAATAATCGAAAAAGTGTAAGTGGTGTGGTGGATTCCTTCCACAAGCTAGGTGTGAAACTCTCCCCCAAACTAAAACTAAGCATTGTCCTCAATACGAGAGGAATATAAGATATGGTGGAGTAAATATGCGTGAGGGGTGGGATGGGGATGCTAGTGTTGGATATGGATCGTAGCCTAGAGGGTGGGTAAATAGGCTAATATAAATATTCGTGCAACCCATGAACAATCACACGCAGTTATAAGCACATGCAGAGTAAATAATGAGCAAACACAGATGCACGTCAGATTTATCCTGGTTCGGTCGTCCCAACGACCTACGTTCAACTCCCAAAGCAGATACTAGTATTAATAATGTACCAAGTACAACCACAAGCTAGAGCATGACTAGAGCACCTCTCTATGTCTCTACACTCGACAAGCTCTTCAGTATCCCACAACACACGTGTTCAATAAGATTAACCCTAGTAAAAGCTTTCTATTGGCTAGTCCCAACTAGCCAAGGCCTCTTGTCTAGACCAACTAGACAAGACCCCAAAACGTAGCAATGGTAAAGTTTCTCCTACAGAGATCTATACAAATACACAAAATAATAGTAAAGAGTTTAGAGAATCTCAGTTTGTGTAGCAGCAGTCGTCTCTGTCAATCAGCCCAGGTCAGATCGTATCTGATTGTATGTCGTCGCCAACGTCACGTCCTCGCCTCTGTAAGTTACAGCCTAGATGATTTCCCCCTTGAGAACTTCCGACCTTGATGCTCCTTGTCTTTTATTATTGCGCAATGTGTTGAGGACCTCTTTGAAGTATTGCGTAATGTGTTGAAGCTCTCTCCAATGGAACTTGCGGCCAAGGCTTGAAGATTTCAAGTATGTTGTGACCTTAATGTGTGCTTGGGCTATGGAGTTGCGCAAGGAGATGTGGAGAGTAACTTGGAGATGTAGCTTGCGATCAAGGGCTTGGAGGAGATGAAGAACTTTGGCATAGGAGATGATGAAATATATGAAGCTATTCAGAATACAACTCATGCTAAAATAAACACCACTGATTTAATACAGAGATTAAAATCAGAAAAATATCACCATGTTGTAGAGCACTGAGTTGTGATCGTCCCGGCGTAAACGGGTCGTTGATCCGAGCTCTGTGGAGAAAGGTATGCACTTTTTAGCGTCGTCCGTCAAGCTCCTTGCAAAGTTGCACCTGAAGCTTTCCTCTAGGGTTGTGGCTGAATTTCTTTGGTTGCCTCTCTCTCAAAATCCCTCCCTTTGAATATGTGTTTATATAGGAGAGGATGGAATATGATAGGATCAATTAGAATCCCATATTTGATGGAGATTGAAAGGAATCCTAATTTGATTAGGATTTGAGTGAATCTCTTAGGATATGAAGTTTGAATATGAATGGCTATGGAATTCAATTTGTGTAGCTATAGGATTTGAATTAGATCTCATTTAATCACCTTTGATTTGCATGAGATTCTCCATATCTCTTCATCTTTGACCAAGTCTCCAATTTGCATGGCATTAGGATTTGAATGTTGCACCAATTGATTTGAATCAATTCAAATGTGGATTTGAATTGATTTGCTCCTTATCTTCTCATCTTTGACTTAGTCCACTTGAAGTGTGTATGGTAATTCCTCCATCACTTTTGACTAGTCTCTCTTTGAGTATTCACGAGAGTGTCATTCCTGAAAACACTTAGCACACACATTAAATCGTTCACACACGTTTGTTATCATCAAATACGAAGTCATTGATCATTGTATCCAACAATCTCCCCCTTTTGATAATGACAAACCAATATAAGATTTGAGCAATAACGATTCAAATGATTTCATCGTGGCATGTGTGTGTGAAGTGTGAAGATGGAGGATGTATGCAATATGCAACAAGTATGGCATAATGTGCAAATATACAAGCATGCAACAATGATGTTTCAAACATTCAAACATGTATGCATGCTCCCCCTTTTTTCATGCTCCCCCTAGAACAAATATTTCATGTATTCATTAAGATATTCAATAAGCACATTTTCATTGTTCATTAATGCTCCTCCTTAAACCAATATTCATATATTAACATGTAAGCATTAATGCACACACCAAATCATTCAAATCTTTCTCCATATTTTCTCCCCCTTTTGTTATAATCAAAAGTGTACAAAAGAAGTCTTATTCATGTCACATGCAAAAATAGAGAATTATAAATTACAATTAACACTTGCATGTCATTTTTCTTAAAATAAGCACTTCAAATTCAATGAAAAGTGTAACGTAGACTTCTACACCATTGTGTAAGTGTGATGATTAAATAATTGAAGCCCAACGGGAGATACTTTTAAGAAATACAACCAAAACCAATCCACATTTTCCATTAAACATGAAATCACCTAGAATTGATTTTCCACATCTCATTAAAAATGAGTTCATGATACCACACCCCAAAAACATAGCCTATAAGATTTCTTAGATGTGGGGGTGGCATTGCTTGACGAGTATAACACCAACGCTAAAGATTACCCATAAAGCATATGTTGGACACTTGTGGGTGGTGTACTTGCCATGAATTATATCCATTTTTCATACAGATCAATATTCATGTATTTTTTTCATATTTAATTCTTTTGAGCTCAATTTTTATCCATGGAAAATACACATTATATCTCTTAGATTTTCAGTTATTATCAACCTACATTCACTTTCCAACATTTCCTAAAAGAATCTCCAATTGTGCAACAATATTCAATACTAGTGGAAGTGGAAGTGTAGGTGTAGAAATCATGTTATTCAATTCATTAAACATGTCATGGCTATTTAGGAATTCTAACATGCGCATGTAGCTATAACAATAACACAATGATTTCTACAATGATATGAATGACATTCAATAATATCACTTGAATGATTCAAAGAAAAAGATAGACATTAAGCGCCATTTTTTTTATTTTTTTATTTGACTTTTTCATGTTTTTTATTTTTTTTATAATCAACTAAAGCAAACTAAGAATCAATCAAACAAGCACACAAAGATAAAAAGTCAAGCACACAAAAAATGCAAAAACATGCTATGCATGTATGCATTACATTGAAAGAAAAGATATAACTTCGCGTCGTCGTTTGGCTAAGGAGCTAAATAATGAAACGTTCAATCCATAGCACCTCGCCAAATCTCCATCTTATCTACACGGTAGATGTTTTGTGTGACCTTGGAGTCCAATAAGGTCCAGTCATGTTAATCATCAAAGATTTAGGAACACATATCTGTTTGAATTTAATATTGGTGTTCCTATATTTGTAATGATATGAAGTATGACCAACACTATCACAAGTAAAGCGCTTTGCATAAACATTTTTAGCAATGGTAGGCACATTGTGAAATTTCTTATACTTGGGCTTTTCAACATTTTTAGAACCAAATCCAAGCCCACGTCTATTATTGCCATATTATTGATTTCCAAGAATAAAATCCAAATTCTGTTTTCCTATGGAAAATCTCTTTAATAACAATTCTAGATTGGTGACTTTGGATTTCAAGATAGAATTCTCATTCACAATCAAAGTGCATTTACTAATGAAAGCTCTCTTGTTTTCCTCTTCTTTCTTTTCAAAAGGAATCATTTTTTCTTTAAGCTCATGATTTAGCATGCTAATCTTTTTAGTAAGCAATTCATTTTCAATTTTAAGTTTAATCAGATCTTGCTTATGCATGCTAATCTCATTTATCAAAGATGGAAAAGAGAGACATTCGGTATTTTCAGGCATGTGAGCTTTCTCCTTTTTCGGCATATTAATAGTAGCGTTACATGCAACAAGTTTTTCTTTCAGGCTTTCAATTTCTTTAAAGAAATCAAAATTTTCTTGTTGCAATTCAATGTTACTATCTTTAATGTCATCTGTAGTAGATTCTAGCTCATCTATTTTATCTTGCATGTCCTTGCAAATATTCAAAAGTTCAATTTTAGTGCAAGATTTTACCCCATTTTGTTTTGCCATTAAGCAGAGGGAGGTGTGCGCAGTTTCCTCTTCGCTATCGTCATCCCACGTAGCTGGAGATTTCTTATTTTCCTTTCGAACTACGAAATTCTCTTCTTGTGGGCAATTCTTCACAATGTGTCCTTTGTTTCTGCATTTATAACAAAGCCTACTCTCAGTAGAATTCTTTCTAATAATCTTAGAAGGACAAGAATCATTTTTATTCAAGAGAGCAATACTTCCCTTTTGCATTCTCTTTGCATTGCTTGAGATGTGATTGCCAGAGGATTGTTTGATTCCATAAGTTGTTTCCAATGTCCTCCAAATATCCTGCGTAGAACAGTAATGTGAGATACGATCAAATATTTTTCTATCTAAACCGCACAATAAAATATTCATTTCTCTAGCATTTATAGCACACACATTTCTAGCATCCAAATTCAAAATACTTTCAGGCATAGAATATCCGGTTTCAATAATATACCAAGTATCAACATCAACGGATAGTAAATAAGTTTTCATCCTAGCCTTCCAGTATATATAATCATGGCCACTAAATAGAGGGGACGATCAATAGGCATGCCAGGAGCAAAAATAAATTTTGGGGTTTTCAAGATAATTCTAGACTAGATCCTCTAACCTGCTCTAATACCACTTGTTGGATCTGGATTGTAGCCTAGAGGGGGTGAATAGGCTAATAAAAATATTCGTGCAACCCACGAACAATCACACGCAATTATATGCACAAGCAGAGTAAATAATAAGCAAACACAGATGCACATCAGATTTACCCTGGTTCGGTCGTCCCAACGACCTACGTCCAGCCCCCAAAGTAGATACTAGTATTAATAATGTACCAAGTACAACCACAAGCTAGAGCATGACTAGAGCACCTCTCTATGTCTCTACACTTGACAGGCTCTTTAGTACCCCACAACACACGTGTTCAACAAGATTAATCCTAGTAAAAGCTTTCTATTGGCTAGTCCCAACTAGCCAAGCCCTTCTGTCTAGACCAACTAGACAAGACCCCAAAACGTAGTAATGGTAAAGTTTCCCCTACAGAGATCTATACAAATACATTAAAAAATAGTAAAGAGTTTAGAGAATCTCAGTTTGTGTAGCAGCAGTCGTCTTTGTCAATCAGATCAGGTCAGATCGTATCTAACTAGATGTCATCGCCAACGTTACATACTCGCCTCTGGAAGTTGCATCCTAGATGATTTTTCCCCTTGAGAACTTGCGGCCTTGATGCTCCTTGTCTTCTATTATTGCATAATGTGTTGAGGGCCTCTTTGAAGTGTTGCGCAATGTGTTGAAGCTCTCTCCAATGGAACTTGCAGCCAAGGCTTGAAGACTTCAAGTATGTTGCGGCCTTGATGTGTTCTTGGGCTATGGAGTTACGCAAGGAGATGTGGAGAATAACTTGGAGATGTAGCTTATGACCAAGGGCTTAGAGGAGATGAAGAACTTTGGCTAGGAGATGATGAAATATATGAAGCTATTCAGAATACAACTCATGCTAAAATAAATATCATGGATTTAATACAGAGATTAAAATCATAAAAATATCACCATGTTGTAGATCACTAAGTTGTGATCGTCCTGGCACAAACGGTTCGTCGATCCGAGCTCTGTGGAGAAAGTTATGCACTTTTTAGCGTCGTCCGTCGAGCTCCTTGCAAAGTTGCGACCATGATGCTTTTCTCTAGGGTTGTGGCCAAATTTCTTTGGTTGCATCTCTCTCAAAATCCATCCCTTTGAGTATGTGTTTATATAGGAGCGGATGGGATATGATATGATCAATTAGAATCCCATATTTGATGGAGATTGGAAGGAATCCTAATTTGATTAGGATTTGAGTGAATCTCTTAAGATATGGAGTTTGAATATGAATGGATCTGGAATTCAATTTGTGTAGCTATAGGATTTGAATTAGATCTCATTTAATCACCTTTGATTTGCATGAGATTCTCCATATCTCTTCATCTTTGACCAAGTCTCCAATTTGCATGGCATTAGGATTTGAATGTTGCACCAATTGATTTGAATCAATTCAAATGTGGATTTGAATTGATTTTCTCCTTATCTTCTCATCTTTGACTTAGTTTACTTGAAGTGTGTATAGCAATTCCTCCATCACTTTTGGCTAGTCTCTCTTTGAGTATTCGCGAGAGTGCTATTCCTAAAAACACTTAGCACACACATTAAATCGTTCACACACATGTGTTATCATCAAACATAAAGTCATCGATCGTTGTATCCAACAACACATTGTATCCAACAACTAGGTGATAGCATTAAGCTTATGGAAAATGGTGGAGTGTATGGGAGAGTCTTCCCCAAGCTAGCATAAATCATGGCCCTAAATAAAATAGGGATGTGAAACAAAGGCTTAAATGTGGTGGTGGAAGCACTATCAAGATCGGGGCTAGCATAGGGTTCTTGAGGTCAACATAATATCATGTGAGGCAATAAAAGGGATTTATTACTAATTCTAAATCCTAATGCGCTCCTCTCGCGATCGAGAGGTGACGAGATTATTAAGACACTAAACTAGGAAGCATGTTGAATATTTACACTACTAGGTTAGGATGCACCAAATCAAAAGGTAGATCAAGGATCTCCAATGGAGAAGACATCTGTTCCTCCTGTTGCTTTCGTGGCTCAGCCATCTGCTTTACTCCATGAGTGTCATTAGACCCTAGCAACACGGCTCCTAGCATCCCCTGGAGGTGTCCACCTGTAACCTGCAAGGAATGAGTCGTGTTGGCCCAATGAGAAAATTTATTCCCCTCAATGAAATTAATCCAGAGATGTAGGACCTAAAACTATGGGGAAAAACAATAGAGGGGGTGAATAGTGTTTTATGATAATAAAAAGGAATTTACGCCTAATTAAAATCTCTCATGTAACTATATGTGCGGGATAGATAATGTGATAACAACAACACAGAAATTGCAAGCGCAAAAAAATTATGTACCTGGGTTTGGATTCCCCTAGGTCAATTTCCGACTCTCTGTAATCCTACTCTAGCAACCCACTAGCAAATCCCACTAGTGATTAGTATCCACTAATATCCCACTTACCAAATATCGATAAGTATAAAACCAATACAAACTTTATCACCACTTCCCACAACCCGGGAATGGTCCACTCGTACAAACCGAGAGTAATCTCAACAAAGTAAAGAGAAGAGAATTGATACAATTCAATATAATACAAATTACACAACATATGCCTTGAATAATGACTTAATAGTATGAGGCAAAGAGGTGTGTGTATTGTGCTCTAAATGATGAGAGTATGAGCACTTACTACTTGTCTCAAAGTGAGGATCAAACTTAGATGAAGGTGAACTTTGAATGCCTTGAATGCTTTGGGAGACAAGTGTAGAAGGTTGTAAGCTTAAAGGCTTGTTGAAGCTTTGAATGCTATTCAACGTAAGAAATTTGTATGTTCCAAGAGTTCTGAAATATATGCCAACAAACCCTATTTATAAAGCTCTAAGATCGCACCAAAATCCAGCAAAGATCTCCTGCATTTAATGTTGTAAACGGATATTAACAGTCATAAATCCTAGTCACCAATCGACTGGAGTAGACTAACCAGTCGACTGAGACATTGATTGACAAGGTAATTAATGCAATCAAACAGCTAGTTCCAGACAACTGAAGAAGGCTTCCCAGACGTCTGGGGTACTATGTAGACATCTGGGTCCTTAGCTTCAGACGCTTAGTTAGACTAGGTTCAAAATATATGTTGCTGGAAATGCCAGTCGATAATGGACAGACGTCTGGAGTTCATCATCTAGTCGTCTGTGCCACTGTGCAGCCGCCTGGATGTAAAGCTTCATACATCTGATCAGTCAGCATGAAAAACTAACAGAGTTACTAGAAATTTGGTCGACAAGCATCAAATGTCTGGAGTTCATTATCTCATCGTCTGACTAACTATGCAGACGTCTGGGAAGATAAATTCAGACGTCTAATCAGTCAAACTATAAAAACAGAGTTACTGGAAGTATTAGACATTAGGAGCCAGATGACTGGAGTACATCACACAGGCATTTGTCTCACTGTGCAGACGTCTAGGATGAGAACATCAGACGTCAGGTCTGTATGACTGAGGAAACAGAGCTACTGAAGTATTTAGCTTGTGAATGGGCAGACGTCTGGAGTTCTTCACACAGTCGTCTGACTCAATGTGCAGACGTCTGGTATGAGAACATCAGACGTCTGGTCTGGGTTTGGTTTTAGCTATTATAGCATGCATGCATGCCAGACATCTAGGGTTTAAGTACCAATCGTCTAGGAGGCTGAAAAACTCTACTTCAAGCTTCTATAAGTTCTAACCCTATGGGAATCAAATGATGAATGAACTACAATATTGTGAGTGTCATGGAAGTGAATCTATCAAATCTATTCAAGGCTTCACATTCGAATTCAAATAGAGAAATGAAGAATTAAAATAATTTCATATTAATCCCCTTCACTTCCTATGGAAAGCCTTGTATACTTCCACTTGATTTCCTTGAGTTCATCATTTGATTTCCTTGCATCATTAACTTTGGTAATCATCGCATTTTGATATTCCTTAAGTAAAATGCTTTTATTAACTACAAAACTGGGGATCAGTCATAATTGATTATATTTTCTCATCGTCAAAACCAAATTAGGGAATCCAATACTCAACATTCTCCCCCTTTTTGATGATGACAAACAGACATAAACAAAGATAATAATTGTGCATGAAAATTAAAATACTTACCCCCATGCATTTATGCCAATCGAATTAGTCCATTTAAATGTAAAATGAAACATCAATGTATGTCAATTGTGTCTGTAATACATGGAATGTGTATTATCGACATATACACATAAATGAATACACATGCTATGTCATAGTGATAAACACATGGTGGAAATGATGCAAGAAAAATGGAATCAATTCATTTGATGTTAATAATACCAATTGTAAATTGATTGAAATGAAATGTGAGATTTAAAAAATCAAGTTCATTTTTCAATACTCCCCTTGAATCATACAATAGTTTCAACCATAAGTTTGAAATGCTATGATTCATGGGAAATGTTTTAAATTCATAACACATGAACTATTAATGGCAATGAATTATTATCTTGGTTATTTCTCTCTGTAATGGCCACTTCTCATCATACGTATTTTCGTATGTATCCCTTTTATGTATTGGTTTGTGTGTGTTTTCGCACTTTGATTTTATTATTTATTATCCGTAGTTCAGACTCGCGATTGGACCCCATATTCACGACCCTCTAGGAGGCGCGGTTGCCTCGGTATCTTGTTTATTATTTTTAGATACCGGGGGTAGAGTTGTAATAACTTGATTATTCTTATTAACACATTCTTTTTACTATAAGTTTTAATCCAACATGTTAAAGGATAATAAAATCGAAAAGGAAATAATCTCGTATTGGTATATTCTTTTAAAACGAAAAAGAACAAAATTTCGAACTCAACTGAGTTTTTAAACAAAATTTGATAACTATTAATTATATTAATATCCTAACTAATCTCCTTTAAATCCTAACTATTTGATAATAACAAATCTTAAACCTACTCGCCCTTATTTCTCTTCTCTCTACCATGTTCCCTCTCTCCTCCAACCTACTCTACAAAAGCAACAGGCCTACTCTCATCTCCCCTCAAAAAAACAGAGAACCCCAGGGCTTTCACTCTTCCTGCTTTAAAACAAACCCAAACAAGTCCCCTAAACTTTTTCCAAGGCTCTCAAAAACGTCACCCTATCAAAAAGAAACCCAGGCTACCCAACAAAAACCTATTCTTTTCTTCATCAAACCAAACACAGTGCCTCTCTTCGTCACACCTCCCCTCTTTCGTACAACTCTGAACCCAGGTCACGCACACCACCTCAGGACGCAATGACCCAGATCTCGCCTCCGACTTTGCTTTCTCAGGCAAAACCCATCGCTATCTCCCCCACGTTTTCGTCCTCCTCCCTCAACTCTCTCTCTCTCTCTCTCTCTCTCTCTCTCTCTCTCTCTCTCTCTCTCTCTCTCTCTCTCTCTCTCTCTCTCTCTCTCTCTCTCTCTGATCCCGACGGCCACGACAGCCCTTTCTCAGACAAACCCCAATCACCAAAAAGGGCCGTGCCTTCCCCCTCCTCCTTCTCCGGTAGCCAGCAGACCCTGTCGCCGAGCCGTTGGAGTGTTGCCACCATCCCCAGCCTTTCCCCCGCCTGCTACCTTCTCACCGCCCTCAGCAGCTCGACAGCCCTCAGACCGCCGGAGCACCCCACTGTGCCCCTTCCCCGACGCCGACGAGCCCAACTCACTCAGCTCCAACGTGTTGCCATCTCCCGCAACCTTTCTCCCTCAGCCTGCCTCCTCTTCACCCCGACGGCAGACCGTGCCCGTAGCACCCACCGCCTTCAACTTGACGTCACTGTTCCTCGCCACACTATCGCTCCGACCCTCAGCCCCAAGCAGCAACCTCTGCACCTAATGACTGACCACAACAACTTTGACCACCCTCGCCCGTAGCCCGACCTCCTCTCTCCCTGATCACTGGACTACACCCCATCTCTAGTCGCCTTCGCCCTGCCTTCCTCCCTCCATCACCAAGCACCACTCAGCGCTCCGACGCCGTCTCCTTACCGCCACCGCTCCATCTACAAGCATGCAAAGAAACAACGTGGCATCAGCATATAATCACGTCTCTCACTGCGATCACCTGGCAACCCCAAAACCGTTTCAATCAGGCAAGTGTGCGAATTTTCATAAATTATTGTAGTATTAATGTTAATAGCATGTTCTACGTGTGCGTGTGCATGGACCCCTAATAAGTAGATTGATAATACATGTATGTGTGTGTGTGGACACTCATTAATGGAAAATTGACGATGACATGAAACTCTTGAACAGCTTTGAACACAATTGATTGTATTGCACAACATACGGGTAATAGGGCACTCTCCAAGACAGAGAGAGTGATCTCTTGTATGGATACACAGCCTGCGGGCAATAAGACACTCTCCAAGAAAGAGAGAGTGATCCCTTGTACTGATAGCCTACGGGCAATAGGGCACTCACCAAGCAGAGTGGGTGATCCCTTGTACGGACTTATCTTGTGCACTTGGGTGGGGTAGGGATGAGCGATCGCACGGTTTAGAGGGTTTGATCCCCCTCAAACCTTAAGGCGTGAACCCTCTTGACACACACCGTCTTGTCTTGTTTTGTCTTGTAGCCGATAGCACACGCTACGGCCATTGCCATGCCACGTTTACTTTCTTGCACCGCCTTTTTACTTTCCTACCATGTCTATATAAAATCGCCATGCTCATTACTTCACTTTTAAAATGTTTAGAACTGCCATGCCAGTAGTACCTTACTTTTTCTTGTTTTAATATGCCATGTTTAAACTATGTTGTCATCCTGCTCATAACAATTAAATTAATGCTTCATAATTTATAATTATTCGTGCACTTTGCCTTGGGTCTTCTTACCTTTACTCGCAGGCCCTTGCTGACATACATTCATATTTTTGAAATGTATGTCAGATTACGAGACAGGTTACCAGGAGGATTAGTTGAGACACCTGACCTAGGGAGCCAGGAGTTGACGTCGACGCTGAGTCACTTTCTACGGAAGGCTAGAGACTCTTTTCTGTCACTACTTTAGCTTCTGTTTTAGTACCTTGTAGTAGGGATAGTACCATTGTTGTAGTTTCTTTTGGCCATGTCGAGGCCCCGTTGTTATTTCTTGTACGAACTCTAGATGTGGTTTAATGAAATGTTATTTTTATTGTTCTGAAATGCATGCAAGAACCTGTATGTTGAATGGTGTATCATCGCAGACGCTTATTGGGCTTGAGTCTCACAGCTCTAGCCCATGCAGACCTTTGTCTCGTTCTCGCTTCCATCGTTTGGGAAGCGGGGCGTGACAGGTTTTAGTGGTGGCCCATGCAGGTCCTGCATTAGTAAAAATATTATCATTAGCCAAAACGTCTAGAAGTATCTCGTACACGAAATTTAACCAAGTATCTTGTCTCAGCATGATAGTGGACCCATTAGACCAGGATTGTAGGGAGATTTAAGTAGACATTGTATTTGATAGTAGACACCTTTGTTGAGTTTTAGAATAATCATTTTAGGAGTTATCTTAGTAGTTTCTTACCCAGCCCTAACCACCTTGGATTCTTGGACCTTATCTAGTCATCCGCTTGGACCTATTAAATTTCGGACACAGCGGAACATGGTGAACGTCGCATCCATGCAAGTCGAACCTGAGAAACCTATAATAGTTAGAGACTTCGAAGGCATATTTTCGGAGGATGTTCTAGGTCTATGCTCTAGATGAAATTATAATCTTGATCCTCTAGGAACCTTTTCCCTGAATTCTCTACCACAGTCTAGTTCATTAAAAAATCTTAGTACTAAGTTATCCTAATCTATATTCGACCCAATAATTATACCCCTGATTTTTATTATTCCTAATCCTTACACTTCCATGATAGTGACCGTAGAATTCCATCGTAGTAGGTTCTCAAAGTTATTTCCTAGTCGTATTTACATTTTGATCATTCAATTCTATGTCTCGCCCTCGATTCACGTGGTCCCTTCACTACAGCCATCATTAACCTTTTGAACCCTCCCCATTACAATCCTGATTCTTTAAAAAGTACATCGATATCTCTTTTATTGGATTCCTCGCCCAGTTTAACTTCTTGAGAATCTTAGTATATACCTAGATCTCATACTTTTCCGCTGACTTAAATTCATTCTTTGATTTTGAAACCTTCTTCGCCGTAATATTAATTACTATCTTATAATGATTTTCTAATCTATATCTTTCATACTCACATAAATATCTTACTCCCTTCATATAAAAAAATTTATTATTTCTAAACCTTACTTCTATTTCACTGATTCACTATAGCATTTTCTCTTACCATTTTGCTACTAAACTTATTTCAACAATTTATCGCACATACTTTTAAATACTTTTCTAAGCTAAATGAGACTCCAACTTTTAAGTGTGTCAGTTTTATATTCAATATATTCATACTTCAAAATTTTTTGTACAAATCGCAAAACAATCACTACAGCACTACACTCATCATTTTTATGACGCCTAACCAAGTTACCTCCTTACCCATGCCTCATCCAGAATCGCTTTCGATCACAAACTTGACTCACTGCATCTTTCAACCCTGAATCCTACTCTATTGCATAGTTACCACATTAGTGCTTGCCAGTTGCCTAGGTCAACTTTAGTATAGGTTAGTGGGTCCATTAGCATTAACTGTTATATTGTTGTGGTGCATGTATATAGATAATAGGTGTGGACCCGTGTGTATGAATCTCTGTGTCCCACTCATGTATGAGTGTGCTTACCCTTGTTAGTATATTATGGTTGTCTATTGTATATGCATGATATCTATGTAGTTGTATGCAGGGCATCATAGTGGTATATTTATATATATATATGTATGAATAGCTATGTTACTATAGGGATATTTGTGGGTATTGAATTGGTGTTTTACTATTTATTAGGCTTGTATGTATTTTGGGTATACTCGTCAGTATTTGTAAATGTATGTTGGTCTGGTTATGTGCATGTCTGGTGTAGTGTATGTGATAATATGAGTGCTTGTAGTTTGGTGTATATATTGTATGATCTATATATTAGTGAATATGGGCATGTGCTCATACGTGAATGAGTATATGCTTAGTTATAGATATATATACCTATTGGATGAATATATGTGATTTACGTATAGTAATAGGGTTATAACATTGAATGGTATTGTCTGCCCCTACGGGATAATGTATGTGCATGTGTATACCGGGAGGTATACGCGAATGTTTGTTTGTAACTATATATGGATGGGTGTATGTAATAGTATACTAGCTCTATGTGAGTTACTATTGTTGTGTATATTTATGTGAACATATAGTATGTATATCTAAGTTTTGCGTAGATGTAAGGTAAGTGTGTGATGATGTAAGGAGGGATATGCGTGTAATGTGGATACGTATATTTATATGTAGGTGACTATATGATGTATGTGTAAGCATATGAATGTGAGTGTACATTGTTTTTATAGTGTATGTATGTTTTGGGTAGAGTAACCTTGGTCTGCTTATTCATAAGTTAGCTCTATTCAAGGAAGTCAGAGGATGGACTTGATTTTAAGGTGGGTAGATTGTAATGACCCTAGTGCCATGTAAGTAGGACATGTCCATTTTTTGTATGGGGTAATATATGGTGTGCATATAAGTGTGTAATGATATGTATTGTGTGGTGTGTATAGTGCATTATGTAATGTGTAAAGTGATTATACTATTGTGATATTATTTGATTGAGTAGGATTATGCTTATGTATTGGTATTGAGTGATGTGTTTATATGATGTGTAAATAATATGATTGGAGATTCTGGTTGTATAAATATGTAAGGCGTTATGTATTAGTAATAATGTGAATATAGTGTATGATGGCCTTGTACTAATTGTGTTGTGTCATAGCTATGGTATACTAGCAGGGATGTTGATATGAATTAATGATGTATGTGTGAGTGATATTATTATTACTAGCATGGTGGTTAGTTAGTATAACTGGTAGTGATACTACTATTGTTATTATTATTAGTGTTAGTATTATAGATTGAGCATTCATGCATGATCGCATAGTCATTATTTATTAGTAGGGTGTGTGCATATAGTAGAGAGTGTGGTGTGCGTGTATCGATTAGAGGAAATACGTGAACGCCATCCTTATCTATTCCCCGCACCCTAATTGATAGAAATTCTAAGGGCGGAATTTTCTGTAAGGTGGGTAGGATGTAACGGCCACTTCCCGTCGTACGTATTTTCGTATGTATCCCTTTTATGTAATGGTTTGTGTGTGTGTTTTCGCACTTTGATTTTATTATTTATTATCCGTAGTTCAGACTCGCGATTGGACCCCGTATTCACGACCCTAGGAGGCGCGGTTGCCCCGGTATCTTGTTTATTATTTTTAGATACTAGGGGTAGAGTTGTAATAACTTGATTATTCTTATTAACACATTCTTTTTACTATAAGTTTTAATCCAACATGTTAAAGGATAATAAAATCGAAAAGGAAATAATCTCGTATTTGTATATTCTTTTAAAACGAGAAAGAACAAAATTTCAAACTCAACTGAGTTTTTAAACAAAATTTGATAATTATTAATTATATTAATATCCTAACTAATCTCCTTTAAATCCTAACTGTTTGATAATAACAAATCTTAACCGTGCTCCCCCTTATTTCTCCCCTCTCTCCCACGTTCCCTCTCCCCTCTAACCTACTCTACAAAAGCAACAGGCCTACTCTCATCTCCCCTTAAAAAACAGAGAACCCCAGGGCTTTCACTCTTCCTGCTTTAAAACAAACCCAAACAAGTCCCCTAAACTTTTTCCTAGGCTCTCAAAAACGTCACCTTATCAAAAAGAAACCTAGGCTACCCAACAAAAGCCTATTCTTTTCTTCATCAAACCAAACACAGCACCTCTCTTCGTCACACCTCCCCTCCTTCGTACAACTCCGAACCCAGGTTGCGCACACCACCTCATGACACAGTGACCCAGATCTCGCCTTCGACTTCACCTTCTCAAGCGAAACACATCGCCATCTCTCCCATGTTTTTGTCCTCCTCCCTCAACTCTCTCTCTCTCCGATCCTGACGGCCACGACGGCCCTTTCTCAGACGAACCCCAATCACCAAAAAGGGCCGCGCCTTCCCCCTCGTCCTTCTCCGGTAGCCAGCAGATCATGTCGTCGAGTCGTTGGAGTGCAACCGCTGTCCTCAGCCTTTCCTTCGCCTGCCACCTTCTCGTCGCCCTCAGCAGCTCGGCAGCCCTCAGACCGTAGGAGCACCCTACTGCGCCCCTTCCCCGATGCCAGCGAGCCCAACTCACTCAGCTCCAATGCGTTGCCATATCCCGCAACCTTTCTCCCCCAGCATGCCTCCTCTTCACCCTGACGGCAGACCGTGCCCGCAGCACCCACCACCTTCAACTTACCGCCACCGTTCCTCGCCACACTGTCGCTCTGACCCTCAGCCCCAAGCCGCAACCTCTGCACCCAATGAACGCCCACAAAAACTTCGACCACCATCGCCCGCAGCCCGACCTCCTCTCTCCTCGATCACCGGACTACACCCCATCTCTAGTCACCTTCGCCATGCCTTCCTCCCGCCATCACCAAGCACCACTCTACGCTCCGATGCCGTCTCATTGCCGCCACTGCTCCATCTGTAAGCACGTAAAGAAACAACGCGACATCAGCATATAATCACGTCTCGCACTGCGATCACCTGGCAATCCCAAAACCGTCTCAATCAGGCAAGTGTGCGAATTTTCATAAATTATTGTAGTATTAATGTTAATAGAATGTTCTGCATGTGCGTGTGTGTAGACCCCTAATAAGTAGATTGCTAATGCATGTGTGTGTGTGTGTGTGGACACTCATTAATAGAAAATTGACGATGACATGATACTCATGAACAGCTTTGAACACAATTGATTGTATTGCACAACCTGCGGGTAATATGGCACTCTCCAAGATAGAGAGAGTGATCCCTTGTATGGATACACAGCCTGTGGGCAATAGGACACTCTCCAAGAAAGAGAGAGTGATCCCTTGTACGGATAGCCTACGGGCAATAGGGCACTCACCTAGCAGAGTGAGTGATCCCTTGTACGAAATTGTCTTGTGCACTTAGGTGGGGTAGGGTTGAGCGGTGGCACGGTTTAGAGGGTTTGATCCCCCTCAAACCTTAAGGCGTGAACCCTCTTGACACACACCGTCTTGTCTTGTCTTGTCTTGTAGCTGATAGCACACGCTACGGCCATTGCCATGCCACATTTACTTTCTTGCACCACCTTTTTACTTTCCTACCATGTCTATATAAAATCGCCATGCTCATTACTTCACTTTTAAAATGTTTAGAACTGCCATGCCAGTAATACCTTACTTTTTCTTGTTTTAATATGCCATGTTTAAACTATGATGTCATCCTGCTCACTACAATTAAATTAATGCTTTATAATTTATAATTATTCGTGCACTTTGCCTTGGATCTTCTTACCTTTACTCGCAGGCCCGTGCTGACAAACATTCATGTTTTTGGAATGTATGTCAGATTACTGATTGAACCGAAACGTGCAAATGCACGCCTTCCACTCCCAAGCGTAGGAGCGTCAATGCAATATATTTATAAATAACTGGTGAGTACGGGTCGGATCACAGGGACAAGTCGTTCTACACTCGTAAAATTGATCGATAAAGAGAGATAATAGCGTGATACAACAACCTCGACTAACGATGGATGAGTGAAAAAACGTCAACAATCCTATCCTAAGTAGGTAGGGTTAGAGAATCAAATGGGGATTTTGGATAGCTAGGCGAGGAGCATGGGTTGTGGGTTCACTAATGTTGGTGTTAATCAAGCTCAAATTACCCACATATAACTCAATTAGGCCTCTGGCTATAGCAAGCTTAATCGGAAAATTTAGCTTTCATGAACACGATAATTAGCAATCGGGATGGATGCATCATCATGGCACTAGTTAAAATAGGATCATGGACTTTTCTCAAAGTATGCCCACTTGGGTCTTAACCAATAAAATTAGCCCTAATGATTCATCCAACATTAACATTGAAAATGGGCAAGAGGAAATTAAAGCTATAATTAACATCCAACATACATGAATCACAACCCAAGCCATTCAACACTACTCAATCATCATGAAAAAGATGAGAAATTTCATACAAAAATAACATCACTAGTTCATTACAAATGAGAGATATCAAAATTACAAAAGGTGGAGGAAGGATTTCACCCAAGAACTCTCCCAAATGAACCCCTTGCTTCCACCCATTTGCTCCTCCTCCAAGCTTTCCACATCCCCCATGGCCTACATGCCCTAAGAAATCAAAATAGGAAGAAGAATGGGGAAAAATAGCCCCCAATTTCGGATTAAAACCCCTTCACTGTGTTTTCGAGTCTGCAGGGGGCATTGCGGGTCGAAAAAACGCACCCAAACCCGCAAAAACGCACCCAAAACCCCCTCTAAATCATTGCGAGTCGGATCTGGGTCGGATCCGACCCGCAAAGTCGCGCCCACGCCTGCCCGCATCAGCGGGCGGGCCGCTACCCTTTTGCAGATACGGGGCATGCGCAATGCACGTGCCCCCGCCTCCTGCTCTCATGGGGAGCGGGTCGGCCAGGCGGGCCAGCCCGCAAAGCCCGCGCCTTCTTTTTTTTAAATTTTTTTTAAATATAACATGCAGCGGCCCGCTGCTGAGAGCGGGCCGCAGGAGTTGGGCCGGCCAGCGGGCCGGTCCACAGCCCCGGTCTTTTTTATTTTTTTTTTACTTTTCTTTTTTTAAAATCCCAGAATAGCCTTCTTTGCTCCAAAAATTCCCGAAAAATAGTTCTAAGCTCCAGAAAATTCTGGAAAAATTCCTGAAAATTCATAAAAATACCAAAAGTACCTGAAAAATAAGGGAAGTAAATATTAGTCCATAAAAACCAAATTTTATGTATAAAAAGAGAGTAGGCTTAAATATTACACAATATCTTGAATACGCACGTATCAAAGCCAATATTAACATGATATACACATAAAATGCCCAGAAATGGGAGGAAAATATGCAATTTATATCCCGAATCACACCCCCAATTAGCTTTTTGCTAGTCCCTAGCAAAATATGCGATAAATTCGGATTAAATTGAAAACATGCACCAACTTTAAGATATCATCATGGCCTGCCAAAAATATTATTTTCAAGTGATTTCAAAGCCAATATACCCAATGTATGAAAGTAAATAACAAATGACAATCTCCTCAATCCAATTCAAAGAAAAGTGAAGTAATAAGCACTATATCGCATTTATCAGGATATACCACAAATGGCAAAGTTTCTAAAATTCAAGGAAATGGCCAAACAAAATAAATTTCCTCTAAGTTGTGGGAGATGAGATTGAATCACTCATGTCGCTTATTCTTTCATTTATTCATTCATTTTTTTCTTTTTCTCTCTTTTTTGTATGTTTTTTATGTTTATGTTTATGTTTTGCATTCACGCAATCAAGCTATGAAATGCAAACACGACCACCTTTTGCATACACGCGATAACGCTATATAGGCAAAGGGATGGAATGATCCCCTAAATCTCATTTTTGGCGTCCTCCCCAATGTTTTGTGGGGGCACCAGCTACTCAATTTGATTAGAAAGAAACATTCACTTATATTAACGCTCTCTTTTTCATTCTTAACATAAGCAAGCAATTCATCCACCCACTCCTAAGAAGAAAACAAAGCATACACAATTGGCCACACCCATATCCAATCAAAAACTAAGCCATTCATCCCAAATCATGCAATCACTTACACCCAACTATTCCCAAATTATTTCAAAGAGATATCACGACATATAAAATAGTTTCATACATGGCATATTAACATTTGACTCCAAAATGGAAAAGAAATTAAAACGTGCCAATCAAACATCGAAGAATTTGATACAAAAATAATAATCCGGAAAAATTGTGTGGCATTAAGCATGTAGGGACTACGCATAAAGCTAGCGGCATAGGGACGAGGAGGAAAAATATGATATGCAATAAAGAGCAATGGGTGATGGCAAAATGGAGGTATCTCAAAAAAAATTTTACGCTAACATCAAAATCCTAACAACCCTAAATATTTTAATACTCTTCCCCTAACTTAAAATACACATTGTCCTCAATATTGGGAGAGTATTAGATCTCGGTAAAAGATCCTAGAAAAGAAAAGAAAGCATACGAAAGCACTAAAATAAAACATTTATTTATTTACACTATTGGAAAGAACACACCGTGGCAAAAGGCGGATCTCGAATGTATGACGGTGGAGGAAGTTGATCTATCAGCTCCTTCTGCTCCTTCGCCAGCTGCTTTGGAGCTAGGCCTCCACCGGCCTCCTTGGATTCCAGCAATGCAACTCCCAGCGTCCCCTTTGGATAATATATGTCATGTGGGAGACGAGCTGCATCAATCCAAGCCATGTCTTCATGCCCTGCAACAAAAGCATTCCACAATGGGTTGTCAGAAAAAGAATTCAAATGTAAACGACGACAATCTGAATCAAAAATATACGGAAGTACAAATTGGGATTCAGAAATGCAAGGCATGATATGGTGGAAACTTCCCTGAATAATGGCGCTAGGTGTGGCATGATACTCTGCCTCAAGAGGAGGGGGAAACGGCTGCAGAAGAGAATCTGGAGGAGAAGACGGCTCAGGCTCAATGTAGACCATCTCGCAATCGTTCTCGCTATCAGAAAGTGTAGGCTCTGTAGTCCTCCCCAGACTATGAAGTGTCTCCTAAAAATCTCCATGAATGATGGCATGGTAAGTATCCTGAGGTGAAGGGTATATGACCTGCTACACTGAAGTAGGAGAAAGGTCTGGCTTGGGCTCTATCATGGTCTGTAGACTCACTCCCTCGCCCAAATCATCCTCATCATCATCAAAGAAAACTCTCTCAGCAGCCCGTCCCATGCACTCGTACACCTCAAAATGGGCAGATGTAGTAGATGGGAAACATAACTCAGGCTCTCCAATATCATCCATATCGCTCGTGCCTTCACATGCATCCACCACAACTTCACCACCAACATAAAAATGCATCGTGTCATCAACATGGTCGACATGCACCCCATCATCCATCTACTCTGACTCCTCAAAATGTGGGCAATCAGTTTCCTATACTTGGCTCCAATGCACCCTCTTCACATGTTTCTCTTGTTATTCCATATGGTCGCATTGGAATAAGCCCTCAGCTGGCTCCTCAGGCTGGACCTGAACCTGCTGGACAGCGTCCTCATACTCTGTAAGGTCTCTTAGGTAACACCATGAATCCTCGGTCGAATAATCAATTAATTCTCCACCACAGTTCATCTGCACAAAGTCTCGCCCAGATGGCGATAATCCTGTCTAAAATATCTGCAGGAGATGATCCTCATGGAAACAATGGTATCGGCACGCCAACATCAAATCACTGAACCTCTACCAAGCTTGATGGTAGGCCTCTCCATCAGCTTGGGTAAAGCTCGCTATGTACTGCTCCATGGCCTGCTGATCATGTACCTGCTCCAATAAAGTAGGCAAAAACACTCGGAGAAATTCAGCCAGAAATGACAACCAAGTAAAATGTGAGTCGAGAGACAATGAATCAAACCACAATCTAGCATTATCTTGCAAGGAATAGGGAAAGAATCTAAAATATATGCAGTCATCACTAATATTCCCACCAAGACATGAATACATCCATTCTTCAAAAAATTTCATATGTAAATGAGGGTTCTCCCACTCCGAACAATGAAAGTATGGCGGCAGTGGGATATCCTCCAGATCAATGTTGGAAAAATCCGAAGATGATGCCATGTTTAAAAATTTTTTCAATAAAATGAAAATAAACAACCAAAAGACTCAATAAGTGGAAAATAAAAAAATGTTAAGACTCAACACTAAGAGATAGAAGCATCACACTAAAACTTTCGAAATCAATCAAAAAATGCAAATAATAGAAACCATTGTTGTCACGCCCCGCTTCCCATTAAGCTTGGGAGCGAGGAAGTGAACGGGCCCGCATATGCAAGTAAGGAGGAGGTACTTTTGCTTTTCTGTCCTCTTTGACTTAACACAATAAGCGTCTGTGTGAAAACCGCAGGTTCTTGCTTGCATTACTTAAAAACAACACGGATAAATAAAACATTATTACAATCTCAAACGTCTCAACGGTAATTACAACCAATGGGGAAAAGAAGAGTGGGTCTTATGACCCGTACAACAAATTAAAAGAATGTACAATTAGGGTTCACTAGTCAACAACTCTTGGTCCACTGGTTCAGCTATCTCAACTAGTCCTCCTGGTGATATAGCTCGAGATCTGACATACATCCAAAAACATGAATGTATGTAAGCAAGGGTCTGCAAGAAGATATTAGAACCCAAGGCAAGGTATACAAAATTATACTGAATTTAAGAGGCATCAATGAATTAAACGAGATAATGACACAAGTTTAAATATACTGATTTAAAATGAAATAAAGTAAAATACTCCTAGCATGCAGTTCTAAGCAGTTTAACAAGTAAAACTTTTCTTTTGCATGTCAATTTAACTGAGGTAACAATTTCAAGTTTCATGTCAGCATTTCACGTCTATCATAGTGAGCAGTTATGACAAGGCGGCTATAACGAATTAAAAGTAAGCACTATAAACATAGCAATCTTGATGAGTGATCAAGTGACACCGATTATTACAATTACAATGCAATGCTTTCTATCATGCATAGGGTTCTCGCCTTTAGGTCGTGATGAGTGAGTCGTTCTTCACACGGGGGGCTTACCGTGTTTGGCGCTAACCCACCGCATACGGGTGGTGACCTTGAAGAGAGTACCCTTTCATACGCCTAGTAGCCGCTCAACCCTAACCCCACCCCAAAAATGTGCTGGAACACGATCCAGCCTAGTTCACGAATTACAAGCACGAATTCACGATTTCAAGCATTTGTCAACTCACATGACATCACGAAAATCACAATTTCACCTTCGAGGCGCACGATTTCACGAAGTCACACATTTGATAATTATTCCAAGACATGCAGTAATTTAATAGTATGATCATTTACCTTATACAACATTTCCCATGGTTACGAGAGTATCGAGCAACATTTACAACAATTTACAAAAGTGCTGAGTATGAGAATTTAACGAAGAAACTGATTTTATTTGCTAATGTTCTAAAATAAGGTATATCAAATTATATGTCGTTGGATCACATTTTTAGCCACGGATGTCATGGTAGTAATTTCACGCGTCATTTCACGTGTAGATTTTGAGTTATACAACTTTACATGCAATAAACCAAAATGAGTATCTACCTTCAAAAATTCAATATAAATTGCATACTTGCCTGATTTCGGCGATTTTGGAGCCGTTGGGTTCGTCTCGATGGGTACTACGTATTGGTACTTAGGGTTCTCTGTTTTGGTTAAACATATCAATGAATTAGATTTTTCGGAGATAAACACAATATTAAAATAATCTCTAAATTGGGTTCGTCAGATTTTATCGGGTTCTCTGGCTAGGGTGATGTTTATACTATGTTTTATCACTCTTATATTAACATGGTAAGCCATATTTTAATCTCTAATGTTATCCTAACATTATTTAACAGTTAATAATCATTCTGAAATTAATACTAACAGATTAATTTTAACAAGTTTAACTTTTAATACTAACAACCTATTAATACCCATCTTAACTTAAGCTAATGGTATGGTTAACATCCTATTTAATAACCTCACCCACTTACACCTATTCCTATTATTATAATACAATACCCTCACTATCTTTTTAATTCTATCTCCCTTCATTACTCTAGCCTGTCTCTCTCCCCACCTCTTTCTTTCTTTATTCTTTTAAAACTCTTTCTCTAATAACTCTCGGGCTTCTCTCTTCTGTCTCTTTCTTTCATTTGTTTTTCTTTTATTTTTTTTTCAACAGGTCATGCAAAGGGGAACCACGCACCGGGAGAGGGCTCGCGCACGCAAGGGAGAGCTGGGCGACGGACAGCGGCCCCGGCGGCCCCGGCGGCGGCCCCCGGCGGCACGCGCTCCGGTGAGTTGCAGGCGCACACGCGCACGGGTGGCGCTTCGGTGCAGCGACGATGCGCGCAATGGACTGGGGTGGCCGGCCTCCAAGCTACTGAGAAATCAGGAAGGATGAAGAAGGGAAGATCAGAAGCTATTTCAGATCTGAGTTCTCAACTCCCCCTCTCAAAAAATTTGATCTCATGTTGAGTATGTTTGGGAAGTTGTTTTTTTGGGAAGAATTTGTTGGCAGAAGGGTTTGATTTCGAATTTGGGTTCTGATTTGGTGGTTTACTTTGCTGAAGTTTGAGGGCCAAATTCGATGGGAGATTTGTGTTTGAGGGCTAATTGTTGGGGGGAATTTAGGTTTGAATTTGGTTTCTGGTTTGATTTTTGGCTTAGATAATTTGTTTGTAGGGGGAATTGATTTGATTTGGAGCCTTGAAGAAATTGGTTTGATGGATTGCAGGGAAATTGGGTTTTTGCGTTCCCCATTGCTGTTGATGGTGTTTGCTGATATAGGAACAGTGCAGGGGGGCTGATTTGATTTGGAGCCTGAGGTTTGGAATGTTGGTTTGCAGGGGAATAGAAGGGTTTGCAAGTTGTAATTTTCTTGCAGGTGAAGAGATGCTGCTGCTGTTGGAATACAACAGTGAAGGGGAGACATCACTTTGAAAGAGGGAGCTGTATGTGGGGGAGACAATGAATAGCGATGTTGGCTGAATGGAAGAGGAAGAAGAACAGAGAGGGGGTTGGTTGTATGATTCGGGGTAGATCCACCCTATAGGTGGGTGGGTGATTAGGGTTAAATTTAATTAGTAAGGTAATTTAGTAAAAGGTAAAAGTAATAACTAGAAGTAATTGGTAAAGTGATTAGTGAATAGTAAAACTACTTAGTAAAACTAATTAGTAAATGTAATTAGTAAAAATATTTGGTAGAAAGGTAAACGTAATTAGGGAAAAGTAATTTATTTAAACACTAAAATACCGATTTTCACAACTTACACCGAAAATTACGAAAATGCCATGGGTTCGTATCCTCTCGAGAAGTGCGAATACAAAATCCATTTTAAGATTGGACGACGAAAAATAGTAAGGAAATCATTTAGTCATTATTGGAATCGTTTGAATTAATCTTCATTACGGAAAACATGCACTAAGAAAACTGGTCGTTACATTCTACACACCTTATAAAAATTCCGTCCTCGGAATTTCTTAGGATTTGAGTTCATTAAGAGATGCCGATAATACTTATGTATCTCGTCGTATTCTACGAGGTAAACTATGACTTGGGAATACTTCAAGATGAAGAAGTGAAACTAGTCAGGAAGTGATACATGTGATGTGGTTGAGATTGAGTTTCAAAAAGAGGTTCGGATGACTAAGCACCATCGATAGTCTTAATTGTTAGTGGGCAAGAGAAAAGACTAGGGACGGATACCCAAGATGTGTAGGGATAAGGATGAGTGATGAATAATGTATATCTGTATCCTCTTAACAGCAACCCCAATATCTTAACACACATGTTGCTAAACTCATAATTTCAAACAAGTGTTACTAAAATAAATCATCACTTCTCGTCTTGTCACCAAATAACGCTACAACTATAATCATATCCTAAAACTTAGCTATAGATCCAACCTTATCGTTCGTATTCTAACTCAAAGTTCTCGCTTCAAAATGATCAATACTTTATACAAAATAACCTTTGAAGGAAAACACTAAACATCCTCAATCAATATCATTGCAAATTCCTTCACCCTTCACTTTCCATTTGTATTAGAGCAGTAACATTTCCTGTGAAATCTCTAATGTATAGTTCCTCTGTGGCCAAATTCTCCAAAATTATATATTCTCCTAAGTTGTCTTATCCATTATATATCATCACATTGTACATTGCATAACCTAACTGGTAACACTACAATTGTGACATCTCCCAACTCTAATCTTATCTTTATATCAAGAAATAAAGATACACCAGTTACTAATGTATGAAGACTATTACAAATATGCCTAGTATACATCACTAACAATCAATAATTGTGCTGCTCCCAACACGTCCTTCCTCGTGACAACTCATAAATTTATTCACCATACTTAACAAACTACTAAATCACATCTTGCCATTTTCCATCGTATCTTGTTCTAAACAATTTCAATCAATCCACATAACTATCCATCAACATAACGTATCATTTCTAGTATCTTCATCACCATAGTTACTTTCGATTTATCAAGTAGCCAAAATATGAGATAATGACATTACTTGAAAATGAGGGCTATTATGATGATGACATCTGTTCGAACTTGGAGCCAGCGTGATAAGTCAGTAGCAAGCTATTTAAACCACATAAAAAGGAAGAACACAAAGTTAAAATTTTGACTCATGCCAATGATGACTACTGGGTCTTAACCAAGTAAATCATCGATATAACATACAAAAACGTGATGACTACCCCATATGCATCTGTGCTGTTACACCTTAGCCAGCCGAACACAAAAGACATCGTCTGCCATGATACCCAATTGCAAGCCAATATCCAGATCGGCACTAAGAGGCAAATATAAGGCCAATTTTCAAGGGTCAAAATTACCGCTACCACTTCTTCCAGCAATTTCCATAACATCCAACAAGAAGATAGCATCAAAACTGTCTCCCAAATCCGAGCATAAGACTGGCATCCAACTTCAACACCTAAGGCCAAAAGCAAGCCAATACTCATCCCCAAAGATACTCCTTGCCAACACCATTGGTCGATATCCATGGTTATCACCATCAACCTTAAGCAATTCAACGAACAATAACTCACGATCCAACAAACACGAAGGAGCCGACCTAAGAGGTAAATGAAGCGAAGCATCTTAAGGGGTAAGACCCAGGACAAAGAGCTCGAAAGAACACCAAGAACAGCGACTTCCCAAGATCTCAACCACATGGCAACAGCGAGGGTGGCGGTGAGGGTGTTGTCGGGGCGAAGGGGAAAGCCACGGGATGGCTTGGTTAGGAAAACAGGAGGGTTTTAAAAAGGGAAAAAGAGGTGGGGTGAGGGTTTAAAGGGGGTGTCGAAAGTCATTGATAGTGTAGGCTAGGTTAGGCAGGAACGGGGCTCGAGGAGAGGGTGAGGACAAAAGGCAATAATGAGGGGGGTGGTAGGTGGGAAAGAATTCAAACCCATGGAAAATCGGGTATATGACACGAGTTCAAGAAGGATGAACAAGATGCAACAACCTGCACGTCGGGTCTGGCTCGATACTTCACTGGTTCTTCTGATCGGCTTCCGCTGAGGAATTCAAATTTAGGATGGTTGGGTATTTCGAATTCTATCCTCCTTAAAATAGACATAGCTAGAGTTCAAGCAAACTAGAAACAGAAAGATTCTAAGAAGGTCAATTGAAAGATCATCAAGATAGTGAAGAAGATCGATGGCGTTACATAATCGTGATTCACGTCCTTGCGGTCCAGCGGACACGGCCAGGGAAGTGACTAAGCCATGATCACTTACCCCAGTCTAGCTAGGGTTATCCAACAAACTTAGCCAAGCACATTGACTGGATCATGGTCCATTGAAGGAAGCTTATCATTTATATGCGTGCCATCAACAAAGGGCCCCCTTTTTTTATAACAACTAATTAATCATATTAACTAGTTAAATGCTAAAAATTCAAAATTTTAGGTTTTACTAATGACTTTTTATTAAGTCTTTATCAACTATATGGTTCTATTCGTATCGAAGATTACTTGGATTATCGACAAAGGAGATTATTAGGGAAATTTAAAACAGTATAGTAACGTGGATGATTCAAAAGGATAATGTTGGCTGTCAGGAAGATCACGTGGATCGAGAGCAAGGATTAGAATAGGATGATCAACTGCGAGTACGGGTAGGAAATGATTAGTGAAAGGCTACGATGGATTCCTAAGGTCATAAAGTGGAGTGTAAAATGAAGGAGATTAAAAATCAAGGATATACTGATTTGGTTGGTTAGGGGTCAGGAACCTTAGGACTAAGATTTTCTAATGAATTGGGGTAGAAAATTCTAGAGAAGGTGTTGTTTGAGAGTCAAGATTGTAATATTATCTATGATGTTTTAAAGTATTTTGCATGAGCATAGACCTGCATGGGCCACCACTAAAACCTGTCACGCCCCGCTTCCCATTAAGCTTGGGAGCGAGGAAGTGAACGGGCCCGCATGTGCAAGTAAGGAGGAGGTACTTTTGCTTTTCTTTCCTCCTTGACTTAACACAATAAGCGTCTGTGTGAAAACTGCATGTTCTTGCTTGCATTACTTAAAAACAACACAGATAAATAAAACATTATTACAATCTCAAACGTCTCAACGGTAATTACAACCAATGGGGAAAAGAAGAGTGGGTCTTATGACCCGTACAACAAATTAAAAGAATGTACAATTAAATTTCATTAGTCAACAACTCTTGGTCCACTGGTTCAGATATCTCAACTAGTCCTCCTGGTGCTATAGCTCGGGATCTGATATACATCCAAAAACATGAACATGAATGTATGTCAGCAAGGGTCTGCAAGAAGAGATTAGAACCCAAGGCAAGGTATACAAATTACACCGAATTTAAGAGGCATCAATGAATTAAACGAGATAATGACACAAGTTTAAACATACTGATTTAAAATGAAATAAAGTAAAATACTCCTAGCATGCAGTTCTAAGCAGTTTAACAAGTAAAGTAAAACTTTTCTTTTGCAAGTCAATTTAACTGAGGTAACAATTTCAAGTTTCATGTCAGCATTTCACGTCTATCATAGTGAGCAGTTATGACAAGGCGGCTATAACGAATTAAAAGTAAGCACTATAAACATAGCAATCTTGATGAGTGAGTAAGTGACACCGATTATTACAATTACAATGCAATGCTTTCTATCATGCATAGGGTTCTCGCCTTTAGGTCGTGATGAGTGAGTCGTTCTTCACACGGGGGGTTACCGTGTTTGGCGCTAACCCACCGCATACGGGTGGTACCCTTGAAGAGAGTACCCTTTCATACGCCTAGTAGCCACTCAACCCTAACCCCACCCCAAAAATGTTGAGTATTGGTGTTTCATACCAATCTTATTTTGATGATGATCACAACATTATATTGTTGCTAATGAATCTCATGTTTTAGTCTCACAGTTTATTTCCTAGAATATCTTTCTTGGAGACAAATCACTTGGTGTAAGGATGGACATCATGTGAAGAAGAACCAAAGTTTGGACTCTAAGAGTGTCAAAGCTTGGAGATGGTGGAGAGCATTCAAGGCATCTTGTTTGAAGACTTAGACTCTAAGGAAAGCATTGTAATCCATGTAATTTACTTTATTGCTTTCTCTCTCTTTTGAGTCTAGGTTATTGTAATGCCTTGTTAGATGGTTTACTTATCATGCATATGCATTTAACCATCTTAGTGAACCTTAGGATTATCATAGAATCCAACCCAATAGGTTCACTCTGTCCAAAGACTCATTTGGAGTCTCTGGCTTTCCATCAGTCGCCTGATGAGGGAAACAAAGTCGACTGGGTGATTTCCAGTCGCCTGTAGATCCTTCTACAGTCGCCTAATTTGCACAGCTCAAGTCAACATTTCAATTGACTCAAACTTGAGCTTTACACACAGTCGTCTGTCGATCAGTTTACAGTCGCCTGTATACTTATAGTCGCCTGGAAATTGGCCAACAGTCGCATGTCTAGCGTAAGTGCAATCTCTGCATCTCTCTGTCTTCTCTCCATTTTATACTGCAGACGACTGATGAAGAATCTACAGTCGCCTGATTATTTGATAGTCGACTGAAGTATTAACATCAATCGCCTGTGCGAAGAATTGGAGAAAGAGTGCAGCTCTCTGTTTCGATCCATCCCCTGCAGCAGTCGTCTACTGAAGGATTAACAGGCGCCTGTCCTGTTTGTCAGTCGACTGTCCTGGCTCAGATTATAGCCGTTGGATATTTTCTAGCCGTTGATCAGTCGACTATCTTTTGATCATCAGTCGACTATTCCTGTCGTTTTCACCCAGTTTCTAGCCATTGCAGAATTCTTTCTTTAGTTGTTTCCTTGGGTTTTTGGGCTTGATATGGGGTTCCTATATATTTGAGTTTGCTGCCATTACTTGAGAACTCTTGACAACACTTGATTGTTCTTGATATAATTGAAAATCTCAAGAGATTAATAAGCAACTCTCAAGCTCCCTCATTTCCCTCTATTGAGCATTCATTCCTCTTCATGCATTGAAGTCCAGCTCAAGGGAAATCATTCAAGTGCTCTCAAGCATATTCCAACACTTGGAGATCCTCTTCCATGCCTTGCATTCATTCATGAGTAAGCATCTCAAGGCATAGGTAAGAGTATTTATTTTACTTGGTGTAATCGTATTTTTTCCTATTTCTCTTTGTGGGATTAGGATTCTCTCTTTGTGGGAGGTTGTCTCTTTGTGGGACTTAGGATACTCTCTTTGTGGGAGTAACTCTCTTTGTGGGAGTTTAGTGTACTAGTGTAGGGCTAACCCTAATTCATTGAGTGGGAGTTAGTGATTCTCTGTGTGGGAGTCTTGATCCTCGTGTAGGATTGGTTGGGTCCTTGTGTAGGGCATAAATCCTCTTTGTGGGGTATCTCCTTGTGAGATTTGTATTCACTTCTCTGTGTAGGAATATAGTGAATATTGGTGTGGCTGAATGTACCCAAGTTTGGGAAACCAGGGTAAAACTTTGTGTTTGCGTTTGGATTGATTGTGCCTTTTAATTCCTCTTGCATTTATAATTCCGCATTTGCAAGTAAAATTTTAATTGGACAATTTTATTGACATTACACTATTTCCCCCCCCCCCCTCTAGTGTGTGTTGTTAGTATTGCAAGGGTTAGACGATCCCTACAATTGGTATCAGAGCGAGGTTAAAGCATACTACAACGATGGCATTCAACGCTACATCCGTGCCTCATGAAGAAGGTCTTTCAACCGTCTGACCCCCGCTCTTCAACGGAACCAACTACCCGAGTTGGAAGATCAGGATGATGATCTACTTGAAGAGTCACGACCTTTGGGACATAACGGAGTCACCTTTCGAGGAGCCTACTTCACCCGCGGCCTTGAGAACTAAAGCGGAGAAGGACTTGATCAAAGTCAATGCTAGGGCTATGTGTGTTCTCCATTGCGCCCTCACTCCGGATGAGTTCGATCGCATCTCCATGTGCAAATTGGTCAATAGTATTTGGCATACATTGGAGATCTCTCATGAAGTGTTACTACAACATAAGGAAGAGATTCAGTCAACCAAGCCCGAGAAGAAAAAGGGCGTTGCTCTTCATGGTGAGAATGAGTCTTTCAAATGGAAAAAGAAGTTCCAACGAGAAGCTCCAAGTGAAGATGAAGAAGATATTAGCGACGATGACTACATCGAGCTTGCCAAGCAATTTAAGAATTTCAAGGCATTCCTCAAGGACAATCAAGGTATGTCTTCGTCAAAGTTTGTCTCACAGTCTAACAAGTTGGTTTGTTTCAACTGCAGTGGAAAAGGTCATGTGGCTACCAAATTCCCTTCCAAACCTACCATAGATACCTATAAGGGTAAAGGGAAGAAACATTGGAAAGCTGAGTCCGAGGTCAAGAACCAAAAGAAGGGACTTATCGGCACATTTGATGATTCCGATGGGGACACATCTAATGATGAAGAAAAGGATGACAAGGAGCACGATCACTGGTGTCTCGTTGCCTTTGATGATTCTTCATCAACTTCATCTAACTCTAGCGATGAAGAGATAGGGACATGGCTTAACTCCAAAGAAGAAAGTTGCTTCTTGGCTAATGGGGAAGAGTCTTCGTCAAGCTCAAGCGAGGAGGAAATCGATGAGGAAGTCAGGGAAGAAATGATGGGAAGCTGAGAAGGAAAAGCCATCCTTTGAGGAGCTTGAATACCGCCTAAATGTGGCCTCTAATTTGGCAAGTAAGTGCATCGACTCATATGATAAAATGAAATCTAAACTTGATAATGCTATGAGTAGGGTACATGATTTAGAATCTACTAGTGTAATTAATGATGAGATGCATGCTTATGACACTAGTGAGAGAGACACACTTCTCTCTCAAGTTAAGGAATTGAGCCTTTCAAATAAAAATCTTGTTGCTCAAAACCTTAACTTAGATGCTCACATTCAACAACTTACGTTGAAATGTGAAGAGAAATCCCGGAAGCTCATAAGCTTTGTGTATTCTAGTGACTCACTCCACGATTTGTTGGAAAAACAACATCTAGCAAATCATAGAGGATGTTTGGGTTATATTCAAAATACGGTTCCCAAACCCACCTCTAATTCCTCTTATGGTGCAAGTTCAAGAAATATTGCTAAAGCACCTAAGAAGAATCACCATGCTTTCTTGTACAACAAGAACACCAACAAGAAGCATGTAGATCACAAGGTGATGAGGAAGAATGAAAAATCTTCATTTTTTGCTAAGAAGCAAAATCCTCATTCTTTGCATGCTAAGAAATTCGTTTTTACACCTAAGCATGTCACATCCTTCCCTCTTGCAAAGGCAAAACCCTTGCCTAGAAAATCCTTGAGATTATGGATTCCCACTAAGGTTAGTGTGCAAGAGAGAGATAGTTACATCAACTCTCTAGTTAGGGATGTGATCACCTCGTGTGATTACGTTAGGAAATCAAACTCCTCTTGGGTTTGGTTACCTAATGTTTAGGTTCCCCACACACATTTGCATATTGCATGGGTATTGTGCCTAATGCTATATTTTTGCATACCCATTGGTTGTGTGTGTGTTTCATGTTTTTGAAAATACTTTCAATTGTATGTATTTTTCATGAAAATGGGAATCTTGGGGTTTATTGACATGCATGCATTTTTGATCCATGTGTATGTCAATAGGGGAGTTAATATGTTATATGTTTAAATTATTTTAAGACATATTTTAACTCTCATTTCGAACGTTATTTGAGATCATTATTTACATTTGGTTATTTTGGGTCTCAAACCAAACCTCTTGTTTATTGCAAACATGTTTCATATTTCATTGTTTTTGGCAATATCCTTGTGTATCATTGAAGCGTGATTTTTTTTCCATATCTATTGCTTTTATACACTTTTTAGCCCATGGCTCCATTTATTTTATAATTGGTATTAGATCCTAGAAGTCAAAAGTTGACCATTTCTATGATCTAGGGGGAGCATGGGATAGTGAATTGATACCCACTAAATTTTTCAATTTGGTATCATACATCTCTTTCGTTCTTGCATATTGTCTCATCTTGGTTAAGATGACAAAGGGGGATATATTTGATGTCCACCTTTTTGACGATGTCAAGGGGGAGAGATATATGCATTATGTAAATATATATCATATAGGGGAGAGATATATACATATGCATATGGGGAGAGATTACAGGGATTGTTTAAACCATTCATGTTTGTATGACATTGTATATTACTGTTGGTTTATATAATCCTGCCTATTATATGTCACCTTGATTTCAGTTGGTATAATGAGTATTTACCTTTAAGTAGCTCATTTTTTATTTGGTGCATATAAGTAGGGGGAGATCATTAGCATTGTGCTTTATTTCTTTATGATTTACATAATGTTTGTCATCATCAAAAAGGGGGAGATTTTTGAGTATTGGTGTTTCATACCAATCTTATTTTGATGATGATCACAACATTATGTTGTTGCTAATGAATCTCATGTTTTAGTCTCACAGTTTATTTCCTAGAATATCTTTCTTGGAGACAAATCACTTGGTGTAAGGATGGACATCATGTGAAGAAGGACCAAAGTTTGGACTCTAGGAGTGCCAAAGCTTGGAGATGGTGGAGAGCATTCAAGGCATCTTGTTTGAAGACTTAGACTCTAAGGAAAGCATTGTAATCCATGTAATTTACTTTATTGCTTTCTCTCTCTTTTGAGTCTAGGTTATTGTAATGCCTTGTTAGATGGTTTACTTATCATGCATATGCATTTAACCATCTTAGTGAACCTTAGGATTATCATAGAATCCAACCCAATAGGTTCACTCTGTCCAAAGACTCATTTGGAGTCTCTGTCTTTCCATCAGTCGCCTGATGAGGGAAACACAGTCGACTGGGTGATTTCCAGTCGCCTGTAGATCCTTCTACAGTCGCCTGATTTGCACAGCTCAAGTCAACATTTCATTTGACTCAAACTTGAGCTTTACGCACAGTCGCCTGACGATCAGTTTACAGTCGCCTGTATATTTATAGTCGCCTGGGAATTGGCCAACAGTCGCCTGTCTAGCGTAAGTGCAATCACTGCATCTCTTTGTCCTCTCTCCATATTATACAGTAGTCGACTGATGTAGAATATACAGTCGCCTGACTAATAGACAGTCGACTGTAGTATTAACATCAGTCGCATGTGCGAAGAATTGGAGAAAGAGTGCAGCTCTCTGTTTCGATCCATCCCCTGCAGTAGTCATCTGCTGAAGGATTAACAGGCGCCTGTCCTGTTTGTCAGTCGACTGTATTGTCTTCGTCAGTCGACTGTCCTGGCTCAGATTATAGCCGTTGGATATTTTCTAGCCGTTGATCAGTCGACTGTCTTTTGATCAACAGTCGACTGTTCCTGTCGTTTTCACCCAGTTTCTAGCCGTTGCAGATTTGTTCATTTGGCTGTTTCTTTGGGTTTTTGGGCTTGATATGGGGTTCCTATATATATGAGTGTGCTGCCATCACTTGAGAACTCATGACAACACTTGATAACTCTTGACTCTATAGAAAATCTCAAGAGATCAATAAGCTACTCTCAAGCTCCCTCATTTCCCTCTATTGAGCATTCATCTATCTTCATGCATTGAAGTCCAGCTCAAGGGAAATCATCCAAGTGCTCTCAAGCATATTACAACACTTGGAGATCATCTTCCATGCCTTACATCCATTCATGAGTAAGTATCTCAAGGCATAGGTAAGAGTATTTAATTTACTTGGTGTAATTTGTTTTCCTATTTCTCTTTGTGGGATTAGGATACTCTCTTTGTGGGAGTTTCTCTCTTTGTGGGAGGTTGTCTCTTTGTGGGACTAGGGAATTCTCTTTGTGTGAATTAACTCTCTTTGTGGGAGTTCTAGTGTCCTAGTGTGGGGCTAACCCTAATTCTCTGAGTGGGAGTTAGTGATTCTCTGTGTGGGAGTCTTGATCCTCGTGTAGGATTGGTTGGGTCCTTGTGTAGGGCATAAATCCTCTTTGTGGTGTATTTGCTTGTGAGATTTGTATTCACTTCTCTGTGTGGGAATATAGTGAATATTGGTGTGGCTGGATGCACCCAAGTTTGGGGAACCAGGGTAAAAATTTGTGTTTGCGTTCGGATTGATTGTGCCTTTTAATTCCTCTTGCATTTATAATTCCGCATTTGCAAGTTAAATTTTAATTGGACAATTTTATTGCCATTACACTATTCACCCCCCTCTAGTGTGTGTTGTTACTATTGCAAGGGTTAGACGATCCCTACTGATACGTCTATTTTGTGAAGGCCCAACAGCATAGGCCCAAAGGCACAGCCCACCAAACGAAGCCCGAAAGATACGAGCCTGATGCCCGACCGCCGATCGGTAGCCCATCTGCGCGATCAGGCCCACCCGGCGAAGTCCCATAGAGGGCCCCCAAATATCAATCCGACCCGGCCCCGATAACGCACGAGTCACCCGCCCACTCCAGCGATAACCGTTCCCCTGATCCCGTTACCACTTAAGGGCCGTGATGGGGAGGTGCTGGCATGGCGCAGGGAGCGGCGACGGGGGGCGGATTGAGGGGGGCACGATCGAAGGCGGACGAGCGACGTGGGCCGGGGGCAATCACGGCGGGAGGTCTATAAAAGGGCTAGAAGGACGACTGGACAAGGGACCGGATCTCAGGTAACCAAAACCTAAGGTACTCCATCAACGACCTAGTTCCCCCATTCCAAACTCCTTCCTCCCCCGCTCGCGCCGGTAGACGCCGTTCTGATCTCCTCTCGAGTCGAACCGTCTCCGCCGGGCCTCCTCTTTCAGATCACTATCTGACTTAGGCATCGGAGGGGATTTGGCCGGAACCAAGGTCCGGCCCCCCTGACGAGCGTTCTCATCTGCGCAGGAGGACGTCACATCCACGGGCCGAGGCTTCCCCTCCGCCCCGCGACCGGCCACGTAACCAGCAGGACGATCGAGGCTACCCCTCGTCGTCCGACCGCCGAGGCCGAGCACTTCCGTCCGAGGCCGAGCGTCTCAACCCGGGACGATGCTTCCCCTCTACCCCCTTGCGACCAAGGATCTCGATTCGGCCTAGCCGACGCGCTCCACGTCGTCCGCAACTCCGACTCGCGCCTCGTCTGCACCGACTCGACACACCCGAGGGACCCAAGCGGATCCCTTGACCACGTTGACCGGGTTATCCACGGTCAACGCTTTTGTAGTGAGAAAACACTCTGAAACATCTGGCACCGTCTGTGGGAACGGACTGTCCCATGAAGAAACAAACCACACCTGCAATGGCACGGGCCTGCAACGGAAAGAGACGCATGCCCCCCATCCCGGAGGAGGGGAATGGCGCGCACAACAGCAACCTTGAGGACGCGCCTGACGACAATCACCCCGCCCCCTCAACCGAAGAGACTGGCGGGTCGGAACTAGCCACGCAGGGGCAGCTCCGCGCCCTGGCCCAAGAGACCAACGCGAGCCTCCAGACGTTGGTCGCAACGGTACAGCAGCTCGTTGGCGCAGCGCCAGCCAACGGAGACGTGTTGGGCGACGGCTATCGTTGGGCGGGGGGCCCCCCGCTCTTACGGTCCGATGTGGTCGATGACCACGGGAACCGAAGACCGAACACGGAACGTCGGCCCACGTTGTCCGGCTCCCGTCAGGCGAGATCACGTGCCTCCTCCCCTTATCGTGAAAGGAGCCGAAGAGAAACCGAGGGCACGGGGGACGAATTGGTGACCGCGTCGTCTCGTCGGCCACGATCACCCCACCGCAGAAGAAGCGATCGACACCACTCGAGAGACCGATCACGGCGGAGCGGGAGCTCCTGCCGGAGGAGCCGGGAACGCCGGGTCAGCCCGACCCCAAGTGTGGCGAGGGCCGCGGAGCCGGCCCCGCCGGCGCCTGTGCCCCCACCACCACCAAACGAGCTGGAGGTAGGCGGATGTCGGACCCCCGGGGGGCATCCACGGAGACCGGTGCCCTCTGTCACGGAGAATAACCGACGCGCGGGTCCCCTCTCGATTCAAGATCCCGACGCTGGGGAAGTACGACGGGATAGGAGACCCGGGGAACCACGTGATGGACTACGAGGGGGACATGTCCTTCCAAGGAGCCGACGATGACCTGCTCTGCAGGGGCTTCTATTCGACCCTCAGGGGAGCGGCGAGAACCTGGTACCGCAGCCTACCCAGCCGCTCCATAGACAGCTTCGAGGAACTCACCCAGCTGTTCTGCAAACAGTTCATGGCAGGGCGACAGGTAATGCCTGATGCTGAACATTTGTTTAACATAGTGCAGGGCCCCACCGAGCCGCTCCGACAGTTTATGCACCGCTTCAACGCGGAGCGGCTGAACGTGAACAACCCCCCCGACCTTGTTGTCCAAACGGCCCTAAAGAAAGGGATGCGCCATAGAGGCCTGAAGAAGTCTCTGCACAACGATCCCCCGAAGGACCTTCCTGGGATCATGGCGAGGGCCGAGCGCTTCATGTTGACCGAGGAGACCTTGGCCATTGAGGCGGGAAAGGCCAAACGAGGGACCAAACGCGGCGATAGCGAACACCGCAGCCCCGAAGGGTACCGGACCGAGAAGAGGACGAGAAACAGGCAGTGAGGAGAGGGTACCGGGGACGCCACCCCAGACGCCGTCCTCGCTCAAGTTCAGAAGGAAGAACGTGCCGATCGCCCCCCGCCAAAGACAAAAGGAGGGGGGAAGAATGGGGAAAAGTACTGCAAATACCACAAGGACAATGGCCATGACACTGAAGACTGCTGGCACCTAAAGAAGGACATTGAGAAGCTGATGAGCCGAGGGCACGCAAGGAATTTCGCCGACGAGCCGGCCCACGGAGAAGGAACCTCCACGCAGCTGGACAAGGGGAAGAAGGTCAACACCGTCCAAGGACCCCTCCGCATCATAGAGTGAGCAGGCGAGGCCCCGGTCGCAGCCTAGTCCGGAGGTGATTATCTAGGTTTACATCCCTCCGTCTAGCTTTATTTCCTGTTTTCTTTCCTCCAAATGTACTAGTCCAATAGGACCCTTAAGAGTACAAACGCATTCCCTTTTATCTTCTCTTTATCTTCGACGGAACCAACATTTCACCAAAGGTGCATAAGAGCGAAGACCGCCACCTCACCGGATGGGGGGGTCAGACAGAACCAGTCCTGAGACGAGGAGCTTCGTCCCCGCCAACTGACTCCTTCGCCCGTAAGTCTGGGGGGCAATTCCTCAGCTAGCACAGACGCCGACCGGTCCTAAGCCGAGGAGCTTCACCCTCGCCGACCGTCTCCATCGCTCGTAAGTCTGGGGGCAATTCCCCCGGCCAGCGCAGACGCCGACCGGTCCTAAGCCGAGGAGCTTTGCCCTTGCCGACCGTCTCCTTCGCTCGTAAGTCGGAGGGCAATTCCCCCGGCCAGCTCGGACGCCGACCGGTCCTAAGCCGGGGAGTTACACCCCCACTGACCGACTTCACTGCTCATAAGACCGGGGGCAGCCCCCCTAGTCATCAAGGACGCATACCGACTTGTTCGCTCGGAGGGCAAGGGACAACCTCCCGGAGAAAGGAGGCGAGTGACCACTGTCAGCAGAGGGCGCCGAGAATCACAGCAAAAAAGCAAAATGCGCGGGAAACTCTTGTAAGTCAATTTCATTTCCAACAATTAACCAAGGTACAGAAGTGTGTCTTGTTTACAGGAAATTGAAGTGGAGAAACCTCCTTACAAATGACCCGCTCACGGCGGACAACAAAATTCATCACCTACGAAGACTAGGACAACGACGGCGGAGCAAAACTTGTCGACCAAGAACCCCAAAATTGCTGGCCTAAGCGAACATCCATGCAACCAGCAATTATTGGCTCCGAAGCAGGGAACCGGTAGCGAAGCCAAAGGAGATTACGAGGTCAGGGATCCATTTCAAGTAGGCCGGGCCAAAGCAAAGCGGATGCTAAAAAATTTGAGGATAAAAACAAGGGCGGCAGGCCGGGAAGGACGACCTAGGGGGCCCGGGATCGGGAGGACGCATCCTCATGCACCTCGCCCTGCTCGGAACGAGGCGGATCGACAGGTGGAGGGGCTTGCCGGACGCGCTCCGCACAATCCCGGAAGGAAGACTGGACGACTTCGACGATCCGAGGGCCAATGAGGTCTTCATACGTACCGAAGGCCCCCCTAAGAACCTTGAAGATCCTCTCCCCCAGGGTCACGACGACGCCCCTCTCCACCTCCTCTGCAAACCGCGCCACCTGACACCGATCCGACAGTTCCCTCTGAAGCTCCTCCCTCTCCAGGCGGAACGACTCTGCCGCTTCCTCAGCCGACTGCCGAGCGTCCTCCAACTTTCCCTGGAGGTCACCCACTCGTCCCTCCAGCTCGGCAACCTGAAGCTTGAGATGCCGAGACTCCATCTGAGCCTCCGTCATAGCTACCTCCGCCGCCTCGGCCCGCTCATGGGCCCTCACAGAGGACAACTCCAACTCCCTCAAACGGACGGCTCGACGCTGCAACTCAACAGCGAGCGTTGAACCCTGAAAGACGAGGCATGAGCCAAGAAGAGAGTGAAAGGAAGGGAAGGACTGCAGAATAGCCGAACCTGTTGGAGGGTCCAGACCAAGGAGTCCGACACCTTGTCGACGGGGATCTTCTCGAGGAGACTGCGGTCCTGGGGAAGGACGGAGCCCTCAGCAACCTGCTGGGCCAAGGCTCGGTCGACAAACACCGAACACCCGGGGGTGACCTCGAGGGAAGCCAAGTTGCTCACCAACAGGGTTCCGATCCCCGGTGATGTAGGCGGGGACGCTGCGACGGGGGTGGTTGTCAGGACCACCGGGAGATCCCTGGCGGTCGCCGTCGGAGGCACGGAGCACACCGGACTGGGGGGATCCACGTCTTCCTTCCTCCTTTTCCCTCCGCGAGGCTCGGCAGGCGTCGAAGGGGAACGCTTCTGCCTCGCACCATCTCCACCCTCGGGGACGAGAGGGGGGACGCCAAGTGCAGGAGGGACTGCACCGGACCCATCGTTACCCCCCGCCACTTGGGCCGGAGGGACGGATTCGGCCCTTGCGACCCTCCCGGGGAGGAAACCGCCAGAAGAAGAGGCAGGAGGCGCGGCCACCACCTTACCCACGGTGGGCTCGGCTCGGCGCACCTCCTCCTCAACGGTTCGCCGAGGCGCCCTTCCGGAGGTACTACCCCGGCTCCGAGCGGCTCCACGATGGATCAGCTCATCAACATCACGGGTGAACTCATGACCAGCCATTCCTACAAGGGAAACCGAAATCAGGGTAAGCTGCGGGGCAACCCGGGACTAAAAAAGCGACCTACCCGGAGACCACAAGACGGCCTTCAAGAGTAGGTCGTCCAACAAAGACCAGATGGACTTCGCCTCCAAGGGGAGGGTCGACAGCAGCGCGGCGGCCGCCTGATCCGCCTCGGAGAGGGCTAGCGTTGAGCAAGGCCGGACCGACCCGCCCCAGCCTGTCAGAATTTGGGCACCCTCCAGGAAGACCACGAAGACATAGTCCAAGCTCCAATCCCCCGACCAGCGGGGTAGCCCGATCAGGCATTCCCTCCTCGAGCGGGCTCAGAGTTGCAACCATGACCCTGGGCCGACCGTCTGGATCTGATAAAAGTAGAAGAGAAGGGGGAGAGACGGCTCCAGACCACAGGTACAGCAGAGCATCACGAAGCCCGTCAGTACCGCAATCGAACAGGGGGTGAACTGGCAAAGGGGCACCATGAGATACTCCATGACCTGGATGAAGAAGGGATTGAGCGGGAAATGAAGACCCAGGCGGAACATCTCGACGTAGACACCGACCTCATTGCTCCTCGGAAGGCAGATCCGCTCGTCGACGAATGGAACTCGAACATCGTACGGATAGCAGAGATACCTTTCCCGGATCTCCGTGGCCACTGAGGGAGGAGTCCCCGACGGCGTTCGGATGATAACCGGGGGCACATTAAGCCGCACGGCAGCCGACGCCGCATCATCGCCGGCATAGTCTGGGAAGAGCTTCCCCTTCCCCTTATCTCGAAGGGGACGACTCCCAGAGGAGGAACCTGATCCCACAAGCCGGGGCCCGCCCCGCCTCAACTCAGGAGGATCCCTCGCCCCTTGGCCAGAACCACCTATCCTAAGAGCAGCCATAATATGAAAATAAGAAAGGAGTTACCTTTTTGTTAATTTGGAGAAGACAAGGAAACGAAGGCGGCGGGAGACTCCGAGTTGTGAAAAGCCTAGAATAGAGGAAAGTGCAAGGAAGAAGTTGGGATCAACGCGGCCGGGGATCTTATATACCAGACCCATGGGCGAATTCGAAACGCCTGACAGGGACACGTGGCAGGCCTCAAGGAGCTGACGGCGTTTCAAAATCGGCGCCAAGGGAAGTCCAATCGATCCGCCCCATCATGACCTCTATTTATGACGACACCTCGATTGAAGCACCACACGGAACCCCAGGAGTCACATCGATCGAACCGAGCTGGCCAAGGCTGATCGGCCCCACCGATGGGGGCAATTGATACGTCTATTTTGCGAAGGCCCAACAGCATAGGCCCAAAGGCACAACCCACCAAACGAAGCCCGAAAGATACGAGCCTGGATGCCCGACCTTCGATCGGTAGCCCATCTGCGCGATCAGGCCCACCCGGCGAAGTCCCATAGAGGGCCCCCAAATATCAATCCGACCTGGCCCCGATAACGCACGAGTCAACCGCCCACTCCAGCGATAACCGTTCCCCTGATCCCGTTACCACTTAAGGGCCGTGATGGGGAGGTGCTGGCATGGCGCAGGGAGCGACGACGGGGGGCGGATTAAGGGGGCACGATTGAAGGCGGACGAGCGACGTGGGCCGGGGGAAATCACGGCGGGAGGTCTATAAAAGGGCTAGAAGGACAACTGGACAAGGGACCGGATCTCAGGTAACCAAAACCTAAGGTACTCCATCAACGACCTAGTTCCCCCATTCCAAACTCCTTCCTCCCCCGCTCACGCCGGTAGACGCCGTTCCGATCTCCTCTCGAGTCGAACCGTCTCCGCCGGGCCTCCTCTTTCAGATCACTATCTGACTTAGGCATCGGAGGGGATTTGGCCGGAACCAAGGTCCGGCCCCCCTGACGAGCGTTCTCATCTGCGCAGGAGGACGTCACATCCACGGGCCGAGGCTTCCCCTCCACCCCGCGACCGGCCACGTAACCAGCAGGACGATCGAGGCTACCCCTCGTCGTCCGACCGCCGAGGCCGAGCACGTCCGTCCGAGGCCGAGCGTCTCAACCCGGGACGAGGCTTCCCCTCTACCCCCTTGCGACTAAGGATCTCGATTCGGCCTAGCCGACGCGCTCCACGTCGTCCGCAACTCCGACTCGCGCCTCGTCTACACCGACTCGATACACCCGAGGGACCCAAGCGGATCCCTTGACCACGTTGACCGGGTTATCCACGGTCAACGCTTTTGTAGTAAGAAAACACTCTGAAACACCTACAATTGGTATCATAGCGAGGTTAAAGCATACTGCAACGATGGCATTCAATGCCTCATCCGCGTCTCATGAAGAAGGTCGCTCAACCGTTCGACCCCCACTCTTCAACGGAACCAACTACCCGAGTTGGAAGATCAGAATGATGATCTACATGGAGGGTCAAGACCTATGGGACATCACGGAGGTGCCATTTGAGAAGCCCACTACTCCTACGGCTTCAAGGACAAAGGCGGAGAAGGACTCAATCAAGTTCAATGCGAGAGCTATGAATGCATTACATTGCGCTCTCTCAGCTAATGAGTTCAACCGCATCTCCATGTGCAAAACGGCAAATGATATTTGGCACACCTTGGAGATTTGTCATGAAGGGACAACGAAGGTAAAGAAATCTAAACAAACTGTGTTTAGATCTAAATATGAAATGTTTAAGATGCCGGAAGGCGAAAGCATTTCAGAGACGTTCACAAGGTTCACCGATATCGTGAACGCTTTGGAGGGACTCGGGAAGACGATTTCCCAAGAGGATCGTGTAGAGAAGATCCTTGACTCTCTCACACCTCGTTGGGAGTCAAAGGCCAACGGAATTTTGGAGTCATATGACACGTCCAAATATACCGTTGAGGAGTGCATTGGTAATCTCATGGCGTATGAAGTGAAGCTTCAACATAAGAAGAAGATTCAACCAACAAAGCCCGAGAAGCTTGAGAAGCAAAAGGGGGTTGCATTCCATGCCAATGAGGAGCCAATCAAGTGGAGGAGGAAATTCCATCGAGAAGCTCCTAGTGAAGAAGATGAGCAAGAAGATGCAAGTGGAGAAGAAATTCAGGAGCTTGCCAAGCAATTCAAAGCATTCCTCAAATGCAAGCAAGGTAAGTCTTTGTCAAAGTTTGCCTCCAATTCCAACAAGGTTCCTACTTGTTACACTTGCAGTGGAAAAGGTCACTTGTCCACCGAATGCCCTTCCAAACCCAACAAAGAAACTTACAAGGGTAAAGGGAAGAAGCATTGGAAAGGAAAGTCCAAGTCCAAGAACCAAAAGAAGGGACTTGTCGGGACCTTTGATGATTCGAGTGAGGACACTTCGAGTAATGAAGAAGAGGATACAAAGGAGGATACTCATGCATGCTTTGTAGCCATTGATGGTCCTACACCAATCCCCTCCGGATTAAATGAAGAAGACTTGGATGCTTGGCTTGACGCATACAATTCCTATGAGGATTCGTGCCTCATGGCTATGGAGGAGAGGTCGTCATCAAGCTCTTGCAAGGATGATGATGTTGTTGTTGAGATCGAGGAAGAAAAGATCTCATACGAGGAGCTCAAGATCAATTTTGACTTGGTCTCCGAAAAGGCTAGTAAGTGCATCAACTCTTACAATAGATTAAAAGCAAAATATAAGATTGCTAAGAGTAGATTGCATGAACTAGATATTACTAGTGTAATTCATGATGAGATGCATGCTTATGACACTAGTGAGAGAGATGTTGGATCTGGATCCTAGCCTAAGGGGGGTGAATAGGCTTTTAAAAATAATTCGTGCAACCCACGAATAAGCACACGCAGTTATAGCAGCAACATGGTAAATAAAAAGCAGACACAGAGTACACAGCAGATTTACCCTGGTTCGGTCGTCCCAACGACCTACTCCAGCCCCCAAAGCAGAACTAGTATTGAATAGCGCAATAGGTACAAAACCACAAGTTAGAGCACGCTCAGAGCACCCTCTACGTCTCTACACTCGCCAGGCTATCAGTACCCCCACACACTGTGTTTTCTCTCACTATCAATCCTAGTAAAGCTTTCTACCAGCTAGTCCCAAACTAGCTTGGTCCCACTTGTCTAATCCCAACTAGACAAGTCCTAAAATAGTCACAAATATTGGTAAAGTTTCCCCTACGAAGATCTATCACAATTGCTACACAAAATAATAAAGTATAGAGTTTAGGAAGCTCAGTTTGTGTAGCAGCGATGTCTTCGCCAATCAGCACGGGTCAGAACAAGTCTGACAGGATGTACAAGTCTCGGCAACGGCAACTCAAGTTGCGGCACTCTCCTCGAAGATGGCCTAACTTGATGATAATAGAAGATTTCGGCTAAGCTCTCATATCTTTGATTCACAGAATTTTTCTCTGATATTTCGGCTCCCTGCAAAAAATATCCTCCTCGGTTGTGTGCAGCTGTGCACTTGAAATAGTTCGGCCCCAAATCTGTTTGACCTGCACACAAGCAAATTGGATTAATAATGGCCTAAAAAAATTCTGTGAATGGCCTCAAAAATTCTGTGAATGGCCTTAGTAATGGCCGGCCTCTTTGATGTTTGTGAATGGCCTCAAAAAGTTCTGTGCGGTTGATTCCTTTTAAAAAACAAACAAAATAAATTTGGACAAAGGAGTTGGAAATTTGTGCACTCAATTATTTCGGCAATGGCTACTCATAAAAATTTTGAGAGAGAGAGTAATGTCGGCTGCCTCTTTCTCCTTGATGACCTGCACAAAAATAAAATGTATTAGATATACTTTGGCATGTGCTAGGAAAGTCAACAATTTCGGCTGAAAAAATAACTTAGCTTTGCATTATCTCCGACCTTGGGAATTTTGATTAGCACTCTGCCCCAGTTTGTTTCGGCGCTTGGAGATTATCAAAAAAAGACAGAAGCACAAAACAAGCTGGCCTTTAAAATTGTTTTCTTCAAATTATAATTTTGGTTGCTAGCAGATGGCAATGAATTGGGTTCAAATATTTCGGCTGCTTTCAATGCTTGGGGACTCAAAGAATTCGGCAGCATGAGAAATCTCTTCTCTCAAAGTTTTCAGCATGCACATGGAAAAATTCGGTTGCTTAAGGATTGCGTTAATGCTTGAAGGTTGATTCCCCAAGGAATTTGTGATCTAAGCCAAAAAGGTGTGCGCCTCTTAAGATTTGTTTTATGATGAAGAAAAACAAATATCAAAACCCTTTTAAATAAATGGCCGGCCTTTGGTTTGGTTAAGCAATGGAGATTAACAAAAGAAGCAGGGACTTTAGAAAATTTCGGCTGAGAGATCTCCTCTTGGAAACTGTAATGAGAAAGAATTAATTTTGAACTTTGGATTAAAACAATGAGAGAGATTAACTATAGATATAAAAAACGAAGTGCTCTCTTCCCTTTACTTGTTTGTGCGGCAGTCCCTTCTTTTTTTTATTGGAGCAAACAGAGAGGAACGCCCCCTTGATGATTGGCTCAATTGAAGGCCGGCTCTGAGATTTCTCTTTGACCTGCACACAAGCAAACTAAAATTGCCATTACTTGCATGTATTAAAAAAAATTAGCCTGTGAACTTTCGGCCATGTACTTGGAGATTGCTAAAAGGAAGATGATAATATGGCCAAGCACAAATAAAATGATTGGGAGATGTGATCTTGAAAAAATATGTGCGGCAGTGCGTGAGGTCTTCTTCTAAAAAATTTTCTGAGATTTTGTTTGGCCGCGCAAACCTTCAACCCTAGAAGATGGGTATTTATAGGGTGATGATAGGGTGATGCGGTTACGGGGAATCCTATTTTGAATAGGAGATTAGAGATTTGGTTCTATCACTTTGCACCTCAAATAGGAGATTTGATTTGATCAAATTGGGATTTGATAGCTATTCAAATTGAATATGAAATTGGAAATAGATATCTAATTGATTTGACCAAATCCCAAATAGATTCCATATCTCTCCATTTTGACCAAGTCAAATTGCCTTGTGTATAGCACTTTGACCAAGTCCTTTAGCTATATGGATAGCAATTCCTCCACCGGTTGACTAAGTCATCACTTTGAGAATTTACCGTGTTGCCATTCCTGAAACACACTTAGCGCACACATTAGATATCACGACACGTTTGTCATCATCAAACAAAGAGATCCTAGATCGTTGCGTCCAACAAGAGACACACTTCTCTCTTAAGTTAAGGAATTGAGCCTTTCTAATGAAAAACTAGTTGCTCAATACCTTAGCTTAGATGCTCACATTCAACAACTTACGTTGAAATGTGAAGAGGAATCCCAGAAGCTCATAAGCTTTGTGTATTCTAGGGATTCACTCCACGATTTGTAGGAAAAACAACATCCAGCAAATCATAGAGGAGGTTTGGGTTATATTCAAAATGTGGTTCCCAAACCCACGTCTAATTACTCTTATGGTGCAAATACAAGAAATATTGCTAAAGCACCTAAGAAGAATCACCATGCTTTCTTGTACAACAAGAACACCAACAAGAAGCATGTAGATCACAAGGTGATGAGAAAGAATGAAAAATCTTCATTTTTTACTAAGAAGCAAAATCCTCATTCTTTGCATGCTAAGAAATTTGTTTCTATACCTACGCATGCCACATCCTTCCCTCTTGCAAAGGCAAAACCATTACCTAGGAAATCCTTGAGATTATGGATTCCCACTAAGGTTAGTGTGCAAGAGAGAGATAGTTACATCAACTCTCTAGTTAGGGATGTGATCACCTCGTGTGATTACGTTAGGAAATCAAACTCCTCTTGGGTTTGGTTACCTAATGTTTAGGTTCCCCACACACATTTGCATATTGCATGGGTATTGTGCTTAATGCTATATTTTTGCTTACCAATTGGTTGTGTGTGTGTTTCATGTTTTTGAAAATACTTTCTATTCTATGTATTTTTCATGAAAATGGGAACCTTGGGGTTTATTGACATACATGCATTTTTTATCCATGTGTATGTCGATGGGGGAGTTAATATATTATATGTTTAAATTATTTTAAGACATATTTTAACTCTCATTTTGGAGGTTATTTGAGATCATTATTTACATTTGGTTATTTTGGGTCTCAAACCAAACCTCTTGTTTATTGCCAACATGTTTCATTGTTTTTGGCAACATCCTTGTGTATCATTGAAGCTTGATTTTTCCATATCTATTGCTTTGATACACTTTAGGCCCATGGCTCCATTAATTATAATTGGTATTAGATCCTAGAAGTCAAAAGTTGACCATTTCTATGATCTAGTGGGAGCATGGGATAGTGAATTGATACCCACTAAATTTTTCGATTTGGTATCATACATATCTTTCGTTCTTGCATATTGTCACATCTTGGTTAAGATGACAAAGGGGAATATATTTGATGTCCACCTTTTTGACAATGTCAAGGGAGAGAGATATATGCATTATGTAATCATATCTATAGGGGGAGAGATATATACATATGCATATGGGGAGAGATATCTCTATAGGGAGAGAAATATGGGATTAGATAAACCATTCATGTTTGCACGCTTTTATCCTTTGCAATTGGTTTATGTAATCCATGCCTATTATATGCCACCATGTTTATATTGGTAGTATGAGTATTTACCATTGTGTAGCTCATTATGTAATTGGTGCATATAAGTAGGGGGAGATCATTAGTATTGTGCTTTAATTCTTTATGATTTACATAATGTGTGTCATCATCAAAAATGGGGACATTGTTGAGTATTGGTGTTTTATACCAATCTTATTTTGATGATGATCACAACATTATGTTATTGCTAATGATTCTCATGTTTTAGTCTCACAGTTTAATTCCTAGAATATCTTTCTTGGAGACTAATCACTTGGTGCAAGGATGGACATCAAGTGAAGAAGGGCCAAAGTTTGGACTCAAGGAGTGCCAAAGCTTGGAGATGGTGGAGAGCATTCAAGGCATCAAGATTGAAGACTTAGACTCTTTGAGAAGCATTGTAATCCATGTAATTTACTTTATTGCTTTCTCTCTCTTTTGAGTCTAGGTTATTGTAATGCCTTGTTAGATGGTTTACTTATCATGCAAATGCATTTAACCATCTTAGTGAACCTTAGGATTATCATAGAATCCAACCTAATAGGTTCACTCTGTCCAAAGACTCATTTGGAGTCTCTGGCTTTCCATCAGTCGCCTGATGAGGGAAACACAGTCGACTGGGTGATTTCCAGTTGCCTGTAGATCCTTCTACAGTCGCCTGATTTGCACAGCTCAAGTCAACATTTCATTTGACTCAAACTTGAGCTTTATGCACAGTCGCCTGACGATCAGTTTACAGTCGCCTGTATATTTACAGTCGCCTGGGAATTGGCCAACAGTCGCCTGTCTAGCGTAAGTGCAATCACTGCATCTCTTTATCCTCTCTCCATATTATACAGTAGTCGACTGATGTAGAATATACAGTCGCCTGACTAATAGACAGTCGACTGTAGTATTAACATCAGTCGCATGTGCGAAGAATTAGAGAAAGAGTGCAGCTCTCTGTTTCGATCCATCCCCTGCAGCAGTCGTCTGCTGAAGGATTAACAGGCGCATGTCCTGTTTGTCAGTCAACTGTATTGTCTTCGTCAGTCGATTGTCATGGCTCAGATTATAGCCGTTGGATATTTTCTAGCCATTGATCAGTCGACTGTCTTTTTATCAATAGTCGACTGTTCCTGTCGTTTTCACCCAGTTTCTAGCCATTGCAGATTTGTTCATTTGGCTGTTTCTTTGGGTTTTTGGGCTTGATATGGGGTTACTATATATATGAGTGTGCTGCCATCACTTGAGAACTCTTGACAACACTTGATAACTCTTGACTCTATAGAAAATCTCAAGAGATCAATAAGCTACTCTCAAGCTCCCTCATTTCCCTCTATTGAGCATTCATCTATCTTCATGCATTGAAGTCCAGCTCAAGGGAAATCATCCAAGTGCTCTCAAGCATATCACAACACTTGGAGATCCTCTTCCATGCCTTGCATCCATTCATGAGTAAGCATCTCAAGGCATAGGTAAGAGTATGTAATTTACTTGGTGTAATTTGTTTTCCTATTTCTCTTTGTGGGATTAGGATACTCTCTTTGTGAGAGTTTCTCTCTTTGTGGGAGGTTGTCTCTTTGTGGGACTAGAGAATTCTCTTTATGGGAATTAACTCTCTTTGTGGGAGTTCTAGTGTCCTAGTGTAGGGCTAACCCTAATTCTCTGAGTGGGAGTTAGTGATTCTCTGTGTGGGAGTCTTGATCCTCGTGTAGGATTGGTTGGGTCCTTGTGTAGGGCATAAATCCTCTTTGTGGGGTATCTCCTTGTGAGATTTGTATTCACTTCTCTGTGTGGGAATATAGTGAATATTGGTGTGGCTGGATGTACCCAAATTTGGGGAACCAGGGTAAAACTTTGTGTTTGCGTTTGGATTGATTGTGCCTTTTAATTCCTCTTGCATTTATAATTCCGCATTTGCAAGTTAAATTTTAATTGGAAAATTTTATTGTCATTACACTATTCACCCCCCCCCTTCTAGTGTGTGTTGTTAGTATTGCAAGGGTTAGACGATCCCTACAACTTCTCTGTGTGGGAATATAGTGAATATTGGTGTGGCTGGATGTACCCAAGTCTGTGGAACCAGTGTAAAACTTTGTGTTTGCGTTTGGATTGATTGTGCCTTTTAATTCCTCTTGCATTTATAATTTCGCATTTGCAAGTTAAATTTTAATTGGACAATTTTATTGCCATTACACTATTCCCCCCCTCTAGTGCGTGTTGTTAGTATTGCAAGGTTTAGACGATCCCTACAAAAAATGTGCTGGAACACGAGCCATCCTAGTTCACGAATTACAAGCACGAATTCATGATTTCAAGCATTTGTCAACTCACATGACATCACGAAAATCACGATTTCGCCTTCGAGGCGCACGATTTCTTGATGTCACACATTTGATAATCATTCCAAGACATGCAGCAATTTAATAGTATGATCATTTACCTTATACAACATTTCCCATGGTTACGAGAGTATCGAGCAACATTTACAACAATTTAACAAAAGTGCTGAGTATGAGAATTTAACGAATACGACATGGAAACTGATTTTCTTTGCTAATGTTCTGAAATAAGGTATATCAAATTATATGACGTTGGATCACATTTTTAGCCACGGATGTCATGGTAGTAATTTCACGCGCCATTTCGCGTGCAGATTTTGAGTTATACAACTTTACATGCAATAAACCAAATGAGTATCTACCTTCAAAAATTCAATATAAATTGCATACTTGCCTGATTTCGGTGATTTTGGTGCCGTTGGGTTCGTCTCGACGGGTACTACGTATTGGTACTTCTGGATCTCTGTTTTGGTTAAACATATCAATGAATTAAATTTTTCGTGAGATATACACAATATTAAAATAATCTCTAAATTGGGTTCGTCTGATTTTATCGGGTTCTCTGGCTAGGGTGATGTTTATACTGTGTTATATCACTCTTATATTAACATGGTAGGCCATATTTTAATCTCTAATGTTATCCTAATATTATTTAACAGTTAATAATCATTCTGAAATTAATACTAACAGATTAATTTTAACAAGTTTAACTTTTAATACTAACAACCTATTAATACCCATCTTAACTTAAGCTAATGGTATGGTTAACATCCTATTTAATACCCTCACCCACTTACACCTACTCCTATTATTATAATACAATACCCTCACTCTCTTTTTAATTCTATCTCCCTTCATTACTCTAGCCTGTCTCTCTCCCCACCTCTTTCTTTCTTTATTCTTTTAAAACTCTTTCTCTAATAACTCTTGGGCTTCGCTCTTCTGTCTCTTTCTTTCATCTGTTTTTCTTTTTTTTTCAACAGGTCACGCAAAGGGGAAACACGCATCGGGGGAGGGCTCGCGCATGCAAGGGAGAGCTGGGCGACGGACGGCGGCTCCGGCGGCCCAAGCGGCGGCCCCCGGCGATGCGCGCTCCGGCGGGTTGCAGGCGCACGCACGCGCGGGTGGCGCTCCGGTGCAGCGGCGATGCGCACACTGGACTGGGGTGGCCGGCCTCCAAGCTACTGAGAAATCGGGAAGGATGAAGAAGGGAAGGTCAGAAGCTATTTCAGATCTGAGTTCTCAATTCCCCCTCTCAAAAATTTTGATCTCAGGTTGAGTATGTTTGGGAAGTTGTTTTTTTGGGAAGAATTTGTTGGCAGAAGGGTTTGATTTCAAATTTGGGTTCTGATTTGGTGGTTTGCTTTGCTGAAGTTTGAGGGCCAAATTCGATGGGAGATTTGTGTTTGAGGGCTGATTGTTGGGGGGAATTTAGGTTTGAATTTGGTTTCTGGTTTGATTTGATTTGATTTGGAGGGGGAATTGATTTGATTTGGACCCTTGAAGAAATTGGTTTGATGGATTGCAGGGAAATTGGGTTTCTGTCGTTCCCCCTTACTGTTGATGGTGTTTGCTGATATTGGATAGTGCAGGGGGGCTAATTTGATTTGGAGCCTGAGGTTTGGAATGTTGGTTTGCAGGGGAAGAGAAGGGTTTGCAGGTTGTAATTTTCTTGCAGGTGAAGAGATGCTGCTGCTGTTGGAATACAACAGTGAAGGGGAGACATCAACTTGAAAGAGGGAGCTGTATGTGGGGGAGACAATGAATAGCGATGTTGGCTGAATGGAAGAGGAAGAAGAACAGAGAGGGGGTTGGTTGTATGATTCGGGGTAGATCCACCCTATATGTGGGTGGGTGATTAGGGTTAAAGTTAATTAGTAAGGTAATTTAGTAAAAGGTAAAAGTAATAACTAGAAGTAATTGGTAATTGGTAAAAGTGATTAGTGAATAGTAAAACTACTTAGTAAAACTAATTAGTAAATGTAATTAGTAAAAATATTTGGTAGAAGGGTAAACGTAATTAGGGAAAAGTAATTTATTTAAACACTAAAATACCGATTTTCACAACTTACACCGAAAATTACGAAAATGCCATGGGTTCGTATCCTCTCGAGAAGTGCGAATACAAAATCCATTTTAAGATTGGACGACGAAAAATAGTAAGGAAATCATTTAGTCATTATTGGAATCGTTTGAATTAATCTTCATTACGGAAAAACGTGCACTAAGAAAACTGGCCGTTACAGTTGTCCCCGACAATGGTGCCAATTGATTGAACCGGAAAACGCGCAAAGGCATGCCTTCCACTCCCAAGTGTAGGAGCGTCAATGCAATATATTTATAAATAACCGGTGAGTACAGGGTCGGATCACAGGGACAAGTCGTTCTACACTCGCAAAATTGATCGATAAAGAGAGATAATAGTGTGATACAACAACCTCAACTAACAGTGGATGAGTGGAAAAACGTGTGGTGAATCAACAATCCTATCCAAGTATGTAGGGTTAGAGAATCAAATAGGGATTTTGGATAGCTAGGCAAGGAGCATGGGTTGTGGGTTCACTAATGTTGGTGTTAATCAAGCTCAAATTACCCATATATAACTCAATTAGACCTCCGGCTATGGCAAGCTTAATCGGAAAATTTAGCTTTCATGAACACGATAATTAGCAATAGGGATGGATGCATCATCATGGCACTAGTCGAAATAGGATCATGGACTTTTCTCAAAGTGTGCCCACTTGGGTCTTAACCAATAAAATTAGCCATAATGATTCATCCAACATTAACATTGAAAATGGGCAAGAGGAAATTAAAGCTATAATTAAAATCCAACATACATGAATCACAACCCAAGCCATTCAACACTACTCAATCATCATAAAAAAGATGAGAAATTTCATACAAAAATAACATCACTAGTTCTTTACAAATGAAAGATCAAAATTACAAAAGGGGGAGGAAGGATTTCACCCAAGAACTCTCCCAAATGAACCCTTGCTTCCACCCATTTGTTCCTCCTCCAAGCTTTCCACATCCCCATATGGCCTCCATGCCCTAAGAAATCAAAATAGGAAGAAGAATGAGGAAAAATAGCCCCCAATTTCGGATTAAAACCCCTTCACATCGTTTTTGGGTCTGCAGGGGGCATTACGGGTAGAAAAAACGCACCCAAACCCGCAAAAACGCACCCAAAACCCCCTCTAAATCATTGCGGTTCGGATCTGGGTCGGATCCGACCCGCAAAGTCATGCCCACGCCCACCCGCATCAGCGGGCAGGCCGCTACCCTTTCGCAAATACGGGGCATGCGCAATGCGCGTGCCTTCGCCTCCTGCTCTCGTGGGGAGCGGGCCGGCCAGGCGGGCCGGCCCGCAAAGCGCGCACCTTTTGTTTTTTATTTAATTTTTTTAAATATAACACGCAGCGGCCCGCTGTTGAGAGCGGGCCGTGGGAGTTGGGCCGGCCAGCGGGCTGGCCCACAGCCCCTGTCTTTTTTATTTTTTTTACTTTTCTTTTTTTTTAAATCCCAGAATACCTTCTTTGCTCCACAAATTCCCGAAAAATAGTTCTGAGCTCCAGAAAATTCTGGAAAAATCCCAGAAAATCCAGAAAAATCCCAGAAGTACCTGAAAAATAAGGGAAGTAAATATTAGTCCATAAAACCACATTTTATGTATAAAAAGAGAGTAGGCTTAAATTATTACACAATATCTCGAATACGCACTTATCAAAGCCAATATTAACATGATATACACATAAAATGCCTAGAAATGGGGGGGAAATATGCAATTTATATCCCGAATCAATTACGAGACAGGTTACCAGGAGGATTAATTGAGACACCTGACCTATGGAGCCAGGTGTTGACGTAGACACTGAGTCGCTTTCTGCGGAAGGCTAGAGACTCTTTTCTGTCATTACTGTAGCTTCTGTTTTAGTACCTTGTAGTAGGGATAGTACCATTGTTGTAGTTTCTTTTGGCCATGCCGACGCCCCGTTGTTATTTCTTGTACGAACTCTAGATGTGGTTTTAATTTAATGAAATGTTATTTTTATTATTCTGAAATGCATGCAAGAACCTGTACATTGAATGGTGTATCATCACAGACGCTTATTGGGCTCGAGTCTCACAGCTCTAGCCCATGCGGACCTTTGTCTCGTTCTCGCTTCCGTCGTTTGGGAAGCGGGGCGTGACACTCTCCCCCATTGTCATAATCGAAAAAGTGTAGGAGGTAGGGAAACAACAACAATTAGTGCTAGGAGAACTATAAAACATAGGAGTAAATGATTAGGATATACATTTGAGTGATGCCATAGGAAATTTAAAATTCAGAGAATTAAGGTGTATCAACTCAATTGTATACCACAACAATCATTGAAAGGTAACATATGGAGACAATATCAACATTGACATTGGATGTGCAAAAAATACTACAAACACATAGCCAATGATAACAACAAGCTACACACACACACACACACAATAACTGGCGATGATACATAAAGTTTTCAAGAATACATCGTAGTACAACAAAAGAGATGACACGTACAACAAAATGTGTCATTTACACCAAAAATCTCAAAAGAAATGAGACAAATAAACAGACCAACACAATTATCAGCCAATATCCACAACAAATCTCACAAGAAAAAAAGAATCCTAAGCTGAGAGTGACCAAAACAAAATCATATCATGTCAAGCTGGAGGTGGTGGTGGTGGTGAACGAGAACCACTGGTTCTTGGAGGGTCGGCTGCAACATTGTCTCTCGGAGTGGGTATGATTATGTCCAATTTCTCCTGGATATTTAGAACTAGTGAGAAAATTTGTTGGGACTGAAGAGTCTGGATACGTATGTTGGAGGTGACAGACTTAACCATTCCCTTCACAAAAGTGAGATTGTCACGCAGCATCTGCACATTATTCCAAATAGCAGAGAGGCTGAACTCTAATTCTCCCAAATGACGATTCAGATCCTTGGGAGACTACGAGGAGGAAGGAGTCTGAATACTATCTTGCAGACAAACAAAAGAGGCAAGAATACGCTCATGATCTTGAGCAAGTCCAACCATAGAAGGCTCAAACTTCTACAGGTTGTCAGTACATGAAATATGACGACTATCCAAACGTAGGTAGCCGTCGAGCAGAAATGATACCTTAGCCCTGATTTCTTCGAAAGGGTCTTCATAGTCTGGAGATGCACACTGATATGGGACACATCATGAGCTGGTGGTAGCTCTAAAGAGGAGGGGTCAACAAGTCGTGGAGGTAATGAAGTAGTAATAGAAATGAACTGAGGAGACTGAGGGGTTTGACTTGATGATTCAGGTTGGTCTCTGGTCAGAGGAGTGTCTTCTCTCTCACTTGATAGAGCAATGGCTTTAGTAAGCATAATTGTAGACTTTCTAATCTTTCGTGGTGAATGACACGATCGACAAGAATTAAGACTAAATAAAAATAGATAAAGAAATGATAGAAGAAGATCATGGGGGTTCTACAAACCTATGAACTGACGAACGATGATCAAACGATCGGAGATTCGTCGAAGATAGTTGAAAGATGTTGACGAGCTTACAGTGCAAACGTTTGAACAGATGCTGTAAATAATAAAACTTAAGCCCTAATCGAGATGAAAGAGGGGTTTTATAGATTGGTCAAAATAATTTCAGCCGTTGGATCAGAAATTGATTTGGCAGTCAATCTATTAGCAGAAGTCTAGAGTAGTATGTACAGACATCTGGGAATTTAAAAATAAAATCATGGAATCCCGCAGCGCTAGACGTCTGATGAATACATATCAGGTGCCTGACCAACTGTTTAGGCATCTGGTTCTAACTGATTAGTCGACTAGTTTAACAAGTGACAGAAGAGAGCTGCTCTCGGGAATAATTTGATAGACTGGGTTTTCCATTGATCAGATGACTGGAGTTCAACAATATTTATGTCAAGGGGCAGACCACGTAATGATGTTACCGAACGAGGAATAATAACTGCTGCTCAGGTTACTCTCATTAGGGGCTATGAGTCCTACCTATAGTAGGGTCAGGCTATAGGGTCTTACACAGGCTGAGATCCTCATCCAAGTAATATGAGAAAAATGCATATGATGCATAGGAATTAATATGGTCGTAAATTGTTGCGAAGAGGATTTCGGTAATATGATATGGCGCAAAAATCGAGTCTTAAAAGCATACAAAAACACAAAACGGAGTTCCAGACGCCAAAATAATGCACTAGCCCATGTTTAAGCTTGGGGCGCACCTGGGCGCAAGCCCGGGTGTGCCAGGAGCCCAAGCCCATTTTTGGGCTGTGTGCAGCGCCCATGCCTAGCTGGCGGGAGTGCCATACCTGGGTGTACCTGACCTACCAGTGTGTGGGGCCCACAGGTGGGGCCCGCAGATCAATTACTACAGATCCGAAAGATACACCGTTTTGGGTAGTTTTCGGAGAATTTTGAGGCCTCGTTTGAAGGGTCAAACGACCTCAGAATTGAGCACTGTTTGTTTTTATGCGATCTCAGTTTAATGCTCTTTGAAATGATACTTCATTTTGATTCTTAGATTTAACGGAAAGGGAGAATTAATTGCTTAAAATTTAGCCCTCGAAAGAGGAAAAACTTGAGTCAATTTAGATTCTAATTTTTAGTACCACATCGGATGTGATACTTCGCTAAAGGCTCATCTCTCCATATAAATATGGAGACCCACTTCCTCCTAAACTTATACAGAACCTACATCAAAGGAGCTCATCCTAAATTAAAGTGAGCAAAACTTGATCTAAAGGCGACCAAATTTTTCCTCTTTTCCTCTTTATTCCCTTTTCAGGTTCTAGCAAAACTTGAAGTAAGTTTGGATCCGATCCGAAGCTTGAGGCATGGATTCAGGAAAGGTAAAAATTTCTGGAGCAAGTGGTCACCTCTTAATGAGGTGGTGGATCGCTTTGGGGCGTTATCCTAAAGAAAAGTTTCTGCAACTGCAAAAACTTATGCATTTTAAGCTTTATTTAATAGCAGAATTATTTAGATATATCTTTGCAAGATATGTTCACCCTTCTCATTAGCTACTAAAAGATCATGTAAATGGGTTTTTGTATTTTATTCTGTAGGGCATTGTCATACAAAGTGTTTTATGTTTTCTTTTTCTTCTTCCGTTGTTGCCACGTCTGATAAGCATTGTGCTAAATGATGGAAAAGCCCTATGGAAGCTTGCTCAACCCCCATCAGAGAAGAGGCTCATGAAGAGCATACAGTATGCCACTGCGGTAGGAGCCTTGATGGATGCTATGGTATGTATCACACCCGACCTATCACATGCGATTAGCATGGTGAGTAGATACATGCACAATTCGGGAAAGGTACACTAGTGAGCCGTTCAATGGATGCTTAGGTAAAGCAATGGCACCATTGACATCAGATTAACATATAACTGAAGTAATGGATGTCCGTAAATTGTAGGCTATGTTGTTTTCGACTTTGCAGGCGATTTGGATGGAAAGAGGTCTATGACAGGCTTTGTCTTCACATTATCAGGAGCACCAATTTGTTGGCAGAGTATACTTCAGTCTACGGTGGCCCTGTCAACTACAAAGGTAGAATACATGCATTAATTGAAGAAGTGAAAGAGATGATATGGCTGATGGTCTTGATGGATGATTTGGGAGTCTATCAAGAAAGGTATGATCTTCATTGTGATAACCAAAGTGCGGTGCACTAGCTAAGAATCAGGTCTTCCATGCACAAACCAAGCAAATCGACATGAGGTACCACCTTATTCTAGACTATGTGGGAGAAGAAGACAATGACATCAATTTGCTGAAGATCGAAACAGATGACAACCCTGTGGACATGTTGACTAAGATTGTATCTGGAGCTAAGTTTAAGCACTGCTTGGACCCGCTTAATGTTTTTCCAAGTTGATGTCAATGGCAGCCCTAGTTGGAGGCATTTTGAGGCTCAGTGGAGCCAAGTAAGCACCCCTAATGGGGGCATTAAGCTCTTCAGAGCAACTTGAAGGGAACACCAGGTGACTCTACTGAGGTGGTGCATTGAAGGTTGACTGCGTGACGGAGGCCTAAATCTTGCCAGGGGGGATTTGTGAAAATTGGCTCGATGGTGGCTCTAAAGAGGTATTGGAGATATGCAGGAGAGCTATCTTGTGTAAAGATATCTCATCTGTGCTCGGCTCTCACCTATCTGACTCTACACAAGTCAAATACGGGGATGCCGAGCTAATGGACTTCTACAGTGCATGGATTCTCAAGTTAAAGGATAGATGGCTCATAGGTCGGTAACTCTACAGTCTGTCACGCTTCGTTCTACCAAATGCGCAGAAATACATACATCATCATGGTATTCATAGAGAGAACGAAGTGAGACAAGGCCATGGTAGTATTCGGACCCAAGGCTTTGACCCCTTGACTCCAAATACTACTAAGCGTAAATCGTGATTAATAAAAATTTATCCACATGCCACTGCGATACGCTGGAATAGTACATATAAAGAAAACTAAAAATGTGCTCCAACATAGATATTCCACGGATATAACACAGAGATCTCAAAACATTTATACATTAAGATAAAAGGTTACATATACATACATCAGTTGTACAAGTACACAAGGGGGATAACAAAATAAATTCCCCAAAACCCACAAAAGAACGATGTCCACACACAGGGTACAACTCAATCCCTAGACTACCACTGTGAACTCAGTGTTAGGACCCTGCGGGGCTACATACACTAGAAGGTAGGTGAATAGTGTAAAGGCAAGCAAAGTGCTTAATTAAAAGTTACTAAAATTAACGCACAATAAGCAGCAGAAATTAATAAGAATGCTCAACAACAACAAACGCAAACACAATGATTTTACCCTGGTTTTCCAAACTTGGATACGTCCAGACACACCAATATCCACTATAATTCTCATCAAGAGAAGTGAATACAATCTCACACAGAGATAGAGGATTTTGGATTCTCACATAGAGAAATCCTTGCTCTCACACAGAGAGACTCTTGCTCTCACACAGAGAGTAACTCTCATAAAGAGAGTGACTAATTCCCACAAAGAGAATTGGGAGTTTCAAAAAAGATGAAACGAAATAACACTTACATATGCCTTGAAATGATCTTACCAATGCGATGAAGAAGGCATGCAAGTGTGGATGACCAAGTGCTTGAGATTTGCTTTGATTGCACTTGTCGATCTTTCTCTCTTCTAGGAATGAACCCTAACTCTACTCACTTGAGTGTTTGAATGAAGACAGAAAATATGTTCTCCAAGAAAAGGAATGGGTTGAAATCCCTTGGAGAAATTCCCTGGAGCTTAGATGCTATAGCATAAGAGTGAAGCTCTAAGAGGGAATTAGGGAGGAGTGGCTTAAAGAAGAGATTAAATGATCTTCTATGATTTCCTAAACCTTTCAAGAGTTCTAAATGAACTAAGCCCTCTCCTATATAAAGGAAGCCAAGAAAAACCCACAAAACCAACCCAAAACCGGAAGGGAAGAAATCTGCAACGGCTAGATTTTGGCAGTTTACGATAAAGACAGACGACTGAAGAACAACTGACAGTTGACTGGTCAACGGCTATAAAAATCCCAACGGCTATAATCTGAGCCAGGACATGCGACTATAGAAGACTACACAGGCGCATGTATAAGGTGCAAGCGCCTGAATATCCTTCAGCAGGCAACTGTCACTTGGGTTGGAAAGGAGCTAAGAAAAACACGACTGTAATTTAACAGGCGACTGAAAACCTCTCATCAATCAACTGACTTGCAAGATGGGTGAAACCCAGAAAATTCAAGTTACGCACGATGGCACACAGACGACTGGAGAACAAATCCTAGGTGTATGATGGAAGACAGGTGCCTGTAATATGAACGTCAGTCTTCTGTCTCCAATAGCTCAAGATAGAGTCAATAAAAGTTGACTTGAGCTAGTGCACAACAGCCGACTGTAGAAGGCTGGCCAAGCACCTGGAATCACCCAGTCGCATGTCCTTCCTTCATCAATCGCATGTTGGAGAGCCAAAAACTCCAGTTTGAGTTTAAGGCATGGTGAACCTATTGGGATGGTTTCTATAATAATCCTAAGGCTCACTAAGATGAAAAATGCATATGCATAAATGAGTAGACCTCTATCAAGGCATTACAATAATCCTAGACTCAAAAAGAGAAATGCAAGTAATTGAAATTAAATGCATTACATATTGCATCTCCTAGAGTCTAAGTCTTCAAGCACATGATACCTTGATGCTCCACATCTTCCAAGGTTTGGCACCTCTTGATGAGCTTCCTTTCATCAAGCTCCAAGCTTTGGCACTGCTCCTCTTGATGTCCATCCATCATCATGCTCCAAGCTTTGGCTTCATTAGATGATCTCCATGACTTCATCCAAGCTTGAGCAGACCATCACTCTTGGATGTCTTTAATATATCCATTGCATCATCCTCCAAGCATTATGCTTTGTCTCATCAACATATAATCATTAAGATGAACTGAGACTAAAACATAAGATTGATTAGCACATTAACATAATGTATTGATCATCATCAAAAAAATGTTAGTCTTGAACCCAAGAACTAACACTCAGCTCCATGAAATTACCCTCCGAGGGATCCACCTCTGGCTCGAAACTCGGGGTAATCTTCTGGATATGGTCCTGCTCTGCCATCTCAGGCTCTAATACAAGAAATGAATGGTTCTGAACATAATTTGGAACACTACAAGAAATAATAAGAAATGTAGTTAGACAATAATTGCAATATTGCAGATGATAATTTAGGGAATTTAAGTTATGATTATAATTTGAAAACCTGAGTAAAATGTATGACGTAAGGCATTGGACCTCACCAAGAGTGGCTGGAAAAGTGGTACCCTGCCAGTGATACGAGCACTGTGACAAACGGGGCCTCTCGTAACTCTCCCTCACAGGAGTGAGAATATCGTGTTATTTCAATTACCTGATGGCGCATCACGAGTACATCATGTGCCTCTCCAATTCTGCCCAACTCCATATGCCGGCTGCTGGGAGTGCGATTGAGACACATATCTAGTCCAGTCATTAAACACACATTTTACATGGTGTTTCCCCCAACCCAATGTCTGGAATTCTCACCTACCTCAAGGTAGACTTAGTCTTCTAAGTTAATATTACACTTAGGAGCCTCACTCTCAACATGGAACAAAAACATCATTTCATCCATTTCTACGGTCTTATTACCGCTATACATAACATTTCATTTCACATCATTTCATCGATGTCACGATTTAATGACCATCACATTTATTCTCATAAAGAATGTCACAAGATTCCATCATTTGTTGTTTGCACATCAAAGCCCTGATTAGGCTATCATCACTTCATTCAAGTTCCAGAATTTGCATTTAGTATAACATGAGACATGAAATTTAATCACTAACCAGGAACATGGCACATGAGCATTTATGCGGCGATTAACATATCTATTAACACAGGACAAGGGCACAGATAAAATGTGGAATCACAATTTACAGAACATGGATATGCCCAAGGAAATTAACATGAAATGACCATGATTATGACAGATCACCTAGCTTGATAGAAAATAGGATAATTTAAAAGAAAATCTCCACCTGGTGCAAACATCTGACTGTTGCTTGTAAAACAGTTGAGTGCTAAAGCATTCGACGGTTTTCCCAATAGCAGTCGACTGTCGTGCCTAGCAGAACACATTTTCCAGTTTCCTGCATAAATTGCCACTTCGAGTTACACCAGAATTTTTTAGCAACGTAAATAGAGCCTTAAATGAAATATGATAGCTTGCATAACATCATGAACATGTGGGTTTGTAGAACATGTCCTAACATATTTAAATTGTCCTTGGAGCACATTGATACATGAATTATTGTAACTTGAAAAGAAGCGTGAATTTTAACATAATTGAGGCCACTACTCCTAAGATCATCTTGACAAGAAACCTAAAAATTAAGCATAATTCCCATGAGATAAGCAAAGAGGCATGATTACGTTTAATCCATGTATTAACACATTAATGTAACGCCCTGCTCCCCGGGATACCCGATAAGTACGAATCCGTATCAGGTATTCCCGAAGAGGCGGGTGCTACGAAAGAGAAGTACAAAATTTCACACACAACAAAATTACTATACGCACACACGCAAACAGCATTTTACACATACGGACATTACAATTAAGCATAAATTATCCTAGGTCCAAATCTCATGGTGTAATTCTTTCTTCATACCAAGTTCTAAGAAAGACATCCTCCCTAGAATGGTTAGAACGCTACCTTGAGAAGTCCTTCCTCTTGCTCTATCTTTCCTCCTTCAAGTTCCACTCCTCTCCAAGAACTTCTTCCCCTTCAAGCTCCATGCTCTAAGAATGAAGGGTTAAGTTGAGGGGTTGTATTTGGCCAAGAGGACAAGATGGTGGGTGTATTAGTGGTGGCTTGGCCTGGTGGTGGTGGAGGAGCAAGGTGGTGGGGCTTGGTGGTGTGTTGGGTCGGCCTCAGGTGTATGGTAAGGGAGTTGAGAGAATTTGTTTTCTTTCTCCTTTAAATTTCCCACCCCCATCAAAATCACCATGGTGAGTGTAAGAGAGTTCTATGTGTGTGATTATGTGGCATCATCTAGGCTTAAGGATGTTTATCAAATGACACATACAAGGGTTTAGGTGGCAAGCCCTTAAGATCAGGGATTTCTAATTTTTGATAAAAATAAATACACTCATAATACCCATACCATTCATATACAATGTATTCCACTAAATACATATCACATCATCTTATCTAATAATGTTTTAAAGATATTTAAAAATAGTTATAATAATAATAATAATTTTAGAAAACATATATAAAATTACCAAACATACATAAGGACGTATGCGTATGAATACGCTCGAAATACGCAACATAATACACTGTATATTCACAATAGGGGGGTTACATCCTACCCTCCTTAAAACAAATTCCGTCCTCGAAATTTCAAAACAACTAGGAGGTAAAAATACACTTATACATTTCACCAAAATATGTGTACAAGTGATAAAACCCAAGGGTATCTCTCTCGCATCTCGTCCTCGAGTTCCCAGGTGGACTCCCATGGAGACTCTTGATGCCACATGACCCTCACAAGATTGATGGCCCTTTTTCTCAACAGCTTTTGTCTCCTGTCTAGAATGGCTACTGGCTGCTGATCATATGTCAAGTCCGGTCATACCTCGATCTCTGAAAAGTCTATGACATAACTGGAGTCGCCCACGTACTTCCTAAAATGAGATACATGTAACACGTCGTATATACCCTCGAGGGACGACGACAAAGCAAGCCTACAAGCAACCTCGCCAACACGATCTAAGATCTCAAACAGACCAATATATCTCGGGCTCAACTTCCTATGCCCGTCGAAACGAATCAGTCCACGTGTAGGTGAGATCTTCAAGAACACACGATCATCTAATTGGAATTCCAAGTGTCGTCTCTTCGTATCTGCCCAATTCTTATAGCGGTCTTGGGCAAAACAGAGGTTGTCCCTGACAACCTCACCACATCTACCGCCATGGTGATCATCTCAGGCCCCATGAGCTAACGGTCACCAATATCATCCCAACTGAGAAGAGAGCAACACTTCCTCACATACAGTGCAGTAAATGGTTCCACGCTTATACTCGCCTGGTAAATGTTGTTGTATGCAAACTCCACTAGGATGTAAATGATCATCACATGAACCCTTGAAGTATAGCATACATGCCCTCAACATATCCTGCAGGATTTGTATGGTATGCTCTGACCACTCGTCTGTCTGAGGATGATATGAAGTACTAAATCTAAGTTGAGTTCTCAAGCTAGCCTGCAAACTCCTCCAGAAATGAGACGTGAATCTGGTGTCACGATCGGAGACTATGCATATAGGCGCTCCATGGTGTCTCACGATCTCCTCCATATATCTCCTAGCTATATATCTGTATGTTGGCCGACCCAAAAAGGAATGAAATACACTGATTTGGTTAATCTATCAACGATCACCCAACTAGCGTCATTTCCTCTAGAAATGTGGGGTAGACCAGTTACGAAATCCATCATCACATGCTGCCACTTCCACTCTAGAATAAGGAGAGGCTATATCAGTCCTGCAACTCTCTGGTGCTCGGCCTTCACCTGCTAGAAAACTAAGCACGATGCCACACTTTTGGCAACACTACGCTTTATTCATGCCACCAATAATGGTGTCATAGATCTCGATACATCTTTGAACTCCAGGGTGAATAGAATAAGGAGAGCTGTGTGCCTCCCTCAATAGCTCGTCCCATATAGCACCGGCTGGCACACATATTCTACTCCCAAAGCATAGGGCACATCCTATTGAATACGAAATTCAGTGCGAAGTCCAGCCTTTATCCGCTCCCGAATCTTTCACATCTTCTCATCTTCAGACTGTGCAGCCTTAATCCTATCCACCAGATCAGACTGAATCTGCAAACTCATCATAGCTATCGAGGCACCTAGGAGGATAACCTCAATCTCCATCTGGCGTATCTCCTCACAAAGCTCCCTCTGAGCAATCAATATCATCACAGTTGGCAATCGACTGAGAGTATCTGATACGACGTTAACCTTCCCAGAGTGATACTAAATGTCAACATCATAATCTTACATCAACTCAAGCCATCGGTGATGCCTCATATTGAGCTCCTTCTGGGTGAAGACATATTTCAGGCTCTTATGATCAGTGTATAGCTTCACATGCTCACCTAATAGAAAATGTCTCCACGACTTCAATGCAAAGATCACAGCTGCTAGCTACAGGTTATGTGCAGGATAATTCTGCTCATGCACTTTTAATAACCTGGAGGCATATGCTACAACTCGACCATGTTGGTGAAGGACACATCCAAGTCCCTTGCCTGACACGTCACAAAATATCTTGAAGCCTCCCAATCGATCTGGAATCGTTAAGACAGGTGCAGTGATCAACCTATACTTCAACTCATCAAACGCTCGTTGACACTTCTCAGACCAAACATAATCAACATTCTTCTTGGTGAGGTGAGTCAGTGATACAGTGATCTTGGAGAAATCCTTGATGAAGTTCATATAGTATCCAACCAATCCCAAAACCCCCCTGATCTCCGTGGCTGATTGAGGGACTAGCCATTTCTCTACCATAGCCACCTTCTCTTGATCTACAGATATTCAATCTCCAGATACAATATGCCCTAGAAAAGCCATTGTATGCAACCAAAATAGGCATGCGCTATAATTGGCATATAGTTGGTGCTGCCTTAAAGTCCCTAAAGTGATCTGCAAATGCTCTGCAGGATCTTCCGCAACCTTCGAGTATACCAGAATGTCGTCGATGAAAATTACCACAAACTTGTCCAGATACTCATAGAAAACTTGGTTCATCAATCTCATGAAGGTGGTAGGTGCATTGGTTAGCCAAAGGGTAAAACCAAGAACTCGTATTGTACATAATAGGTTCGAAAGGCCATCTTGGGAACATCTGACTCTCTGACTTTTGCCTGATGGTACCCGCTCTGCAAATCCAGCTTCGAATACACTCAGGATCCACCAAGATGGTCAAAGATATCATCAATGCGAGGGAGAAGATACTTATTCTTCACTATCACATTCTTCAGCTCTCTATAATCAATACACATCCTCCACGACCCATCCTTCTTGTTGACCAATAGCACTGGTGCTCCCAATGGAGACACACTGCAACGTATCAAACCTTTATGCAACAGATCCTTTAGCTAATTGCGAACCTCGGCTAACTTGGGCGGAGCCATACGATACATGGCCTTGGCAATCGGCTGCGTGCCAGGTATCAAATCAATGGTGAACTCCAAGCATCTATCTGGGCAAAGTCCATATATATCATCTAGGAAAACATTAGGAAAGTCTTGAACAACCCTCGACGGGTCTGGATCAGCCTCCATCGCCATCGCCATGACTTTTATCGGCTTGGACCTGAACTTCATGGGTTTGAGTGTACCACTACCATTAATGAACTCGAACTCAGGGTGATCTGGGATCTGGAAGACTACCCTCCTATGCCAGTAGTAAATCGTGACATAAAACATACATAGCCAATCCATCCCGAATACCGCCTCAAAGCTAGGCATCTTTATCACCAAGAAATTAGCATACAACTCCCGCCCACATATCTCCACCAGACAATGGTGATAACCAAGAGAACTGCGTAGCACCCTATTTTCCGTGTTGATATTCCAACTGGTGCTGAGGGAAGTCACTGGAATCGAGTGTGCAGTCACAAATCTTTGAGGCAGGAAGCAATGGGAAGCCCCAGAATCGAAAAGTGATAGAGCAGTGAAGGAATTAACCATAATAATGCACCCATAATAATGCCTAACGAAAACAAATAAAAGCAATGAAAAAGAAGGAAGGTGGAAATAGAGAAATCTAAGATAAGGACCAGAACATATACACATATAAATATATATAACATGCATCACTCAAGATATATTTGGAGTTTTGCCAATGATAACCTGACCAGTATTCTCCACCTCTACTGTAAACATCATGAAGGCCTAACACCTCTAGAGAGTCGGGACTATCCTCTGAGAAATACGCTGCTGCCCAGCCAGAGGACATCCCTTAGGAGCTGGATGACTCGGTCCCAATGGCACTGGGTGTGGCAACCTCTGAGGAGCCGGTGGAAAAGTCTGCTGCATAGGTCTCACTCCCACGGGTGCTACAAACACTGGAGAGCTGCCCTGTCATGGAAAAAATTTACTGATATGCCTTGACTCTCCATATGTAAAGCATCTTCTAAGTAAATTTCTGTCGTCCTTCCTCTCATGTCCAAGCTTGCCATAATGCTGACAGGATATCAGTCTCTGAGAAGATGATGGGGCTCCTAATCTCCTAAACTGGGTAGTCTGCACAGGCCTGGGGAACTTCCTCTGCTGCCCTGCAAAACGTCTATTAGCGACCACTGGAGTCTTCCCCACACTCCTCAGATAAGTCTCATGCATCCTCGCCGCCTTCAGTACTGCCTCATGAGTGGGTAAATCAAGCGTAAACATGGCTCCTCTATACTCTAGATCAAGGCCCATGCGGAAGCGACAAGCTTGAGTGGCATCAAATGTCACTAACTCCGGAACAAACTTGCTCAAAAGGGAATACTCATCATCATAAGCATCGATACTCCGGCGATCCTGGGTCAATCGCTCAAAACGTTGTTCAACTCATCCTTCATTGTCTCTGGGAGAAACTTAAACTTAAAGCGCTCCTTGAACATATCCCATGCGACAGACTTGGTTAGATGACGCTCTTCTCCGTCCCACCAATCTCAAGCCTGATGGGTCAACTGACTATGTGCATCGTCTACCCAACCGTCCTGTGGATACCCAACTGCGAGCAAATCATCCTCAGTATGTCTCAGCCACTCCTCAACCTCTAAGGGACTCTCATTGCCTGAGAAGAATCTCGGACGCATCTCCCTAAACTACTTGAAGCTAGAAGTCTTCTAAGTCTGACCTTTAGCCAACATCTTCGTCTGCTGACTCAAACTCGCTTGAAATCCTAGTACAATCTTATCCAATTGAGAAGGCTTGGGGTGAGCCACCTAGGAAGAAGATGTTATGTTCCCAGTATCCATTCTGCGGAAGAGAACAAAACAACATGGATCAATACAAATTAAGGAATCATAATGTTAGAGCATCTATCTGTACCACTCGTACACATATCACAGTATCACTAGACCTGCATGGGCCACCAAAAAAACCATGTCATGCCCAGTGCTCCTAAATACACGGAAATACGTACATCCCAGGGGTATTCATAGAGAACGAAGTAAGACAAGGCCATATTAGTATTCAGACCCAAGGATTGGACCTCTTGACTCCAAATACTACTAAGCGTAAATCGTGATTAATAAAAATTTATCCACGGGCCACTGTGATACGCTGGAATAGTACAGATAAAGAAAATTGAAATTTTGCCAACACAGATATTCCACGGATATAACACAAATATCTCAAAACATTTATACATTAAGATAAAAGGTTACATATACATACATCAGTTGTACAAGTACAAAGGGGATAACAAAATAAATTCCCCAAAACCCACAAAAGAACGGTGTCCACACACCGGAACTCACTCCCTAAACTACACATGTGAACTCAGTTCCATGAAATCACCCTCCGAGGGCTCCACATTTAGCTCGAAACTCGGGGTAATCTTCTGGATAGGGTCCTGCTCTGCTATCTCTAGTTCTAATCCTGGGGACAATGGGAAGGGACATGTCAAGGTGTGTCTAGTAGGAAATCTAACAATCCTATGTAGATATGACAGTCTCAAAATGATACTATTTAACCGAGGGATAGGCTACACATGATATTAATGACAATGAATTAATTGCATAATTTAAAATAACACATCCACAGGCATAGTACTGAGCATGACAAGAAATATTACAGAATTGACAAGAAATACTGCAGAATTAACAAAAAATGCATGGTGCTGAACATAATTTGAAACACAGCAGGAAATATTAAGAAATGTAGTCAGACAATAATTGCAAATTGCAGATGATAATTTAGGGAATTTCAGTTATGATTATAATTTGGAAGCCCGAGTAAAATGTATGGCGTAAGGCACTGGACCTCATGCAGGGTGGGTGGAAAAGTGGTACCCCGCCAGGGACATTAGCATTGTGACAAACGGGGCCTCTTGTAACTCTCCCTGCCGGGTGTGAGAATATCGTGTTATTTAAATTACCTCATGGTGCATTACGAGTATACCATGGGCCTCTCCAACTCTGCCCAACTCCCCTATCGGCTGCCGGAAGTGTGAGTGAGATACATATCTAGTCCAATCCTTAGACACATATTTTACACGGTGTTTCCCACAATCCAATGTCTGGAATTCTCACCTATCTTAGGGTAGACTGAGTCTTCCAGGTTAATATTACACTCAGGAGCCTCAATTCAACATGAAACAAACTCATCATTTCATCCATTTCTACGGTCTCATTACCGCTATACATAACATTTCATTTTCCAACATTTCACCGATGTCACGATTTAACAACGACCATCACATTTATTCTCATAAAGAATGTCACAAGGTTCCATCATTTTTGTTTGCACATCGAAGCCCTGATTAGGCTATCATCACTTCATTTGTGTTTCCACAATTTGCATTTAGCTTAATGTGAAACATGAAATTTAATCACTAATAAGGAACATAGCACATGAGCATTTATGCGGTATTAACATATCTATTAACACAGGTCAAGGGGACATATAAAATGTGGAATCACAATTTACAGAACATGGATATACCCAAGGAAATCAACATGAAATAACCATGATTATGGCAGATCACCTAGCTTGACAGAAAATAGCATAATATAAAAGAAAAACTCAACCTGGTGCAAACAGCCGACTATTGCTTTGAAAACAGTCGACTTCTAAATCAGTTGGCTGTTTTCCCAGCAGCAGTCGACTATCCTGCCTAGCAGAACACAATTTCCTGTTACCTGCTTAAATTGCCACTTTGAGTTACACCAAAAAATTTTGGCAACGTAAATATAGCCTGAAATTAAATATGACAGCTTGCATAACACCATGAACATGTGGGTTTGTAGAACATGTCCTAACATATTTAAATTGTCCTTGGAGCACATTGATACATGAATTATTGTAACTTGAAAAGAAGCAAGAATTTTAACATATTGAGGCCAATATTCCAAAGATCATCTTGACAAGAAATAGAAAAAAATTAAGCATAATTCCCATGAGATAAGCAAAGAGGCATGACTACTTTTAATCCATTTAGTAACACATTAAGCATAAATTATCCTAGGTCCAAATCTCATGGTGTAATTCTTTCTTTCTACCAAGTTCTAAGAAAGACATCCTCCCTAGAATGGTTATAACCCTACCTTGAGAAGTCTTTCCTCTAGCTCTAGCTTTCCTCCTTCAAGTTCCCCTCCTCTCTAAGAACTTCTTCCCCTTCAAGCTCCAAGCTCCAAGCTCCAAGAATGAAGGGTTAAATTGAGGGGTTGTATTTGGCCAAGAGGACAAGGAGGTGGGTGTGTTGGTGGTGGCTCGGTTTGGTGGTGGTGGAGGAGCAAGGTGGTGGGGCTTGGTGGCGTGTTGGGTTTGGCCTGCGGCATGGGGTGAGGGATATGAGAGAATTTGTTTTTTTCTCCTTTAAATTTCACAACCCCATCCTAATCACCATGGTGAGTGGAATAGAGTGTCATGTGTGTGATTAGGTGGTATCATTTAGGTTTAAGGAGGCTTAGCAAATGACACCTAGAAGGGTTTAGGTGGCAAGTTCTTAAAATTAGGGATTTTTAATTTTTGATAAAAAGAATACACTCATATTACCCCATACCATTCATATACAATGTATTCCACTAAATACATATCACATCATCATATATAATAATGTTTTAAAGATAGTTTTTATTATTATAATAATTTTAGAAAAAATAGGAAATAATCACCAAAAATACATAAGGACGTACGCGTATAAATACGATCGAAATACGCAACATAATGCACCGTATATTCATAATAAAGGGTTACACAGTCCGAGCTTTGGACAGATTGGCTCGGCACTTCGTTGGCTTGGTCTTCAACATGGAGTTCAACAGCACAGAGGGGCCGACCATATGATGCATTGTCATATTTTTAGTAGAGTTCTTATTGGATTAGAATTCCGTTTGAGTCGGAGTTTTAGTCAAATAGGAATCACTCTTCTAGTAGCACACCTATTGTGCCATAGGCTATATAAAAGGTGTTTAGGTGATGCTTTCGAGTGGAACATATTGAGAGAGCTTTGAGCCGACATTGTTGAGAGTCAACTTTGAGAGATTGTGTAAAGAGCTTTTGGAGAGATCTTGAGTGCTTCTTCTTCTTTGTGAAGGTAAATATTTGTATTTTTGTTCTCTCCTTTCGTAATAAATCTCATTGGTATTCCCTTGGCCAGCTGACGGTCTAAAAGTTACAATCTTAATAGCGTTCTATTTGGTTATTGCTTAATCTTCACCGTCGGACCCTTTGACGGTCCGCTAGCGTGTAACAATGATGTGTGTTGGATCAAGGTTTTTAAAAGAATCTAAAAACAAATAAAAATTTACATCAATATGATAGAAAATGTGTAAGATGAAGACCATTGATGTGCTTGATCGTACCAGTTTTTTATCTAAGAGTTGAGCTATGGTAGTTTGAGAATATGCATTACGTTGAAGTTGCATGAAAGGGTTAACATAGAATGTATTGTTTGATCATCATCAAAATCAACATTGAATTACCAAGAATCAATATTCTCTCCATTTTTGATGATGACTAACCATTGTATATATAAGTTTTAAAAAGGTAAAAATTATTAAACCCCCTGCATAGATGCATATTTTGTTAAAAGTAACATACCATACATTGTTATGAGTAGGGGAGACCATAAGTCTCCCCTCCCTCATTTATCCACCATTACACCCCACTAACTAGTAGTGGGGTGAAACTTTGGTATACCTGAGACTATTGGTCTCCCCTCCAGATGATGAAATAATAAAAGGAGACCATGGGCTATTGCCATGGTGGATTATCTTCAAACACGTTATCAACACGATCAAGCTCTAGAAAAAAATTTGAGCCATGAAATTTTCATACTCCCCACAAAATTTCCCTCTTGCGAAGGAATCTTGTAGTTGCGGCAAAGCTCTTGCGATGACGAGCGATCGACGGGAGCGGGGATTTTTATCTACGGATTTTATTTGTTCTTCCCTAGATCTTTGATCTAGAGGTAAAATTCTAATCCCATAGATATATATATATATATATATATATATATATATATATATATATATATATATATATATATATATATATATATATATATATATATATATATATATATATAATGGACCATATTCTATTTTATTACATTTGTATGTTGATTGTTTTACTCAAATCAACATATCAAAAAAATAGAATAAAAAAACCAACACTGTTTTCCCCAAATTCCCCTCAATTGGGGTTTATAACAGATTTTAAAAAAAATTCACCCAATTGCCCCCCCCCCCCCCCCCCGAAGGGGGGCTCCTCCTGTCCCGCGTCGCCGCTCCCCTAGTCGGGGGGGGCAAATTCCCCTAAATTGGGGGTTATAACAGATTTTTTTAAAAAAAACTCACCCAATTTCCCCCCGAAGGGAGGGATCCTCCTGTCCCGCGTCGCCGCCTCCCCCAGTCGGGGGGGGGGGGGGGTCGGGCTCTCTAACGGCACCACCCCCCTCTGTCGGGGGGTCTCCGACTACACCACCCCATCTGTCAGGGGGGCTCTCCGACAGCGACGCCCCCCTCTGTCGAGAGGGGGGTCTCCGACTGCACCGCCCCCCATTGGGGGGCTCTCCGATGGCGCCGCCTCCCCTCTGTCAGGAGGACCTCCGACTGCACCGCCCCCCTCTGTCGGGGGGCTCTCTGACGGTGCCACCCCCTCTGTCGGGGGTCTCCAACTTTGCCGCCCCCCGTCGGGGGGGCTCTTCATCGCGCCTCCCCCTGTCGGGGGCTGTTGGATTTGGATCCTAGCCTAAAGGGGGGTGAATAGGCTAATGAAAAATTCTCGTGCAACTCACGAGAAATCACAGATAGTTAAAAGTACAAGCAGAGTAAATAAAAGACAATCACAGAGTACGCACAGATTTACCATGGTTCGGTTGCACCAACGACCTACGTCCAGCCCCAAGCAAATACTAGCATTAATAAGTTCCTTCTGTACACCTACAATGGGGTCTTAGCTCCAACTCCCCACTTAGACTGTACCACACTCAACAAAGTGCAGAACTCTGTCAACCTAGTACCCACTTGTCTAGCCCCAACCAGACAAGTCCCAAAAGAACACAAATATTGGTAAAGTTTTTCCTACAGAGAACGTTACACTAATACACGAATATAAAGAGTAATGGGTTTAGAAATGCTCAAATCGTGTCCGTGTAGTCGTCTCTGTCAATCAGCACGTCGTCAGCTTCAGTCTGATGCAAGCGACGTCTCGATCTGATGTCTGTATCTCAAGTTCTGGCTCAAATAGCTCTCTGGTCTGTACATATAGCAATCTTAGTTCAATTCAATAAATATACGGTCTATGCGCACCGTAAACTTCAATTAAAAGCTTTTCCACGTCAGCTCCGTTTTAATTCGTTTTCACGCAAACCCTAATGCATGAGTTCACTAGATATATGGCATACAGTGTGACTCCCTCCGACGTGCGTAGGTTTCGTGATCGATGACTTCATCGAGGACGACGATGGCAACTTCCCCTTCGGCAACGACACCCTCAAGCGACGGGAACTCGACAGCGTCTTCTTTGTGGCAACGCTCACCGATGGCAACTCTTCTCAACTGCGACGTGGTCTTCTCTGACTTCTCTCTCCGGTGGTGATGGTTCTTGTGATCGTCTTCGACTGCTCTACTTCGACAGCAGCTTGAGGATGATGATCGGAGCTCGAGTTCACATCGACTCGATGAAAGAGTGCGAAGGTGGAGCCTCGACTCTGTCAGCGAAGACGACACGCACGGCGACGACGAGCTCTTGACGGCAAGCTTTCGACGGTGTTGATCTTTACGGCGACGCAAGTAACACTGATCGAGGGCTCCTCGACTCACCCCAACTCAACAGCGTCTCTTCGATCTCCACGGCGACGAGTGCTTCAGCTTGTGTCTATGGCTACATGGACTTCAAGCTTCAGTGGGAACGAACGACAGTGTGAGGGTGATGCTTGATGTTGCCTTCAGCGTGTTTCATGGCAAGATGATGAACATCAGCGACTCGAAGGCTTCGACTCTTCGACAATAGCGCCTCACCGACGGTAGCTGATGACAGGCTCTGTGTGGGCTCTTCGCTTCGACTTCTCTGACACGATGAAGGGGTAGCGAGAAGAGCTTGTCGCCAGTGTGGTCTTCTCTCGACGACAGCAACGAAGAGTTCGACGGCACTCACGGTAGTCTGGGCTTCATGCGGCGTTGATCTCGTCGTGTGATGAAGTCGAACGCCAGCGTAGAGGCGTTGGCTTGTGTTGAAGACGATGGTGCAAAGCTCTCTCCTTGCGGTGTTGCGTGAGCAAGATGACGTAGGGAATTTTGGCGTTGGCTTATCTTAGAGAAGAGGCTTGAAGCTTTGGGAAATGATGCATTGAAGCTTGGTTGCCAGCAAGTTGAAGTATATGCGTCGGTTTTTTTTGGTTTTGCTTGGGACTTGAGCTTTTGTTTTCCGCACCCCTCTCTATCTTTTTGGTTGATCCTTTTGTAAAGATTTTTCTAGGGTTTTATGAGGTGCGGCTGCATTGGATCTTCAAGGGGATTTCGACAATAGGAGAATATAGGGAGAGAATCCTTAGAGATATGGGTTGCCAACTAATTTGAGAATTGAATGGGATACTAGTTGGGATTTTGGTAGGATTTGATTAGGTGTTTGAATAGGAATTGGAGAGTATCATATCTTGCTAATTGATTTGAATTGATCCAATCTCCCTTTGACCAAGTCATATTGCTAGGTGTATAGCACGTTGACCAAGCCCATTTGCTATGTGAATAGCAATTCCTCCAATACGTTGACTTAGTCATCTCTTCAGGAATTACCGCTTTGCCATTCCTGAAACACACTTAGCGCACACGTTAATAGCACCACACACGTTTGTCATCATCAAACTAAAGATCCTAGATCGTTGCCTCCAACAATCTCCCCCTTTTGATGATAACAAATCCATAAAAGATTTGAGCAAATAGATGCGCGTGTGGGAAGTGTGATGAAGGGTGTAATGCATATACAATGAGACGTAATAATGCACACAATATAGGAATGGAATAAGCATGCTCCCCCTATTTTCAAGAAACAATATCATATCTTCAAGCTCCCCCTTCATCAAACTATACCAAACAATCACAAATAATACCAAGCATAATACCAATTCTTTCTTTCTTTTCTCCCCCTTTGTTATCATCAAAAGTGGGCTAATGAAGTCACCAAATATCACATGCAAAAATAAAGTATCATTGAGTATAGTTAGCACTTGCATGTATTTCCTACAAAGTAGACAATTCAAGTTCAAAGAAAATCATAATTTAGACTTCACCACCAATGTGTAAGTTTAATAATATAAACATTGAAGTTCAAAGCGAGATTCGATTTAGAATATCAACCAAAACAATCCACATTTTCCAATTAATATGAATTTCACTAGGATTGATTTTTCCCACCTCATTAAAAATGAGTTAAAGTTACCAAACCCCAAAACATACCCTATAAGGACCCTTAGATGTGGAGTTGGCATTGCCTGACGAGTAATATACACCAACGCTAAAGATTACCCATAAAGCATATGTTGGATCCTCGTGGGTAGTGTTCTTGCCATGAATTGTATCTATTTTTCATACGGAGCAAAGTTCAAGTATAATTTTTTTTCATTTACAAATCTTTTTGTGCTCAATTTTAATTCATGGCAATACACATCATGTCCCTTAGATAATTCAGTTTTTATTCATTCTACATTCACTTTCCAACATTCATCAAAAGAATCTCCAAGAGTACTAGAAGTTTAGTATTCGTGAAAGTGCGTATGTAGGTGTAGAAATCAAATTAATCATTTCATGAAGCATGTCATAACATGCGCATGTAGCTATAACAATAATACAATGATTTCTACAAGGATATGAATGAACATAAAATAGTACCACTTATAATGATTCATAAGAGGTCGTCATTAAGCACAATTCCCTTTTTCTTTTTTTTTCTTTTTTTAATAAATAACTAAAAACAAACCTAAAAAGCAAACAAACAAGCCCACAAACAAAAATTAAGTCAAGCACACACAAAATCTATGAAGGTATGCAATGGATGCAAAGAGGGAAAAGATATACATTCGCGTCGCCATTTGACTAAGGAGCTAAAAGAATGAGATTTTCAATTCATTGCTCCTCGCCAAATCTCCACCTCACCTACATGAAAGGTGTTAAGTGTGACCTTGGAATCCAACAAGGTTCACTAGTGTTAGCCATTAAAATTTTAGGAACCCACACTTGTTTGACCTTTATGTTTGTGTTCCTAAACTTACAGTAATAGAATGTGTGACCAACAATATCACAAGTAAAGCACTTTGCATTCATATTTTTCTCAATAGAAGGCACATTGTGGAATTTCTTAAATTTGGGCTTTTCAACGTTTTTTAAACCAAATCCAAGTCCTCTTCTATTATTGCCATATAATTGATTTTCAAGTATGGTATCCAGCGAATGTTTACCAATTGAAAATTTTCTTAATGACACTTCTAGATTAGAAACTTTGGATTTTAATAATTTATTATCATCCACCAACAAAGTACATTTACTTATAAAAGCTCTCTTGTTTTCCCTCTTCCTTCTTTTCAAACTCAATCATCTTTCTTTTAAATTCATTATTCAACATGCAGAATTTATCATTAAGCTCTCTAATCACATAGTCTTTTTCAGTTTAGAGCTTAGTCAAATCTTGCTTAAGCATGCTAATATCATTTAATAAGGAAGGACAAGTAAGACAAGTAGCTATTTCAGGCATGCTAGCTTTTTCTTTTTTTAGTGACACAATTTTAGAGTTACATGCAACAAGTTTCTCTTTAAGAATATCCACTTCATCAGAAATGTCACAGTTTTCTTTTTGTAATTTAAAGCTAGCATCCCTATAGTCATTCAACGTGAGTTCTAGCTCATTAATCTCATTTTGTATTCCTTTACAAACATCTAACAATTCAGCTTTAGTAAAGGAATTTACCTCATCGTTGTTTGCCATTAAACAGACGACAGCGGAGTGGGCTACCACCTCTTCATCCTCATCCTCAGCTTCGCTGTCCATGTCCCAAGTTAGCATCTTGGCTTTTCCTTTGTCTTTAGCAACCTGAGAAGTCTGTTGTCTGCAATGCTTCGTGAAGTGCCCCTTTTTCCTGCATTTGAAGCATTTAACTCTATTAGCAGAATCTTGTTTAGAAGAATTTTTATCGTAATTAAAAGTGTTAGAGCGAATGAACCTTCTATGCATTTCTGATCTTCCTTGAGGAGTTCAGACGAACTTTCTGAAATTTCTAACCATTAGCACCATCTTCTCATCAGCATCTTCATCTTCGCTAGCTTTCAGATCAAGTGGCTTTGAAGCTTTTTCCTTCTCCTCAGGTTTCTCTCTATCTTCAATATTTTGCAATTCAAGCTCATGGAACATTAAATTACCTATCAAGTCCTCCACCCTCATCTGTGATAGATCCTTCGCTTCTTGGATGGCAGTGACAGTAGGCCTGAAAGAGCTTGGCAGTGCTCTTAATATCTTCCTCACCTGTTCAAGGCTAGAATATGGCTTACCGAGTGAGCTAGACTTGTAGACGATGTTGGTGAATCTCGCAAACATCTCTGATATGGTCTCTGATGGTAGCATGCGAAATCCCACGTATTTTGTGCTCAGAAGTGCAAGTCTAGACTCCTTTACCTGTGACGTTCCCTCGTGCATCACTTCCAATGTATGCCATATTTCCTGCGCAGTTAGACAATGTGAGATACGATTGAATTCAGATTTATCTAATGAACAAATGAGAGCATTCATAGCTTTAACATTAAGAGAATAAAGTCTCCAATCATTATCATCCCATTTATCATCAGGATTAAGCATCTCAACATTTTCAATTTTAATGCCAGGTGGTTTATATCCCTTTTCAACAATTTGCCAAGCTTTATAGTCAATAGAAATTAAGTAGACTCAAACGATTTTTCCAATATGCATAATCTACTCCAGTAAATCTAGGGGGACGAGATATGGACGGACCCTTAGCAAAAGCACTATCAATGGGATCCATGGTCAATCCTAGGCTAGATCGTAAAACCTGCTCTGATACCAATTGTTGGATCTGGACCTAGCCTAGGGGGTGAATAGGCTAATGAAAAATTCTCGTGTAACCCACGAGAAACCACAAATAGTTAAAAGCACAAGTAGAGTAAATAAGAGACAATCACAGAGTACGCACAGATTTACCCTGGTTCGGTTGCACCGACCTACATTCAGCCCCAAGCAAATACTAGCATTAATAAATTCTTTTGTACACGTACAATGGGGTCCTAGCTCCAACTACCCACCTAGACTGTACCACACTCAACAAAGTGCAGAACTCTATCAACCTAGTAAATACTTATCTTGACTGCACCAACACGTCAAGACCCTCTTGTCTAGCCCCAACCAGACAAGTCCCAAAAGAACACAAATATTGGTAAAGTTCCCCTACAGAGAACGTTACACTAATACACGAATATAAAGAGTAAAGGGTTTAGAAATGATCAGTTCGTGTCCGTGTAGTCGTCTCTGTCAATCAGCACATCGTCAGCTTCAGTCTGACGCAAGAGGTGTCTCGATCTGATGTTTGTATCTCAAGTTCTGGCTCAAATAGCTCTCTGGTCTATACGTATAGCAATCTCAGTTCAATTCAATAAATATACGGTCTGTGCGTACAGTAAACTTCAATTAAAAGCTTTTCCACGTTAGCTCCATTTTAATTCATTTTCACGCAAACCCTAATGCGTGAGTTCACCAGATATAGGGCATGCAGTGCGACTCCCTCCGACGTGCATAGGTTTCGTGATCGGCGACTTCGTCGAGGACGGCGACGGTGGCTTCTCCTTCGGCAACGACACCCTTCGGAGACGAGAACTCGACAGCGTCTTCTTTGTGGCAACGCTCACCGATGGAAACTCTTCTCGACAGCGACTTGGTCTTCTCCGACTGCTCTCTCCGGTGGTGATGGTTCTCGTGATCGTCTCCGATTGCTCTGCTTCGACAGCAGCTTGAGGATGATGATCGAAGCTCGAGTTCACAGCGACTCGATGAAGGAGTGCGAAGGTGGAGCCTCGACTCCGTCAGCGAAGACGACACGCACATAGACGACGAGCTCTCGACGGCGAGATTTCGACGGCGTTGATCTTTACGGCGACGTAAGTAACACTGATCGAGGGCTCCTCGACTCACCCCAACTTGACAACGTCTCTTCGATCTCCACGGTGACGAGCACTTCAGCTTGTGTCTATGGCTACGTGGACTTCGAGCTTCAGCGTGCAAGAACGACATCGTGAGGGTGATGCTTGATGTTGCCTTCAACGTGTTTCATGGCAAGATGATGAATGGCAACGACTCGAAGGCTTCGACTCTTCGACAATAGCGCCTCACCGGCGGTAGCTGATGACAGGCTCTGTGTGGGCTCTTCGCTTCGACTTCTTCGACACGATGAAGGGGTAGTGAGAAGAGCTTGTCGTCGGTGTGGTCTTCTCTCGACGACAGCAACGAAGAGTTCGACGGCACTCACGGCAGTCTGGGCTTCATGTGGCATTGATCTCGTCGTGGGATGAAGTCGATGAAATTGGAGACTTGGGGGAGATTGCGATATTGATGATTGGGGATATGGGAGATGAAATTGTTTTCAATTTCATTGTTTTGGGGGCTGAATATTATTTTTGCAACACCAAACATATGGGCTATTAGCCCATTAACCCATTTATTATAAATAAATATATAAATTTTTTGCATGTTGGGCCTGAAGCTCGCAGCAAGCCTTAGGGCTTATATTTAATATTTGGGGTAATTCTGTTTTAAATATACATTTAACTCAGAAAAATTCAATTAAATCTAGAAAAATATCAGAAAATACCAGAATATTACTGGAAATTCTGAACAATCTAGATAATTGATATGTTGCATTAATATATTCTTTTTGGGATGATTCTTGTTTTTTTCGTCCATATAATATCAATAACATCAATATCTGCATAATTTGGATTAATTAGATTTTTTATTTAATAATTATGAAAGATCCTGAGATCGCCCTGCCGTTAGTTATCTAACCTAACGGTGCATGATATGTCTCCACGTGGCCCAAGTAATTATTAAATATTTAATATTTCTCCAATATATTGCGTGCGATGTTGATTAAATGAAATTTGATATGCATGTGATGTTGCGCAATTATTTATGCCTTTGTTTGTTGCATAATTTATAAATTGCGTGGATGTTTAATAAATTACGTTGTGGTTTTGGATCAGCCAATTTGTCACCTTTTTATTCCTCGTATTTTCTTTTCTTTTTTGAGAGAAATTGTAGTGAGGATATAATTTGTATAAAGCCAACGACCGGAGTTTCTTTCCTTGAAGATGGAGGCCAAATTGCAAATTTGCAGGGACCCCGATGGGTTTCCAAGTTGTAATTTTTCATTTTAGTCTTTTGTATTCTCTGGACTGTAAACTTTTGGACTTTGGACTGTATTATATGGTGACTGACCGATACACACAACTAATTTATTAACTTTACATGAATTTTAAATATGTTTTATTAATTCATGTTATTTTTAAATGCATAGATAATATGGCAAAAATAGCAAGCGTCGTTTTTGAAGTTCTCGATACGGCTGGAAAGAATTATCTGAGCTGGCATGTGGACCTGAAGTTCCACTTGCGCGCACAGGGCCTAATGGCCATAATCTCTACTCCTGTGGCCACGGCAACAGGCGCTGCTGAGGCAGCTTCTACACCGAAAGTCTCTAATGTAGATAAGGCGAAAGCCATAATCTATATCAGGCAATATTTTGATCGGACCCTGAAGGCCGAGTATCTCACTGTAGAAGACCCACTAGAGTTGTGGAATGCACTGGAGGACATGTATAAGCATCAGAAAGATGTGATCCTCCCACGTGCACGTTATGAGTGGGAAAAATCTCCGTCTTCGGGACTTCAAGTCTGTTGCTGAGTATAACTCAGTACTTCAAAATATCACCTCACGCCTGAAGTTGTGTGGTGAACAAGTGATGGAAGAACGCATGTTAGAAAAGACTTACACATCCTTCCATGAGAAGGATGCAATCCTCATGCAACAGTACCGTGAACACAAGTTCACTAAGTACTCTGACATGCACTCCTGCCTTCTCATGGTGGAGCAGAACAAAGACTTACTACTGACCACCCATAACCTACGCCATGCAGGCTCAGCTTCTCTCCCTGAGGCTCACAGAGTTTCTTCCTAGAAGCAAAAGAACAAACAGAAGGGAAAATTCAACAAAGGGAAGCCCCTAAGAGGCATGCCAGAGGTCCTCCCCAGCACAACATCCCTCCCCAGAGCAACAGATACGAGGGAAGGAAGAAACCCCAGTGGAAGAAAAAGAACACTGGACAGACGTCTATTCCCAAGAATAATTGGGAGGACAAATGCCACCGATGTGGCATGACTGGACATTGGTCCAGAAACTGTCGTACTCCATGACACCTCCAAGATTTGTATCAGGCGAGACTGAAGTCTCCCGTTGAAACAAATCCGGTGGACAACCAGCCGACAGCCAAACTCACACTGGATGACTTCGAGAATGAAGACCTCCTAGATTGATGCCATATTTATCTATTATGCATTTCATTTGTCATCTGCAGTTGGTTTAATCTTTACTTTTTCAATAAATGAATGTCTTCCTTTTATTAAAGTATTGATTTCATTATCTATAGATGAAGTGTGAGTGTCTAGTTGACAGTGCCTCGACGCACACAATCCTTCGAGAAAAAAGCTATTTTATTAGCTTAAATAATTATGATGGTCCTGTTATTACTATTTAGGACTGTCTAACATAATTGAAGGATCTGGTGAAGCAATGATTATGCTCCCAAATAACACAATACTAATAATAAAAGATGTACTTTTCTCTCTTAAATCAAATAGGAATCTACTAAGTTTCAAAGATATTCGTTTAAACGGATATCACTTAGAAACTATAGATATACATGAGGATGAATATTTGTATGTTACTCGTCAAAAAGCCGGTTTAAAAACTGTCTTAGAACGATTTAAGGGACTCCCGTTGGATCTCTATCATACTCATATTAAACCTATAGAAGCCAATTTGACTGTGCACCAGAAGTGCCTTTCATCTCCAGATTTCAAACTCTGGCACAACAGACTTGGTCACCCTGGATCAGCAATGATGCACCGCATCATCACCCAATCTTTTGGACATAATCTGAAGAACTTGAAGATTCTTCAGAAAGGTGATTTTCCTTGTCTGCCTTGTTTCAAGGGAAAATTAATAACGAGACCATCACTTTTGAAAGTGGGATTAGAGTCTCCTAGCTTCTTGGAGAGAATACATGGGGATATTTGCGGTCCTATTCACCCCGCAAGTGACCCATTTCGGTACTTTATGGTACTGATGGATGCATCATCAAAATGGTCTTATGTGTGCCTCTTGTCCACCAGTAACCTAGCTTTTTCAAAGCTTTTGGCACAAATTATTAAGTTGCGGGCGCATTTCCCCAATAACCATATCAAGTAACTACGTCTTGATAATGCGGGAGAATTCATTTCTCAAGTCTTTCAAGACTATTGCCAGGCAACTGGCATCGAAGTTGAACATCCAGTAGCACATGTTCACACCCAGAATGGGTTAGCAGAATCTCTGATAAAGAGACTGCAATGGATTGCCTGTCCATTACTGATGTAATCTCAGTTGCATGTGGATGCTTGGGGCCATGCCATACTGCTTGCTGCATCGCTTATCAAAACACGGCCCTCTGGTGGCCATATTTTATCGCCGATGTAGCTAGCATATGGTGCACCTCCAAATATTTCTCATTTGAGAGTGTTTGGTTGTGCAGTCTACATCTCCATTGCACCACCTCAAATGACCAAAATGGGTCCACAGCATCGTTTGGGTATCTATATAGGGTATGATTCACCCTCTATAATTAGATATCTTGAACCCCTGACGGGTGACGCATTTAAGGCATGTCTTGATGACTGTGAGTTTGATGAAAATATTTTTCTAAAACTAGGCACACAGTCTAATAAGCCAGAAGCTTCTGAGACCATTTCTTGGGACACAAAGACTTTGTCTCATTATAATCCGCGTACTAGTCAATGTGAAGATGAGATCCTGAAGATCCTTCATCTTCAGAATACAGTACATTTACTACCGGATAATTTTACTGACAACCAGAAGATTGTCAAATCACACGTCCCTGCTGCCAATACGCCAGCTAGGATTGACATCCCCAAAGATGGATGCAATCCACCGACAGCAGAATCGGATGTACCTCAATTAAAGAGAGGACGCCCACCAAGTTCGAAGGACAAAGCTCTTCGAAAAAGAAAAGAATCCTGGAGAAATTAAGATGAACCCTACACAGGATGTTGAGCTCAGACCAGCTACCTCTCCCCTCCCATATTTCCCTGAAGAGGAAACTATATGAGAAACATCATTAAATTTTGTACGTACTAGGGAGGTACTGGACAGAAAAAGCACTGTCGTTGACGACGACTTTGCGTTTAATATTGCCATGCACGTCACTGAATATGACGATGACATCGAACCACGATAATTTGCTGAATGTAAACACAGAGATGATTGACCAAAGTGGAACGAGGCAATAGGAGAAGAGCTGGACTCACTCTTGAAACGCGAAGTTTTTGGACCAATAGTCCAAACACCTAAAGGTGTAAAACCTGTGGGTTATAAGTGGGTTTTCTTCAGTAAAAGAATGAAAATAACGAAATCGTATGCTACAAAGCACGTCTTGTAGCACAGGGATTCTCCCAACGACCGGGGATAGATTATGAACAAACATACTCCCCTGTTATGGATGTGATCACGTTCCGATTTTTATTAAGTCTATCATCTCTGGATAGCCTAGAAATGCAGCTCATGGACGATGTGACTGCATATCTATATGGTAATATAGATAAAGAAATCTATATGAAACTCCCCGAAGGATATAAATTACCTCTAGAGATAACAGTTAGACCTCGGGACGTCTACTCTGTAAGGCTTCAAAGATCATTATATGGTCTTAAGCAATCGGGTAAAATATGGTATAACAGACTGAGTGATTTCCTTACACAGCAAGGTTTCACCAATAATGAAGTCTGCCCATGTATCTTTATTAAAAGATCGGGAACATGATTTGTTATAGTCGCCGTTTATGTGGACGACTTAAATCTTATTGGATCTTTTACAGAGATCGCTGAGATATCTGCAAGCCTAAAGAATACTTTCGAAATGAAAGACCTAGGCAAAACAAAGCATTGTCTTGGCTTGCAAATCGAACACATACGTGGTAGTATCCTGTTACACCAATTCACATATATAAGGAAATTACTGAAAAATTTCCACATGGATAAATGTCATCCTATAAGTACACCAATGGTCGTAAGATCCTTGGATGTACATAAGAACCCCTTTCGTCCGCTGGAAGAGGGGGAGGAAATGTTAGGTCCTGAAATATCTTATCTTAGTGCCATTGGAGCACTTCTATATCTGGCTAACTATACGCGTCCCAATAGAGCGTTTTAAGTGAATCTTCTAGTCAGATATAGTGCAGCGTCCACAAAGCACCACTGGAACGGAGTTAAGCAGCTTCTGCGCTACCTCTAAGGGTCAATTGACCTGGTATTATATTTCCCTAAAGGTGGATCTCCCACTTTAATTGGTTATATGCAGATGCAGGTTACAAGTCTGATCCTCACACCGAGAAATCACAGACTGGTTTTGTGTTCACATACGGTGGTATATCTATCTCCTGGAAATCTGTGAAGCAAACCACTACAGCTATCTCTTCCAACCATTCCGAGCTCCTTGCGATCCATGAAGCAAGCAAAGAATGTGTATAGCTTCGTTCAGTGATTCATCACATCTAATGACTACCGGCCTAAAGACTGGTGACCTTGAGCCAACCACGATATTTGAGGACAATGCAGCCTGCATAGCTCAACTACAGACTGGTTTCATCAAGGGTGACAAGACGAAGCACATATCTCCTAAATTCTTCTGGACGCACGGCCTACAAACGGAGAAGCAAGTCGAAATACAACAGATTCAGTCTTGTAATAATTTAGCTGAGGATTTGTTCACTAAGGCTCTGCCTAGATGTAATTTTGTAAATCTTGTAAAAGGAATCGGGATGAGACAACTGAGAGACCTACAAGCTTGAAGCTTGTACGGATCAGGGGGAGTAACCTGTGGGTTGTACTCTTTTTCCTTAAGGCTGTTGGTTTTTCCCACTGGGTTTTCCACAACTAAGGTTTTAACGAGGCAAAAACGTTTACTTTGGATCCAGAAGTATCCACCCCATTAGCATCATGAATCCTGAAGTATTCAAATGCTAAGTCCAAGGAAATGGATGGATAAGGGGGAGTGTTATGAGTAGGGGAGACTTATGGTCTCCCCTCCCTCATTTATCCACCATTACACCCCACTAACTAGTAGTGGGGTGAACCTTTGGTATACTTGAGACTATTCGTCTCCCCTCCAGATGATGAAATAATAAAAGGGGACCATGGGCTATTGCCATGGTGGATTATCTTCAAACATACATATATATCTATCCCGTTTTAATTACCAGAAAGAGAGTTAGCTAAAACCATCATTAAGCAAATATTTCAGTAATTAAATAAGTCTTAACGATACATATAGTCTTAATACATGACTTGAAATTATACGAAAAAGAAATGAAAAAAATATAAAGCAAGCTGTTAAGTAATCTACCATGGAAGTAGAACATGCTCATGAAATCTTTACAATAGTTTCTTGTGTGATTCCTAAAGCTTAGCAAGCAGATGAAGAATCATACAATCAGTTTGCATAATCAAATCTTGAGTGGTAGAAAGATTTTAAACTTGCAACATCAAATTGTGATAGTGATGTTCATTAAAAAATCATTAAGAGGAGGAGCAACAATGGATCTAGATGGTTGAGGTTCTTGGGGCTAGGTTTGAGAGTTGGAAGGTTCTTTGTGTTATTGGGGTTTGGAAGAAGGTTCAAGAGGTAAATGCATATGATAAAGAATAAAATGATCAAAGAGAACAATTCTTCTCAATACATCAGTCGTAGGTTCTAGATTGACTTTAAAGAAAACATCTTTGTTAGAATACATCCATGCGGAAGTGAAGTGTAAACCGACATTGTGATATTGTCATATATTTTTTCAGCCGAGTTAACTTTAATTTTCCAAAAATTCGGCCGATGTTGTTGCCGCATCTTCGTAACCCCGACCGCACCCCACCCCCACGTGACACCGCCCCTCCTCTTCTGCATGCACCCCTCTCCCTCCTACCTTCTCCACCCCACTCTTCATTCCTCCCCATCTTCCGTCATCGCTGCTGTCGCGGCGGAAGATGGGATGGGGGAGGAATGAAGAATGATGAGCAGAAAGAGGAGGGAGAGTGGGGTCGGTTACGCGTGGGGGTCTGAGTGGATGCGGTTGGGGCATGCAGCGGGAAAGTGGGGGATGAGGATGAACATGAGAGGTGTAGTGTAATGTGGGAATATGGTGCTGTGTGGAAAGTAAAAAATTGATTTTTAAATTTGTTTGAGCTTGTGCAAAGTGGTCTGTGTGCACAGTAATTAGATCTGTGCGCATAGAAACTTCCCCTTGGGCAAATCTCGCTGCGACTAATTACGCCGCACCTAAGTTTGTCTTATTTACTCTTTATGCCATCGTCATTCGTTGCAAAACTCATCGGCATTCATCGTACAAATACCGCGGAGCTTTCGGGAGATCAGCGGCCATGGCGTTCCGAAGAGTGCCGAATCTTCTCAAAACCCTAGACGCGATCAGTAATCGTGGAAGCCCCAGGGGGTTCAATTCTCTCGTCAGCAGCCACACCGCCAAATGGATGCAGGTATTTTGATTGTTTCTATTGCGCCCATAGATTTCTCAAATTCCCTTTTTTATCCCTTTTCGATACCGTTGGTGGCGGTTACGGAACTAGGAATTTAATTAGGGTTTTGTTTGCGATGCGAATTGAGGGTTTGCCTTTGGGCGGCGAATTAGGGTTTGATTAGTAGCGTTTGCGGTCGTTAAGCTAATTCCGACCGGTTCAGCTGGAGGATATTCAACCATTCGGTTTTATGTGATGGTGATAACAGTAGTTTGTTTTGATTTTATTGTATTTAGCGATTTGATTCAAAATGTCTAGAAAAATCTCTTCTTTTATGATCTTCTTCTTGTTCCTTGTCACGGACTCTTTTTTATAAGTTAGGCATCGGCAAGAGAACAAGCAATGCCTTATTCTCATTATTCATTTGGAGTAAAAAAGGCAATTTTGAAATAGTTCGTAACCAGTTAGATACCTCAAGGTAATTTTCTAACTCAGCTTCCAGACTGTTATCCTAACAAAAGCGCTTTCCGTGCGTATGTTTCTTGGATTTGTTTCTTCGTCTATTAGGATAATTATATGATTGCATACATGTTACTGAGAAGTCTTGGCATTTTGAAGGCAATGTAGATAATGCATTCTTTTCTTTGCTGATTTATGCCTGGTCTTTCGTGATCCATAACTTGTAAAACAAATTTGTACGCCTGCTACAGAGATTTTGCATCGCAGGCTTATCAAACGCCCAAATAACAATAATCTGTTAGATTTACCCCCTTGAAGCTAACCTATTTGATTGTTAATAGGTGTGTGTTAACATATGTAAATACTATTCATAACCCGTGTCCGGGGGCACTGTTTATTTAAGATTCCCCCTCCCCCCGCAAAGTCTTTGTTCCCAGAAAATTATTTCCCCCCGCAATATATAGATAACACTTATTTTCACAGTATTTCCCTAATCATTTGCTAAAACATCCATTCAAAACTCCAAATCCATTACAAATGTACCATTCAGTAAAAGAAATTCTTACTTTGTTTCCTAGCATGACTTATTTTTCTCTCTTTTATTAAAACAATGTATGTCTAAACATATTTACATCATGTCCTCCCCTGAACAAAGTAAAAGTGGATATTCCACACAGTAGCATGCTTATGTCACTAAAGGACCCAAGCATATACAAATCTGCTTCTTTTTAAATCTTTAGATGAAGGGTGTCCAGCTATGGTGAGCTTGACGTTTGGTTGAACCTGAGCTACATGTGCTTTTGGTGATAACCGATCGATGGGGTAGCAAAACTTGCACCTCTGTTTGAACTTGCACGGTCAAGTCTTCATGTAAAAGTACATTTGCAAATACATACAAAAACACAAATTTTTCATTGCCATGTCTGAAGAAAAGATATTGCCTCAATTATTAAAGCTTGACAGAGATGATATTATACTACAATGAAGAATAATAAAAGGAAAATTAAGCAAAACACATTTCACACAAAACAACCAAGCTTAAAACTAAATAACATTCTACCCAAATAAAACGTAAATTTCATACTCCATCGCCTTCTTTATATTAGTGTTTTGTAGAGCTGGAGAAGAGATCGATGGATTTTGTGGAGCTGGAGTTGGAGCTGCTAAACGAAGGAGCTATTGAAACAAAGTTGTGTAACATTCACACTTCAGAATAATTGATGGATATGAATGAACTAATATTGATGCATGATGGATATGAACTAATATTCATATACACACAAAGAACCAACAGTTAAACACATGGAAAATAACAACAAATAACATGTAAATTAATTTTCTATGCTGGCTCGACAAGCAAGAAATGAGCAGGTACTTTCAAGAAATGAACATGTAAATAACAGCTAAGTGAATACTTTGCTATTTCCAAGGCAATAGAAGACCTGACATCGAGAATGTAAAGGACAATGATATTTGTCGGTTACACATATCATCATTTGATAGGCTCTATTAACGATTGCAAAAGCTCTATCATCATTTTTTTTGCCTGGGCATAAACATCATATAGTGATTTAAGGAGCAACACACTATTTCTTTATCTTCAGTGGAAGTGCATTACATCTTGTCTTCATATACTACATATGGAACAATATGGTTTAAGCAGATACGGTTAAATTTGTAAGAAAAGTAGAAATCTCCAATAATTATCTGTTATGATAATGTGTGGGTTATTGCTATGATGAAGAATTTCATCTTTTGTTGTACGTAGAACAAAACACATTGAGATATGTCACCATTTCATTTGGGATTTGGTGAATAAGAGAAAAAAATTCAGCTTTAGTGTATCAGCACATATGCGCAAGTTTTAGACATGTTTACCAAAGCAACAACAATATAGAAATTCGAGAAGTTTAGAAGTAAACAATAAATTTCAAATAAGAGGGGGTGTTCAAATTAATTTGAAATTTACAACCAAAAGGAATCAAGTGTTAAAAGAATGTTCATGCAAATAGCAAATAGCAAATAGCTCAGTTATTGTTGGTCCAGTGGGCAACTCAAACTAAAATTTCAGCCAGGATTGATGTAGATAATGCTAGAGAACTGATCTAGGTATCATGATTCAACAACTAAAATTTCAGCTATGGTAAGGACCATCATTCAATTCAATGAACTTGCTAAAACAAAGTTGTGTAACATTCACACTTCAGAATACATGATGGATATGAATGAACTAATATTGATGCATGATGGATATGAACTAATAACAGGTAAATAACAACAAATAGCAGATAAGTAACACACAAAGAACCAACAGTTAAACACATGGAAAATAACAGCAATTAACAGCTGTTGATTGCAACATATATCAAACCCCTGACATTCACAGTCACCAGGAAGATAGCACATACTACCTTACAGGCAAGTTACCTGGAACATAGCCAATTGTAATGATGAAACATACATAAATCATGAATATGGATTAGTTTTTGCAGTTTAGTTAGTTGGTAAATTTGCTGCATAGTTAAGGAACATAAGTAAAAGCATATGTGGAACTCTTAAGACACTTAAACAAACATGTATTGGGCACAAAGATCACTTCCCTTCTCCATATTTATAAAGGGCTTTAACTGATGAATTATGCTTCCAAAGATAACACAAAGATCACAAAAAAAGAGAACTACACCAGATCATAAAGATCACAAAGATCACAAAGATCATAAATTCTAATGTCCAAAAAGAGAATTACAAATGACACCAGAAAAAGATTCAGCTTTCTTCATTTAAATCAAATACATCTCATTAGTTCTGATGTGAGACAGTGACTTATTAAAGAGAATGACAGCCCGACAATCAATATTTCCCTACTACCTGCTATAATTGATCTCAACTAACTGAGAACTGGCAAGAAACTTGATGTGAACAATCGGAAAAATATACATAATGTTAAACTCATAGCTAATTTAAACTCATTGCTAATGAAAAATACCCTGCAATCAATGCTTCCAAAGATAACTAAGTTAAACCCTGGGAGACCACGCAAAAATATACATAATGTTAAACTCATAGCATTCGAGCTACCGGAAGAAATATGGTTCATGGATGTGAGTGTTGGTACTCTTTTTGTAAGTTTATAGTCGGTAAAAAACTTGATAAAGTGTTGGATCATAGAGATCAGATGAGGCAAATGGGGACTTGTTAAATGCCAATAATTAGAAGAAGAAGAAATCAAAATATATACATGAGAACAATCTGATAATCAAACCGAAAAAACAAAAAAATAAACAAATAAAAGTCTCAAAAAATACCTGATCTGTGAAGAAGAGATCGCGAAGTACGGCTAAATGCTTCTTTTAAATGCTTTGCAGATGGCTTAAATAAACAATATCAAAAAGTTGAGCTGAATCTTGCTCAAATCAGATAAGTAAGACTCCTATTTTGGCGAGAAGAATCAGATCAGATAATAAGAAATCTGCACATTCAGATCTAGGAAAGCAAGAAATCCGCATCTAAGATGGCAGAATCTTCGTTGCAAATGATCTTGTTGCAAATGTTCCAGAATCTGTGCAAGCAAGAGATCAGCAAGGAAGGAGGTGGTTGAAATGCTTGTTGCTTTGGGGAAGAGCAAGAGATTCCTATTTTGGAGAGAAGAAATGATCTCTTCCTCACCTTGCGAAATGATCTTGCTGCTCGATTTTGGGGAAGAGCAATAGCCGAGTTTGCGGAAGCTCTCCCCCAAAAACGTGTGTTGCTCTCTGTTAGGAACTAACAAAAGATACGATTTTTATTAAGAAAATAGTAGCTAGAACAAGATAATTGAACGCAAAAGAGGTGCGCTCTCCTCCCAAGACGCCAAAGAGGACGTCCGCACTCATCTACCTATGGAATCACACAAATCACAATAATCATAGTATAGGTAAAACCAAGCGGCTAGCCCCCTATTTATAATCAAAACTAGGGTAAGGGGCTAAGGCATGCGACCAAAGGGGGGCCGGCTAAGGTTAGGACTTGCGGCATGGGGTGCGGCCTGGGCTTGGGCTTGGGCCCGCACCCCTTTCCTGCGGGTATAAACCCACAGGCTATTGGATGGGCCGGAAGGCCCATCAATACTCCCCCAAAGAGTCACCTTGTCCTCAAGGTGGAAGTCTGTAAAACGTGCCGCCATCTCATCCATGTCCTCCCACGTACTATCATGCTCTTGCAGGCCGCTCCACTGCAACAATACCTGCCGTCCTCCTGTGTCGCTCCGCTGAACCCCTTTTAACACCTCTGGCTCCATCTGCATCTCCATATCGACAGTAAGGGTCTCTGGTAATGTATGGGAAGAGGTGTGGTCGCCAATGGTCCAGCGCAACTGTGAAACATGGAAGACTGGGTGAATGGTGGATCCTGGGGGTGAGCGCAACCTGTAGGCCACCGGTCCTACTTTCGTCTCGACCTCGAAAGGTCCAAAATACCGCGGTGCCAGCTTTTCATTCCTCCTATGAGCCGCCGACATCTGTCTGTAGGGCCTCAGCTTCAGATACACCCTATCCCCGATCGCAAAATGTATATCACGACGGTGTAGGTCTGCACGGGCATTCATCACCTGCTGTGCCCTCGTCAAATGGAGCTTCAGCTCCTCCAGAATCCGGTCCCTCTCTGTCAAGTACTGCTCCACATCTGACACGGGTGTCGTCTCATGCCCGCAATGAAGTAAGTGCGGAGGATCTCTGCCATACAAAATCCTGAAAGGTGTAGTCTGCGTCGCCGTGTGATAAGAATTGTTGTACCAGTACTCTGCCTAAGCTAGCCATTGCGCCCACTCCTTAGGATTCTCTGAAATGAAGCATCGCAGGTATGTCTCCACACTCCTATTAACCACCTCCGTCTGACCGTCAGTCTGGGGGTGATAGGCTGTGCTCCACTTCAGCGCCGTCCCCTGAAGCCTGAAAAGCTCCTGCCAAAATTTGCTCTGGAACACCTTGTCTCGATCCGAGACTATGGACTTTGGAGGTCCATGCAGACGAATGACATCCCTTACAAAAACCTCCACTACAGAAACTGCGCTGTAAGGATGCCTAAGCGGGACAAAATGTGCATATTTGCTGAGGCGATCGACCACAACAAAAATGACGCTGTATCCACCCGACTTTGGCAATCCATCTATGAAGTCCATAGAGAAGTCCTCCCAAACTCGATCTGGTAAGGACATCGGCTGTAGTAGTCCTCCTGGGGACATCGCCTGGTACTTGTGACGCTGGCACACGTCACACTCTGCCACCATCCTCGCCACCTTTTTCTTCAGTCCATTCCAATAGACCTCCCTCGCCAGCCGCTGGTAGGTCTTGAGGACCCTAGAATGTCCTCCAATAGCACTACCGTGGAACTCTCTGAGTATGGCCGGTATAAATACAGATGTCTTCGGTATCACAAGCCTCCCCCAGTAAAGTAGCCGCCCATCCTGAATAGAATACCCCGGGTACTCAGCCGACCCCTGTAGAAGGGCCTCTCGTATAGCTGCCAACTTCGGGTCCTGCTCTACCTTTTGCTGTAGTGGGCCCCAATCCTCCAGGATAGACACTGCCAGTGTCGCTAGCTCTGCCTCCTCCTCTTGCTGGGATAAAGCATCAGCTGCTTTGTTCTCCAATCCCGGGCGGTACTCAATCTCGAATCTGTACCCCATCAGCTTCCGCAGCCACTTCTGATGCTCCTCCGCTTCCATCCGCTGCTCTAACAGGTACTTCAGGCTCTGCTGATCCGTGCGAACTATGAAGCTCCGACCCAACAAATATGGCATCCACTTTTGTATGGACAGCATTATAGCCATCAGCTCTTTCTCATAGACCGACCGCAGTTGGGCCCTCGCGGTCAACACCTGGCTGTAGTAAGCTATGGGCCGCTGCTCCTGCATCAGTACTGCTCCCAGCCCATGTCCTGATGCGTCTGCCTCTACTACGAAGGGTCTGGAGAAGTCGGGCAACGCCAATACCGGCACAGTAGTCAATGCCCTTTTCAGGGCCTCAAATGCTGTCGTCGCCTCCTCCCCCCAATGGAACTGATCCTTCAATAACTCCGTCAACGACCAGGCAATTGTCCCATAGCCCTCCACGAATCTGCGATAGTATCCTGTAAGCCCCAGGAAGCCCTGTAGCCCTCTGAGCGTAGTGGGGTGCGGCCAGACCAGCATGACCGCTATCTTTGCTCTATCTGCGGCCACCCCCGCTGATACCATGTGCCCCAAATACTCCACCTGCGGGTGCCCGAAAAGACACTTCTTTCTGTTCACATATAGCTGGTGGTACTGCAGCTCCTTAAATACCACCTGCAGGTGGTCCAGATGCTCCTCCAGAGTACGACTGTACACCAAAATATCATCGAAGAAAACTAGTACAAATCGTCTGAGATAGGGACGGAATACCTTATTCATAAGAGCCTGAAAGGTGGCCGGGGCGTTTGTCAACCCAAAGGGCATGACAAAAAACTCGTAGTGACCCTCATGCGTCCTGAACGTCATCTTGGGCACATCCTTCCGTCGCATCCTTATCTGGTGGTAGCCTGACTTGAGATCTAACTTGCTGCACCAGGCTGCCCCGTGTAGCTCTTCCAGGAGCTCATCAATCACAGGTATATGGAATTTATCTGGGACCGTCTCCTTGGTCAGCGCCCTGTAGTCCACGCAGAACCGCCAACTACCATCCTTCTTCTTCACTAACAATAATGGAGAACGGGCTCACACTTGGCTGGATCACCCCTGCCTGCACCATCTCTGACACCGTCCTCTCTATCTCGTCCTTCTGATGCTGGGGGTATCGATAGGGCCGCACGCTAATGGGGGACACACCCTCTCGTAGAACTATGGCGTGCTCGTGGTCCCGCAGTGGTGGAAGACCCCGATGCGCCTGGAAGATCTCCTCAAACTGCTCCATCAGCTGCTGCACCTCCCCTGGAATGGGCTGCTCTGTACTGGCTTCTGCTCCTCCCTCACCTGTCAAAGAGTACAACTCCACTAAATAACCTCTTCCCTCTGTCTGGATGTCCTAACCATGGTCTTCAGAGAGATCAAAACCCTGCAGAGGCTGTCCCCCGGAGTATCACTGCTTTCCCCGCCTCCTGAAACTCCATCCGTAGCAGCTTCCAATTTATTGTCATCTCTCCTAACGTCTGTAGCCAGGTCATGCCTAAAATGACGTCGGTGCTCCCCAGGTCCAGAGGTAAAAAGTCTGCAATAACCTGTATCCCCTGCATGGTCATTACCAGTCCCCTGCAAACTCTCCGGCTGCTCTCCTTCTTCCCTGTCCCCATCATCATACTGAAACTGCCGCAATCTGTCAGCTGAAGCCCCTGCTGTGCCACCACCCTCCTGGAAATGAAATTGTGGGTGGCCCCACTGTCAATGAGCACAATCACCTCCTGGTCGCCGATCTCCCCCCTCAGCTTCATGGTATGGTTCGGTGTGAACCCTACCACGGAGTTGAGGGACACCTCTGCCACGTCCAACTGCTGGCCCTCCAGCTCCTCATCTGCCTCAGCTGCCTCCTCGATATCAGCCTCGTCGTCATCGTCCTCTAATAGAATCACCTGAAGCTTACTCCCCGCACACCGATGGCCGGGCAAAAATCGCTCATCGCACCTGAAACACAAACCCTTCTGCCTCTTTTCCCTCATCTTAGCGTCTGTCATGCGTCTGAACTGCCCTCCAGCCGCTGGTGCACTACCCTTCCCCCCAGTCTTCTCCCTGTTCGTCTGGGCCGCCCCCCGTGGAGGTCCCTGCTCCTCCAGCCCCAGACGGGGCGCCTCTCGATATCTGGCTACTGTAGCCGCTCCTGACCCGTCATCCTCTGTCTGCGCATCCTCTATCATCTGTGCCATCTCTATGACCTCAGAAAGCCCCCTGGGCTTGTATGGTCTCACTGTGACGCGGAGGCTGGGTCGCAGCCCCTTCAAGAAGGTGCCCTCCAGTGTCTCGTCAGACACGCCATGAACTCGCCCTGCCAGTATCTCAAATCTCTCGATGTATTCCCGAACTGGCCCCTCCTGCCTGAGGGCATACATCTGCTCGTATAAGTTCCCCAGACTGGGGTCTCTAAACTTCTTCAGCACCAGGTCCTTCAGCTCCTCCCAGCTACGGATCTGCTGCCGCCTCTTCTTCCATTGGAACCACCCCAAGGCTCTCCCTTCCATGCAAATGGCTGCCGCCACCAATTTCTGAGCCTCTGTCATGTGGTGTGCCGCGAAGTATCTCTCTGCGGTGAACAACCAGGCATGCGGATCCTCTCCAGAAAATAGTGGCATCGTCAGCTTCCGCACCCCGCACTCTCCCCCAAAGTGCCCCTGCTCAGGCCTTCCCTCCTCTCGGCGATGCGGACGGTAGTGCCGTCTCCTTTCGTCCTGGGTCTCGTACCATCTAGGTGGCACTCCCTCGTGACCCTCATAGCCTCCTCGGTAATCTCCTCGTCGGCCATCGAAGTCGTCCCACCCTGCATCATCGCCGAACTCTGCCTCGTAGCCCCCCGCCGTCAGAATAATGGCCTCTCCCGTGCCCGTCTCCGTGAAAGGGGTCCTTCGCTGCTGGCTGCCGTCCTGAAGGGTCGAAAACCCCCCCAAAAGATGTCCGCGGGAGTCCTCTTCTCTGAAATTTGACCTTCGATCCTCTGTCCGCTGCCCAGGGGCTCAAAAAACCCCTTGGGTGTCTGTCCGTGTCCGTCGACCCCCCCGGCGGCTGCAAGGGGGTTTCCATCCCCTGCGCAGACCGGCAGGGGCCTGCCGGCCTTCAGGCAGGCCCGGCGGGCCCCCTGACAGGGCCGGCAGGGCCGACGATGCCTGCTGGAGGTCCGGCAGGGTCGCCGGACCTGTGCGGGCCCCGGCAGGGCCCTGCCGCCCCTGTCGGGGCTCGCGGCTGGCGGGGGGACTCCTCCGCCCCTCTCCCGCGGCGGTCGCCCCCCAGTGGTCGTGGGGGGCCGGCCGCCCTTCCTCGTTGCTGCGTGGCTCCGACGATGGGCGGCGGCCGTCTTCCCTTTGGCTCTCTAGCGCCTTCCGCCGCACCTCCTCGCGGTAGTCGACCCTCCATGGCTCCTCGTCGTCTTCCTCGTCCAATTCCTCCACGTAATAGGGTTGATTTTGGGTAAAAATCTCCTCTTTTTCCTCCTCTTTCTTTAAAGGTGCCGCCTTTGGGGTCGGATTAGGGTTTCCTTCCCCTTTGTTGTTTGTCGCCAATTGGTTTAGGGCTCCCATCAATTGTGCGAATTGATCGTCGTGATTCGCTTGATTTGATGCCAATTGGGAGATGGAGGTAGTTAACTTTGCCATGGACTCATTGTTTCCCGCCAACGATTTCTTGATCGTCTCGATTTTGCTTGTGAACTTTGCCTCTAAAGCCTCAACATTGTCGTGCGATCTTGTCGAAGCCGCAATGGATCGTCACGAGCTCTGATACCAAATTGTTAGGAACTAACAAAAGATACGATTTTTATTGAGAAAATAGTAGCCAGAACAAGATAATTGAACGCAAAAGAGGTGCGCTCTCCTCCCAAGACGCCAAAGAGGACGTCCGCACTCGTCTACATATGGAATCACACAAATCACAATAATCATAGCATAGGTAAAATCAAGCGGCTAGCCCCCTATATATAATCAAAACTAGGGGAAGGGGGCTAAGGCATGCGGCCAAAGGGGGGCCGGCTAGGGTTAGGACTTGCGGCATGGGGTGCGGCCTGGGCTTGGGCTTGGGCCCGCACCCCTTTCCTGCGGGTATAAACCCGCAGGGCTATTGGATGGGCCGGAAGGCCCATCACTCTCCCCAAAAACGACTGTTGCTCTTCCCGAGTTTTGGAGACTTTTGCTCACAATGAAATGTGACCCACGAACCAAAATACAAACCCCAAGATTTAATCTCAACCGTTCATTCCTCAAGATTTAATCCTGGCATTCTTTCTATCAACCCCTTTGTCCTAATCAGCCCTAGAATTCAAAAATCGTTGTCAAATGTATAATAGATATAAACTAGTTCTTTTCTCTGGAACTTAATGTTATCAAGTAATCCCCCGGTCATTTTCACTGATGAAAATATATAACCTATTTTACTGTTGTATACGCTTCTACACTGTTTTCAAAACCTTGAAGCCTGCTATTGCCAAACTCTTGATGAAAACAGTATCATCAACCAACCAATTAAACTAACAACAAACCCTTATGCCAAAACCCTTCAGGATGGCCACTTGAATATCCTTTTCTCAATTCAGTAGGATTGATGGATATCTCTTTGTTGGGCTGAATATCTATATTACATTTGACAACGATTTTTGAATCCTAGGGCTAACTAGGACAAGCTGACTAGGACAAACATGTTGATAGAAAGACGACTTAGATTTAATCTTGAGAAATGAATGGTTGAGATGAAATTTTGTGGAACGTTTTGGAGGGAAAACATTTCTAGAGAAATAAAAGTTTCTGGGAAATAGCAGAGTGCACACAATTAATGTATTTGGAAAAATGAAGCTTTAACTTGCACTTAATGCTGCAGATCGAATGCTGATACAAATCGAATGCCCACGCTGAATTTGTTGTTTCACGCCTAAGGCGCTTGCGGCAAATTTGTTGTTCCGCGCCGAATTTTGGCTGTGGAAATAATTTTTTGAAGAACAAAGATTTCACAGGAGAAAATCTTAAATGAACCGTGCCCGTGGGCACGGGTTATGACTAGTACTTTTATATAACCCCAAACTTTGCTTGTCCCCCATGCTCCATAAGTGTGATATTATTATCAATCCTCTCAACATGCCCAAGCCATTTCAATCGGTTTCCTCATATTTTACTGGCTGTTGTCGTTAACTTCTTTTGGATGCACTGTGTTGTGCCTACTCTCTGTTGTCACCTTTTAACCCAGAATGATTTGGATTATCAAATCGCATTATATATTTCTCAGGTACAACAGGACGTAGTGTCCATGGCACAACGGTTCTCCTCCTTTCTTAGGATGATGGTGCAAGTTTGAAATAGCAGTGAACATAACTATAATTTAAAGAACATAATACATCTGAATGTTTCATGGTAAAACTTCAAAATTCAAAAATAAAAAAGAAGTGTTAATGTATCTTAAGAATGCCACATTTGAATTATGCAAGTCACAAAATCGAACCTTTTTAGGCACAAGTTCAAATTCAGGTTCTGTTACATCATCGGTGGCATGCTATTATTGGGCCATTGCCATATCGGCCGGCACATAGCTCTTGGGTTGAATGAGTCCAACCCCCACCTCCCCCATGAAGAGCCACCAGTGACGGGCGGTTACACTCTATGATTGACCAATTCAATAGTCACTAATTGAGCAATGAAGCGCTATATTCATGGAGGGAGTTATTTCAAGAAGGCCACTTAATTGGGAGAGGGTTACAAGCCACGAGGGGGTGTATAGAAGTCCCAGAGAAGAAAGGAAAGGGGGCCAGATCATAAGGAAGGCTAAATATCAAACTATGACCAACATTATTCTTTATCTTCCTCTTTATGTTTACATCCATTATTGAGTCATCAACTGACTTGAGCGTCGGAGATGATATGGTCGGGCTCCAGCCCCGACCCCTTGATGATTTTTCAATGGTGCAAATCCATGGAGACAGTGTGGAGCTAGATCAACCTTCATCCAAGGAGCTCGATCCTAGCTCACCTTGACCCGAGGTCCCCTCTCCAAGGGTCCCACTCATCAGCCGGCGAAGGGTCCTCATCATCTATGGCGTTCTCGTTGGCTCACTTCACTATTAGCCGGAACCCAGTCGTCAACAGTTGGCGTCGTCTGTGGGAAAAATTATTTAGCATCCTCATCTTGCCAAACAAGGAAACAATGCCGACTCACCCCCATTATTCTTTTTCAGAGGATGGTTTTTAGGGTGTGGAGCTGCCGCACGATGACGTCGTCGTCGTTAGCGTCACCTACAACACCTCGTTGATCTCATTTGATTTCAAGCATTTGACCATTGAATCTCATTTGATTAACTCAAACAATCGTTTAAACTGATTCACTTCTCTGATCTATTTTCTTTGAGGCATGTTTAGTGATTAAAAGCCACCTTCAATCTTGCACAATCGGGATCGGGTGCAATTGCTGACAAGGTTGATGGCCGATGTGGAGAGGCACAGTGTTTCCAAATACATTAGTGGCAGAGTTGACATCATCGGCAACCCCGCCTTTTTCCGTCGCTCATCGAAGGAGATACACCGCCGGCATTCTCGCCTCCGAGAAGTCCAACCTAATGTCAAAGCTTTTTCAGTTCTGGCGATCTCTTTCTGACACCCAGATCTCTGGCTTCCACCTCAAGACCATCACCCAGATCTCGAAGTTGCAAGAAACATCCATGGATAACCTTACCCACCTCGTATATACCACCATCATTTCTTCCTTATTAATCCAAGCAACCAATGCCGAGGTCGATTAAATTGTTCTCATAATATTTTGCAAAGCCTACATTTCCCAAACTCAAGGCGTAGGCAAGCCTACATTTCTCCTCAAATTTGGAAAGCCACCGCCATCTTTTCTAACCCCTCGAATTTCACCTCGAACTGGTGCTGCCCCAACGTCTGCTCCTACAGAGGCATCTTTTGCGCCTTCTCTCCGACCGACCCCTCACTCACCATCGGCGACGACATCGATCCTCTTCTAAGAGGACTTCCTTGTGGGCCTGTGGTCTCGACGGCTCGACCTCGCTCTTAACTCGATTCTCTCTCGATCGAGTTGCCAAGCTCAAAACTTCCTCCGATCGAGCCACCTCTGTCTGATCTGAGCTCGTCGTGGGAAGTTGCCTCCGATCATGTCCGAGCTCGAGCAAAAGAGAAGCTGATCCTTTGCAAAGCTGCTGTCCAGTTGTGAAGGTGGCGTCAAAATGGAAACTCGATTGTCTCCAAGCTCGTCAAAATGGAAGCTCGATCTTCCTGGATGTGTCGAGTTGATCCATTGCCGAGCTGATGGTGGACTACTCACTACGCAAGCTTGCCAAACTCCCCCTGTCTCCGACTCAACGAAAGCTCGAACGACAACTAAGCTTCGACACCGGCTTGCTTACTCGATCTGAGCTTGGAAGGAGATATGTCGAGCTCGCCCGAGTTTAAGCTCGGTCGTGGCGAAATCGACAGATGATACCAAATTCGACTGACTATCACGGGCGATCGCGAGCTTCCTCCAGTTCGACTGGCGATCACGATCCTAGCCCTGGGCTTTGTCGACCCTAGCCTCTGGGCTTTGTTGGGGCTCGATCCGAGCCTTCGACCCAACTTTGTCATCCTGAGGTGGAGGTCAGAGTTCGATCCTAGCCTCCGGGCTTCGTCGGGGCTCGATCCGAGCCTCCGACCCAACTGCGTCATTCTGAGGTGGAGGTCAAAGTTCGACCCTAGCCTCCGGGTTTTGTCGAGGCTCAATTCGAGCCTCCGACCCAACTCTATCATCCTGAGGTGGAGATCAGATTTCAACCGTAGCCTCCGGGCTTCGTCGGGCTCGATCCGAGCCTCTAACCCAACTTCGTTATCCTGAGGTGGAGGTCAGAGTTCGACCACTCGAGCTTCGAACCCAATCCCGTCATCCATCAAAATTTTTGAACATGTCAAATGATGCTGACATAGCCTCCAATCACAGCGTTGATATCAAAGCGTTGATGCCAAAGCTCCACCATTGTGATGACAACACCGAGCCTCGCTTCCAGGAGCTAGTTGCTAACGAGAAGGACATGGCCGAGCTTCTGCTGCCATGTGAAGGACTTCGTTATGGAAAGGCACAACTATGGAAACCGACATGCTCTCATTGCCAAATACCGATGTCCGAGCTCTGATGTCTGGGTCTGATGGTCGAGCTCCTCCCAGCTCGCCCCTCGTACTGCCCTACAATCGAACAATGTCTCAACGTTGGACCAATCAATTTGAAGACTCCCTTGCACTTGCAGAAGAAGATGATGTGCAAGCTGGTCTGTAAATGAAAAGGATTGGGGCGCGAGCAAAAGAAGCAAGGATTATCTTAAGATACATCGTGATTCACTTCTTCCACCCGACCCACCAGATGATGAGCTGAGCCAGTCTTCACTACTGCGCAGTTGGTTCAATCATCTGAAGAGCCGCGTCGATTCCCTGAAGAAGAGGCCTTCGAGGTCGGCAGGAATTCCGAGCTCCGAAGCCTCGACCAGAATTAGAGGCTGTGGGTTAACAGGAGTTTCGAGCTCCGAGGCTTCGACCAAGATCAGACGCAGAGCTCGTGAGTTCGGTGCATCTCCACTCTGTTCCAGCTTCGAGCTTCGACCTAAGCTGCCACTTCCAAGCTCGGCATCTCTGGTATGATCTCTTGTAAGCTCGACCCAAAAAAATCTGACATCCGAGCTCCCTCTGCTCATTTCTCCAACCTAATGGCATGTACCAAAGCTCCGGGCCTCCGAGCTACAGAACCACGTCGGAGCTTCCTATATCGAGATTCGAGCCTCTCTTCGAGCTTAGTCTGAGATCCAAGCCTGACCCAAGCTCGATCCGAGCTTTCGAGAGACTACTGAACTTCGTTTGAGCTTGGCCTAAGCGCCCGAGCTTTGTCCAATCGGCCATGTCCCAGTTCCAATCATCTGACCCCAAACAAGCCGAGCATAGTGTGATTCATCTTCCATGCTTGTTGACACGTGCCTCGTTCAACCGAATCTTCTACCGAGCATGGATCATGGTTCTCTTGGTGGAGATCGCACATGGAGGGAGCTTTCCAAGACATACATGGGGATCACCTCTGTCGAGGCTCGATCTGAGCTTGTTTGGACTTATACAAAATTGGCAGACTCCTGCCAATTTTCAAACTCGAATCCGAGTTCTGTCCAGTCAGGAAACTTGGACCAATCTTCAAGTTCGAGTCCGAATTCCTGCTACTCTTAGTTTGAGCTTCGTCCGAGCTCGATCCAAGCTCCGAGCTATGTAAGGGACCCTGCGGGGCTACACACACACTAGGGGGTGAATAGTGTAGTAGTAAGCAAAGTGCTTAATTAAAAGTTACTAAAATTACAGCACAATAAGCAGCGGAAAATAAACAGAGTGCTCAACAACAACAATCGCAAACACAATAATTTTACCCTGGTTCCCCAAAACTTGGGTACGTCCAGCCACACCAATATTCACTATATTCCTACACAAAGAAGTGAATACAATCTCACACAGAGATACCTCACACAGAGGATTTAGGATTCCCACAAAGAGATATCCTTATTCTCACACAGAGAGACCTCACACAGAGGATTTGTTCTTTAACACAGAAAGAACCAAACTCTCACAAAGAGAGTAACTCCCACAAAGAGAGTAACTAATTCCCACAAAGAGAATTAGGGTTTTGAACAAAAAAACAAACGAAACAACACTTACTTATGCCTTGATATGATCTTACCGATGTGAAGAAGAAGGCATGCAAGTGAATGATCAAGTGCTTGAGATTAGCTTTGATTGCAATTGTCGATCTTTTTCTCTTCTAGGAATGAATCCTAACACTTCTCACTTGAGTGTATGAAATGAAGAGAAGAAAGATGTTCTCTAAGAAAAGGAATGAGATTGAAATCCCTTGGAGAAATTCCCTAGAGCTTAGATGCTATAGTATAAGATTGAAGCTCTAATTAGGGAATGGGGGAGGAGTGGCTTAGATGAAGAGATAAAATGATCTTCTATGATTTCCTAACCATGTCAAGAGTTCTAAATGAACTAAGCCATCTCCTATATATAGGAAGCCCAAAGGAACCCATAAAACCAGCCAAAAAACCAAAGGGAAGAAATCTGCACCGGTTAGATTTTGACAGTTTACGGCACAGACAATCGACTGATGAATAAATGACAGTCGACTGTTTAACGACTAGAAAAATCCCAACGGCTATAATCTGAGCCAGGACAGTTGACTGTAGAAGACTACACAGGCGACTGTAAAACAGACAGTTGACTGTATATCCTTCATCAGGCGACTGCTGCAGGGATGGAAATGAAACAGAGAGATGTAACTTACTCCCAGTATGCATACATGTGACTGATGACCAAAGTACAGGCGACTGTAAATCCTTCATCAGTCGACTGCTGCAGAGGATGGAAGTAAAACAGAGAGAGATGCAATTTTCGCACTTACGCCTTTCAGACGACTGTTGACCATTTCACAGGCGACTGTAAAAACATCATCAGTCGAATGTCTTGCAAATTGGGATGAAGCCCAGAAAATGCAAGATGCGCATAGTCGACTGTCGACCAATTCACAGGTGACTGTAGAAACACATGCGACTGTAAATTAAACATCAGTCGACTGATGCGAAAAGCTCAAGAAGAGTTAATAAAAATGTTGACTTGAGCAGTGCACCACAGTCGACTGTAGAAGGCTCGACAGGCGACTGGAATCACCCAGTCGCCTGTAAAACCTTCATCAGACGATTGTTAGAGAGCCAGAGACTCCAATTGAGTCTTTGGGCTAGATTAACATATTGGGTTGGATTCTATGATAATCCCAAGGCTCACTAAGATGGTTAAATGCATATGCATGAGAGTATGACCATCTATCAAGGCATTACAATAATCCTAGACTCAAAAAAGAGAAATGCAAGTAATAGAAATTACATGGATTACATATTGCATCTCTTAGAGTCTAAGTCTTCAAGCTCACGATACCTTGATGCTCCCCATCATCTCCAAGCTTTGGCACTCCTTGATGAGCTTCCCTTTATCAAGCTCCAAGCTTTGTCATTACTCCTCTAGATGTCCATCCATGATCATGCTTCAAGCTTTGGCTTCATTAGATGATCTTCATGGCTTCATCCAAGCTTGAGCACTCCATCACTCTTGGAGGTCTTTAAGATATCCCTTGTAATATCCTCCAAGCACTATGCTTTGTCTCATCAACATATAAGCATAAAGATAAACTGAGACTAAAACATAAGATTGATTAGCACACTAACATAATGTATTGATCATCATCAAAACAACGTTAGTCTTGAACCCAAGAACTAACAAGCTAATCGCCGAGCAAGCTACAAATCAAATGGACGCACTTGCTAATCTTGATGGACAGAGAAGTTCTTTAGCATATTCCTTCACTAAATTCTTTTAAATTCCACATGGCTTCACTTCCTAAGCTCGATTCATTAGTATGATATCATCTTTGCTCCTTTATCTGAAATAGGAGAAGAAGGCAACAGTGATGCCCGGACTCTCCCTCCCCCAGCCGAGCTCTTCGTTCCAAACTCTCATGATTGAGCTAGTGGGCCCTCCGACCAACCAAGCTCCATGACTTCTAGCCGAGATGCCTTGCTGACCTTGGCGAACTATGACACCACTTAGCTTCTTCGTTGAGGCATTGTCATGCTTAGCTTCTTCGTTAAGGCATTGTCATGCTTAGCTTTTTTTCGAGCTCTAAGCTCTGGGGGCCAACCTCCATCCGGGCGGCGTCTGGGCTACGTTCGAGACTTATCCGAGCTTTGAGCTCCGAACCAGCTCAATGAACTCACATTGGTTGACCGAGCTTCTACCTTCCAAAGTTTCAGGTAGCAAGGCAGGTCGCCGCAAGCCGAGTTATGACGAAAGATCATCCCCTTAAGCGCAGATGATGCATTGAACTTATGAAGGATGCCACCTGCTGACTTGGACTTCATAAGCTATGAAGGATGGGAAATCACCACAAGTTGTTTCTCTCCATCCCTGCTCCGATTATAAATTAGAATAATGGGAAACTTTTTTCTCGTAATTTTTGCTTGCAAATCTTTGCTTCAACACTTTCTCTTCCATTGGTGAGATGAATATTTGAACTCAAGTTAGCCATGGAGGATGCTTCATGTGCCAAACGTGGCTCCACGAATGCGGCTCCCCTTGGACTTGCCCGCCATCGCTTCTGCATGTGTCCTCGTCGACACCACGTCTGCCTCAGCCTCTGACGTTGCCATCCACATCCGGAGGCAAGGGTAACTATTCGGAGACAGGGATGACCTACCCGGGGCAGAAATGACTTATCCACAGTTAACTCTCGTTGTCGGTTGTAAGCCGAGGGGCCATTCCTCTTGCAACCGAACAACCCTTCTCGTCGTTGGCCGTAAGCCGAGGGGCCACCCTCTTCGAACGATCCTTCTCGTAGTCATCGGTCGTAAGCCGATGGACCATTCCCCTCGCAATCGAACGACTCTCGTCATCGGCCCTAAGCCGATGGGCCATCCCCTCACCACCGAACGACGCTTCTTGTCATCGGTCGTAAGCCTAGTGGCCATTCCCCTCGCAACCGAACGTCTCTCGTCGTCAGCCGTAAGCCGATGAGACATTCCACTCGCGACCGAACGATCCTCATCGTCTGCCGAGGGACCCACCCATTTGCCACCTATTTGTCACTGAACGACCCTTCTCGTCATCGACCGTAAGCCGAGGGGCCATTTCCCTCGCAACCGAACGACTCTTGTCGTCGGCCGTAAGCCGATGTGCCATTCCCTTCGCAACCGAACGATCCTTGTTGTCGGCCGAGGGGCCACCCCTCGTCACTGAACGACCCTTTTTGTCTTCGGTCGTAAGCCGAGGGACCATTTGCCTTGCAACGGACGTCAACCATAAGCCGAGGGGCATTCCTCTTGCAACTGAACGATTCTCGTCGTCGGTCGTAAGTCGAAGGGGCGTGTACTGAACGACACTCGTCGTCGGTCGTAAGTTGAAAGGGCCAAGTCCCTCGCCACCGAACGATCCTCATCGTCGGCTGTAAGCTGAGTGGCCATTTCCCTCGCAACCGAACGACTCTCGTCGTCGGTCGTAAGCCGAGGGGTCACTCCCCTTGCCACCGAACAACCTTTGTCGTCGGCCGTAAGCCGAGGAGCCATCCCCTCGCCACCAAACGACATTCGTCGGACGTAAGCCGAGGAGCCACACCCCTCGCCACCAAACGACATTCGTCGGACGTAAGCCGAGGAGTCACACCCCTCGCCATCGAACGACCCTCGTCGGACGTAAGCCGAGGGGCCACCCACTTGCCATCGAATGATCCTGTCATTGGATGTAAGTCGAAGGACCATATACTTTCCACCAAACGAATGACTATACGATGGAGTGTCGATTCCTCGCGGGCCAAGTTAACTAAGCGATCAGGGCCGACTACACGAACGAGAGTCGCACTTTGAAGTCGTTACAACCCGACCTGTTGACATATCTTCGTCTTAGCTATGAATCGAGGGGCCACACCTTCGTAAGCCAACTCAACTATCCGACCAAGTTTACTTCTTCCTCATGATTAACACATCACCCGACCTCAACCTTGCAGCGGTTGAGCTCAGGTGATGGGGGCCATTGTTACATCATAGGTGGCATGCTATTATTCGGCCATTGCCATACCGGCCGGCCCATAGCTCTGGGATTGAATGAGTCCCCCCACCTCTCCCATGAAGAGCCATCAGTGACGGACGGTTACACTCCATGATGGACCAATTCAATAGCCACTAATTGAGCAATGAAGGGATGTATTCATGGAGGGAGTTATTCCAAGAAGGCCACTTAATTGGGAGGGGGTTAAAAGCCACGAGGGGGTCTATAGAAGTCCTAGAGAAGAAAGGAAAGGGGAGGGGGCAGATCCTAAGAAATGCTAAGTATCAAACTATGATCCACATTTTTCTTTATCTTCCTCTTTACGTTTTCATCCATTATTGAGTCATCAACTGACTTGAGCGTTGGAGGGGATAGGTCGGACCCCAGACCTGTCCACATGACGATTTTCCTATGGTGCAGATCATGGAAACAGCGCGGAGCTAGATCAACCTTCATCCAATGAGCTCGATCCTAGCTCACCTTGGCCCGAGGTCCCCTCTCCAATGGTCCCACTCATCAGCCGGCGAAGGGTCCTCATCATCTATGTTGTCCTCGTCGACCCACTTCACTGTTGGCCGGAACCCAGTCGTCAACAGGTTCTTTATTTTTCTTCAAAACAATAGCTATATAACTCAAGCATATACTGAAACATTAATTTGACGCGAATAGATGCTCTAGGTTATAAGTGAGTGTTTTGCTGCCGCTTGGTTCGAATCTCGGGCTCGATGCCGTCAAGTGTCCTTTGCAGTGTTTTAAAAAGCACGCTTTGTAGCTCATGTGTTAGCGCATTGTAGCGAAGCTCAAGAGTTACGTTTTGTAGCACCGTCTGAAAGCTCAAGGATTTAAAGCTTACATTTTTGTTCGTGAATCATATGCTTCAGGACCTAGAGTACGCTTTGCAAAAAAAAAAGTAGGCCATATGATACACTCATTTAAAAATAAAACAAAAAGGTAATGACTTATCTCATTGTCTTATCGTCCGGTTTATAATGCCTAAAAAGAAAGTAGAAGGGGAAGAGATAGCAACAAGGGAAACTTTTAACTTACCTCTTGATTGTGACAAAGGCTCTCAATGGATATGCGATACCGATAAAGATTTTCAATTGTTTTGAGACGATCCAAACATGGCAACTGTACCTCTTTCATCCTCTATTTATTTTCATTTTTCATCCTCTATTTCTCTCTCTCTCTCTCTCTCTATTTTCACTATGAAGTTGAAGGTTATTGGATGTTTTGTTTGATATTCTGAAGCTGGTTTTTCTCTGCTTCAATGGAGTTAAGGCTGATTTGTAGAAATAATGATTAGAGCTTTGTTGTTTTGTTTTGGTGCAATTTTGTATAATTTTAGATCTGTAATTTTTCAGTAATGTTGATCAACTTGTTGCACCCATCTCTTTCTATAATTTTGACCTACAATTGATGATATACTTGTTAACCTCTTTGTGGTTGTCCCTGATGGGATGTTTTATTTTTCTGGTTGTTTTAACACTTAATATAGTTTGTTAGATATTTTAGGCTTGTAAAAATTTTTAGAATTTCTAATGCAATTTTATATTTCTTTCAATTTTTTTACATATTTATCATATTTACATTAGGTAATTTTATATGTTTAACAATTTTAAAAAGTTAAAACCGAAAAACTCGTTGTAAATCTTATGTTTTGTTGCACAAAAGGGTACACCACTTCGCTAAGCGTTTTCGCTTTAAAACACAGATTTGTTTCTTTAAAATGCTCATCCCAAATTTTGACCTGTTTTGTATAAGGGTTAGACATTTTGGCCCGAATTAATGTGTTGACCGTGGATCAGCTGGATTTGCCTGTTTAAGAAGCATGTTAGGTATGCTCAAGTGATAATTTGGTTGGCCTTAAACAACTTGACCAAAACTTGCTCTATCTGATCTAATTGGAATGATCATCGAGCTTTTCTCCTTTTTCATCGTCCTGTAACAATTTACGAGAATGATGTATATGAGTTGATTGGTCATTTTGGCAAAGTGAACTTCTATGTAGGGAAAGTATTGATGCACCCAATACATGTTACGTTGGGGAAAAAATATAGTGGGCCTCAGACCTTTCGCTCTTATATTAGTTCATTTAAGCTAAATAAGTTGTCAGGCCATACTATAAATATGATTTTGTTGGTGCATTCACATTATTGACTTTCAAAATAGTGGATGCAGGTGTCTTTAGATTCTTCCACCAAATATGTACTCAAGAGTTGGCATGATGTCCATTTAAAAGGACAAGCTTTGTTGTTCTCTGACAGGAATTTCTAGGGTTTGGGGGAATAAAAATCTGATTTTTATAAAGATAAAAAGAAATACAAGGATGTTTGCCTCAATTCGAGAGAAACACCGATATTCTAGCTTTTAATTCGAGAGAAAAGTTCACCTCTCCATAATCTATGGTTCTAATATACTTCTAGGATTTTCTCACTCAAAATCAACATGAAGAACAATAACCATAGCCCCCAAATATATATAGATGACTAATTTGTCCAAAATTACAAAAATACCCTTAAAATACCACTGAATCCCAAAAATTACAAAAATACCCCTAAACTAGTTTGTCGCCCCACGATTAGCCATATGCACCTCCGTTGATAAGTCACGATCCCATCATTACTTTATCCCAAAAGAACCACATTGTCCTCAAGGTGGAAATCTATAAACTACTACGCAATAACTCCAAAGGGATCCCACGAAGTTTCATAGTTTGAAAGGTCCTTCCACTGAATCAACATCTCTAGGTTTCCCACATTCCCTTGGTGAACTCCTTTCAATTCTGACGGCTCCAAGATCATCTTCATATCCTCAGCCAGAGTTAGTGGTATCAATGAAGAAGGGCTGTGGTCACCAATGGCTTGATGAAGCTGCAAAATGTGAAAAACTGGGTGTATGGTGGATCTGGTGGTAACTTCAATTTGTAGGCAATATGTCCAATCCTTGCCTTAATCTCGTAAGCCCCAAAGTACCTAGATGACAGCTTCTCGTTCCTCATGTGTGTCAAAGATCACTGATGGTATGTTCGGAGCTTCAAGCATACACTGTCACACATTGCAAACTGTACCTTTTGCCTATGCTCGTCTGCATATATCTTTATAATCTGTTGTGCCCGTGTCAGGCGTCGCCTTAACTCCTCCAGCACCATGTCACTCTCTTTTAAGAACTGCTCCACATGTGAAACTGAGGTAGAACTGTGGCCGTAGTGTAGTAGGTGTGGAGGATCACGCTCATATAAAACTTTGAAAGGCACGATCTAAGTTGCGACGTGGAAAGATATATTGTACATGTATTCAGCCTATGCCATTGCCAGCTATGTTGTTGCTTTGGAGCCTCAAAAACAAAACAACGCAAATAGGTCTTTATGCTCATGTTGACGACCTCAGACCGTTTTTCTGGGGATAACAAGCTGTGCCCCTCTTCAAGATTGTCACATGCATCCTGACCAACTCCCTCCGAAAATGGCTAAGAAAAATCTGATCTCGAGCAGACACAATTGACTTCAGAATCACATTCAACCTCATCATCTCACGTATAAATGTTGTTGCCACTGTCACTGCGGTGTAGTGATGTCAAAGTATCACAAAGTTCGCATACTTGCTGAGGCGATCCACCAGAATAAGGATGACTATCTCAGCAATCCAGCAATAAAATCCATCGTCACCACCTCTTAGACCCAATCTGGAGAGGATAGATGTTGTAGCAACACGCCCAGGAGCCATCATCATATATTTGTGACGCTGGTAAACGTCACGCTTAGCCACCATCTTTGTGACATTCTTCTTTATTCCCTCCCAAAATAACTCTCTGGATAGGTGCTAATAAGTCTTGAGGACTCCAGAATGCCCCCATCTACACTCCCATGGAACTCTTATAATATGCTTGAGATGTGTGCAGAGGTCCTAGGCATGACCACTCGCTCTTGGTATGGCAGAAGTTGACCCTCCAACGAATACCATGTATACTCTGTCGATTCCTGTAGCAGTGCAGACCGAATCTTTGCCAAGCCCTCATCCTCCTCAATCTCACACAGCAAGGGCTCAGGATCAAGAATTACCAATACCGATAAAGGCCCCCAACTGTGAAATCTCTCATCGTGACAAAGCATCCGTCGCCTTACTCCCCATCACGGGCCTATATTGGATCTCAAAATCACACCCCAATAGCTTGCATAATTATATCTGATGCTCCTTAGTAACCATCCGCTGCTCCAGTAGGTATTTGAGGCTTTTCTGATCTGTACGCACTATATGGAGTGATTGCCAAGCAAATAGGGTCTACATTTCTGCACTGTCAGTACAATAGCCATCAACTCTGCTTATAGACGGACTTGAGCCGAGCTCTCGCTGTGAACACCCAGCTAAAGTAAGCCACTGATCCTGCATCAACACGACACCCAATACATAACCAGAATCATCTGTTTCCACCACAAAAAGCCAGCTGATGTTGGAAAGGACTAACATTTGTACACTAGTCATGGCCACTTTTCAATGTCTCAAAAGCTCGTGTTGCGTCCTTGCCCTATTGGAAGTCCTTGAGCTGTTCTGTCAATGGCCAGGTGATGGTGTTATACCCCTTGACGAACTTTCTGTAGTAACCAATCAGTCTCAAAAATCCTTTCTACTCCTTAGAGTGGTAGAGCATGAGCAATCAATTATAGCCGCGATCTTCGATCTATCAGCTACCACTTCCTAAACCATATGTCCTAGGTATTCCACCATCAGCTGGACGAACATGCACTTTCTTATTGACATAGAGCGGTGGCTCTGCAGTTATTATAGCACAATCTCTAAATGCTCTACATGTGCCTCCATGGATCGGCTATATAGCAGAATGTCATAAAAACACCAGTACAAATCTCCTTCAATATGGACGGAATATATTGTTCATTAGGGCATGAAAGGTAGTAGGTGCATTGGTCAAGCCAAAAGGCATGACCAAAAACTTGTAGTGGTCCTCATGAGTCCTAAAAGTAGTCTTGGCTACGTCCTCAGCTCGCATCTTGATCTGGTGATATCCTGACTTCAAGTCAATCTTGGAAAAGACTGTCGCTTCATGAACCTCGTCCAGAAGCTCATCGACACATGGATAGGAAATTTGTCTAGCACCGTCTCTTTATTAAACGTCCTGTAGTCGACGCAGAATCTCCAACTATCATCTTTCTTCTTCACTAGCAGGACTAGGCTTGAAAAGAGGCTCACACTAGGCTGTATCACTCTTGCATGTATAATTTTCCAACAATCCACTCGATCTCATCCTTCTGTATCTGGGGTAGCGGTATGACATCACACTAATAGGTGAGACTGCCTCTCGTAGGACTATAGCATGCACATGGTCTCGTGAAGGTGAGAGGCCACGGGGCTTGTGGAACGCTCCCTCGAACTGAACCAGAATCTGTTGCATCACTGGAGAAATGTAATGCTCCTTGTTATCCTCAGCCAAGCCGTGTAGCTCCACCAAAAATACTCAGCCCTCCTTCTGTATTGCCTTAGCCATGGTTCGGTACAAGCTATGATCTCTCTAAAGTGCCACTACTCTCCAACCCTCCCAAAACTCCATATGCAACGGCTTTCAGTAGATCTTTGTATCCCCAAGGACTGCATCCACCTCATCCCCAAAATAACATCTATGGTGTCCAAATCAAGTGACAAGAAATCCTCCACTATTTGAATTTCCTAGAGTTAGAATTAGCCCGTGACACATTCCTCTATTGCGCTCAACCTTTTCAGTCCCCATCACACCTTGAAGGTCCCTTTGACCACCAGTTGCAACGTCTACTGCTCCACCACCCGGTTGGAAATGAAATTATGGGTGATTCCACTGTTAATTAGCATCGTGACCTCCTGCTCTAGAATCTTTCCCGTCAACTTCATTGTGGAATTCGAAGTGAACCCCACCACTACGTTGTGAGACCTCTGCGACGTTCAAGTGGGGATGCTCCTGCTTCTTACCCCATCTTCTTCCATATCCACAGCCTCGTCATCCTTATCCACTAATAACACCTTCGGAGGGTGCGGTGTCGACAACGAGGCCTAGGGGTAAATGTCTCATCACTTCAGAAGCACAACCCTTTTGCCTTCTTGGTATGCATATCCGCCTCCGTCAGGCGCCTGCATTGTCTACTCAACTACACACCGATGCTCCTCTTCCTGCTAGACTGGACTCTCCCAAACCGGACTTCCCCTACATGGGCCTTCTATCTTCCTGAAGGTGCATGTCTGCGGAAAGTGGAGCCGCTCCAGACCCCATTAGCCCGCCGCTTTGCTATGTGTCCATTCTTTATTATTATCTGGGTCAACTCCATCGTGTACATCAGTCCGCTCGGTCTCTGTATGCAGAGCTCAGCTCGGATGTCTTCTCTGAAAACCTTCATGAAGCTCCCCTCTAGCGTCGCCTCATGTATCCCCTAATTGGCCCGGGATTGCCGCAAACCTCTTCATGTAGTCTAACGGTATCGACCTGTCTGAGTGCAAGGAGTTGCTTGTGTAAGTCTCCATCATGGTTGTCTCGAAATCAGTCCAACAAATAGTCCTTGAACTCCTCCCATGACCTCACATGTTGCCTCTGTTCTCTCCACTGAAACCAGAATGTCCCCTTTCCCTACAAACAAATATCAACTATCAATAAATTCGTCCCAGTCAAGCGGTTCACCGCAAAGTATATCTCCACATGGTAAACCCATCCATATTGATTCTCTCTCTAAAAAATCGACATCTTCAACTTCCTTACACGGCCTTCAATGTTGAGTACCTACTGCACTGCTATTTCCCATATGTTGGCCGAAGTGAAATTACTGATAGGCATTCTGCTATGTATTGAAATCTCCAAAGTGGGCTCGTCCAGCTTGATCGTCATACCCCCACTCATCTTTGCTCAAATCTGGATCTCCGTCGTCATCGTCGAAGCCCTGATATGGGCCACATCCATCGCCAAGCCCCCTAGAGGTCTGTCGCAACCTAAGGTCAGTCGTCGATGTCTGAAATCTCCTCTGCCAGCAACAATAGACCCACGGGGGCCTGGCGGCCCCCCGAAGGATCTCTGGGCCTCTGGCAGTCTGTCGGTGGGTCTCCAGGCCATCAGCGACCCGCTAAAGGATCTCTGGGCCTTTGGCATCTCGTTGGTGGGGCTCCCAACCACCAGTGGTCCGTCCAACCATCGGTAGGGTCTTGGCTGCCTGCTCGTGGCTGGACGGGGTCCTTGCAAGGTTGCAGTGGCTCGCCCACCCTTGGCGGCCCCTACCAGGGCCAACGCGGCCCCAGGCGGGGTTGCTTGGGCTCGGGGGAGTCTTGGCGGTCCGCCCAGGTCCTGCACCCGCGGGGGGCGCGAAAACAGGGACCACCGCCCCATAGATTATGGTTTTGGGGGCCGACGCCCCTTCCATTGCCCTGTCGAAGCCGGCCGCACCCCCCATATGTTTGGGGGTTGTTGCTCCCAATCTCGCAGATCGTCGTCCCTTGGTGGTGATTCATCATCAAAATTGACGTCTTTCTCCTTGTCATTTGCCGAAGGTCGTGTCTTTCGTCCTTGATCTTCATCATGATCTTAGGTCGCGTCGTTCGTCCTAGATCTTCATCATGATCTTCTCCGTCTTCCAGATCTGGTTTCGCCGGAACCCCTTTTTAATTAGGGTTTCTAACGTCGTTTTAATAAGGATTCCATTGACGATTGCACTCGAGCGGCATTCCTTTCATCCATTGATGCGATCTTTTCCTCCTTTTTTGATGTTGCTCCTTTAGGGTTTCTACTTTGCTCCCTAATTTCTCTTCCACGGCATCAACTTTCATCGCCGTCATCAAGATCAAACCGCTCTGATACCAATTTGATAGGAATTTCTTGGGTTTGGGGGAATAAAAATCTTATTTTTATAAAGATGAAGAGAAATACAAGAATAGTTGGCCTCAATTCGAGAGGAGGACCGCCTTCCTAACTTTTAATTTGAGAGAAAAGCCTAATTCTCGATAATCTAGGGTTCTAATCTACTTGTAGGGTTTTCTCACTCAAATCAACATCAAGAACAATAACCCTAGCCCCCAAATATATATAGATTGCTGATTTGATTTGTACTGAATTACAAAAATTCATCTGAACTCCAAAAATTAGAAAACCACCCCTTGACTACTTTACTGCTCCACGATCAGCCATACGCCGCCTCGGTTAATAAGTCACGATCCCATCAGTCTCCTAGAACACTATCGTATCTTCATAATGAATAATTCGGACAGTCTTTATGCCTTGCCTACTTGTAAAACACATTTCTCAACCCTAAAAGAAGATTATTTCTTAAGCATCTTAGTGTCCTTTGTCCTCTCGTTTCCTCTATATTTCGCTGCGTTGGAAGTAAATATAGAGAAGGCATTATTTCTGCTGATCTCCTATCATTTACCTTTTTACGATGCTGTTCACAATATGTACTCTTATGCTAGTCATCAAAATTGAGAAGTAATCTGATAAAATTATTTATTCCATAGAGCGTTTATTCATGATATTCAATCTTAGGTTTATTATGTGGTGTAAAGATTGAGAAGTAATGTCAAGATGGCTCCAAATGCCAGTTTCATCCTGAGATCAGACTCTTGTAACCAAATAGGACCGTTACACTAATTTTATTAATTTGCATGTTAATTATAGTATGGTCCAAATTCTAGACAAATCGGAAGTCAACTCTTTTAAGTCATTGATGTATTCTCTACCTCAACTCAACTCAGTCCCATAAAAAGAAGGGTGCAATAATTCAATAGTTTTATCCCTCGCCAACATGGATATGAGAGGCTATATCACACTTTCTAATTTACATGTTCTATAAAGATAATCTGGGTCTTGCAAACTATTATCCATTGTGAATGTTTGTTGTATATAGTTGCCTAGTTTGGGAACTTTGTATCATACCAATTTGAGATCCTTTAGTTTGTTTGCATCTCTTTCATAAAAGTCAGAAAGAATAAGTTTGAGTAGATTTCTAGTTTCAATGGAAACCATGTAAGACCGGATGCAAATCTAATTGGACATTTTCCAGCTTATTTATTGATATTAAACTTTGTAAGCATTTCTTTCCGACCTAAGAGAAATGACTCAACTTTAGATAAAGTTTGTGGACGAGTTTTTAAATCTAGTTTTTTTTCAAAGAGATGTTATGTTATTCCATGTTCAGATTTTCAATCGAAATGGGATTTCGATAGGGGAGGCAGGAGAAGTTGGCATTATGGTAGTGAAGATTGGCAGTTCTATCGATTATTGCTGAAAAGTTATTGAATATATGATTATCATATCAGTATCCTTGTAACATATAATGTAGTGGTAGAGAGGATGGTGTGCCATGCCTAAATCTTTGTACATATGCTTAACCATATGCACATGACTATATGTTAGACTAAATGTAGTATGCTAATCTCAATTCTCCTAAACTCGTTATTCCATCTAAAATTATTGAATTCATTAGTTTCACGGAAATTGCACAATATGTCTTTAGCAATATACATAATTTACCTAGGTTCAGCTAGTTTGCGAGATCTTTGGATTCTTGGTGAATTAGATTTATGCATTTTGTTTGTAATAATAGAACAATTTGGTTCCTTCCAACTTTAGTAATCACTATAAATCAGGATGAGATATTACGAGGAGTGTGTTGGGACCTGTGGCTACACAATATACTAAACAATGGCGTAAATAGTGTAAAGGCAAGCAAAAGTGCGTAATTAAAAGTTACTAAAATTAAATGCACAACGCAGCGGAGATTAAAACGATATGCTCAACAACAACCACACAAAGGAAATACGTCAAAAACAAATCGTAAACACATGAGACGTATCCTGGTTCGGATCCCTATTCTAAGGCGATCATACTCCAGCCACACATTGCAATTGCACTCCGTGGATCCACTAACAAGCCTTTTCCTATGCACATACAACCAACACCACAACTCAGTGCTTGGTTGACAATTCTCTCACTACAGGAGTACAAATACAAAATCCCTTCCGAGGTATCAACACTCTTTTCCAAGAGCAACATACCCTATTCCAATGGCCAATCTCTTTCCAGATAGATTCTTCCACAACCAGGAGTAAGGTTTCAACAAATGAAACAAAAAGAAACTACAATCTTTCTATTGCCTTGATTAGATATATTTACAAACCGTGAAGTGTAGATGCAAAGAAAGATTGATGTCTAAGTGCCAGATGTGAGCTTGATGCACTATTGGACTTCCAATGAGCTTGGAGTTCAAATCAACATTACTGAACTCTAAGGAAAATGCGAGAGATGAAGAAAGATTGAAAGCTTCGCTCTAGTTTTTGGCTGACAAAATGATTCTCAATAGAGTGTGGATTGTTGCCAAAAACTCCCTCACAATGTGGTATAAATAACCTCTCGCTGGCACAAAAACCAAGAAAACGACCAAATGAAAAGCTGTCAAACAGCTATAAACAGATAGTTTTCTCAGCGAGTAGACGCTTGGAGAAGGGCGACCAGACGCCTGACAAACTATGCAGTCGTCTGGTCCTCCATCAGACAGCTGTCACGAGATGGTATAAAAGAGTTGAAAGCCATTCTCAAAGTAACAGACGTCTGCAGAACACTTGTCAGACGCCTGAAGAACTGTGCAGGAGTCTGGAAAGTCTCCTTTAGACGTTTGTACAGAAGTGGGTGAAAAAGACAGAGATCAAGAGAAAATGCTAACCAACTGATCAGGTGACTGAAGTGCATCGACCAGACATCTGGACTCCTGTGCAGACGCCTGATGTTTGAACTTCAAACAGCTGAACATCATAGGTTATGACCAACACAAAATCGGATATGTCAGGCGTCTGGTGGGTGTATACCAGGCGCCTGGTGATAGGCTGAAAGCATGATCGAGATTGTTATAGCCGATCAACCTATCGGGATGGATTCTAAGACAATCCTATGGATCTCTAAGATGGAAAATGACATGTATGAATGTGTGTCCATCCAATCAAGGCATACAAATATTCTACTACATAAAGAATCATAAAAGATTTACAATGAGAACATGATTCTCCATGGCTTTATTAATCCAATACTCCGTGCCTTGTATCCAGCATCCCATCACCACATGTTGTCTCCCCTTTGATTTAATCATTGTTAAATAACTACGATTAAAACATATAAGATGATTAGCACACAACATAATGTTCATCTTCATTAAAACAAAATTGGTCTTGAACTTAAGAACCAACATTCTCCCCTTTTTATGATCACAAAACATTATGTAAAAATGTAAAATAAACATGGAAATACAATGTGTGTGCTAAAAAAACTCCCCCTATCAATATGCATTTGTGCACAAAGTGATCAAATAAAGCATAAGGTATATTGGAGAGTGATTATGTAAAAACAATACTAAAAATGCATAAATGCATATGGTATATATTTTTATATAACCACATTTTCTCCCCCTTTGGCATATCAAAAAGATGGGAATGTGCCACATTGATATACCGAAGGTTAGAGAAAACCACTCATGCACAACATATTGTAAATGACATAACATGGTATAGAGATAAACATGCTAGCAAGCAAATGTTTCATACTCCCTAAATCATACAAATCATGCAAAATTAGGAGCTATGGATAATCAGACACATGAAAATGGATACATAAAGTAATTAACATGCATGGTACCCAAGCAATAAAGTAAGTGGGCGAGTGTTAGCAAGGAGGAAACCAAACAAACGTGGAGTTTGGTTTCCTATATAGTTTCATTTTTTACCCCTTACACGAAACCCTTTCTATTCCATACTCATGAAAACAAAAAACGATCTGAATCTTCATTTTTATGAACCCTTGGTACTCGAAGAAGTGTGAAAAATATATATATATATATTATAGAGAAACTTCCGACCTTTTCGAGTCATCGGAATAGCTTAGATTTGGTTAATAACTGGTTTTATTCCGGAATTAGAAATCTATTAAAGGCGACTCTTTTGAGGTTTAGAATTTATTTGTTCAAGAAAAATAGGATCTTTTCATGATTCACTATCCCGAACAATCTGTTGAAGATGTAAATAAGAGTAAACCTGTTTATTATTCACCTAGAGAATTAATCGTATTGTTGCGAGCGGAACGAGCATGGCGTGGTTTAGACGAAGCTATCTGTTATCGGGCCATTTTATTGGGAATAACAATGGCATCTCTGAATACGCAAAGTTTCATATCCGAAGCAAGTTTTCAAGAAACCGCTAGAGTTTTAGCAAAAGCTGCTCTGCGGGGTCGTATTGATTGGTTGAAGGGTCTGAAAGAAAATGTTGTTCTGGGGGATTATCCCTGTGGGTACCAGATTCAAAAAATTAGTGCACCGGTCAAGACAAGACAAAAACATTTGTTTGGAAACCAAAAAGAAAAATTTATTCGAATTGGGAATGAGAGATTTTGTTACACCATAGAGAATTTTTATGTTCTTGCGCTCCAAGCAATTTTTATGACATCAGAGAAATCATTTACGTGAATTCATAATTCCTAAGGATAGGAGGCGAAGTCCAACAGCAAAGAAATGAAGAGAGGCAGAAGTTCACTTGACGCAGAAATGACAACAATAGAAATAATGCACCCCCACCTAAGAGGGAATGGGAAGACCAGTGCCATAACTGTGGCAAGAAAGGCCGCTGGTCTAGAGTGTGCCGAACTCTGCAGCATCTCCAGGAACTATATAAAGAAAATAAGAAAAAGAAAGCTGAAACAAACCTGGTGATCACAAATGCTCCAGTCAAGTTTACAGCTGACGACTTCGAAAAAGATGACCTGCTAGATTATCCATTTATCTTTGTATTTGTTTCAGTAATTCCTAATGAGAGATAGTAACTTGTTCATTTTTGTAGCTAATCATTTATCTTGATTCTGATCTTTTCTTTCATCTGAAAGAAAGAATAACAACTTTCATCTTACCCCTTACACGAAACTCTTTCTATTCCATACTCATGAAAACAAAAAACGATCTGAATCTTCATTTTTATAAACCCTTGGTACTCGAAGAAGTGTGAAAAATCTCTATTTATATTAGAGAAACTTCCGACCTTTTCGAGTCATCGGAATAGCTTAGATTTGGTTAATAACTGGTTTTGTTCCGGAATTAGAAATCTATTAAAGGCTGCTCTTTTGAGGTTTAGAATTTATTTGTTCAAGAAAAATAGGATCTTTTCATGATTCACTATCCCGAACAATCTGTTGAAGATGTAAATAAGACTTCAGTCCAGTCAAGACAAGACAAAAACATTTGTTTGGAAACCAAAAAGGAAAATTTATTCGAATTGGGAATAAGAGATATTTTGTTACACCATAGAGAATTTTTATGTTCTTGCTCCCCAAGCAAATTTTATGACACCAGAGAAATCATTTACACGAATTCATAATTCCTAAGAAAATATGACATTACTAACATACGATTCTACGTACGTGTTCCTATCATCCCGAGAAATATTCTTAGGAATCCACAAAAAAGTGACGTGGAATTCCTAAGGAGAGGTCGTGTAGGGGCATGAATAGGTGTGGGTGCACGCTTATGAGATGGAACATAAATATCGGCGTGCCCAGTGTGTGAAACATTAGATTGAGCATTCAAATTATTCACACGCGATAGATTTCTACCATGCATAGGAACATATGATTCATGCAAAGAATGAGAGGATTCAATTCTAGCATGCAAACATTGAATATCATTCCTATGTGTAAAGCATCGTGTGGATTTATGAACGGGCTTCTTAACTACCGCATAACCAGAGTATAAAAATGCATGATTCCTCTTTGGCTTTATAACCTTCCTTGATTTCTTACTAAGAGAGGGTTGGATGTGACAATTTCCTTAGAAAGCTCTCGCACAAAATTGTTTTGGGTGCTTCTAAGAGAAGAGCTTGGTTTGGTCACGCTCAAAGTAGCGGATCCTAAAACCTTGTCCTTACTCAAAAGTTGAGTAGACAATAGCCCACATTTCTTCAAAAGTGAAGAAATGCCGTCATCCCGCTTGGCTCGACACGAGCTAAGCTCAAGACATTGAGATTTGAGAGCCAATGTCTCATTTCTCAAAGCGTCAATTTGAGATTCCCTTTCAAGATTGACGAAGTCACTATCTGAGTGCATATTCTCCAATTGGAGTTTGAGAGAAGCATTCTCATCTCTCAAAGCACTAATCTGAGAAAGAAGTACATTTTTCTCGGTATGCAATGAATCTAATTCTACTAAATGCATGGCATATAAACTTTCACAGTTTTGTGAAAATCAGGAACATTTTCAATTTGAGTTTTAAGAGAATCATTCTCCTTACTCAACATGCACACACGTGAATTAAGAGCAATCTTTTCTTGATTCAGTGCAATGATTTGTGTCACATCATGAGGTTTGGATGATAAAGATGTATGTGTGCGTGTATCTCTCTCAAGCTTCTTATTTTTCGCTTTGAGAGAGTCATATCTAGCTAATAAAGCATTATAGCATAGATCAAAGAGAAATTTATAAGATACCACATTGCAATCGATGCTCTCATCATCGCAAGACTCGATTGAGTCGATCTACTCCTTTCCAAAGTTTGCTCCTAGATAATCCCATATCTCATGAGCCTTCTCGAAATCCATTGCATTCCTTGCATATTCGAGGAGAGGGCATTGAGCAATGCATTCCGGGCTTGAGTATATGAAGTAGTAAACTTTGACACCTTTTGCTCTTCAAGCCAACTCCACATGTTCTTCCTCCAATTTGAGAAGTGTTTGCCTTTGAAGACGGGAAGAAGGGTGGATGATTATTGAGACACCGACATCTTGCTTGCAAAAGCCACCAAATCAAGGCTCTGATACCATTTGTTGGGATATGTGGCTACACAATACACTAAACAAGGGCGTAAAGAGTGTAAAGGAAAGGAAAAGTGCGTAATTAAAAGTTACTAAAATTAAACGCACAACACAGCAAAGATTAAAACGATATGCTCAACAACTACACAAATGAAATACGTCAAAAACATATCGCAAACACACGAGACGTATCCTGGTTCGGATCCCTATTCCAAGGCGATCATACTCCAGTCTCACGTTGCAATCGCATTCTGTGGATCCACTAACAAGCCTTTTCCAAGGCACATACAACCACACTACAACTCGGTGCTTGGTTGACAATTCGCTCCCTACATGAGTACAAATACAAAATCTCTTCCGGGATATCAACACTCTTTTCCAAGAGCAACATACCCTATTCCAAGGGCCAACCTCTCTTTCCAAAGAGATACTCCCACAACACGTGAGCAAGGTTTCAATAAATGAAACAGAAAGAAACTACAATCTTCATATTGCCTTGATTAGATATACTTACAAACCGTGAAGTGTAGATGCAAAAAAAGATTGATGTCTAAGTGCTAGATGTGAGCTTGATGCACTATTAGACTTCCATTGAGCTTGGAGTTCAAATCAACATTACGGAACTCTAAGGGAAATGAGAGATGAAGAAAGATTGAAAGCTTCTCTCTAGTTTTTGGCTCACAAAATGATTCTCAATAGAGTGTGGATTGTTGCCAAAAACTCCTTCACAATGGGGTATAAATAACCTCTCGGGCACAAAAACCAAGAAAACGGTCAAATGAAAAAGCTGTCAAACGGCTATAAACGGCTAGTTTTCTCAGCGACCAGATACCTGGAGAAAGGTGATCAGACGCCTAACAAACTGTACAGTCGTCTGGTCCTCCATCAGACGGCTGGCACGAGATGATTTAAAAAGTTGAAAGTCAATCTCCAAGCAACAGACGTCTGCAGAACACTTGTCAGACGCCTGGAGAACTACGAAGGAGTCTGGAAAGTCTCCTTTAGACGTCTGGACAGAAGTGGGTGAAAAGATAGAGAGCAAGAGAAAATGCTAACCAACTGATTAGGCGATTGAAGTTCATCGATCAGATGTCTTAACCACTGTGCTGACGCATGGTGTCTGAACTTCAAACGGCTGGACATCATATGTTATAGCCAACACAAAATCGGATACGCCAAGTGTCTGGCGGGTGTATACCAGGCGCCTGTTGATAGGCTGAAAGCATGATTAAGAGTGTTATGGCCAATCAACCTATTGAGATGGATTCTAAAACCGTCCTATGGATCTCTAAGATGGAAAATGACATGTATGAATGTGTGTGTCCATCTAATCAAGGCATACAAATATTCTACTAAAGAAAGAGCAAAATACGAAAAGACTCATACAAGTTTTACAATGAGAACATGATTCTTCGTGGCTTCATTAATCCAATGCTCCATGCCTTGATCCCATCATCCCATCACCACATATTTTCTCTCCCCTTTGATTTAACCATTGTTAAATAACTAAGACTAACACATAAAAGATGATTAGCACACAACATAATATTGATCATCATCAAAACAATATTGGTCTTGAACTCAAGAACCTACCGAGTGCGCATTATGTGTATTTTATAATATAATGCAAATGATGATCCGGGAAAGAGTATCATGTGAACTTAATCATGGAAACATCATGAGGTAGTAAGGAAGAGTCAGTTGAAATTGCAGCGATAGGAAAGAAATAAGGAGATTTCCTCAAACCAGAAAATTTTGTGCTCACAATAATTCAATTTCAACCGGCCATTAGAGGGAGGGCTAATTACCTATTAGATAAGTGGACCAATGGTTGAAATCTCGGCCGTATTACTCTGTTGTATTGGATTTCAAGCATGTAGATACGATCCATCTGAAATTTGCCAATTCGACTGTTATTAACGAATAACCTCTAATATAATTTTAATATGGGTGTAAATCTCACTGAAATATTGGCCCGTCGATTGAGGGGGTTAAAAAGATTTGGACCTGGTGGGTAGAAATGATCTATTGGTGGGTAGAAATGATCTATGGATGAGTACTTCCTGAAGATGAAAGTTTACTTGTGAATAACCACTAATTTGAGCTAACAAAGTTGATATGCAAATCAGATACCTCTGATATGGATACGCAAATCAGATACCTCTGATATGTATCACCCGATGCTTTTGATATACCTGTACCAATACTAAAGACTGCCAGCGGAGACCAAAACTAAAATTGAGATTTCAAACCTTGAACTGGATTAAACCTTGGATTAGGTAAAGCCATGGATTAAGTTCTAATATTAATTCCAAGTATATCTTGCAGGGTTGTTTGGTTTACAAGAAAGAAGTAAATAAATAATAAAATTGTTTTTTCAAACTAATTATTTTGATGAAACATAAAATTTAGCATGCCCCATCAATCTACATACAATTGATTGGCGAATGTTTGAAAGATGACCAGATTCATTTTTATGGATCTGTACAATGACCTTGTATATTAATATAGCTAAAGGCTCATGTTGTTCTGTTTCTAAAAAATCATTTGTTTAGTGAATAGATGAATGAATGTCTATTCAGAACAGTTCCATACAGAGATCTTTCGTGTTGCTGTCATGATGAATGGGGTGTGCATCATCCATTTGGGGGTGGGGCAGTGTTACCAGAAAGCTACAGGATCTAATTTCCAAAATTCTACTTAAACCCCCTCTGAAATGCAAACATTTGGATCAACGTAAATAATTCTAGAGACAAACAGTTGTTAACAATCACAAGTAGTTTAATTACTATCATGGATGCCCTAGTGCTGACTATCATGGATGCCCTAGTGCTGTGCGCAGGGATGTAGGGTGGAAGATTCTGCGCTGATTAATTTGAAGCTCATTGACATATTGCGGGTACAACTAGTAAACAAACAACAAACTTGTACCAGACACAAAGATCAATGCAAAACAGTTGATTGAGATGAATTCAATGCTTATAACATATAATTTACTGACAATACTGATGGGAAAAATATGTTCCGCATCACATACACCAGCTTCCTACTGCATGACGCCAATTGACGCTGGCTGAGTGACTTATGTAGAATCTAGACACGAGGACATTGCTAAATATGTATTTGGTTTAATATATGTATATTCAACTCACATAGGTACGTACCTTAGGTTTTTATTTGTATATGGAAGAACCTGAAGTGACATACGAAACAATTATATCTTGCAAAGAAGGCAGCACAGACAAAACTGACCTACACAACATGTTTGGACATACACGACATGTTTGTTTGAGGGAGTGCTTCATACGATATCATGTAAACCCAAAAAGGGAAGCTTTGGTCGATTGACATGAGTTATATATATGTAAGGTAGAACGGGAGAGGTGGTGGTTTTAGTCTTTCCTTGGGACAGGTCGTAGCCCGGCGTCCAGTGTTTGAATTTGATTCCGAAGAAGAACAAAAAAACAGGTGCATTATTTTCTTATATAATAATATAACCAAAAGGATGTAGAATCAATTATGCAGGTAAGACGAGATTTAAAATGTGTCTTGGGAAGAGCAAACATAGCCAATGCTTATATGTCCATGTAATCATTGCATGCAATTATTTTTAATGCAGGACACCAGTAAGAAGTCCCCAATGGAGTTGATCAATGAAGTTCCACCAATAAAAGTTGAAGGGCGGATTGTGGCCTGTGAAGGAGGCAAGTTTTTATCTTATTTCTGATTCAAGATTTTCTTTTTTTCCCCCCTTAATTTACATTTGATATTGGCCTGATTAATTGACATGTAAATTGTTGAACTTTCGGATTGCAGATACCGACCCTGCTCTTGGCCATCCAATTGAATTCATATGCCTTGATCTGAAGGACCCTGCTGTCTGCAAATACTGTGGTCTTCGTTACGTCCAGCATGATCATCATCACTAAGGAGAGATGATTCTGAAATGTCAGGATGAGCCGTGTGGTTGTTGGCTTGTAAACCATTTTCGGTTGCTGTATCAAAATGTTTTGAAATTCAGCTAATAATAACGACGTTGTGACTTTCTGTTCAAACATGCGTTATTGTACCATCTGGCAACTTTTGTTCGGATCTTCTAAGAGCATCAGAGAATCTCGAATTGCATTGTTCATATTGCTGTAATCAAGGATGAAAGGGGAAGATTGCCATGCATACAAGTTCGCAGGGTATTCCCTGTTTATAAATACATCCGTGTATTCAAAATTCTCGTATTTTGTAATTATTGGTGTTTTGAAGAGTTGAAATTTCTATCTTTGGTAATTCTAAAAATCTGTGCGATATCGACAAAAGTTATTAGTTGAGTGACACTAGCTAGTTTTGCTTTAAACGACTCATATGTTTGTAAACATAAAAGAACATATGATAAGCAATACCAAACACACTGTAAGACCTTGAGAGTCCGCATTCAAGTATTATGAATGCATCAAGTGGTTTATCAAAGCAAGGTGGAGCAATCAAGTAGAACTTGATCATTGAAAAATTGGTTCTTTACAAAAAAAAATACAAGTTAGGTGAGGCTCAATTTGCATCTCTTCCTCTCTCTCCAATTTTAGCCGCATCCATTCCAAAATTGCTGCTAAATCATTTGGAATCCTTTTGACGCTCATGCGAGAGATGAGAAAAGCGTTGTAACCACTCCACATATCCCAAAATTGATCTTAAATTATAAGCGTTTATATACACATTACCCATTATACACCCGTCCCTCAGAATCCCAAAAATGATCAACTTGTCCTCCCTTAAGCTTAGCCAGTACCCTGCACCGTGAGCAGACAGTGCCATGCGACAGGCATCAGAAGTAGACATTCTTTGGCGAAGTTCAGCCTGTTAACAACTGCTTCGTGTCTCTAATCGGTCGGTCGGTCGGTCAGAAAGTCAGATGAAGTCGGAAAACTGTTTCCTGGTCAGGGGTTGGTTTCCCCTAAGAAGGTAAAAACTCTGGCTTTAAACAACCTAGCTAAGTCAATAATCTCGTCTTCTACGTGCAGCTTACTTGTGCCACTGTGTTTCCGGAGGCTCCAGCTTCGCGTTGACATCCTATTTGCAACATCAATTGTCAAACTTGCTGTTGCGCCGGTTGTCAACACCCCTAGGGTAGCCTTGGAGTAAGCGGGATTTGATGCTAAGCGGTTAAATAGAATGAGTGCCTCTCTTGCAAGTGAAATTCTGTACAAAGAATAATATAGATTAAAGAATATTGTTAGTTATCATCGAAAAATCATGGTTACTTCCCTTAAAAAGAGAGAGATGTCCAGGGAACATGGTGTTGAGATATTGAGTCGTCTCTAGGTGTATTTTGATATACAAACTATTGGTAATTTGGTGGCAAGTGTATGTGCCAAAGTGTAGGTATTCAAGTTCCTTGAGTTCAAAGCTATGATGAAGACATAAAGCAGTAGTTGACAGCAATCAACTGCAATGCAACATGCATGCATGTGGATACAGATATAGATTTTAATGCAGGACATTATTTCATGCCCTTTGGGCAAAGCAGAATGGCAAAATGCAATGGTGGTTGCAATTATTTTAGAAATGGAAGTAAAAGCAATGACAGTTCACTTTGTTGAAGGAACATCGACAAGGGACTAGGGACGGACTAACCTTTCTTTGCAGGTCTGTGATTTTGTGATATTTGCTTTCCCTCTATACACTTCAGATGCTAGAACTCGTACAATCAGTTCCAGGAAATTTAGTCCCTGAGGTGCTCTTGGATATAAAAGAATATCAAAGCCAGATTTTCCCGATGATGCTATAAACGCCAACATGACTATTACATCCCTCTGAAGTTTGAGCTCCTGAAATGATTTATAATTCATCTTTATAGTTTCTAGTTAATATTCAAAGGTCCAGAATATAGCAAGTGCTAAAAAGTTGAATTTGAAATTAAAACAATTAGCAGCCCAAGTGATTGGATGGGACAAACCAAAATGTTTCGTGGACAACTAAACTCTAAAATAAATACCGCACGGCCACTCAAGTTTCTACGTACATAATAGCTTTGAACATGCAACAATATTTTGCCGGTTTACACAGCTTTCCCCCTCTATATAACATTAAAATATCTTGATTCCAATTTTCTCAAACAGGACACTTAAAATATTGTCAGTACAATATGTAGGTGGCACAATGACAATTATGCTGCATTAAACGTGAATTATGTAATTCATAAGCTAGAAAATACAAAATTCTTCACACAAAAACATTGGGAGGCGAGGCTTTCATTGTGTAGAAACCAGAGAAATGATATTTTGAGAGAAATGTTAGAGACCGCTAATCCTCTCTCTACTAATACTGTATTTATATATAGAGTTTTCACTTTACACAAAAGACCTTATTATTTAATATTTTACACTCCAACACTCCCTCTCAAGCTAGAGCATATATGTCATACATGTTCAGTTTATTACAAATGAAATTAACTTGATACATTCCATGGGACTTGGTATGCATATTTGCCAACTGATTTGTACAATACGCTAGGACTAAATCTCCTCCGTAGCCATCTATGGAACAATGTGGCACATAACCTCTATATGTTTTGATCATTCATGGAACATCAAATTATTTGCAATATAAGTAGTTGTATGATTATTGCGATAAAGCCTCATAATGGAAGAAGAGAAATCAAGCTCAGCAAGTGGCTGTTAAATCCAGACCAATTGCACATGGTATCTGATATGGCTCAGTACTCAAACTATGCACTTGACCTTGATACAACCAGTTGCTTCATATTTTTCCATGAAATAAGATTTCCTCTATAAAATTACAAAATCATGTGGTGGACCTATGATCAAAGAGTGATCATACCCAGTCTACATCATAGAAACATGCAATCCAAATAGAAAAGACCTCGATCTGGTGCATCCTTCAAAAAACTTAATATCTGTAAATCACATTGTCTGATTCTATCATCATAAATAAATTGATACACCATACTCATGAAAAAGTGATGCAGGTTGAGTCATCGCAAAATACTTTTTAGCTTCCTAACGAGTCGTGTGTACCTTCCTGGATAATGTAATAGCTCCATCTAAGCTGGCATAAGCTTGGTGTTAGGATCCATAAGTGCGACTATAGATTTACGTCAAGGATGGAACTTTCGGTCAAAACTAAAAAGTTCCCGCTATTTCGTGCTGGTTTCTGCATAAACCAGCCTCAAAAACAGGTTTCGACCAATTGACCCTTAAAATGCCAAAAGTTTCAAATTTTCTCATGAAATCAGTAGTTTGATGATAATCCAAGTAAAAGCTCTCAACAAATTCTTCAAATTAAAAATAAATAAGGATCGAAATTGATAAAAACCATTTCTAGCCGCCTATTAAAAATAACTACAGCGGCGGCTTCAGTACTTCACTTGTCTCCTCCACGCCTGATCACTGCTCCCAATTCTTTTTCGGGTTTGGATTGTTCCTCCCAAATTGAACAGAGGAAGAGGATGATATGGTTATAAATGGGCAGATTTTTCATGAGTTTTGGGTATAAAAACCTAAACCTGCTCTACCATTTTAGTTCACGTAAAATGGATTATAGGTATTCAAAACCGAAACCCATTTGAGTTATATTTCTTTATTAATTAGCACAAATTTGGTAACCAAATGTTGTTTATAAGAAAGAGAACGAACAAACAAACAAACAATACAAACATGCATGCATGCATACATACATACGCTAATCCGAAATTGAAACTTAAAATGAAACCAATGAAACTACTTAACTTTGTCAAAACTAAAAAAATTGAAGGAACCGAAGCCAAAACCAAACTCTCAAATCTTGGTTTATATCCTAACACCCCAGCCTATGATAGCATATCTAATACATACTTCCTCTACGATAAGTAAATAGCCTTTCTCGAATGTGCCACCTCAATACTAAGAAAATATGAAGAGATCCAAGATCATTCGTCTGAAACTCTTGCTAAATAAATGCTTTTAATTTTTTGATACCATCAACATCTTTAATAATAATTGTCATCTATATATACCATAGAAAATAATCTTCTATCATGCTGAAGCTGGTAAAACTGACTTTGCCATAAGTCAAAATCTATCACAACATCAATGAATCGGCCAAACCACACTTGAGAAGACTACTTCAAATATTATGCAACCTCCAAACCTTTTCTGACTCCTCCTAAGCAACAAACACAAGATGTTGCTTCATAAATACCTTTTTCTCTAGAATACTATTAAGAAACATATTCTTCACGTCCAGCTGATGCAAGGACAAGTGATTAGTAGGAAAAATAGAATCAACACCATAAGTGTGTGTATCCTTTGGCAGCAAAATGAGATTTCAATCTAGATAAAGAACCATCTAGATTCAACTTCACTTTGTAGACCAACTTACACCCAACTAGCTTCTTATCTGGAGAAGCATCCACCAGATCCTAGATTACATGCTACTCTAACGTTGCATCTTCTCAAACATAGCACTTCACTAATCTAGATGAGACAAGGCATCTAACACAAATTTGGAAGTGTGATAAGATCAACTGAAGATATGAAGACACTACATGAAGGTGACAGATAAGCACACGAACCAAATTTATGAAGTGGATAAGCAGTTGCATTAACGAGTGCCTTTACAAAGTGCAATTAATAGATCAAGCTCAATTGTAGGCTAAGCTTTATTGGTAACAGAATCAGGACAATGAACAGCCAAAGTAGATGGTACATGAGTAGATCTAGAGATATATCATTTGAATGTCTATGGTAGACCTGGGTGATCTCTGGATGCTTATGTGTGAAGGATTCTGTCTCTGTAGATTGTTTCAGAAGGTACAATAACAAGAAATTCATGACTCTGTGGACGAAGTGTTAACACAATTCTTCTTATTAAAAAAGTTCAATAAATACTAAAAACGACATTTGCTGACATAAAATATTGGTTCATACTAAGATAATAACACTTATAAGTTATAACCTTTCTGTATGTGTGAATATCCTAAGAATATACATTTAAAGGTTTGATGATCAAGTTTCGTATTATGTGGATGATTTTGCGAATAAAATATACACACTTAGAGATCTCTAGAGGTAAGGAAAAGGTCAACTGAAGGATGTAAACTTGATAAGAATTCCAATGTCTAGATCTCTGGGAGTTGGCATAAATTTGATAGAATAATTAGGAGATTTGTGTGGATATGTGCAGGAACCAACAAGAAAGCTACAGATATTATCTTTAAACTAAGAACTAAGGACGCAGATGCTAATGCTAATGTGAGGTTTCAAGTTCAAAATTATATTAGGCTATGATTCTTTATCCATAGCAGTACTAATAATAATAATATTGATAAACTAAAATATCACAATCAAATGAGCAATGTGTATAATTCTTAAGTTATTACAAACATTCTGTACTGTCTTAGTATGTGATTTGGCTAAGTTTTGAGTAAAAATGTAATTTTGATTTGTTAAGTACCTCTAAATATTTTAATCTTCATATTACTTAAGATTCACTCAAAGAGAGAAAAGGAAAAGAAAAAAAGCGAGTGATTTGGTTCATTTTTTGAGCAAAATTGTAATTTTGATTTGGTAATCATTTCTACACGTTTTAATCACTTAAAAACCATTCTAAAAGAGAAGAAAATAAAAACTTAAGAAACAATAGGAAAAGGAAAAATAAAAAAATAAAATGCATTGTCGGGAATTAAATCCGAGATCTTAAAAACAAGCACTGAAGTCATCCAATTGAGCAAACAAAAACAAGTGATGTTGTTTTGTTAAAAAATAAAGTATAGTTTCTTTTAGAAAAAATTTAAACCCCTTGTAAATATTGACAGATTGTGGAACTTCAGTGTAGGTAGATGCCCACCCTCGGCGTACGGTGGTCCACCCCTGACAGCAACTGCCATACCAGCTATGTCAGCTGCCATTAAGACCAGTATACATCACCATATCAATAATGCGGGTTTATCTCATTCTATCTCATTCTTCAAATTTAGTACAATGCTCAAAAAATGTTTTACGACTTGCTACAGTGATTTCCAATCAATGTTCTGGATATCACTCCAGCAAAATCAGTGATTTTCCGACTTATGGAAATTTCCTGCTGCTACCATCAACAAGTTTTTACAGCTATAGAATGTATGCCCTCTTCCCCTTCCCCTTCCCCTTCCCTCCCAATCCACGAGTCTCAAGGGCATTGTGTCATTCAAACACAACATGCCCAGGGCTATGGAGGCTTACATCTGCATTAGCCACCTCAGTATCTCAGCGCGTTCTTGTGTGCAGTGTGTGTATAGTGGTCCTAACCTAAATACAGTGTTTGTAATGTAATAAATTATTTTTATTTATAAAAAGGGTTCCAAACTATTTTTAAAATATAATTTTCTGTGAATTTTTCAATTTTTCTGATTTATTTATAGTGTTTTCTAAGTAGAACCCACAACCCATTAATCACTTTCTTATAAAACTAAAATTTAAAAATGTTCAAAATTTGATAAAAACTCATTTAAAACTTCATCAAACCAAATCTAATATTTAAAATCAAATTTTTAACAAATTAAAACTGAAATTTGATTTTTAAAACCTAATTAAACCAGACTGAATACTTAGCCCTATTAAAACATTAAAAACCTATTTAATTCTATTTTAAACCTAAACCTAACATACCCGACCCGCTTGCACACAAGACCCAAAACCCTACCCACTACCCCACTCTCCCATAACCGTTCCCCCACTAACCTATTAATTATCCTAAATTAATACTAATTTAACTGCCTAAACCGTTCATACCCCTACCCAAAGCGATACCCGACCCATTAGCATCTAAAACCTTAACCCTAAGTACTATTATATATACCTTATTAATGTTCTCTCTTCACTCTCATTTCCCCCAATTCTTCAGCTGCTAGCATCTACTTCTCCATCTAATCGCCCCTCGACACCACAACTAATATTCATTCTCCCTCTAAACCACGAAATCTCCATCTCTCACCCTTTCGCCCCCGCAACATTTAGCCATCAATTTCCACTCAATAGACCGAGCTCTCTCACCCTTTCGCCCCTGCAACATTGAGCCATCAATTTTCACTCAATAGACCGAGCTCTGTCCCACCCGACTGCCTGATCTCCCATTCAACCTTGTCCTCTTACCTCATTGCTCGCTTTCTCCTCTATCATTAAGCTCACCCAAAGCCCAACACCCTACCAACGGCACCGCCATCTCAGCCGTTGTTGAACTGTGATCGAACGAGTATCGCTACCGCCTCCTCCAGTGCCACCATAGCCCATATCGCTACCGCCTCCTCCATTGTCGAAAAAAGAACAATGCAAGTTTCCCATATTCTCAGTTAAATTTGGTAAAATAAATTGTTATCTACAAGTTTTTTTCAATTGTTCCCATTAAAATTGATTCAATTAAATGGTTAATTAAAAATGAAAGTTAAAAATTCATATGGTGGTTCTATTTTTTTTTGGGATCAATCTGGAGACGGTTGATTAATTCACATGATTGGATTAAGATTTGGATAACTTGTTGGCATCATAATTTAGAAATTTTTGGCCATGTTAACATTCAGCCATGTGCATAACCCAATTAATTACCTGTTAATTAACTATTGATTAGCTAACTAATGGCCTAGTTGTAGTACTCAGTATTTAACCATTGCTCAATTACGATTAATGGATTTTCGCTGACTCTGAGACATAATAGTTATATCTGGGTTCCGGCCTTGTGTATTGATCGACTGTAGCATGCAGTCATGACTACTGTATCATTTGATCATAATGTTAATTAAACAAAAATGATCACCATTGATTTGATTATAAGATTAATTAAATAGAAATGAGTACTATAACCTTTGAACATAATCAAATAGAACTGATTGCAGTAGTGCTGTAAATACTGTAGCATTCTTAACTAAGTCAATGCAATGAATTTTGCAAATTAATTTTTGACCAATTAAATCATAATCTTCCATGTAAAATGATTAACACAAAATTCAATTGATTAACTGTAAATTGGTTAATTGAAAAGTCGTAAGAGCTGAATATTAATACTTTGTTTTAATATTTTGTTAAACTGAATTGATTGAAATAATGGACTGATATAGCATGATTATTGATAATGAAATGTGAATAGAAATGGACTTATTGATTAAATTGAATGTGTGACTTAAGTCTCATATTGATAGATTGGCATGTAAACGTATTATACATGACGTAGAATGAATACTTGAACCAAAACGTTGACACACTGGTTAAGACAGTTTATGGTTACATAGAATGCAGGAGCGACTAGAGTCATCTTTTCCAGACGACTTCCATCACCCAAACATAGAGGTGGGGTGAGTATATACAGTTTCTGTCATCCAAACATGAAGGAGGATGGTTTGCCTGATGTAAGCCCAGAAGATAAAGGTGAAATTGTATGTTGCATATTATGCTATCGAACATGAATTTAGCATTAGATTATAACAACCGGGTACAGTATTAGCCCCTGTATATCGAAAGACATTAGCTGTCACATTGAATACCACGATAGATTTTTACCACATTCATTTATTTCTTATTATTTAATGCTTAGAATAATTCTTTGCTTATTAATTACTTGTAGCTATTACATTGTAAAAATTATGATTTAAATAAATTACCGGATTGCGAAAACTTGCCTAGCTAACCGTCAGTGACGGATATTTCTGTTCTGTTTTCTTTTCTTTTGAAATATTCGTCAGGTCAGGAAGGGTATTACTTTGAAGGGTCCACCAAAGAACCAATCATTGTAGGGTCAAGACTTCTCAGAACAGATGCCAATCAAAGATCAGCTTAAGGTCATCGAACTAGATTTCTTTTTATTACTTTTCTTTGTTATTTAATTTCTGTAGAATCATTTGTGTATGTGATAATTGTATCTGCCAGGAGAACTGTTCCTTTTATGCTTTATTTTTCAGATATAAGGATTTTAATAACTAAGTAATTTTTACTTCTTTCTGTTCCTTTTAAGCTTTATTTTTCAGATATAAGGATTGTAATAACTAACTTTTACTTCTTTCTGTGATGCTCATTTCATTGTATGCACGTGAAAATCTAGTATTTCTGAGTTACTTTGACACCGATACTTAGCTTATTCAGATCAAAATGGGGATGACGGAAAAAAAATTGAACACTTCTTTTGGCATAAATACGTCGCGGGCCCATCAAGTACCTTCCAGAGTATTATGGGAAGCGGGTCATGACAGTGTGTGCGCGTGCACATGTTGTTTGGGGGGGAAGTTTGCACTTTTCTCCAACACCTCAAAGCTGCTGTGATAGAAATTCAAAACTTTCAAAGGTTCAAAGTATATTCCTCTTTAACAAGAAGTTCAGATACCAAAGAACAATTCCGATGCCCATGAGAAAAGAGATCCGATTAAATAATTTTGAAACATTTTCGCATTGTTCTTTAACCTATCCGTATCATAACTTCGTCATAGATGCATACCTGAGCATTAGCTCCATCACAAGCTAAGCATTCCGCTAAGCCTTCAAGAATAAAGTTAATATTTCCTTGTAATGTTGATGTATTTATTAGGCAATCTGATGCTTTAGCATGGTCGTTCACATCTCTTTGCCAATCACATAACATTGACAACATCTTTGGGCCTACATTTCAAAAGATGACCTTCAGATAGTAGTTGACAAGTAAATACATGATAGTAAGGAAGACTACCATAAATTATATTACGATCACAAGCATCGGTATACAGTATATAATGCGCAATGGTATGTAGAATATAATGCACAGGAAAAGTTATTTAATAAAAATCATAATTATATGGTAAAAAAGATAAGCCTAACCAGAAATCGTGTGCCAACGAGATGGATTTGGGCAACAGTCACTATATGAGAAATGTATATGGAAATTCTCACTCACTCACCGGCAGATTTTGAACCCACCGTCTGTTTCTTAATCAGTCAAAATTTCCCCTCTTATTCATTCTTGCTGGACATTTACACTAATTTCCATTATTTAACCATATGTGTATGCCTATAAGTGAGAGCACATACATGCGTTGTCACTCTTGAGAATTTATTCCCACACGGTACATAAATAATTGTACAAAAGAAAACCTTTGCGCGTGCATGTTATACCCTATTAAACAAATAAATGTAGTCAAATGACTCAAATGGATAGAACAAAAACTCCTCAATAATGGACAGAAAAAAACTCCTCGATTACTTGTAACGTAAACATATGGTGGCCATCCATATGCATCCTCTAATATACAATCATGACACCAGATTATCATTTTCTGAATTTATTATGAAATTAAATGTGCATCAATAGCAACATTATGGTGAAAAATATGAGCACTAGATTAAAAATGCAACTCACTTTCAATCTACGGGGTAAAGCCATAAACATGAAGAAAATTGGCACATCTATGGAAGCAAAAATTCTCCCCGAGCATCCTATTTAAAACATTAGCGATAGCCTAATAATACTAAGCACGGTACAGAAGGGGCAAAAAATATAAATAAAATGCAGAACAAAACATATCGGTCTATAAGGAATTAATGAACGAAGTGATAATGAAGTGTACATATGACTTACTATTTAAGACAAGGAACAAAAGATGCACAGCTTCCTTTCGAACAGCTAAGCCAACTCCCTTCCGCAAAAACTGAGGCAAACTTTCCAACAGCTGCACTAGCCCAAACCTGTATGCATCATTCAGTTACAAATTTAGCAGGGTACTTTGTCCGCAAGGGTGTTTGTATGTGCAAGGAAAGAGCTACAACTTACTGTTCTTTATCAGATGGGATACTTGCCATCAACGTTAAATTCATTATAGATAATGCTTCGGCCTGCAGATACTCTTCGGTATTACAGACAGCAATTTGCTGCATCTTCTCAAAAATAAGAATCAATGTTTCGGAAGATAAATACATGCTGGTTCTTGAAATCCTATCTTCATTGTTGAACAGATTCTCCAAGTCAATATACATCAAACTTGTAGTTTCACTTTTATCGTGCTTTTCCTGTCCAACACTTTGACCTTCAGTAAAGTTGTTTCGAGGTTGATCGACCACAACATTTATCCTGAGCAGAGTACACTGAAAAAAATCATATTTAAGTAAATAAGCATATGAAGTTTTACAATGTGTGCGTGCGTGTGCGGGAGGGGGTGTGGGGTGTGAATGCATATACAAGGACAACTATCAATCTTAATGAGATGAGGCTATCAACATTTTTTTTGCAGAAGTACATCTTAGACAACAAAGTTTAAAATGCAGGCTTGTCAACCACAGAGCTGATCATATATACCAAAAGGCAACCAATTCACATATCGAATGTGGTCAACTGGTCTACCAAGGCAAAAGATGACAAGGTACTACTGAGTTGGTCAGAAATAAGTTGCAGAAGCATTAACATTCACCAAAAGAAATAAAAATTTTATTTAAAAAATCCAAAGGAATTACTTGGAGGAAAAAAATAATGTAAAATGGGTAAAACATGAGTGCAAAAAAATAATCAACAATATCATAATCACAAAATAAAGAACCAATCACTCATACTGATAATTTATAAAAAATTCCAAGAAACCAAAGCTCCTCAGAGGTACGGATTATACCATGAATCGACAACCATGACCAAAAGCACATATGGATAGTCCACTACGTACTCTAAAAGATGCATTCACAGAAACTAGATTCACTTATTTTCAAGCACCTTAAAAATCACAAATACGATTTCTAAATATTAAGAATAACTATTAAGAAGCTTGTCGGGCCAAGTAGATGGTCCTAATATGCTGATTCAAGAAACCTCTTACTGTTGAGCTCTATTATTGTCCATATGAAGAAAAAAAATTCTACTAATGCAAATATTAAGGGAAACCTGCCCAAGTCTGAGGCTTTTAAGCTAATCGGACAGAAATGAACTTCCACTACATAACAAACAGATGAATTTTACAACGAAGTTGATTTAAAAGAGAATAAAATAGAATAACCTGTAGAAAAAGCTGGAGAAAGACTGTTACATACAGCAAAATTTATTAATATTTGAATCAATCAAAAATATCAGTTATGAATCTTCATAAATCCAAAACTAGCATCTTTGCTATGATAATCTGATACTAGTAACCAATAGTGAAATATCAGTTCTGACTTATCTTCATAAATCCAAAACTAGCAATTTTGCTAAGATAATCTGATATTAGTATCCAATAGTGATAGTAATACGTGCAGAGCATATGAACCTTAACTGAAATCCCCAAAAATTTAAACCATCTAGAATTTAAAGTGTTTCTTGATTTGAAAGAATGGCTCAAGTTAAGTTGATATTAGGTGAACCAATATCATCATTCTTCTTCTCTTAGTCTTACTAAAGTTACATTACATCCGCTTTGCGTGTCCTGCAAACCTTAAAGTACAAATTGAGTCATAGTTAAAAACTACACTAAAATCAACTTGTGTGATCTGGGAGGTCCCGCCCGGCACAGGGGGGGGGGGGGGGTGTGTGTGTGTGTGTGTGTGTGTGTGGATAATGGTCTCTGTGTTCTTATATAATCAGGTTTCAACCACTAGTTACATTAATTATCTCTGTGTAGTTGAAAATTACCGTGATCCATTCTTTCTTACTTTTGTTTGTAATATTAATGGTCTGGTTGAGTCATTGGACATAATTGATAATGAATGATGATGAATGTGATCTAATTTAGTTTCTAAAGCATATACCATACCTGCATATATTTTGGGAATATCATTAAATTTCAGCCATTAATCAACTAAATATTTCGCCCGAGGTCAGTGCTCACACCCAAAAAAATATTTCTACAATTTAAAGCTAAGACTAACGACGTAATTGGAATTTTGTGTGTGTGTGTGGGGGTTTTGGGGGGGGGGGGGGGGAGCACTCATGGTTGCCAATTTTTGTCTAGTTACCAGTACAACGTTTAGAAGGGCCTGCAGAAACATACCTTTTATCTAATCTGGTACTACTGCTCAAGTGATGCAAGATGGCGCGCAATAAACGCAGAGATTGATGAGCAGCAACAGCCTGCAACAGAATTAAGTTAACTAGAGATTAACTAGAGAAATGAAACAAAAAAAAACCAGACAGATATACGTGTGCATGGAGATAGAGATTGACCAGGAATTATTTGATCCAACACACTCACATTTAAACTTATGCAACCTAAATAAGAAATATGTTTCGTTGGATATAATCATATAAACTCCCAACGAACAAAAAATCATTGATTTCGACATATTTTGCTCATGAATCGAGGGGCGAAAACACACTCATATTTAAAATTACGCAACCTAAATAAAAAATTGGTTTCGTTGGATATAATCATATAAACTCCCAACGAACAAAAAATCAAGACTGCGATCCTTAAGATATGGAGGCCAAGTGCTGAAGGAAGATGATGGATATCAAGAGACGAGGAGAAAGTGGGGGGGGGGGGGGGGGGGGGGCGGAAGATCGAGAGTGGGAAAGAGGGGGGGGGGGGGGGGGGGGGGGGGGGGGGGGCGGAAGATCGAGAGTGGGAGGGAAGAGATAGAAGGGAAGAGGGAGTTCAATCGTGAGTGTGAAGAAGAACGAGAATAAGCGCGGATGGAGATTGAACGCAAAGAGGTAGATCAACAGCGAGCAATGATGTGATGGAGTATTGACTCAGATGCTATTTATTTTTCTCAATTTTTGGCTTTGAAGAAAGAAAATATGATAGACTTTTTAATTCTTTTTTCTCACTTTCTGCTACTTCAATTTTCTGTTCACTTTTCTTTTTAGCCAAACAAATAAAACCAATTTTCACATCAACTTTCTTCCCTTCCGTTCCCTTTCTTTCAAACCAAACATAGCTTAAATATTTTGATCACATTCTTCTTCCCATGGTAGATAAATATTGCAACTTAACAATGATATTATGATATGAACATACAATAACCCTTGAATGCAAATCCAAATGTAACAGCTAATTGGACCTTAGTTTAGTTTCACAGACCTATACCATCTTTGGTGGTTATTCATCACCGCCTAGCTATTGGTGAACCCATGCACTAATAACCTTATTTCTAATCGTATCCTTCCCAGTACTATTTTTACTGCACATCTTTCTTAAAATTTTCATATCCAATAACTAATCTTGTTTATCGGGGATCAGTGTTCTAAATATCAGATATTGGTCGCGTATAGGCATAGGAAATTTGATATCGGATTGCGGATATCGGGGATATATCGGAGATATTGACTAAATATCGGAATGGCATATCAGATGCTCAAAAATAATGACATATGCAGGCATAGATGTATCTAAAGAAAATATAAACTATACTAACTCAAATAAAAGTATGTTTTGGTTATACTTCTCTCGCTAAATATGAATATCAGGAATATTGACTAAATATCGGAGTGATATATTAGGGGCTAAAAGATGGTCAAATAAAAGCATAGATGTGTCTAAGAAAATATAAACTATAAAAATTCAATCGATTGTCGTAGGAAATTTCCGTCGAAAGAGCAGCGTAAGGAGCATAGCGTCGAGAGGATAGGAGCGGCGTAATTAGAATTAGGGCATAGCAACGATTATCTCTCAAAAATCTTGATGTCTCTCGTCGTTTTAAGTAAACGATTGTGTCGGGTGACTCGGGTCGGATCAACTTTTAAGTGGACCGACCCGCTAACTTTATGTTAAAAACTGTGAATTGCGGCCGATATTTCAAAGGGATATATCGGTCGCAACATCGACCGCAACATCGATATTGCATGGATATTTTCCCAAATATCGGAAACCGCAATATATAAGCCTATATCGTATCGGCTTAATGATAAAACCAATATTGCAGCCGATATATCACATATATGTACGATATTTAGAACACTACCGGGGATTCTTTCATAGAAAATGTTCTATCAATCTTGCAGACCTTGTGTAAAGTATTAGCTTGAGTTGCCCAGATATGTATCAATAACAAAACATTTAGGGTCTTTGAAGAAACAATACAATGAACATTCAACAAAATCTCCACAATTAAGTCATCTCTGAAAAAGATGAGCATCTCCAAAGACGAAGACATAAAATTTTGTTGGGAGGGCCAAATACAAAGCAAGCAACAAATTACATAAATTGAAGAAAAAATAATATTAAATAAAATGCAATGTTTATTGAAACTACGTTGTATAGCTCACAGCAATAAAAAGCATGAGTTAAAATTGATCTAATAAGGCTATTTAGGTTTCATAAATAATAAGAAAGCAACATAAATGGTAATTCAATTTCCTAATTAACAAAAAAAATTCAAATTAAAAAATTAATGATCATTTTACTTCCTATTTTAAAAAATTAATGGTTTTTATTGAGAGGTACCATAATCAATATGGCCCAATGAAGATACCAATCATTGTTTGCCCTCTAACTGAACAAAAGTTTGTTGCTGGTGCTTGGGGGCTAGCTTGATGAGAACTAATTTTGCACTAGAGGAGCCAACATAGTAGAAAAATATATGAATCAAAAAAATTTTTGGGGCAATGGCCCCCATAACCTTGAACACCTACGTCCATGTACATCGCAATTCGGAACAAAATAAAGTTAGCATAATTAACATATATGATATCCCAACCAATGATTAAAAATGTGCTCAGGGGTAAATGACTTGATGCCCATGTATGGAGGACTAAAGACCTTGAGGTGTAACCTCTTAAAGCATGGATCGCAAAGCCCCAACCAAATGACCCAAACTCGAACCCGACCAAAAGTTTCTTGGTTCACAATCAGCTCAACCAGCCTAACTCTATTAGTAGTTGGATCATGTTCCACAATTTCGTACACCCCTAAATCTATGATCCGGATAGTGCAACCCAATTCGCAGGGCGTTCACAATTTGGACCGCAGCAAGAATCATTCCGAATGTATATGACAAGAAATTTGAAGATTTGAACGTATTAACATAATATATATCATAAATTAAGATGATTTGATGAAGAAACAAGACAAAACCAAGAAAGACTCAATTTGCAACTAATGCAAAAAGAAAAGAGGAAAATTAAACTAGATGGCTATGATTCAGTGAGCTTTTGAACAATTTACTTAGAATTGCTTCGTTTTATTGAACCTTGGTTCTTCAAATTAGACTATCATTTGTTTTGGTGTTTGGACTTTGGTTATAGATTATTTAGTGAGACATGATATCATCATATTTATGTTACTGTAATGTGTTGTAATTTTTATTTAATTCTGGATAACAGTTAACTATTTTTAAACCATTATTTATCATTTTTGGTCATATGTATTTGTGTATGTATAGCTGTTTATGGATCTCATGTATATATGTGTATATGTGTGTATACAAATGCATCATGTATATTACACACATACTGGCATAATTGAACCGGCCCTCGACTCGAGCATATCGTGATCCAAAATCACGAGTTGACTCTTCCCACCCCATCCCATTTACCGCTTAAAATAGTGTACTGTGTGCCCATAACAACCACATACCAAAGCATCTGATGTAACACCGAGTCTGGTTGTGTTCAGGACGGAACTCTTGACCTTGGCTACTCGTGATAACCCATTAAAATAACTATTCATAAATTAAAATTGTACTACAAAGTGATGTGATGGCTAGGACGCTAAGTTATAGTGTTAGTTCGGATTGGGTACAAATCTTTGGTCCTAGTCCTTTGGTTATTTTTCAAAAAAAGGAAAACATTTTGGTTCTAAAAATAAGTAGAGCCATAATGCTAACAATTAAGAGTTAGACCTTTAAGAAGCACCAGTCAATGTGCTTCTTAACAAACTGTAGGTTTATGGGTTCAACTAGCAGCCAGGTTCAGTGAGAGTTTGTACTTTCTGACCCGATTGTTAATCAGATCTGGTATGTATCTAGCATATCCAGCTTTAAACAAGTAACTAAATGTCTCATCATTAAGTTCTCTTTAAAAGATGTGTGCCGTATTTCAAAATTAGTAAAATCAAAAAATTTACCAATATAGTATCCCACATTCTCCTCATCCAATGACCAAGGACTAAGGACCTTGAGGGTTGCTTTTCAACATATGAGGTGCAGATGAATCATACGCCTCCCACCCCCATTTGGTGTGATATGTGACGTGTGCTTAGTACAGTCAATAGAAAAGGGGTGCAGATGAATCATACGCCTCACGCTCCATTTTGTGTGATATGTGACACATGCTTTTTACAGTCAAGAGAAAAGGGTTCTTTAATGTGAAAGAACATATGCTTGAAGTAAATGTTCAGGAGTCGAATAACTTAAAGACTATGCACCTCATAAACCAACAATAAAAATGGGTCTTTGTTTTCCTTTAAAGAGCTCGCTCAGAACTTAAAAAGAGGATTTGCACCCGAATATATCTAGGTTTTTTTGCTGGAGGACAGATTGTCTGCTACTTTTTTCGTCTACGTATACATATAAATTTAAAAAAATAAGGATAATGAAAATTTCGCCAGACCTTGCAAGCCGGTCTTAATTTTTTTGCACTCGCACTTCGCCATTATAAACATTGTTCCCACTTTGTGCAGCAATTACATCATCCTAACACAATCAATGAGAAATTGCTACCTCTGGATGCATCCAACATTTAAATTTTGTCTTTCACAAGCCCACTTAATGGGGCTCGGAAACATGACGGGTCCAGAAAATTACCATGTCACAACAATGTAAATGCAATCTTAATTTATGAACCTTCCTGTAGCCATCAAAATTCTCCGAACTATGATAGATCAGCAACTACAGGAATCCCTTTGGAAATGTAACTGAAGGAAATGCAAGAAAATTATTCATGAAAAAAGAAAACTGAAGACGTTTATGATGCACAGATGATCAAAGAGGAAGCTCCATGGAAGCCCACTAAGCTTCCTAGGTATTATCTATAGTATATAAGACTTATCTAACTAACTGGTGTTCGTTTTAAAATAAGAATCAAATTTTATTTTATCTCTATTAGGATTTAAATCATTAGGAGTTGGATTATATAAGGATTTCTTTATTTGAGTTCGTCTTGTTTGATGCTTATATTTAAATGAGGTTTACTCTATTTGAGTTCTTTTATTCAGTTCATGTTTAAGTAGGACTTGTCCTTTTTCCATGAATTTATCTTTCAGAAAATATGGGCTGAGTGACTCTATGGTAGAGATCTATAGGATGAATTTTGTAATCGGACAATTAGACTATTTGATGAATACAATTAATATCAAGGTTCTGATTAATGGGTATCTTTGTGTGCGCCCGTGCACATGTTCCTCCAATTTTTTCTTTCATTTGCAAAAATATTCTAAGCTCAGCTTAGGGTACACTCACAAACATAAAAGGCAGACACCCAAAAGAGACAGTTCATAAGAAACAATCGTGATAAATATATTACAGACAGATTTGGAGAAAATATACATCAAAACCCACACAGAACATATGTGCACCATGGCTGACAAAGTTTGACGAGTCAGCCCATAAAAACAATCTAGGTAAAAGAATTTTGATCATGATTGTAGTATATAACTCACATTTTCAAGTCTACAGATGTCAAACAATGCTTCAAGTAAGGTCTGCAGGGGTGCCTCCTCATGATGCACCTGAAAGGTTTTCAGTTAGGTATAACATTATGGGATGTGAAGGGGTAAAAATGCATAAATTGCAGCACAATATAAAGAATGTCCATAACATGTTTACATGTGAATAAAACCTATCTAATGCAACTATAATAATAGATCGCTAGAAATGAAGTGTTAGACAGAAAAGCAGTGCATCCATGCTTAGGTTAAATGGTTGTGTGATACTCAAATTAGTTGGAACGTCAGTACTGACTGCCAAACTGATGTATTAGCATAAAACAGTAATTGGTGTATAGTTATTCAAGCTTAATTTAGCTTCCATGTACTTCAAATACTGTGAGCAGCATAAACTATGTATCAGGTAGACCATTGAGCCCTACATATCCCTCAGTTCTATATTTTGCAGTGCTTGGGAAAAGACAGTACGATAATACTGAATTCCACCTTAGCAAAAACGTTATGGCATGAGTGATTGAAGATGCTTTCCAGATAAACAAAGTTAAGGATATGAATGAACTGAAGCAATGACACTGTTAGCTGAAGTACAAAAGAGGAATAAGTGATTGCCCTGCAAAAGACATGGCCAGCGGCAGAGAGAAATATCCGCTAATAAGGCTGCATGTTAGCAGGTTACACAAGAACATAAATGTTCATAAGCTAACATGTCATGTGTCGCAGCTTGTTTCTTGTTTTCATTAAAAACACAGAAAGGAATATCAAAGACAAGGAGCAAGCCAGATACTCCCCGTCCATTTCACCAAACATATAGATCAAGAGGAATCCATGGGGCACTCGGGCAGTTCAAGCTGAAGTTAAATGCAATATAAGAATCCAGGATCAAACCTGATGAAAGCATGATCCATAATGTCAAACAGCAATGGGGAATATGCTGGCTAGTACCTTAGAAAAGTGAGACAGATACTCTAAAACATATTGGTGGCTATGATATTGGTTTGCCATGTAGAGGAAATATGAGGTAACAATTAAAAGTTTGAGATATAAAACTGTATACAAAAGCCATGGATGATATTGAAGAACCTCAACGACCTCCATGTCATGCCTATTTGGCATCCCTCTATTAGGCTATAAGTAAGACATGAAGATGGTGAAAAACAGAACTCCACACAAGAAAGCAACTCTAAGCACAACTAACAAGTTGTACCAACAAGCACATCCAAGTCACCAGGTCAATGATGCATGGTATCAAGCGCATCCAAGTCACCAGGTCAATGATGCATGGTATCCAACATCATAAAACAGCTCCCCCCCCTGGGGTGCACAAAAAGAAAGAAAGGTAGAAAACCACACACAGACACATCCGCACCCAAAGGCGAACCCTTGAAAAAGAAAAGAAAAATAGAGTATAAAACTTTATAAGTATACAAATGAAACAATGTACCTAAAAATTTACATTCCACAAAGTTTGTGGACCTGATAATGTTGAGTATTGAATACCCCAATACATGTTTTGATGATTTACAAACATTGTTTTGTGGTCTAATGAATTTCATTGAGTATGATATGTTTAATTAGACCAAGTGCTCAAGATTGCCCAAGCTCAAAAATTTATGATCTCAAAGCAAAGCTTAACAAAGGACGATGGTGTGGCTATAAGGCAAGAAATTGAAGAGGAAGAATTCAATGACAAAAAGATGAAGAACATGATCTACAACTTGAAGAGTATTTTATATTGTTGTAATTTTTGTTTTTGTCATTAGAATTCATGTAGCCTTGTAAATGTCTCACACACACATGAAACCATATGCTATTATTTAGAATTGATATGGATTTGATTGATGATCAAAAACCAAGGTTTCATAAGTCAAAAACCATATATAGACTATCCATTGAACTAGAGTCGACTTCTGCTCTCGGGTTTTTGAGCAACTTGCAAGGGGTCGACCCATATAGTCTCAAGAGTCGACTACTAAGCCATGAGTCAACTTCTAATTGTACAGGAGTCACCTCTCACCCTGCTGGCAGTCCCCAACTGTCATATTTCTTCTAACCGTTAAAGAGACGTTGGGAGGGGCTTTTTAGGATTTTTCTCTATCAGTTTTTATCCCATATATGAATGATCCCAGATCATTAGGCGTCAATTCTAGAGGAAATCAAAAGAAAAAGAAAAAGAAAAAGAAAAAGAGAAAAGCCCAAAATCATCATAGCTTAACGTTCTCTGTCTATATTTCTATTGAGCTATCTTCTACTCTTTCAAAGTCCAAATCTAATCTAGTACAAAATTTATAGCCACACAAAAACACATTATGCTTCATCTTCAAGGCTTAGAAAATGTTGTAATCTTTGTACTTCAAAGTAGTAAACCTCAAGTGTAAAGTGATGCTCTCAAGAAGAGAGGTGTTGTTGTTGTAAAATCCTCAAGGGTTGAGGTGTTGTGGTTATGCAGCGGAGGCAAGGATTGTTTATCAAGTTGCAAGTTGCACTATTCAGAGAATAATGGAAATCCAAGTGGGACTTGGGACTGGATGTAGCCCGGGGTTTGTGTGAACAGAATAAATCTGTGTTTATAATTGCCTTGTCAGGTTTGCATTTATCTATCTTTTTATCTTGCATACTTGTGTTTATATTCTGTTGTGTTTAGTTTTATATTTCTAAGATATATTATTGATTAAGTTAAAATTAGGTAACTCTAATTAATAACTTAGGTAGAAATTTCTAAAGAGACTTTTATTATTCACATACACTATTCACCCTTCCTCTAGTGTCTACTTACCATCCACAGGGATACCAACAGATAAGATAGGAATATGTATGATTATAAAAAAGTCAACTAGATGTATTGTATAATTTGTATTCTTTATGGAGTCAAATACTGTATATACATTAAAGCAAGAGATCTTTTCTTGATGGCTACATGATGAGTTCTATCTAATGGAACAAAAACTTCAAACTTTAAGCCCCCCATCAATGCACCGGAGATATGCTTGGCAAGCAAATAATGCAACAAGAAGCAAACAAACAAAATAAAATAAATAAAATAAAGACTATCATATATAAGAAGCAACATATACGATTACTTGATTGGTACGTTTAGTGAGGATCAAATATCCACCAAAGGTACGATCTTCCTTAAAGGTTCTATCATACCAATTGCTGTGGACCCACTAGCCTGTGAGGATATGGTGTCAAGAGATCCAATTATTTAGGTAATGGTTCGTTACCAAAGCTGGATTTGTAAGTCATATCTATCTATGCCCACTTAGGTTGTTTAGAATATAATTCTGGCCTTACTATTATGGCATATTGACTTTTGTTTTGTTTTAATAGAAAATGACTGTTCTGGTGAATGCCAAAAGTAACATGACTTTTAATATAATAAATCAGGTGCTACCTTCATTAAAATTTCATAAAGACGAGATACTTTAGCGGCGTCTACTAATTGAGGAGAATTCAAGCCTTCATGGAGTGCCTCATCATTTATATTTCTATTAGGCCAGCTGTCCGGGTTTGATTTCAATGGAAAACTCATGCACTTGAAAAGCGAACAGAAATCTGCTGAGAAAGTTCCGATCAACTCTGAAATCAGATTTCTTCCCAACGTTTTGGCCCCTGGGAAGCCCCATATTGCATTTAACTTCCTTGAGAGATCATACTCCAAAGATGGTCCCATTTTTGACTCACTAGGACCACCCTCCTGAGCAATGTCTGTTTGGACTCCCATGGCCCTGCTATGCTTCGACTGAGCAGTACTTTTATGCAAACAACTTTCCTGTGTGCATATCAGAACAGTAACATTACTAATATGTTTAATTTGAACAAGAGATCTATGCTCTGGGTATACTCAGAAAATTGCATACAAACCTGAATAGTTCTTCCACTGGAGCTGGGCAGACCTAGAAACCATTAAATACATCATTAAGCAGTCAGTAAATTAGTAAAAGTTTAAAACATTATAAAGTTGGTGATTTCTTTATACTTACGTCTGTAGAGAATATTGATCCTTACCATTATCAACCATAATCTGGTTCTTCAATTCAGGTAGGACAGATTGCACATAACTCTGAACATCTTTGCCTTTTGGAAGATTAGTTCTGAAAAAAGGTTAATTACTAAGCAATGGAACATGTAAACTACAATCAAAATTGGATTAAGATAAAATACGGAGGACAAGAAGTAAATTATAATGTATGTTCACAGTGAATGAATAATTGAAAAAAATAACTGACAGATAAGAATATCATATGAATCGAAAGAAAAAATATCACATAAATAAGCAATTTAAGGATTTGTATGGAAAGTAAGATCCATTTTAGTCAGCAAAAAGCATGTACTGACACGCAATATTGCATGCATGGTAAAGGAATACTGTATAACATGATTAAAGGCATAGAAAATGCATATGGTGGACCTCTGGATTCTACATCACATCTATGACCTTATTATCATCAAGGGTATTTTGACTTTTGTTTCGATATAATAAGGGTCCAAGATTGACCAGCTTTCTACATACTCTAATAAAGGCAAGTATTTGTAATGCCAATTGTTGCATAATGATAGGAACCCAAAAGCAAATCTGAAATGTTATTAGTAAAACTGAAATAAAGGGGATAGATTGATTGCAATTGTAGAGGTAATCGCCCTCCGAAGACACTGATTGATAGGGGACGTCCGCACCCTCCCGTAGGCTGAAGAACTCTCTTCGATTTCACAAAATAGACAAAATCCACACACCTAGGGCCGGCCGGCCTCCCTCCTCTTATATAATCTTCTAACTAAAAGTCTAATTACCCAAATGCCCATATGCTAATAAAATAACACAAAAGACCCCAAAAGTGGGCCTGATCTATCATTACTCCGCTCCTGAAAACCACCTTGTCCTCAGAGTGGTGCATGAAGTCTCTGGCGGCCCTACTTCAAGGAAAGGTCGTCATCCCCTCCGAGTTCTTCCTCCTCCACTATGTCCTCCTCGTCCCGGCGATCAGCACTTGCAGCTTGCGCACCCTATAATGGTGGCCTTGGTTGAACCTCTCATCGCATCTGAAACACGGTCCTTTCTGTGTCTTCTCTCTCATCTTGGCATCAGTCATCCTCCTAAACTGACCCTTTACTGGCAGTGCGCTACTCTGATCCTCCATCTTTGCATTACTCGCTCGATCTGTCCATATAGCCGCCTTCGACCCACATGCCGCTGCTGGAGTTCCACGCGGAACCTGCCCATCCCAACTGCCCATATCTCTCTTCTCCTCTATCTGGTGGTCCTCTACCATCCGTGCCATCTCCATGACCTCCACCAGCCCCTGAGGCTTGTATGGGCGAATACCTAAGCGAATAATGGGCTTCAGTCCATTCATGAAAGTACTGTATAGTGACGCATCAGAGACCCCTCGCACTCGCCCTGAGAGAGTCTCAAACTTCACTATGTACTCCTTAGCAGACCCGTCCTCTGCCTGAGTGCGAACTGCTCCTGAAGATTTCCCATGTGAGGCTTCTAAAACATCTCCAATATGCGGTCCTTGATCTCCTCCCTACTATGAAATGGGCGCCGCTGCCCCACCACTGATACCACCCTAAAGCCTTCCCCTCCAAACATACTGTCGCCGCCTCCAACTTCTGGGCCTCATTCATACGAGACACAGTGAAGAACCTCTTCGCTCTGTAAATCCACGCATGTGGATCCTTCCCCTCGAATATGAGTATCTTCAACTTCCGCACTCTGCTGTCCACCCCAAAGTATCTATGATCAATCTGTCCTTGATCTTCTCCCAAGAGCGAATCAGCCGCCACTCATCCCTACATTGGTACCACGGGAGAGCCTTTCCATTTAAGCATACTGTTATTGCCTCAATTTTCTGATCCTCCGTCATGCGAGACCTTAAAAATCTCTCCGCCCTTTAAATCCATACCACTGGGTCATCCCTTCGAACACATGCATCTTCAGCTTCCTCAACATGTCCATCGCAGAGGTCCCCTGTTCTCCTCACCCGCATGCGTGTCTGGGCTGGTGATAAATGCTACTACCGCTCTTGATGCCTCTCATACCCCTCTGTGGGCCTCCCTCACGATCTTCATAGCCTCCCCGATTTTCGCCGCCTGCGTAAAAGCACCGATCTCCTCTCTCTCAATCCACTCCGACGTCGTCTCCTGCATAGTGCCCATAAGTAGGGGGTGGGTGTGGTTGACTCTGTGCTCCATAACGAGGGTCGTGTGGCTCTCGATACTTGGCATCTTCGTCGTCGGGCTCCCATGAGTTATCTGGAGGGTCGTCGTCGTCATAGTGCGTCAGCGGTTGGCCTTGTGACCTTTGTCGGCTTCTGAAATCCTTGCCAACACTGTTTCGCAGCCCAAAAGTGACGTGGTTGATGATTTAGGGCTCGGGAAGGTCGTCGGCCCCCATCCCCCCGTAAGGGTTCAATCACATGCGGTATCCCATGTTGGGGCCCTGCAGGGACTGTCGCCCCCGCCAAAGCCTCCATGGGGCTCACTCAGAGGCGGCAGCCCCTGTGTGGCCCCTGTTAGGGATGTCGCCCCTACCGAAGCAAGGGGCGACGGCCCCTGCGGGGGCCCCTACTGGGGGCGGTGCCCCTTGCCGAGGCCCTGGGTGGCCCCGGCAAGGGGTGACGGCCCATGCAGGAGCTTCTGTAGGGGCTGGCGCCCCTTACCGGCCCCTAGGTTGCTGCCTCAAGTGTTTTTCGGGCCCGCCTTGATCCCATAGGGCTTTCGAAAACATCGACGTTCATCGTGGACTCCTCGTCTTTCTTGAAGTAGTCGTCAGCATCGGAAAGCATCCCCTCTTCAAAAGCTTCCATCTTTTCCTTTACTTTCTCCAAAGGTGTCGTCTTTTTCATCAGAGTAGGTACTTTTGCTTGAATCGCCGTCGTGAGCCCAGCGATTTGTTGCAGGATATGGGCTAGGATCTTCTCCACGCTATCAAATCTTTGTGATGTCGTCGCCTTGTCCTTTTCCGTCAAACCCCTAAAATCCTCCATGGCCTTCTTCATTTTCTTGAACTTGTCGGCATACTTTTCCTCCAAAGCTTCGATTTTTTCCTTGGATCTCGTTGTCGTCGCCATGGATCGATGAGCTTTGATACCAAATGATAGGAACTCGAAGGAAATCTGAAATTTTATTAGATATAAACTGAAAATAAAAGGATAGATGATTACAATTTTAGGGATCATCGCCCTTCCAAGACGTTGATTGATAGGAGACGTCCGCACAATCCTGTAGAACGAAGAACTATCTCTCCATTTTCACAAAATAATCAAATCACACATGCATAAGGCCGGCCGGTCTCCCTCCCTTTTATGACAATCTATCTAATTGTCTAATTACCCAAATGCCCCTACACTGATAAAATAACACAAAAACACCCAAATATGGCCCTATTGGGCCGGATCTATCATAGTCTTTTCCGTATTTCAATGCCTGTCTAGTAATATATTCATTAATCTTAGAATATATCTTGATTGTTACATATTACTAGTTAGGGGCAAACAAACACGTTCAAACGTGTTTGTATTTAGGTTGAAATGGCGTATTCCAGTTAGGCCTAAAAATACGGGTTTGTCACCTTCTGGTTCCCTTAGCATTTCGAGAAGCAGTGTGTGACACACTACTTTTGCCAAAGGTGACACTTTTACCAAAGATGTCACTTTTACCAAAGATGTCACTTTTACCAAAGATGCATCAACTGTTGCAATGGTATATGTGAATGCCTAAACAATCTGACACCAGTAGCTAAAGTTTGGTGGCTCTAAGATGTATGTATGCCCACATGGATGTCACTCGGTACTAGGTGACCCTAGAACTACCTAGCAATCTAGCATCTCTTAACTAGATGCTTCTTGAGCATCTTATTATGTTCTATATTATATACATCTTGTTGTATCTGTCACATCAATCCCATATATGATATGAGACCTTCAGCCATAAAATCCCACTATCCTTTGCGAATAGAATTTTTTCATAACAATGTAATTTCATTAAAGTTAACAGCCGATAATGCCTGCTATTCCAATACGGGGTAGCATAGCTTCATTATACAAAATTTTCTCTCCATAAATTTAATTCATATCTTAGTTCAGAGTGATCATGCTTTTACACGTAGGAATATATGACTTGGTTCACCAATTTTTTCTTCAACCCATAAACAAGTCACTAGAAGGAAGCCATCTAGTCTACAGAATCTCATAAATACCAAAAGGAAGAAAGGTCGCTGCCAGCTGCTACAATAGACCAACAAAAGGAAACTGTGAAAAGCAACAAAGGCAAACAGAACGAAGGTAGTGGATTAACATACAATTCATGTTATGATTCTGTGAAGAAAGTATCAAACATTTCAAACTTCGTAAAAAGGTCACAACAATACGACCAGCTTTCAAACATTCATTACGGTTATCAGGGTACACAAGAAATTTGCTAATTTCAAATGGCTTCAACATGCTTCCTTGATAACTATGACTTGGCAAGGTAGTATCTCAAATCTAGAAAACTGGCCCTGGTTTTTGTATAAACCAAATAACCAGCAATAAATTTGAAGTTTCTCTTGTTGACAGCACAAGCATTTAAAATGGTTCAGATACAGACATAATGATCAATCAAATATGAATACATCTCCAACATTATATAGATACCCAATTGCAGATATATGAACTGAAACATTATATTATGTTTCTTGTAGGCACATAGAATAACTTCAGCATCAAATGACGAATAGATATAATATAGCATAATTCTCATAATATATATTAAAATATGACAGGTGCTTCTTAGAACAAATACCATTCATTGATCACAAAAATGCTACCGAAATTAAAAAAATATGATCGGACAAAGATAAAGGAATTCCTCTTACAAGTTAGTGCCATTTAGTCTGCAGATCCCATCTTTATTTTCAACATGGAAAGATGCATCTTTAAGCTGTTCAGCTTTCTTATCTCTATCCCTTTGAAGTTCCTTACATTCTCGTTCCTGCAAATGCAAGATAACTCATATCAACAAGCATGTGTGCCTATACGGAAGAACATTAAGGCAAGCCATGCATTTAGATACATGGAAAAAAATATCTTATCGTACAATCCATGGATATGTAACCAAATACTAAGACACAGCGTAAATTTATAAATGTAACAGTGACAAGGAAATTCCCGTGTGCGGCTTGATAAAATGACTAATAAAACTATCAGCATTTATGTTCTTATTTCTGCAATCAGTTTGCATAATCAAGTTTCTTATGTTATCAGTCCTATTACATTCTTCCAAATCTTTCAACCAGTACACTTTCTTCTCAAGTCTTTCTTTGTTATTTCTATTTTTCGGAAACCCTTCTCCAATCAACATAAGTGTTCTTACCTTTGGTTGTCCAGTAACAACAATCAGTAAGAGATTTCAAATCTTTGACCAAGTCATTGCATTTGTTTTAGGAAGATTCAAATTTTTAATCATTTATGTAGAAATGTGACAGTACCAAAACTTACCTTAATTCTGAGCTCCTTAGATGTTCGCTCCAACTCGCTCTGCATCATTATAAAATAACAGAAGAGTTAGATACAAAAAGATTGAATCTTTAGAACCAAAATGAGCGCCAAATTCTCGGATATGATCAGAATTCCTCACCTTCAACCTCTCAATCTCTCTATCCCTGTACCGAGCCCTCTTATTAGTACATCTCCCACCCCCTCGTTCCCCATAGTTTTCATGGACCGGTGCCCTAATCGCCTGGCTGCCATATGTGACAATGATCGATTCCGGTGGCCTCTGGGACATCTCCCGAGGCGGCGAGTAGCTCCCGCCCACAACGCCACGGTAATCCCAGTTGAAGCCGCCGTTGGCAGAGGGCGGAGGTAGTGAACGATCCGGTAAGGGGGGAGGAGACGGCGGTGGATCCGGATTTCGATGAGGAGAAGTAGGGTTTTGGGTGAGGTTTCTCGAGGCTTCGACTTTATCGGTGTATTGGATGATGGCTTCGAGCAATTCAGCATCCCATTCGTTGATTTCGTTCTGGTCATCGGTAGTCATTGAAAGGGACCGGAGTCGGCGATCGACGGAGAAGCGAAACAACGAGAAGCAAAGAGAGGAGTGGAAAAGAAATTGAAGTGTTGCGTTGAGACTGAGAGCGGGCAAAAGATGGAGAGAGCACAGGGGTGATTTTGGGAAGAAATGGAACGTGCGCTGCATGTGATGTGGTGGGCCCACAACAATTGTCCCAGGCGAAATTGTATCTGGCCCGAGTATGCCCCCCGCTCACACTCGAGCCTTGGGTAGGAATGTCAATATTGCCGGGTACTCAAGCTTGCTCTGACCCGGCTACAGACCGGGGCGGGGCGGGTCGCGGGCCGGGGCGGGACGGGTTCTTTCTTATCAAAACCGGGTCGGGCCGGGTCGGGCCGGTCGGGTCAAGTTATTAATGTCATCCATATGAATCCCAAATAAAAATTTTATTTTGTGAATATGGAGTATTTTGATTTATTTGGTAATTTGGAATTGGGAATTGGCCCAATTAGGATAACCGTGGAATAGAGTATGAGTTATGGGTTATTCGCTGAGTGCATGGTCCGCGTCAAAATAGTAAACCTATATAGTTTACTGGGGCGGGTCGGGTCGGGTCGGGTCGGGCCGGGGCGCATACAAAGCCCAAGCTTACCCCGACCCGGCTGCGGGCCGGGTCGGGCCGGGTCAAAACCGGGTCGGGCCAGGTCGGGCCGGGCGGGTCAGGCCATTACTGACATTCCTACTTGGGGGCCGTTTGGCTTTAAAAATAAGAATAAAATGAAAGAAGTCGGTGTTTGGATTGAAGGAAAATATACGAAAGAAAAGTGAAATGAAAATGGAAAAAAAAGAGAGAGAGAAATAAAAATGAAATAGTTGTAAACTTGGTGGCTACGGAACCCGTAGCCTTGTATTTATAGTAATATGGTTACATAATGGGTGGATACCCAATACACAGTTGGGCCTCCAAAAGCCCGTTTATAACACTTCCCTTTATCCATCCATTGTTGTAAGCCGTAATGAGCGCTTCAGGGTTCATTGAGCTTATCTGATCATGGGGTTATGGATACTTCTGGATCCCAAGTTAAGATTTTTTGCCTCGTTAAAACCTTTGCCATGGAAAACCCAGTGGGAAAAACCAGTGGCTAAGGGAAAAGAGTACAAATCTCTGTAACTTCCCCTGATCGATGGATATCATCAGAGGTGGATACTTCTGTATCCAAAGTTGATGTGGTTGCCTCGTTAAAACCTTTGGCTATGGAAAACCCAGTGGGAAAAACCAATAGCCAAGGAAAAAGAGTACAGCCTAACATTAACTCCCCCTGAAAGTACAAGCTTCAGGCTTGTAGATCTCTCAACTGTCTCATCCCAATTCCTAATACAAGTTTTCTAGAGGTACTGCGAGGTAAAGCTTTAGTAAATAGATCTGCCAGGTTGTTGCAAGACTGGATCTGCTGGATGTCGATCTGGTTGTCTACTTGTTGTTTATGCGTCCAGAAGAGCTTTGGGGAAATGTGCTTCGTCATGTCACCTTTGATGTAGCCACCTCGTAGTTGAGCTATGCAAGCAGCATTGTCTTCGTACATGGTGGTTGTTCCAAGATCTCCCGTCTTCAGGCCGGTAGTCACAAGGATGTGGTGGATGACTGATCGAAGCCAAAAGCATTCTCTGCTAGCTTCGTGGATCGCAATGAGCTCGGAGTGGTTGGATGAGGTCGCTGTTGAAGTCTGCTTCCCAGATCTCCATGAAATGGCTGTCTCACAGTATGTGAATACGAAACCGGTCTGGGACTTTGCGGTGTGTGGGTCAGAGCTGTATCCTGCATCTGCATAAGTATAGTCTCAGGTCTACAGACCCTTAGAGGTAGCGCAGAAGGTGCTTCACTCCGATCCAGTGGTGTTTTGAGGGCGCTGAACTGTATCTGGCTAGTAGGTTAACTGCGAACGCTATATCGGGACGCGTGCAGTTTTCCAGGTATAAGAGTGCTCCGATTGCACTTAGGTAGGGTACTTCAGGACCCAGTGCTTCTTCCCCCTCTTCCAGCGGCCGGAAGGGGTCCGTATTAACATCCAATGATCTGGCAACCATTGGTGTACTAAGCGGATGACATTTGTCCATAATGAAGTTTTTCAACAACTTCTTTGTGTATGTGGATTGGTGCAACAGGATTCCTCCGCTTAGGTGTTCAATTTGTAAGCCTAGGCAGAACTTCGTTTTGCTAATGTCTTTCATCTCAAAAGTCTGTGTGAGACTCTTGGATATCTCAGATATCTCTTCAGGAGATCCGATGATGTTTAGGTCGTCTACGTAGACGGCAATGATTACGAATCATGTTCCCTTTGCTCTTATAAAGATGCAAGTGCAGACTTCATTTATTGTGAATCCTTGTTGCACTAGGAACTCACTGAGTCTGTTATACCATATTTTCCCCGACTGTTTTAGACCATACAGTGATCTTTGGAGTTTGACAGAATAGACGTCCCGAGGTCTTTCTGTCATTTTTGTCGGTAGTTTATATCCGTCTGGGATTCTCATATAGATATCTTTATCTATATTTCCATATAGGTATGCAGTCACAGCGTCCGTGAGCTGCATATCCAGGCCTTCCTTAGTAAATAGGCCAATAATAAAATGGAAAGTGATCGCATCCATGACCGGGGAATATGTATCATCATAGTCTATTCCTGGTCGTTGGGAAAAGTCGTGTGCAACAAGGCGCGCTTTGTAGCGCACGATCTCATTATTCTCGTTTCTTTTTCTCACGAATACCCATTTATATCCCACAGGTTTAACACCCGTTGGTGTTACTACAGATCCAAAAACTTTGCGCTTCGAGAATGAGTCCAGCTCTACTCCTATTGCCTCGTTCCACTTTGGCCAATCCTCTCTGCGTTTACATTCTGCTAGAGAGCGTGGATCGGTCTCATCGTCGTATTCAGTGACATGAGTGGAAATAATGAGCGCGAAGTTATCATCGATGATTGTGCTTTTCTGTCCAGTACCTCCCCACTACGTACATAGTTTAATGATATTTCGCCTACATTTTCATCTTCAGTGGTTTTTAGGAGGGAAGCGGTATCTGGGCTGAGCTCAGCATCATGTGGTGGTATCGTTATCATTGCTCCAGGATTTTTCATCTTTCGAGGGTTTTTATCTTTGGAGCCTGGGGGTCGTCCTCTCTTTTGTTGAGGTACGGCCGCTTCTGCTGCAGGTGGATTTCATCCATCTTTGGTTATGTCAATCCTAGCTGGCGTATTTGCAGCAGGGACGTGTGATCTGACAATCTTCTGGTTGTCAGTGAATTTGTCCGGTAAAATGTGAACTGTATTTTATATTTGAAGGATCTTCAGGATATCGTCTTCACATTGGTTTGTACGCGGATCAAAATGGGATAAAGTTTTGGTATCCTATGAAATGGTCTTTGAAGCTTCTGGCTTCTCTGTGTTAATGCCTAGTTTGGAAAAAGTGATTTCATCAAACTCACAATCTGCTAGACATGCCTTAAAGGCGTCCCCCGTTAGGGGTTCTAGGTATCTAATGATCAATAGTGAATAGAATCCTATTCTAGGTATCTAATGATCAATAGTGAATAGAATCCTATGTAGATACCCAGTCAATGTTGAGGACCCATCTTGGTCCTCTGCTGTGGTGCGATGGAGACATAGACAGCACATCCGAATATCCTCAGGTGAGAGATATCTGGTGGGTTCCCATATGCAAGTTGCATCAGAGAATAAGATTGACGTCCTTACGATCGTAATCTTATCAGTGATGCAACATGCAAGATGGCATGTCCCCATGCGTTCACCAGCAACTGGTATTGCATCAACAATGGACGAGCAATCCATTGTAGTCTCTTTATAAGAGATTCAGCTAACCCGTTCTGGGTGTGAACATGAGCTACATGATGTTCAACTTTTATGCCGGTTGCTTGGCAGTAGTCTAGGAAGACTTGTGATGTAAATTCCCCAGCGTTGTCCAGACGCAATTTCTTGATCTGGTTATCTGGGAAATATGCCCGCAACTTTTTGATTTGTGCCAGTAGCTTTGCAAAGGCTACGTTGCGGGTGGACGGGAGGCACACATACGACCATTTGGAAGATGCATCAATCAGTACCATGTAGTACTGAAATGGGCCACTTGCGGGGTGAATAGGCCCGCAAATGTCTCCATGTATTCTCTCTAGGAAGCTTGGAGACTCTGAGTCCACCTTCAGGAGGGATGGTCTCGTAATCAATTTCCCTTTGTGACAAGGGGACAAGGAGATGCACCCTTTCGAAGTAGCTTCAGGTTTTTCGAGTTAATTCCACGGGAATGGGATATGATGCGACGCATCTTGTTCCTTCCAGGGTGTCCGAGTCTGTTATGCCAGAGTTGGAATTCTGGTTGATTATCGCACTTCTGGTGCTCAAGTGTGTTTGTTTCCATTGCTCTTATTCTTGTATGGTAGAGACCCGACGGGAGTCTCTCAAAACGCTCGACGGTGGTTGTAGTACCGTTTTATGAGTCGTTACATACACGAATTCTCTGTTTTGTTTGGTCACCATCTCTAGGTGGTATCCGTTTAAACGGATATCTTTAAAACTTAACAGATTCCTATGAGAGCTAGGGAGAAAAGCACATCTTTTATTAGTAGTTGTGTTTTGTTGGAGAGCATAAAATGTGCTTCCCCTGATCCTTCAATAATTCCTGATGGACCGGAGATTTCACGGTTCCATCGTATTTATCTATGCTTTGGAAAAAGCAAATGTCTTAGAGGATCGTATGCGTAGAGGCACTGTCCACTAGGCATTTATTATCCATCTAATTTTAAGAGAAAAACATAGCAGTATAAGGCATAACAAAAGATTTACTACTAATAATTATTCAATGTCTGAAAATTCATCCAACATGCTAGAAGTCAAACAAGCAGAGAGTAAATTGTTTTTTCACATTACAATGCATAGCAGAAAGTAGATAATGCTTCATTCGGGCAGGCCATCGTTTGAGAAGTCCTCAGCGATGAACTTGATTGGTGCCAGGTCTTCTTGTTCCGCCAGGTTTGTCTCAGCTTGCTTCTGGCTGGCTTTGTACAAGTCCTGTAGATGGCGTGGAGTCTGACAATTCCTGGACCAGTGTCCAGTCATGCCACACCTATGGCACTTATCTTTCCAGTCTTTTCTGGGGGCAGATGTCTGACCGTTGTCTTTTCTCTTCCACACACTTTTCTTCTTTCCCTCATGGTAGGTTCTTGGAGGGGGTCCTCTGGCCTGCTTCTTCATTGCCTTGCCCTTCTGGGGGTTGCCTTTGAAGTTGGTCCTCTTCTTCTGGGAGGAGCTGTGACGCGCTTCAGGCGCAGGAGGAGTGCCGGTAGGGCATGAGTTATCGGTGGCCAGAAGGAGGTCTCTATTCTGCTCTGCCATCAGAAGGCATGAGAGAAACTCTGAGTATTTCGTGAACTTTCGTTCACGATACAGCTGCATTAGTATAACATCCTTCTCGTGGAAGGATGTATACGTCTTCTCTAACATGCATTCCTCCGTCACTTTCTCACCACACAACTTCAGGCATGAGGTGATACTGAAAAGTGCCAAGTTGTACTCGGCAATAGACTTAAAGTCTTGGAGACGGAGGTTCTCCCATTCATATCGCGCTCGGGGAAACATCTCTTTGATGTTTATACCTATCCTCGAGGGCGGTCCATAACTCATAAGTGTCTTCCACCGTGAGGTACTCGGCCTTTAGGGTCCGATCGATATGGCGTCTGATATAGATAATTGCTTTCGCTTTATCTTTATCAGAAACCTTATTGCCTGCAGCAATGGAATGGCTCAGTCCCTGTGAGCGCAAATGGAATTTTATGTCCAACTGTCAGCTCAGATAATTTTTGCCTGTAGCATCCAATACGTCAAAGTCGACGCTCATAATTTTAGCCATTATCTCTCTAGCATGTTAAAGATGAGCAATAATTAGATATTTTTAAAGGAAAATAAATAATTAAGCATTTCAGACAGATATTTGCTGTGTGGATCGGCTAATCACCATTTAAAAATAAAGTCTATACAGTCCCATAAAAATGAAATTACAACTCGGGAACCCACGTGGGGCCCTATTCTTCTGGAATTGATCTTCATCTTCTTGGGATGTCCGCCGGTCTTGAAATTTTTACAATAATATTATATCACTACATTTTTCTCTCAAAAAAAGAAAAGAATGCGAGGGAAATAATGGTGATAGCTAGCCGATACAAAACCACAGCAAATATACACATGCGTCGCAGGCAGAAAAATGCAGCAGGCATTTTATTACATTGCAGACAATTAATCATCATAGGCAGTTTAGTCATTACATGCAATTAATCATCACATGCATTTTATAGTGAAAATGAAAATATTTTCTTTTAATAATTATTGGACCACTGGGCAATGTCATACACCGTTAGGTTAGTTGACTAACGGTAGAGCGGTCGCAGGATGTCACGCCCCGCTTCCCTAAAATGGAAGCGAGACGCGAGAAGGTCCGCACGAGAGTGGAGCTGTGAAGCCCCAAACCCGATAAGCGTTAATAAAACATAAGCAGGTCACTGTAACCACAAACGGAACAACAATAATAACACAAGGAGAGACAGAATTAAAATCTCATATCTCATAGTTTGTCCAACATGAAAATTAAGTTCAACATCCAGAAAAGCCACCAGGCTAAAAGAAAGAGTCTAAAGGCCCAGAACAAGGCCAACAAAAGGAACAACGTAACAAAGTATAGGTGCTACGCACCGACAACAAAATAGCAGTCTAAAACAAAAGGGAAAAGCTCAACGAAGACACTAGGACTGGTCCCCAGTGTCCACGTACTCCTCGCCAAACACAAGCTCGAGCTCTGCGTCAACAAACACCTCGTCCTCAACAATGTACTCAGGCTCAGGGTCTAACATGTGTCACCCAAAAGAGTAAAGGGGCACATGTCAGCAAGTCTAAAAGACTTGGGTAAGGAAACTGAAAGTAAGGCAAACTAACAACCTAGCAGTTATAGTATGCATGACATGGCAGTTATAACATGAGTGCACAAGTAAGACATGGTGAAACAATAAGTACAAGGGAACAATTATCAGGACAAGTCAGAGTAGCCAAGCTACTAACAATTTCAATCTTTTCCCTAGTCACGTTTCAAGTTGTTTGTAGATGTTTACACCTTACAGCTGAACGGTTTGATATTCACACTGATTGGCCGCTTAACACTACCCTAGAACCCAGAGTTTACGCCTTACCACTGCAGTTGCTGATCGGGCAGACTCCCAGTTGATTGGCCACTTAACTCTTACCCCCAATACCCACATGTGAACGAGCCAGGGTCCCTGCACACGAGCTCAGTAAATGAGCCAGGGTTGCCCAGGACAAGTCAGAGTAGCCAAGCTACTAACAATCTCAATCTTTTCCCTAGTCACGTTTCAAGTTGTTTGTAGATGTTTACACCTTACAGTTGAACGGTTTGATATTCACACTGATTGGCCGCTTAACACTACCCCAGAACCCAGAGTTTACGCCTTACCACTGCAGTTACTGATCGGGCAGACTCCTAGTTGATTGGCCACTTAACTCTTACCCCCAATACCCACATGTGAACGAGCCAGGGTCCCTGCACACGAGCTCAGTAAATGAGCCAGGGTTTCCCCGCACAAGAGCTCGTTTCCTGGATCACAACCAGGAGCGTAATTCGTTTGGCATAGGGGTGCACCTAGCCTCAATCATTTCACAAGGTGTAGCGGAGCTACGCAATCACGGGAACACTTAAAGAATGCAATGACATGACAATTAATTTGCGTACCGTTAATGGGAATTAAACATGGCATGGTAGTTGTGCAACATGATTAAAGTCGGATCTAGCTTCGTTGTCAAGCTAGTTCCTAAAATTTCGCCTAGGCGAGTATCATTTCGTCGCCTAGTCTCTTTTACACCTACAACAAGCAAATGGCCTAAGACATGGCCCAAAACCCTAAGTGGCAAGTTTCACTTGCCTAGCACCAAGGATGACGATCAACGAGGGTTCATCCCACGGACGCTAATCTACGGGGAAGTCGCTGTTATGGAGAACAATCATCAAATCAACATTCATTTCATTAGGGTTTCACAAAAACACAACGGGTTATGAAAACATTAAGAGATCGATTATTACCATATCGGAAGCGGAAGAATGATGCCGAGTAAGCACGGCAACGGAAGAAACGCTCCGGGGAACCTAGGGTTCAGATCTGGAATGGATGGGGAAAATCTGGAGAAATAGGTTTTGATATGGGTTTTGGAGGTTTGATGAAGGTTTGAGGAAGGTGGAAGGTGGAAAGTGTTAAGTGAGGGTTTGGATGATGGAGGATGAGCTTGGAATGAAGGTTTGAGGATTTGGGGAAGATGAGAGCTCAATGGGGGAGAAATTAGGTTTAGAGTTGAAGAAGAAGAAGAAGAAAACGTTTGGAGGGGTATTTATAGAGTTTGGTGGCGACTAGGGCAAAACTAGGGTTTCCTGTACTGTTTAGTCGGTCAAAGAGCAACCACTGACAGACTAGTTTGGGAACTAGTCGGTCGGTTGACCAACGCAAACCGACTAAGTGTAAACAGTAACCCCCGACGAAAACCTGAACTAAGAGTTAGTCGGTCAAAGAACAACTACTGACCGACTAGTTTGACATCTAGTCGGTCGATGAACGTTCTTAGACCGACTAAAAGTGCACAGTAAATGGTACCAAAAATAGTTAATGAGTTAGTCGGTCAACGAAGCATTGCTGACCGACTAGTTTGCAACCTAGTCGGTCAACCAACGTTCTTAGACCGACTAACGAGAAACAGTAACTCCTGAACATTTATCAAAGCCCACTAGTCGGTTCAAGAAGGTTTTCCGACCGACTGGATCGTCATCTAGTCGGTCGGTGCACCTTCTTACACCGGCTAATGTGCACCAAAAGTTCTGAAATGGAGCGCGAAGCTCCGAGATCGATTCCTAAGACTCTTAGGCTTGATCTATCAGTAAGATATGATCGATATGAAGCCCGTCACGAATGACTTACTCCGAAATCGACGATTCTAAAGAAGAAGCTAGAAAACGCGACGAAACGATCGAAAATGAAGCTACAGAAACGAAAACCACACATGAGGAGAAAATCCACCAAAACATATATATATAATATAATTAATCCAGATACATGAAAACCAGTCGTTACATCCTCCCCAACTTAAGAAAAATTCCGTCCTCGGAATTTCCCAACACTCACGTGTCCGGGAACAAAAGTGGGAAACGCTCTCGCATCTCATCCTCATTCTCCCAAGTAGACTCTCCTGGCGAGCCGTATCACCACATCACCCTCACAAGATTGACAACCTTGTTCCGAAGTGACTTCTGACGCCTGTCCAGAATCTGCACTGGCTGCTGGTCATACGTCATATCGGGGCGAACGGTAATCTCCGAGAAATCCACAGCATGAGATGGATCGCTAATGTATCAACGAAGCTGCGACACATGGAAAACATTGTGAACTCCCTCCAAAGATGGCGGCAAGGCTAAGCGGTAGGCTACCTCGCCAACTTTCTCCAGAATGTCAAACGGTCCAATGTATCGCGGGCTCAACTTCCCTCGCTTCCCGAAGCGAATCACACCACGATTCGGGGAAATCTTCAAGAACACATGGTCGCCCGGCTGAAACTCCAAAGGACGCCGTTTAGCATCTGCCCAATGCTTAAAACGGTCCTGAGCAATCCTCAACCTCTCCCGAATGTTCCTGACAACATCCACGGCCTCCACGATCATCTTAGGTCCCAACAGCTCCCGATCACCAACGTCATCCCAACTCAATGGCGATCGACATTTCCTCCCATAAAGAGCGGCGAAAGGCGCCATGCCAATACTCGCCTGGAAGCTATTGTTGTAGGAAAACTCTACCAGATGTAGATGGTCCTCCCACGAACCCTTAAAATCCAACATGCACGCCCTCAGCATGTCCTCCAAGATCTGAATCGTCCTCTCGGACTGGCCATCCGTCTGCGGATGGTACGCCGTGCTGAAACTCAGACGCGTACCCAAACTCTTCTGCAAACTCTGTCAGAACTGAGATGTGAACCTCGTGTCTCTGTCCGACACGATACTCACGGGGACTCCGTGAAGTCGCACGACCTCCTGCACGATTCACGTTACATCACTATCTAAACTAGGAAAAGGAAATAAAACGGAGAGTAAAAGAATTTACCTCCATATATCTCCTCGCCAGCGCCTCAGTGGATTGTCCCACTCGGAATGGAATAAAGTGCGCAGATTTGGTCAATCGATCTACGATCACCCAAATCGCGTCATTCTGCTTCGGACTCCGAGGTAGTCTAGTCACGAAATCCATAGTGATGTGTTGCCACTTCCACTCCGGAATCGGAAGCGGTTGTAGCAACCCGGCCGTACGCTGATGCTCCGCCTTCACTTGTTGGCAAACCAAACACTTGGCTACACTCCGAGCCACACTCCTCTTCATGCCATGCCACCAATAGTTCAGACGAAGATCCTGGTACATCTTGGTGCCACCAGGATGCACAAAATACGGCGAACTGTGTGCCTCCACCATCAACTCCTCTCTAATATCCCCAGCTGGCACACACAACCTGGCTCCAAACCTCAGCGAGCCATCCTCATGAATCAAAAAGTCAGTCCGCAGACCGGCTTCCACCTGCTCCCGAATCTTCACCAGCTTCGGATCCTCAGCCTGGCCAGCCTTGATCCGATCCACAATCGTCGACTGTATCTGCATACACATCAACGAAGAAGCCTCCCTAGGAAGAACAATCTCAACACCAGACTCGCAAAAATCCTGCTGCAATCTCCACTGCGAGGTCAAAATCATCACCGTTGGAAGCCTACCCAGCGCATCAGGAACCACATTCACCTTGCCAGGGTGATACTGCAAATCAATCTCATAATCCGCCATGAGCTCCAACCATCGACGCTGTCGCATGTTGAGCTCCTTCTGAGTAAAAATATACTTTAAGCTTTTGTGATCGGTGAAAATCTTCACTTTCTCACTCAGCAAGAAGTGCCTCCAAATCTTAAGAGCAAACACAACAGCAGCCAACTCCAAATCATGCGTCTGGTAATTCTTCTCATGAACCTTGAGCTGACGAGACGCATAAGCCACTACATGCCCGTGCTGATGTAAAACACAACCGAGACCTTTGCCAGAAGCATCACAAAAGATCTCAAATCCACCGCTGCGATCAGGCACAACAAGAATAGGGGCAGTCGTCAATCTCTCCCTCAGAACACCAAAAGCATTTTCACAATCACCCGACCAAACAAAAGGTACATCCTTCCGCGTCAATCTGGTCATCGGCTCAGCAATACGGGAAAAGTCCTTAATGAAACGCCGATAGTAACCAGCAAGTCCAAGGAAACTCCGAATCTCAGATGCAGACGACGGAACAGTCCACTCCCTGATGGCCCTAATCTTCTCGGGATCCACTGAAATACCATCTCCAGTCACCACATGCCCCAGAAAAGCAACTCTATCCAGCCAAAACTCGCACTTCGAAAACTTAGCATACAGCCGATGCTTCCTCAAAATCTCCAACACCGTCCTCAAGTGCGATGCATGCTCCTCCTCCGACTTTGAATAGATCAGAATGTCGTCAATAAAGATAACGACAAACTTATCTAAAAAGTCATAGAAGATCAGGTTCATCAGATTCATGAAAACTGCGGGTGCTTTGGTTACACCGAAGGGCATAACCACAAACTCGTAGTGTCCATACTTCGTCCTGAACGCTGTCTTCGGAACATCTCCCTTCTTCACCTTCAACTGATGGTAACCACTCCTCAGATCCAACTTCGAAAACACCCTCGAACCTCCAAGCTGATCAAAAATATCATCGATGCGAGGCAACGTGTATTTATTCTTGATGGTCACCGCATTCAACTCCCGATAGTCCACGCACATGCGACGCGAACCATCCTTCTTCTTCACCAGCAGCACCGGTGCTCCCCACGGAGACACACTAGGGTTGATATAACCCTTCTGCAAAAGCTCATCCAGCTGCTTCCGCAATTCTTCCAACTAAGCGGGTGCCATACGATACCGCGCCTTCGAAATCGGCTGCGCTCCCGGAACAAGATCAATAGAAAATTCTAAAGCTCGATCAGGTGGCAAACCAGACATCTCCTCGGGGAAGACGTCATCAAAATCCCGCACAACCGCTGGCCTCTCCAGCTCCATCTGCATAGCCACAATCTCCACCGGCCTGGCCCGAAATCTGACAGGACCAAGCGAGCTGCTACCACGGCTGAACTCAAATACTGGATGTCCGGAAATCTCGAACACCACCTTCTTCCTCCGACGGTCGATCGTAGCATGGAAGCTCGCAAGCCAATCCATCCCAAGGACCGCATCATAGTTGATGATGTCGTGGACAATGAAATCAGCATAAAGCTCATGTCCACAGACCACCAACGGGCAAGAATTGCAACCACAATGCACCGAGACCACGCCATTTCCCGTGATGATATTCCAACTCTTGGAAAGTGGGGACGTCGACAAGGAATGCTTCTCCACGAAGCTCCGAGAAATAATGCACATCGATGCACCTGAGTCGAAGAGGACTCGTGCAGGAAATGTGCAAACCAAAACCACACCTAGCAAACAGTCTAACAATCAAATCCTATTCTAGCAACAAACATGAGCAAGCCACCAAACATAATCAACAATCAAACTAACTGAGGAAGAAAAATAGCTAGAAGGAGCGTTACCTGTAATAACCTCGTCCACGGCCATGCTCTCCTCCTCAGTCATCAGAAAGGCCTGCCCTCTCGGCGGAACAGCCTGCCGAAAAGCCTACCTATGTGGAACAAGAGCTGCTCCACGTCCAGCAGGAACAGACGCTCGTTGCTGCAACGGCTGTGTTGCAACAGGTGCCCTCCGCAGCTGATTCGCATGCAGACAATCCTTCGCGACATGAGAAGCATCACCACAAACCAAACACTGGCCCAGAAACTTCCTACACTGATCCTTGATGTGGCCAGGCTTGCCGCAGAAATGGCAAGTCTTCTGAATAGGCCCTCCTGGCCTCTTGAACTGAGCTGGCTGATTGGGCTTGAAACCAGGCCTAACCACCGCTCTGGCCTGCTCCATAGGCCTCTTCTCACCACCAGAAACATGTCCTCTCCTCTGACTCAGGTTCAGCTCCTGCCTCCTCGCAGCGACCAGAACCTTCTGATAAGAGTCCAGATCAGAGGAAGACACAAAACTTTGGAGCTCCAAAGCAAGTCCCTGTAGGAACCTCTGAGCCCTCTCATCAGCATCCTGCACCATCTTCGGTGCGAACCGACTCAGCCTAGTGAACTCTTGGTGGTACATGTCCACCGTCAAGTCCCTTGCTTCAGATCAATAAAACGCTGCAGCATCTCCTTCCTAGCAGCCTTCAGAAAGAACTCCTCATCAAACCTGGACTTAAAGGTAGTCCAAGCTATCGGCTCCACCAGTATCTTCTCTTCCGCATCCCACCAGTTCCGAGCGTTATCCTTGAGTTGCCTCTTCGCCAAATCAACCCATCCAGCCGGGGTGATCTTGGCCATCTTCAAGTTATCCTCTATGTTCCGAATCCACTCATCGGCAGCTAGAGGACCCTCGGACCCATCAAAATATGTGGGACCCAGCTCCCGAAATTGCTTCGCTCCCGGCTCGGAGCGAGGTGCATCCGGAGTCGCCCGAGGAACTCGACCAGCCGGAGCATTCTGGACTTGCAGGAGCACGCCCTGCTGCACCTACATCATCTGAAGCATCATCCGCATCATCTCCCCATTGGTGGGTTCGTGCTCAGGCTCCTCGTCATGAGGGGACGCACCACTACCACCACCACGGGTGATTCGCCTTCCTGCCATCTAATGACACAGAAAACGAAACAATTAGACTCATAGCTTATGACTCGGACGTCGAACTTAGTTTATTGGACATTCTAATATCATTATCGCTATTTGATTCGGGTTCAATATTACATATTTAACCCCCCATTTAGCCCTATTTTGTGCTCATGAGATGCTACATTGTTCTCTAATTCATACGTATTTTCTACACATTTATTTATTAGAGAAAACACACTATTTGAGCACAAAACAGCATTTAACGATGCAATTCTACACAGTTTATATTTTTCCTAGCTTGGTCTCGATCTCACGATTCCAACGACTATTTATTTGTATTTTTCTGAGATCTGTGCTAATTACTATGAATTTTTGAATGCAGAATACCATTTAAATGGAGAAATACGCAAGGAAATACGAAAATACGGTCGCCAACAAATCAGACATTGACACGTGGCGCAATCTCGTCAATCCGCGCTAAATCGAATGGTCTGCGTTTATCGGCGCTTGGAAAATCACGGACCGTTGGATCTGAATCCAACGGCCCGCATTCACAAACAAACGCAGCTCCGCCGTTGCCACGTGGCACGATCTTGCGAGTTTGCCGCTGCATCCAACGGACCGATGAGGCGCTGAGCGGATCGACGACACTGCACAGCGTGGGCCACACGATCTCGATCCTACGGCCGCGATCGTCTCCGATTCGAAACGAAGCGCAGCGACTTGGGGACACACGACACGCATCGGGCTTATCCCCGCTTCATCCGACGGCCTTGAATTGCCCCGCCTCGCGAAATCGGAGGAGCGACGCGGCACGATCCACACCGTTGATTGCAGATCGAACGGTCCGCATCGATGATTAAACGAAGCGGCGGCAGCGTATTTCTCCGCGCGACGTGGCGTATTCGGAGCCACGAGATGCAGATCCGACGGCCACGAAGAGTCCGATGCGGATTCGAATTGCGGATGCGGGTTTGCACGATTATTAAAGGCCACGCGTCGCGTTAATATGCAATCCCGCTTTGATCAACGGTCGGAAATTGATTCGATCTGGATGTGCGGCTGGGATGGATTCGGGTGCGGGTTGCAAACCCAATAAGCTTCTAAAACCCGCAATCTTATTATTTAAGCGTATTCCTAGGGTTTTTGGGCGTATTAAAGCAGATTGGGGCGTATTTTGGGCGTATTGGAGGCTCTAGGAGCCGTATTTTCCCCCTGAAAAGTTTTGTAAAATTCCAGAGGCTTGTTTTATTATTTTCAGAGAGTTTGAAGTGTTTTCAAGGAGAATTGGTGATATTTTCTTCAACTTCTACCTCGTATTTTAGTGTTTTTCATCGTGTTTTGCTATGAATTCAATGTATTTGGCTATGGATCTGGTTTATTCTGATATTATGAGTAGCTAAAACTTAATTGTGCTTGGTATGGAGTAGTTAGGGGATATAATTCGTGTTTATTTGGTTGTATTCCTCGTGCTAAATCGTTAAAACGTCGCTAAAATTGTAATCTTTGTTCGTAAATCGACTTTTTTAGATTCCAAAAGAATTAATTAAGTTGATGATCGCCCCAAAAGGGTGAGTTTTGATCTCCCCAAAAGGGAGTTTCATACCGTAGTTTTGATCTCTCCAAAAGAGAGTTTCATATCGTATTATAGCTTTAGCGACGATCTCATTGAATTTTGTGTTTGAACCCCCAAAAGGGCATCTTCTGATGAGTTGCTCCCAAAAGGAGAATTCATTGAGTTATATTAGGTATTTTCCGGTGAATTGCTCCCAAAAGGAGAATTCATTGCGTTACACCTATCAACCAAATTAATACGAATCGTTGACCCTAACGAACCCATACCATGTGCATACTTTTTATAGATATTTTCAGTCACGATTTTCTATGTTTATTTTGTTCATGTGGTCACATCACCATCACCGTCACCATTGTTGAAGTGGTTAGTCTCTTTCCGATATATTTCTATTTGATTTGAATTGTGGTTGCAACAGATTTCTTCCCGTGGATTCGACATCTGGACTCCCAGATTTTACTACTTGTACGGACTCTTGCACTTGAGAGAGAGCACCTTTCCGGAGCCCACCACTATTCTGACAATCGCAGTTACAGAAGAGGACATGCATAGGCCACCAACAAAACCTGTCACGCCCCGCTTCCCTAAAATGGAGGCGAGACGCGAGAAGGTCCGCACGAGAGTGGAGCTGTGAAGCCCCAAACCCGATAAGCGTCAATAAAACATAAGCAGGTCCCTGTAACCACAAACGGAACAACAATAATAACACAAGGAGAGACAGAATTAAAATCTCATATCCCATAGTTTGTCCAACATGAAAATTAAGTTCAACATCCAGAAAAGCCACCAGGCTAAAAGAAAGAGTCTAAAGGCCCAGAACAAGGCCAACAAAAGGAACAACGTAACAAAGTATAGGTGCTACGCACCGACAACAAAATAGCAGTCTAAAACAAAAGGGAAAAGCTCAACGAAGACACTAGGACTGGTCCCCAGTGTCCACGTACTCCTCGCCAAACACAAGCTCGGGCTCGGCGTCAGCAAACACCTCGTCCTCAACAATGTACTCAGGCTCAGGGTCTAACATGTGTCACCCAAAAGAGTAAAGGGGCACATGCCAGCAAGTCTAAAAGACTTGGGCAAGGAAACTGAAAGTAAGGCAAACTAACAACCTAGCAGTTATAGTATGCATGACATGGCAGTTATAACATGAGTGCACAAGTAAGACATGGTGAAACAATAAGTACAAGGGAACAATTATCAGGACAAGTCAAGAGTAGCCAAGCTACTAACAATCTCAATCTTTTCCCTAGTCACGTTTCAAGTTGTTTGTAGATGTTTACGCCTTACAGCTGAACGGTTTGATATTCACACTGATTGGCCGCTTAACACTACCACAGAACCCAGAGTTTACGCCTTACCACTGCAGTTGCTGATCGGGCAGACTCCCAGTTGATTGGCCGCTTAACTCTTACCCCCAATACCCACATGTGAACGAGCCAGGGTCCCTGCACACGAGCTCAGTAAATGAGCCAGGGTTGCCCCGCACAAGAGCTCGTTTCCTGGATCACAACCAGGAGCGTAATTCGTTTGGCATAGGGGTGCACCTAGCCTCAATCATTTCACAAGGTGTAGCGGAGCTACGTAATCATGGAAACACTTAAAGAATGCAATGACATGACAATTAATTTGCGTACCGTTAATGGGAATTAAACATGACATGGTAGTTGTGCAACATGATGAATGTCGGATCTAGCTTCGTTGTCAAGCTAGTTCCTAAAATTTCGCCTAGGCGAGTATCATTTCGTCGCCTAGTCTCTTTTACGCCTACAACAAGCAAATGGCCTAAGACATGGCCCATAACCCTAAGTGGCAAGTTTCACTTGCCTAGCACCGAGGATGACGATCAACGAGGGTTCGTCCCACGGACGCTAATCTACGGGGAAGTCACTGTTATAGAGAAACAATCATCAAATCAACATTCATTTCATTAGGGTTTCACAAAAACACAACGGGTTATGAAAACATTAAGAGATCGATTATTATCGTATCGGAAGCGGAAGAATGATGCCGAGCAAGCACGGCAACGGAAGAAACGCTCCGGGGAACCTAGGGTTCAGATCTGGAATGGATGGGGAAAATCTGGAGAAATAGGGTTTGATATGGGTTTTGGGGGTTTGATGAAGGTTTGAGGAAGGTGGAAGGTGGAAAGTGTTAAGTGAGGGTTTGGATGATGGAGGATGAGCTTGGAATGAAGGTTTGAGGATTTGGGGAAGATGAGAGCTCAATGGGGGAGAAATTAGGTTTAGAGTTGAAGAAGAAGAAGAAGAAAACGTTTGGAGGGGTATTTATAGAGTTTGGTGGCGGCTAGGGCAAAACTAGGGTTTCCTGTACTGTTTAGTCGGTCAAAGAGTAACCACTGACAGACTAGTTTGGGAACTAGTCGGTCGGTTGACCAACGCAGACCGACTAAGTGTAAACAGTAACCCCCGACGAAAACCTGAACTAAGAGTTAGTCGGTCAAAGAACAACTACTGACCGACTAGTTTGACATCTAGTCGGTCGATGAACGTTCTTAGACCGACTAAAAGTGCACAATAACTGGTACCAAAAATAGTTAATGAGTTAGTCGGTCAACGAAGCATTGCTGACCGACTAGTTTGCAACCTAGTCGGTCAACCAACGTTCTTAGACCGACTAACGAGAAACAGTAACTCCTGAACATTTATCAAAGCCCACTAGTCGGTTCAAGAAGGTTTTCCGACCGACTGGATCGTCATCTAGTCGGTCGGTGCCCCTTCTTACACCGGCTAATGTGCACCAAAAGTTCCGAAATGGAGCGCGAAGCTCCGGAATCGATTCCTAAGACTCCTAGGCTTGATCTATCAGTAAGATATGACCGATATGAAGCCCATCACGAATGACTTACTCCGAAATCGACGATTCTAAAGAAGAAGCTAGAAAACGCGACGAAACGATCGAAAATGAAGCTACGGAAACGAAAACCACACATGAGGAGAAAATCCACCAAAACATATATATATATATATATATAATATAATTAATCCAGATACATGAAAACCAGTCGTTACACAGGATCTTCCTAATTATTAAATGTATGATAATCAGATAATCCAACCAAAATGCGATGAATTAAAAACGTGTAATTTATCCAGATTTTTAACAAAAAAATTAATTAAATCTGAAAAATAATTCGGAAAAGGGAATTTTTGTGGGGAAACCCAAGTTAGGGTTTTTCGTCACGTGAATTACCTGGCGGCTAGGGTTTCTGAACACGCGCGCGCATCGGGGGAGGCGCCGCTGTAGGTGGCGGGGCCCGTCCACCGCTACAGGCGGCAGTGGGGGTGCCCGCCGCTGCAGGCGGCGGCGGGTGCCGCCGCTGCGGGCGGCGGGTCCGCACGCCGCGGCGGAGGCCGCCGCTGCAGGCGGAATGTTGTGCCCGACGCTCTGCAGGTAGCGGGTCCGCCCGACGCTGCAGGTGGCGGCAGTTGCCGCCGCTGCAGGCGGCGGCGGTTGCCGCACGCCGCTGCGAGCGACGGTGGCAACGGCGCGAGGTCGGGGGGATCGCGTGCGCGGCTTCCGGCCGCGTGGCGATGAAGAATTCTCCCTAGGGTTTTGAGATTTTGGGAAAGAAGATGATAAAAATCTAATTTTATAGGAAAAAATCTATTTTTAATCTATTTTATAGGAAAAGATGATAAAGTTGATTTTTAGCAATAAAAACGACGATTTTACATTAAATGATTGATTTAGCATGCAGATCTTTTGAAAGAAATCAGATCTATACTAATCAAGACATCGATCCAAGTATTTGGATCTAAACATATGCACATATAAATTTAGATCTATGGAAAAGAATTACCTCTAGATCGTACCCGCCAGATCTAGCGACGTTCGGTGAAGGAAGCCCGTTCGCGTCGCGTTCGTCCGTCGGCAGAGGTTCGGCTCAGCCTCGAGCGTGCTGATAACGTGTTGTAAACTTGGTGGCTACGAAACCCATAGCCCTGTATTTATAGTAATAGGGTTACATAATGGGTGGATACCCAATACACAGTTGGGCCTCCAAAAGCCCGCTTATAACAGAAATGAGATTCTTTCTCATGTTTGGTTGCCAAAGAAAATTTTGAAGAAAGTTAAAAGGAAAATAAGGAAATTTCTTCCATTATGTTATTAATTCAAAACGAAAAAAAATTAAAAGGTGGTTTTGCTAAATTATTTAAGAGGTGTATTTGCTAACTTTATAAATAATTTGCTTAAAAAATTTAAGAGGTGTTTTATTCACATAATAAATTAAAGATTTGTTAGTTATTCTGAATAATTTAGAATGTTAGCAAATAATTTACGAATTCTAACAAATAATTATCTAACCCTACAAATATCATGATTCGTAAATAATATGATATTAAATAGTACATAAATAATTTACAAATTATATGAAAACATTGGAAATAATTTGCAAGCTATTAGAAAAATTCGTGCATAATGCGCGAATTTTTCAAGCAAAACGCGAAAATTACACGAATTATTCGCTAATTTTTCGAACAAGTTCATGAATAAAAATATTTTGTTAAGAAATAGATCGAATTAGTAACCCTGGCTCAAAGCTATGGTACTCTATTTATTCATATGAGTGGAATACAAAGGGTCATGGGATACCAAAAGACATGGTATACCAAAGGTCCTATTATTAAACTTACTAATGATGGACTAATGGAGGGATAATGATGAGGGGAGGCCAAATGCCTCCCTCATTCATAACACTCCGCCTTATACATCCATTACTTTGGTCTTAGCGTAATTTGCTAAGAGGGTGGATACTTCTGGATCCAGAGTAATCGTGTTTGCCTCGTTAAAACCTTAGCTGTAGAAAACCCAGTGGAAAAAACCAACAGCTTAAGGAAAAAGAGTGCAACACACAAGTTACTCTCCCTTATCCGTACAAGCTTCAGTCTTGTAGGTCTTTCAACTGTCTCATACCGATTCCTTTTACAAGTTTTACAAAAATACATCTCGGTAAAGATTTAGTAAAAAGATCAGTTAAGTTGTTGCAGGACTGGATCTGTTGAATCTTGACCTCCTCGCTCTTCTGTAGATCGTGCGTCCAGAAGAATTTGGGAGAAATGTGTTTTGTTCTGTCGCCTTTGATGTATCCCTTTTTTAGTTGTGCTATGCATGCTGTGTTATCTTCAAATAAGACAGTGGGCTCAAGATCACCAGTCTTCAGGCCAGTGGCATCTAGGATATGTTGGACGACGGAGCGAAGCCAAAAACACTTTTTGATTGCTTCATGGATCGCAATGAGTTCAGCGTGGTTGGATGATGTTGTTGTGTGCCTCGTCTCAAAAGATGCAAGCGTTACTCCCAAGTGCAGGAGATCGAACAAGTAATAATCCTGGTGAGTCCAGGTATCGTATCCACGGGACAATTGACATGCAAAACCACGAACTTCAGTTTGTAAAGAGTACTAAAACGATAATAACCAACCACCTAAAGATATGGAAGTATGGTATCGAGAGTCTCAAATAACAAAAGAAAATCCTACGATAACTACGGGGAAAGCAAATTTGGGGTATCAATATGAAGAGTATGTGTTAGTTGTTCGTTAGGATCAATGCAATCAATGATTATCAATACATTTTCTATAACTCAACGTTTTGTCCAGTTAGGGCATGAGAACGGTGGAAAATATAACAATAAACAAACATCGAAAAAGTGCCTTAAGTATCGAATAAAATACTAGTTTCATGAGGAAATTAAGCTCATGTGCCCGCAAGGGTCACGCCACGAATCAGTCCAGAGATCATATTCGATCCAAGTACACCAACAACGATTATACTTGAACAATACGTGTAGAAACTAGCAAAATACGCGATTATGCAATGGAAATAGGGCGAAAAGATATCAAAATCAATGATTACAACACCCTAACTACATCAACACCAACACATATGAAGATTAACCACGCATGGAGAGATTATAATCTGTACTCATAGACAAATACGTCATTAAAACCTCAAAATACGTGAATAATACTTCAAATACAAGCCAAATACGTGAAATACAAAGCTAAAGATAGGAAAAATGTCACCAATTCTCTCCAAATAGCCCCAAATCTCCTTCAGATGATAGAACTAGCCTCTGTCCCCAGGGCCTCCAAATTTCATATCGAAATACAGCTCCTAGAGCCCCCAATACGCCAGAATACGCAACAAAACCCTAAAAATACCTTAAATACAAGTCATTGCTGGTTTAAGTGCGTTATCGGGTCTCAAATTCGCACCCAATTACATCCGAACCCACTTCGCTCGATCGGATCAAACCGCAGTTGCACATCCGTGCGGGATCGCACAAGAGAAGGCCACGTGGCGCGGGTTTGGATCTTCGCCGGCTTTCGCATCCGAGTTCGGCTCGGGATCAATTGTGGCCGTTGGATCTCAATGTAACGATGACGATAAGGCCACGTCACCGCGAGTTGGATTCGGATGCAGGATGTGTAATGGCCGTTGGATTAATATCGGACGGCCAAGGAATAGCCACGTCGCCCCCCTCTCGATGCGTAGAGCTGCTGTGTGATCAACCGTTCGATCGCAATCGAACGCTCCTCAATCCGCCGCGTCGCCGCTCCTCTGCAGCCGTTGGATCTGAGCTGGAGATGCACAGATGCTGCCATGTGGTCGCCAAGATTCGTGCGGGTCGTATTTCCAAGCGTATTTTGAGCGTTTTTCCTCTTTAAATTGGTATTCTGCATTCAAAAATTCACAGTAATTAGCACAGATCTTAGAAAAATACAAATAAATAGTCGTTGGAATCGTGAGATCGAGATATAGCAATGAAAAATATAAAAAGTGCAGAAATACTCATTTTATTACTGTTTTGTGCTTAAATCAAGTGATTTCTCTAATAAATGACGATATACAAAATACGAACATATTAGAGACCAATTAAGCATCATATAAGCAAAAAATAGGGCTAAATGGGGTGTTAAAAATGCAATATTCACCTCGAATCAAACCCCCCAACTAGCGATTTGCTAGTCCCTAGCAAAAAGAGCGATGAAGTCGAATGATTACTAAAATAATAAATTCTAGCAATCGCTTTTGGCATGGCTCAATAATACACATTCCAACATGACTTTGACCATCAATATACACAATCCATGAACAAGATCAATCACATGATATTTTCTTTAATTTAATTTGAATAAACAACATGCGAGCATCGTTTTGCGCAAGCGAAAATATAACACGTCGATACATTCTAGTTTTCTTATTTCCAAGGAATTGGCATCTCAAAAAGATCGTTCAAATCATGGGTATTGGAGTTGCTTAGTTTATTCACCATTGCTCTTTTTTTTTCCTTTTGACGACTTAGAATGATCCATGTAGCGAGCTTTCAGTTAATGATTCCTAGGCCAGACGACCTTCGGACGTTAGGCTTAGAAGAGCCCCTCGAACTTAATACTCGAATCATCTAAGTTTTATTTTCTTCTTTCTCTTTTTTTTGAATGCACTCCCCATTCATCCATCTTTCGATGCGAATCTCCAATGCTTTCTGAGGCACGAAGACCCGGCTAATCAATGAACTCAAGGGAACGATGCACCTTTTTTCTTTTTCACCTTTTTTTCATTCTTTTTTTTCATGTTTTTTATAAGCAACTCAACACCCATTCTTCAAACATAAACATTAATAACAAAGGCCAAATTCATCTTCAACTTGAAGACTATCCTAATAAATCGTGTATACTTAAGCTTTTTCATCACCATAGCATGCATGAAATAAATTCAAACTATTTCAAAATACTAATCATGGCAATTGAAAGTTTTCATGAATAGCATATTAACGAGTAATTCCATGAAGAAAAAAATTAATTCACGCCATAAACGATTTTTAGAACTCAAATAACGCATAATCATCCGCATTTGTGGTATAAGAAGGAGTTTTAAAAGATGAGACTGGTGAATTTATTCTTTTCTTTCGCCTTGTTTTAAAAAAAAATCCTAAGGTCTCATACGCTCCCCCCCAACTAAAGATGGACATTGTCATCAATGTCGAAAGGGGTACGAGTTTATTCAAAAGCACGCATCCTAGAAAGCATATACAAACTACACTAATGGAAAGAACACACCGTGGTCAACTGGCGGATCACGGATCTTTAATGGTGGATAAATTTGTTCAATTTGCTCCTTGCGCTCCTCTGCGATTATTCTTCCTCCATTAGGTAAATTGGACCCCAGCAACACAACTCCAAGCATCTCTATAACTTGTTTACCAATGTCCTGCAAGAGATGAGTTATGTCAGTCCAAATTAGTCTAAAATTCTTCGCCACAAACATATTCCAACTATAGTCATCAAAGTATATAAAATAAAGTAAGGCATGTTGATGACTACTCCCTGAAAGATATGCACTACTCTTGGTATGATGCTCAATCATTGGGGAGAGGGATGAATGATTTTGGAAAAAACTGGGGAAAAAAGTGGTTCGGGCTCCATAATGATAATCTCTAAACCCATGTCCCTCGCTATTTCTTCCTCCTATTCATCCAAAATTGCTAGCTCGTCCTCTCTTTTGCACAAGCCTCCTACCATGCTGATATTTTTATTCCTGACCTCATCGTGGCATGGCTCGCTCGATATACTTGCAATAGAAGATGAACTCATATTAGATTCATGAAGTTGAATTTCAAAAGAATTACTTTCTTCTAAGCAAGTGGCAATCAGAATAAGATTTTCAATGTATTGCTGAATTTGCCGACTCCGAGCAAGGAAATTTTCTTGGAATTGATGGGATGTAGCATCCTGTGTCTGAATGAGCAAATAAACTTCCTCTTTCAAGGGTTGCAATGGTACGTCTACGCTTTGCTCTCCTTGATCAAGGTAGGAAGGCTCCGTTGAATCACACTCTGAAGTCTCATTAATGATCCGATCATTCTCTTGTAGGGACTCCATGTACTTCCACGCCTCTATTGGCGTCATGACTCCCAAAAATTCCTGCAGCTGTGGTCGTAGTCCCGATAGGAAGGACTCCGTAAGCTCTTTATTAGTGTACCCATGCTGTGGATAGCTCGGTATTATGTCTATGAACCTCCTCCAGGCATAAAATAAAGTTTCACAATCAGTCTGATTAAAACCAACGATCTTAAGCTTCTCCATTCTATGTTTGTGTGCATCATTATACTCTGCATCATGCCAATTGTTTGTGCAAGAGAAATTCATGTACTCCATTTTTTTAAAAAAATTTTATAAAGAAAATAAAACAAAAAAACTAACAAAAACCCTAAACTATAAGATGGAAAGATCTCACCGAATGTTCCTCCAAACGAACTGAAATCGTAGCTCGCAAGTACCGTTATCCCCGGCAACGGTGCCAAGCATCTGTGCGAGATCACACAAGAGAAGGCCACGTGGCGCGGGTTTGGATCTTCGCCCGCTTTCGCATCCGAGTTCGGCTCGGGATCAATTGTGGCTGTTGGATCTCGAGGTAACGATGACGATGAGGCCACGTCACCGCGAGTTGGATTCGAATGCGGGATGTGTAATGGCCATTGGATTAATATCGGACGGCCAAGGAATAGCCACGTCGCCCCCCTCTCGATGCGCAGAGCTGCTGTGTGATCAACCGTAATCGAAGGCTCCTCAATCCGTCGCGTCGCCGCTCCGCTGCAGCCGTTGGATCTGAGCTGGAGATGCACAGATGCTACCACATGGCCGCCAAGATTCGTGCGGGTTGTATTTCCAAGCGTATTTTGAGCGTATTTCCTCTTTAAATTGGTATTCTGTATTCAAAAATTCACAGTAATTAGCACAGATTTCAGAAAAATACAATTAAATAGTCGTTGGAATCGTGAGATCGAAATCTAGCCATGAAAAATATAAAAAGTACAGAAATCCTAAGTTTATTACTATTTTGTTCTTAAATCAAGTGATTTCTTTAATAAATGACGATATACAAAATACGAACGTATTAGAGACCAATTAAGCATCATATAAGCACAAAATAGGGCTAAATGGGGTGTTAAAAATGCAATATTCATCTCGAATCACTGTGGTGGTTTGCTTTACCGATCTCCATGAGATAGTAGTCCCTCCATAGGTAAACACAAAACCAGTTTGTAATTTTGCTGTGTGAGGATCAGATTGGTAACCTGCATCAGTATAACCACGCAACTGGGAGGAGGAACCTCTCTGGTAGTATAGTCCCAGATCTATAGAACCCTGGAGGTAGCGTAGAAGATGCTTTACTCTGTTCCAGTGGCGCTTTGTAGGCGCATCACTATGTCTGGCAAGTAGATTAACTGTGAACGCTATATTGGGACGCTTGCAGTTTACCAGCTATAGAAGTGCTCCAATGACACTGAGGTAGGGTACTTCAGGGCCAAGTAACTCCTCCCCCTCTTCCAGCGGCCGGAAGGGGTCCTTATGAATATCTAGTGATCTCACGACCATAGGAGTACTTAAAGAATGACATTGTTCCATTCTAAACTTGTTTAAAAGTTTCCTTGTATAATTTGATTGGTGTAACAGGATTCCACCTCGTAGGTGTTCAGTCTATAAGCCAAGACAATACCTCGTTTTGCCTAGGTCTTTCATTTCGAAGGTATGCTTTAGGCTTTCAGATATCTCATTGATCTCTGTAGGAGATCCTATGAGATTTAAGTCGTCAACATATACTGCGACGATCACAAATCCTGTTCCCGTTCTTTTGATAAAGATACACGGGCAGACTTCATTGTTTGTGAAACCTTGCTGTGCAAGGAAAACGCTTAGTCTGTTATACCACATCTTTCCTGATTGCTTTAGACCATATAATGATCTTTGAAGCCTTACCGAGAAAATGTCCCAAGGTCTCTCTTTCATCTCTGGGGGTAAATTAAACCCATTTGGAACTCTCATATATATTTCTTTATCTATATCGCCATATAGATATGCAGTCACAACATCCATGAGCTGCATTTCTAGGCTTTCCAGAGATGATAGGCTAAGCAAGAATCGGAAAGTGATCGCATCCATGACCGGGGAATATGTATCTTCATAATCAATCCCCGGTCTTTGGGAAAATCCCTTTGCTACAAGGCGTGCCTTGTAGCGTACGACCACATTTTCTTCATTTCTTTTTCTGATAAAGACCCACTTATATCCCATAGGTTTAACACCTAAAGGTGTTTGGATTACTGGTCCAAAGATTTTGCGTTTCAAGAGTTAGTCCAGCTTTATTCTTATTCCATCGTCCCACTTTGGCCAATCATCTCTGCGTTTACATTCCGCTAAAGATCGTGGTTCGACGTCATCGTCGTATTCAGCGACGTGAACGGCAATAGCAAACGCAAAATCTTCGTCGACGAGTGCGCTATATCTGTCCAGTACCTCTCCAGTACGTACATAATTTAATGATGTTTCTCCTATTTTTCCTCTGCAGGGGAAATACGGAGATGAGAGGTCGCTGGTCTGAGCTCAGCATTCTGTGGAGGGATCATCTTATTATCACCAGGAATCTTCCTCTTTCTAGAAACTTTATCTTTTGAACCTGGCAGGCGTCCTCTTTTCAATTGAGGTACATCCAATTCTGCTGCCGGTGGATTGCATCCATATTTGGGGATGTCAAGCCTAGCTGGCGTGTTGGCAGTAGGGACGTGTGAACGAACAATCTTATGGTTGTCTGTAAATTTATCCAGTAGAAGGTGTATTTTGTTCTGAATGTAGAGGATGTTCAGGATCTCATCTTCACACAGATTAGTACGCAGATCATAAAGAGACAAAGACTTATTGTCCCAAGAAATGGTATCGGAAGCATCAGGCTTCTTAGACTGTGTGCCCGGTTTTGGAAAATTTTTCTCATCGAATTCACATTCTTCAATACGTGCCTTAAATGCGTCCCCGTGAGAGGTTACATGTATCTAATAATAGAGGACGAATCAAACCCAATATAGATACCAAGATGACGCCGAGGACCCATTTTGGTCCTCTGAGGTGGTGCTATTGGGACATATAATGTACAACCAAACACTCTCAAATGAGAGATATATGGGGGTGCACCATATGCTACTTGTATCAGGGATAATATATGGCCACCTGAGGGCCTTATCCTAATCAGTAATGCGGCATGCAATATAGCATGCCCCCAAGCATCCATAGGCAACTAGGATTGCATGAGCAATAGACGTGCAATCCATTATAGTCTCTTTATAAGAGAATCTGCTAATCCATTCTGGGTGTGAACATGTGCTATAGGATGTTCAACTTCAATACCTGTTTCCTGGCAATAGTCTTCGAAGACTTGCGATGTGAATTCACCCGCATTATCAAGACATAATTTCTTGATATGATTATTAGGGAAATGAGCCCGCAACCTAATTATTTGTGCCAATAGCTTTGGGAAAGCTAGGTTGCGAGTGGACAATAGGCACACATAAGACCATTTTGTGGATGCATCAATCAGTAGCATGAAATACCGAAATGGGCCACTTGCGGGGTGAATAGGCCCGCAAATGTCGCCATGAATTCTCTCTAGGAAGCCAGGAGACTCTAATTCCACTTTCAGGAGGGAGGGTCTCGTTATTAGTTTTACCTGAAAACAAGGGGGACAAGGAAATTCACCCTTGATTATGTCCACGGGATTCAGAGATAATGCGATGCATCATAGCTGATCCAGGGTGACCAAGTCTATTGTGCCAGAGTTGAAACTCTGGTAATGAAAGGCACTTCTGGTGCTCAATCATATTGGCTTCTATTGGTTGAATATACGTGTGGTAGAGACTCGATGGGAGTCCCTTAAATCGTTTGTAGATGGACTTCTAGCCATCTTCTTGACGAGTCACATACATATATTCAATGTTTTCTTCATCTCTAGTTTCTAAGCGATATCCGTTAAAACGAATATCTTTGAAACTTAAGAGAGTTCTATTGGATTTTGGAGAGAATACTGCATTTTGTATTTTAAGTCTTGTGTTATTTGGGAGCAATATGATTGCTTCCCCAGATCCTTCGATTATGTTGGACAGTCCTGAAATTGTAATAACAGGATAGTCATATTTGTTTAAGCTATAAAAATAGCATGGATCGCGAAGGATAGTGTGCGTTGAGGCACTGTCCATTAGGCACTCATACTTCATCTATATATAAGCAAAATGAAAGTTTATTTAAGTGTATGAAAAACTGACATTCAAATAAAAGTGCTTTCAAATCAAACTACAGATGAAGCTACAGAAATTTAAATGCATAGATATAAGGTAGGGCTCAATCGAGCAAGTCGTCATTTTCGAAATCTTTTGCAGTGAACTGGGTGAGTGGTTGAACAGCCGCCAAGTTTGTTTCAGGCTGAGACTTCTGGCTTGCCTGATACAAATCCTGGAGGTGCTGAGGAGTGCGGCAGTTTCTGGACCAATGTCCAGTCATACCACATTTATGGCATTTATCCTCCCAGTTCTTTTTAGGAATTGACATTGGATCAGTGTTCTTACGCTTCCATGTGAAGTTTCTCTTCCCTTTGTTGTTGTTTGTCTGGGGTGGTGCTCTTGCTGGCTTCATTATAGTTTTCCCTATGTTCTTTCTAGCCTTCTTCTTGTTTTTCCACTTCTGGGGAGAAACATGGTGGGCTTCAGGAAGAGGGGCAGTACCAGCAGGGCACAAATTATGAGTGGCAAGCAATAAATCTCTATTCTGCTCTGTCCTAAGAGTGCAAGAGAGCAAATCGGAGAACTTAGTGAAGTTGCGTTCACGATATTGTTGCATGAGGATTGCATCTTTCTCGTGAAACGAGGTAAATGCCTTTTCCAACATGCGATGCTCAGACACTTCTTCACCGCACAACTTCAGGCGTGAGGTGATATTATGAATTCCTGAGTTATACTCAGCAACGGACTTATAGTCCTGAAGTCTGAGGTTTTCCCACTCATAACTGGCACATGGTAATATGGCATCAATTTGATGTTTATAACATGCCTCCAGTGCTTTCCACAACTCCAAAGGGTCTTCTACCGTTAAGTATTCGGCCTTTAAGGTCCGATCTATGTGTCTCCTGATGTAGATAATGGCTTTTGCCTTATCTATGTCGGAGACAATGGTAGGAGAACTGCTAAATGGTTGTGCCGCTTCAGGGTCACTGCTAGCAGCTGTCCCGACCACTGCAGGGGCCAGTATCGAGTGGAGAAGAGCCATTGAACGCAAGTGGAACTTCAGGTCCACTTTCCAGCTAAGATAGTTCTTTCCCGCTGCATCAAGAACCTCGAAATCGACGCTTGTCAATTTTGCCATTTTAATCTATGCAATTTAAATAAGCATGTATTACTAATTAAATATTTAAAATCATGCATAAAAGAAATAAATAAGAAAAAAAGCAGGGATCGGCCAGATACCCAAAACATAAAATGTCCAAAGTCCATATTACAGTCTATAAAGCAGATAAAGAAAAATACAATTTGGAAACCCTTTTGGGTCCCAGCTTTATGCAATCTTCTCCTCCATCTTCATAGGTAGTAAACACTGGTCTTTGGCATTATACATAAATTCCTCACTACAAATTTCTCTCAGAAAAGAAAAAGAAATTACAATGAGAATGAATATAATAAAAGGGTATCAAAAACTGGCCAATCCCAAAAATCGCATTTTGACTTATTTAAAACATCCACGCAGTTTTATATGTACAGGCAAATAATAACAGCGCAATATCACAGACATTACAAAAATCATAAGTTAAAAAGATTAGTTGGACCACGAGAAAACGTCATTCATCTTTAGGTTAGGTAACTAAAGACAGAGCGGTCTCAGGATCCGTTTAATCAATTTAACTTAAATTAATGTTTTATCCAATGTTAAAGAGATTAATAATTGAAAAAAGCAGATAAAATAACATAATCCGCAAGTCTGGAAAACCAGAGGTCTTAATCAATTTAATTTTGGCCTTGCGGGGCTAGATGCGGGCTGCAGACCCGATATCAAAATAATACTCATATTAATTTTCAATGTTATTAACTGGGCTTCTGGCCCAAAAAACAGCCAAAATAATATATTATTCAGTTTTAAGCTGCAGGCACATGGGCTGCAATTTTTAAAATAAAATTTAAAATGCCCAAAAGGAGTAAAAAGTCCCCAAAAATACACAAGCCCTAAAACAAAATTTAGGGTTATTGTTAAGGAATGTAAAAAGCCCCCAACCCCTCATCTTACAGATTGTGTCCCCTTCCCTCCCATGTCTACGTAAAACGGCCAGCGCGGCCGGCGGAATGGAGGATCCCCCCCATCCGAGGGGGCGGCGCACAGAGGCCCCCCGTCCGGGGGGGGGGGGGGGGGTTGGCCGCTCAGAGAGCCCCCCGTCCGAGGGGGGCGGTGCTCAGAGGCCCCCCGTCCGAGGGGGGCGGTGCTCAGAGGCCCCCCGTCCGAGGGGGGGGACAGAGGCCCCCCCGTCCGAGGGGGAGGCGACTCAGAGTCCCCCCCGTCCGAGGGGGCGCGACGCACAAAGGCCCCCCGGCCGGGGGGTGGCAGCTCAGAGCCCCCCGTCCGGGGGGGTACAGAGGCCCCCCGTCCGGGGGGTGCGGCGGCTTAGAGGCCCCCCTTTCCAGGGGCGACGGACAGAGGCCCCCCCATCTGAGGGGCGGCATCTCAGAGCCCCCCCGTCCTGGGGGGGGGGGGGGGCGGACAGAGGCCCCCCCATCTGGGGGGCGTCGGCATCAGGGCGCCCTCACTCGGGGGGGGAATGAAGGGGTTTGGTTTTTTAGATAAATTTTAATATGAAAATTGCAGATTTATACAAGCCTAAAGAAAAGCTGTGTACAATCATAGCAAACTATATATTTTAATTATCTACGGGATCAAAATTTTTTACCTCTAGATCAAAGGTCTAGGGACAATCGTAATAAAAATCCGTAGATCGAAATCCCCGCTCCCGATACGCCTAAAAGATAGGCGCAACGGTTCGTCGCAAGCCGGAATGGATCGCCGCAACAGTAGATTCCTTCGCGCTTAGTAGGTTAATTTGAGGGGATACGTGAAAAAGCTCAAAGAGATGAGAGTTTCGGTGCTGATAACGTGTTAGGAAATAGATCGAATGAGTAACCCTGGCTCAAAGCTATGGTACTCTATTTAGTCATATGAGTGGAATACAAAGGGTTATAGGATACCAAAAGACATGGTATACCAAAGGTCCTATTATTAAACTTACTAATGATGGACTAATGGAGGGTTAATGATGAGGGGAGGCCAAAGGCCTCCCTCATTCATAACATATTTTAAATATTCATGATTTTCAAAAAAATCCGAATTATTCACATACTATTTTGAAAAATTCGGGAAAAATTCGCAAATTTTGAATAATTTGCGAATTTTAAATAATTCATGTGTAAAATTTTGATAATGATTCGTGATGAATTAAGCATACAACTATATATATCACAAAATATAGGCAAACTGAAACTTGAACATCAAAATGCTAAAATCCCAAAAAATTGTGGTCACACAAATCTCAAAGTACAAAAGAAATCATACTTGCATCTTGAGTTTACATGTAATTTTTTGGGGCCTAGCTTGCAACATGTTCGTATCAACAAAAATGAGATGAAAGCTTTGGATCATTTTAATTATCCCCTTCCTTAACAATGTGATGACAACGGTATCTCAAACTTCTGATATGTGGTTAAATATAACTCAACCAGTCCAGCACGACAAGGAATAGCTAGGTTAGGTGAGATCCCAACCAGAGGTGTTATAATGACTAGGTTAGGCAACCATATGAAATAGAGTTCTTTTTGAAAAATTCATTAATAATTTTTTGAAAAAAACCATTAATTATTCATGAATTCATTAAAAATATCTACTAATTATATTTGTTAAAAACACAAATCCATGAATGTGAGAATAGTTAGTTTTGCTTTCTTTTCCCTCATTTTCCTTGGGTCAAGAGGAGGAAAACTTGAAAGAAAAGTTTTACTATTTATTTTCTACTCTTTTCCTTCATTTCCTTTTTCTTTTCACTTTTCTTTTAAGCCAAACAATGGAAAATCATTTTCCTTCTTAATTTCTTTCCTTTTCTTTCCTTTTCCCACTAACAAAACACACCCTAAATGGTTTGCTTCGGTGAGATTTAACTTTAAAGTAGATTTCAAATGATGAATTTTGTCTTACTTTTTCTCTTCAAAATCTTATTTGAATTATAAAGCATGTATCCTGGGGAATACCCAAGCCTTTATTTATAGTGAATGCGAGAGTTCGTACATGGATAGGATACAATCTTCTAAAGAGATACAATCTTCACACACACATTATATCACATTTATAACACTCCCCCTTATTTAGGGGTGTGTACGGGTACAGGGTACCCAGATACCCGATTGGAACCTACCCGAACCGGTATGTTCTCGGTAGATACTCATTAGTTTTGGATATGTTTCGGATAGGGAAATTAGGAACCTGTGTAAATCGGTTCCGGTTTTGGTTCCCATCTATATGGGACAGGTACCTGGAACCAGAACCGATATCCGGAGCCAGGTTTAATTATAAATGGCTTTATTTTTTATATAAATAGTTCAGTGTGAATCGAGTCCCATAGTATCGGGCCAACACGTCTATGCATATCCATATGGATATGGTATACATCAGACAGATATTTAGATGAATACCAAATTAGTTTCACAGAAATCTAGCCGAGATCTATTACCAAGTTGTCACTATTCAAGTAGGCATACTTCTATATTCACATTTGGGACCAATGATGTCCCCATCGGCCCGATCACCTCATCATATCATGATCCCCTATCAAATAAAAATATGTATCTAGTGAAAAATTCTTGGTATATATATCTGATGAAAAATGACAGCACATTGTGTATTGCATAAGAATTTAAAGGGTACCCGGAACCTATCTGGAACCATAGGGTCCGGGTAGGTTCCGGGTATAGGGTCCAACTGGGTATGTTTCGGGGCCAAATTTTAGGAACCGATCCCTTACCGGTAGGGTTCGAGTAACATAAAAAACAGAGTACCCAGACCTGTACAACACTACCATTATCTTGTCATAAGTATGAACTCTTTACATGAATACTTCGGTTTTCTGAGTCATATATGAGTATAACAAGGGATGGATACTTCAGGATCCTGAGTTAATATGATTTATCTAATTAAAAACTTTGGCTATGGAAAACCCTATGAGAAATAATCATAGCTAAGTAAAAATAATACAAATTCCTTTACCTCCCCCTGATCTGTACAAGCCCTTAGGCTTTCAGAACTCTTTGTGCTTTTCATCGCTCCTATTTACAACATTCCGAAAATACATATAATTTTACAAATGTCACCATCATTAAGCAGCTGCTGAATCCAAAAACTCTGGAGAGGCGTGCTTTGTTTTTTCGTCTCTGATGTGGTCCCTCAAAAGTGGGGAAAGCATGTGGCTTGGTCTTTAGACTATCTGATCAACTTTAAAACACCAGCCTTTTACCCAGTCTTCACTGTGATGTGATGAACCATTAGGCGCACTCAATTACTCCATTGGTTTGTTTCTGGAATGGTGAGGATCTCGGAATAATAGGATAATGCTCCCTTCATAGTTTGCTTTGCAGATCTGCAGTAGATAGCCGTCCCACTGTAGGTAACCAGTCTGTGATTTCTCATTATAGGGGTCGGACCTGTAACCTGCATCTGCATAAGCATGCAGGATAATTCTTTATAATGTAAGCCCAAATCTATCAACCCTTTGAGGATGGGCAGAAGATGCTTAACTCCGGTCTAGTGGCACTTTTTAGGTGCATCGTTGTATCTGACAAGTGAATTTACTGCAATTGCTATATCGGGACGCAAGTGCTCTGAGTGCACTTAGTTAAGGGACTTCAGGACCAAGTATATCCTCACCTCTTCCAGCTGACGGAAGGGTTTTTATGTACATCCAAAGAGCGTACCACCATAGGTGTATTTAATGGATGACATTGGTTCTTGTTGTAATTTCTTCAAAACACTCGGTGTGTATGAATTTTAATGTAACATGATTTTATATATTTCGACAAACCTGTAAGCCATGACTTATTTTATTTTGCATAGGTCTTTCATATCATGTTTGATAGTCAGTCTTGATCAGATATTTCGATTTTCTCTTCAGGATATCCGATGAGATTTAAGTTATTTATAACTATGATCTCAAATCCTCTTCTTCGATCTTTATAAAGATGCAAAGACAACATTTAGTATGAATCCTTGCTTTGTCAAGAGATTCACTTGGTTGTACAAAAAATTTTTTATTTTATTATATCTTCAATATGATAGACGTCCCGAAGTCTATTCAGGCATTTTAAGGAAACAAGGGATATAACTCTATCAAGATATCCTTAGAGGTATGCTGTCACAATATCCAATAGCAGCATATCCAAAATTTCCTTTGCCAAATCGTAAGGTATTCAAAATTTATAACTGTGGAATCTGATGCATCATTTATATAAGTGAGTCTAGGTCATCTTAGTTGTTTATTCCCCAGTTTAAGCGAAAAAATCCTTAAGCTATGGGTTGTACCTTATAGCATACGATTTTGTACTTATATATTTATGTTCTTATTTGTGCAATACTTATTTTGCCCACAATTTTGACACCTTTTGGTGTCTAGACTTCAGATCTGAACACTTCATGTTTCATAACCGAGTTCATCTCAGCTTTTATTGCCGTGTTCCACATTTGGCCAATCTCTACGTTTGCATTTTAGCAAAGGAATGTGGAATTATTATAATTATCATCGCTTTTACAATGTAAGTGGCAATATGATACGTGAATATATTGTCGACAATTGTGTTTTTTCTGTCCAACACCTCCCTAGTACATACATACAACATTAAATTTCATTTTAATTTCTCCCATGTTTTCCTCTTCAAGGGATTCTGGGAGTGGTAATGATATGGACATGAGCTCATTGTCCTGTGGTAGTATTGTCTCAAGGCCCCCATGTGTTTTCATCTTTCTTGGAATTTTACCATTGGAGCCAGGTGGTCTGCCTCTTTGAGAAATGACCACTTCTGCTGCTGGTGAATTACCTCCATTCTCGGGGATGTCAATCCTATCTGGATTATTAGCAACAGGGATGTGTGATCTGACAAATTCTCGTGTTGTAAGTAACCATGTCCGATAACTGTTGAACAGTTTTCTTGATTGATGGATCTTCAGGATCTCATTATCACATTTTACATGTTTTGGATCATAGGTTTTTGTTTATTTATTTTGAATATTCAGTAGGGCTTCATGCCTCAAACGGGTTGAGTCTAGCACTGGGAATGTGGACACACCTATGCACAGTCTTCACCACGTGCTTTTAACACCTCCCCCATTATGAGGTGCAAGGTATCAGGGTGTATCAACCTTATATAAATTTCAAGATGGCGTTGATGTCCTTATTTTATTCTTTGTGGTGTTGTTGGGTTGTAAACTGCAGACCCAAAATCCTCAAATGAGAGATATTTGGCAGTGTTCTGTATGCTAGTTGCATCGGAGAATGACTCTGATTCTCAGAGGGTCTGAGTCTTATATATTAAGCAGCGTGCAAGATTGCATGTCCCCATGTAGTCACCAATAACTGGAATCAATGGATGTGTAGTCCATTCGAGTCATTTTCAATAATCGACTTTTTAAAACCCATTCTGGGTGTAAACAGATACTTCAGGGTATTTAACTTTTATTCCAGTTGCAAATTATTTTTATATCCCAGTTTTATACATTTGTCCCCGTAATTTTTATAATTTGCCCTAATAGCTTTTAGAAAAACTGGATTGCGGTTGGATAATAGTCCTACATTTGACCATTTAGAGGATGATAAGTACGGTAAGGTACTTTATCAGCCTTTCATGGCAAGTATCAAAATATCCCTCAAGTACTCTTAAGGAAAAGTCTTATTTCATTCTTTAATGGAGACTAGTTTTCATTCCATAAAATGGAGATTCACCTTTGTGAAGAATCTTCATGTTATGCAGATTATTTTATGGGATTGTAATATGATGGAGTGCATCATCACTGATCCATGGTGTCTAAACCACTTGTATCAAAGTATGAACTTTTACGAGGTCGGGCACATTTGGGTGCTCCGTTAATTTTGCTCAATTCTTCGAGTTTCGTATGGTATTGACCTTTTGAAGGTACATTTAAATGCTCAAGTATGGTCTTCAGGCCATTAATTATCTTGAATCGTTATATACAAATATTTGGTATTAATTTATTACGTTTGTTTCATTATGTATTTCCTATCGACGAATATCCTTGAAAATTTTCTTTTTCCATATTTTTTAAGAGTACTGGCCATCCTTATATTTTGTTCAGGAGCTTTCATGCTTGCAATGTTTGATCCTCAATTCATACGTCCCGAGATAGTATTATCATTAGAGTGGGATGCTTATGTTAGCATGCGTCGTGAGTGATCATGCGGATAGTAAAAATTTTACACTGTTTGTTTGACAAATTTTGTCAAACTTATAGCAAGCTTAATTATTGCAGTATAGACTTCAATGCAAAACGTAACCATATGATTATAAGCTATGGCATGTAAGAAAAATTATTTCATGTAATTCAGTGCATAGAAGTATCGCAATATATAACATGTAGTGGTTAATGCTCCTGATAACTATATTTTGGCAACTAGTCAAGCAAATTATTGTTTTTTTTCAAAATCTTTATGTGCTCGTAGAATAGCTAAGTATATAATAGCTATATTTATTTCAGCTTTTGTGTTTTGACTAGATTTATATAAATTTTGAAATTGTTTTTGGCATATTGTAAACCAACGATCTATATAGATCTTGTCAGACCTTATTGGTCTTGGTTTACCATTGTTGTTTCTTGTCGATGTATACTTTATCTTCTCTTTCTAATTATTTTATTTATTCCTCGTAATTTCTATACTCCTCATGTTTCTATTTTTCCACTTTTAAAATTTCTTGGAGAGATGTAGTATTAGCCTCACTTAGGAGGTAGAAACAAGGATACATGCTCCTAATATTCCTTCCATGTTTAATAAATTTTTCTTGAAAAAGAAGCATCGGTCTCATTAAGGAGATATTTATTAGGGTGTGAGCTCCCCTTGTTTCTTGTCTTCCATTTTTTTCCAGTTGTGGAAGGAGAAACATGACTCAGGTGGCAAATGCAAGGGTGCAATACTCATTTATTTATATATTTCTCACTTATTCTGTCAAGTCACGGCTTTAGGTGTGATTTTATTATTTATTTTTCATGACAGAAAGAGCTTGTAGATAGCAGACTAAACACTAGAGTGGGTGATTAGTGTTTCAAAATTCAATGCACAAATCAAAATTAATCCCTCTAATTTAGCCTACACAACTTGATAGTGTTACCTACTCGAGAGCTTAATCAACACAACCTAATTACTTGCAATGAAAATAAAGAGTGATGCACATCGGAATATTAATCACAGTGCAAGTAATAGAGATTGGAGATAGAGACAATCAATTGTAAACACACAAAAAAATATCATGGTTCACCCACCTTGGGCTACTCTAATACTTAACCTCTTGTTGGAATTTTCACTAACCAACTCTCTTAATCAATAGAGCAAATGCCTCACTAAGAGGGCTTCCAATACACTTGCCTAGTTTCACTTACTAGGGCTTTCAACTTACAAGAACTCAAACACCCTCTCTCCAAAGAGGAGTCTCTCACAATTGAGGCTATTATTTACAACCAAAATCAACAACCAACTCACCCCACCACAACACGTGTAGCATTACAAACCTTTCTTGAAGTTGAAATTGCTCTTACAATATTATATATCCATTGGATGAAGCTTTTGTGTATTCAAGTGATTATGGAAGAAAACTTTTGATCTCTAAGAAATTGAAGATTAAAACTTTAAGAGATCAAGAGAAAACTTGATTTGAATCTCAAAGAATCAGGAGAAAACTTGTAGAGATTCAAAATCAAAGCAGCACGAGTGCTTAAAAGCTTTAGAACTTCAAAACTGAAAATTATGGCTTTGAAGATTGAGAGCTTTGAAGTATTTTAATGCTTGTAAACCTCAGAAAAATATTCAATACTCTGAGCCAAAATTTCTCATCCAACCCCCTTAAATAAAACTTGAGAATCCGCTGGAAATCATGGACAAAAATGCCATTGTAATAGAAAAATCAACAGCACTTGGTAAAAATCAGGGCTGTGTTTTTTCCCGATGCAGTTGACTCCCGTTATCTGGTAGTCGACTCCCAACAACACGGCGGTCGACTCCCAACAACACTGCAGTCGACTCCCAGTTGTACCGCGGTTGACTCTCATGGGGTCTAGAGAGCAAAACTCTTCTCACATTCAAAACAGTCGACTCTTATCCAAAAACAGTCGACTTTAATTCTGATATGTGGTTGTTTAAACTATGAAAACTTCATGAAATTAATTCAAAATAATTTTAAATTTTTCCTAAAAAATTTATTAAGTTTAAAACATCATTTGTAGTGTGTATGCAAGCTCCATCTAATGATCTAACATTCGAAGTCAAGAATTAAAATGAATTACATCACTCACACAATTTTTGTTATCTTGATGCATTCCTTTGGGTTTGAATTCCTCGTCTTCAAAATCTTGCACTTCTCATGAGTCTTTGGCTTGGGCAATTGATCTCCAATATGAGTTTCAAGTCCAATAGTTCTTCATCATCAATCTTTGGCTTTAGTCTTCTCAAAATCTCTAAGTTTGACCACTGTTGACTTTAAGAACATACAGTCACAAAATCAACTTAAAACATAATTAGTAACACTAATTGTTTGCTTAATCATCAAAACTAACCTAGGGGTGTTGCAGTAACCAACAATCTCCCCCTTTGGATGACTGCAAACAATTTGATAAAAAATTATGAAATTACAAAAGTTAAGACACTCACTCATCCTTCACAAATGCAAGATTGCTATGGAGATGTTACCCCCCCTGCATTAGTGCTAGCTAGATATAAGTACTATAAAGCATATGTATCATAATTTTTAGTCAAAGTCCCACAATGTAAGTGCGCAAAAATGTGTCAGAAAAATAATAAACATGCCTACTTTTCCCTTTTGACATATATATCACTAAAAATAAATTACCTTACATTTTTCTTTCCTTTGACATTGAATGGCATTTAGTCACACTAACATACTTCTTCCCCTTTTGACATGACCAAAAAGCTTAAAAGGAGGGTTAGTAATGGACAACAATAAAAATGCATGAACAATATAATGTATAGCGTAATGACATGGTATGAATAAAATTAACTAAGCTCCTTCTCACTAATGGTACCAAGATCTCTTCTCAACTTAATGAAAGAATCAATCTTAAGATCCTTAATGAGAATGTCATCTACTTGATGATCGGTGGGAATATACTTAAGTTCAATATCCTTCTTTGTGCAATGATCATCAATAAACATATATCTAATGTCAATGTGATTGGTCCTAGGGTGCAACATAGAATTCTTAGTAAGATTAATTACACTCTTGTTATTGCAATAAATCACACTAGTAGGACACTTAACACCATAATCAGCTAGGGCTTGTTTCATCCAAAGAACTTAAACATAAGCAAGCCCGGCAGCAATATACTTTGCCTCGGTAGTAGAAAGTGAAACAAAGTCTTGCTTCTTGCTAAACCACGAAACTAAGGAATGTCCAATGAAATGACATGTTCCACTAGTGCTTGTTTTGGTGGTTTTGTAATCAGCATGATCTGAATCACTATAAGAAATTAATTCTAATGTGTTAGTTTTTGGATAAAATAGGCCAAAATCTGATGTGGACTTAAGATACCTAAGAATGTGTTTTACTGCCTTAAGATGAGATTCTCTATGGTCTGCCTAGAATCTAGCACATAAGCATATACTAAACATAATATCTGATCTACTAGCAGTTAAATAAAGTAAAGACTCGATATGTTATTTGATCCACTTTCTTACCATTTTCATTTTTGTCCAAGGAAATTTAAGTAGCCATTGGAGTGTCAGTCCCCGAAGCACTCTCCATTCCAAAACTTTTGAGCAAGTCCTTGGCATACTTTATGTGACGACCTGAATCCGTCAATACGTATTTTATAGTATATGTACTTCCAAAAATATTCTTAAATAGGTTTATATGATTTTTTTAAATAAAAATTTCTACTTAAATATCATTGAAGTCATTTTATTAAATATTTTTCTATATAAATGTTATCAAAATAGTTTTAAACTATTATAAATATGATTCTATGATCTTCAATTATTCTATGTAATTTTTACGTATTTTACTGAAGTCAAATCGACCTAGAACCCGTAAACACGTGACCTGCGATCGATAGACGAGTTAAGCCTCAATACTCATATTTTCGTAGCTCAAAATTTTAAACAGATGCTATTTCATGATTCTTATGACGTTACGAACCCGTGGTAAATTTTCTGGAATTTTTCGGAGACGTTTAGTTCTAGGGGAAATTGTAATTTCACAAAAACGTTTAGCTTTATATTTTCCCCGAATCTACCCTAATCCATATGAAATCCCCCTCAGCTAACACCTCGGGCTCATCTACCCATCACCCAAATATCGTTTTAAATTAATTAATTAATTTCCTGTATATACTCCCCCACACTCACCCCTCTCACACGTTCTCCCTCACTGCATATCTCTCCCTAACACTCGCTCCATCCCTCCAACAATGACCGTCGCTGCTTTCCCTGACCGCCGATAAGCCCTACCCCAAATACAACCGAGTCATGGCCCCCGACACCGCTTCGACAGCCCCGAACTCCCTCTCATCCCTCCTCCACCGCGAATGAGCACCACACCCATTGCACTCTCTGTCGCGTCGCCCCCCCACGGCCGTGAGGCTTCCTCTGTCGTTTGACAATGTCCCCTCCTCTGTGCATTCAGATCCATTGCTCTGGAGCCTCCCCTATAGCCTCGAAGCTCCGCCGCGCTTTGTGCACAGCCGAAGCATCTTGTCCGCGCTTCCCGCCTCCACGAGCGATGCCACAATCGTCGCCTCCTCTGTGTCACCGCCCTACCACCACCGATCTCTGACCCTTACCCGCAACCGCTCCGCCATCTCCAACCCCGCAGCATACATAGAGAATGCAAGGGAAAGATAAAGAGAAGAGAGAAAGTTTATATATGTATGCATGTTTGTATATTTATATGAGAATAATGTGTATCATATGACATGGGAGACATATCCTCATATACCAAGACACAAAAAGTACGGTGTTACTAGGGGTGACAAAAATGAACCTGACACGGCCTGACCCGAACCAGCCTTCCTTAACCGGGTATTGGTCAATCCGGGTCGGGTGGAATTCGGGTCGACCCTGTTGACTCGGATAAAATCCGGGTTGGATCCGGATTTGACCCGTCAACCCGTAAGACCAGGATTCTACCTGGATTCTATATAAAGTGTGTGTGTGTGTGTGTGTGTGTATAGAAAAGTAAGCGAGAAATTTTATTGAGAAATATACAAAATATAACAATAGCGCACATTTGAAACGTGGTTTCAACAGGGAGAGGATAGGGCACAAGCGCCGTCACTGTCCACTATCAAAACCACACCCAAAGTGAAGCTATACAAAAGAAGATCAAAATAGTAACAAAACTTGCAAGCAGAAAGAAAGAAAGACATGCTCATGACTCAACCCATGTCTCTAAATTCCCAATTGGCATAAGCTCTAATCTCCTCCTCAGTTGTTGGGTCTTGATTGTTCAAAACAACTCTGATGTCAGCTGATAGCTCCGCAAAAAGGACGGTCTTACATTTCTTCTGTCCATCAAAAATACCCATATTTCTCTCCCTCCAGATATGCCAAACTATTGCGGATAGGGCAGTTTTCGCAAGTAGACTCAATGGGCTTTTACCTGCAAAGTGTGAGAGGTAGTAATTCCCAACCTCATTCAAAGTTGGAGTAATGTGAGCAGCCACTCCTAACTTAAGCAATGCCCTGCGCAAAATGTATCGAGAATAGCTGCAATTGAAGAATAAGTTCTCTATATTTTCCTCCATATTATCCTCGCATAAGGCGCAACGATCTGTAGTGTTAACCCCCCCACCTTTTAACCACATCTTTAGTTAGTAATTTACCACAAAAAGCGTGAAGTAGAGTTATAGACATTTTCGGAGTATGATGACCATACCAGACCAATGAGTGGAAGGGGAAAGAATTTCCTCGCTGTGGGACACCCTCCCATGCTTGCTTGAAGCTGAACCGTTCACCTGGAACCCAAATCCAGCCGTCGGCGTTTGAAATGAGCTGGATTTTTTGAAGCAGCGGTCGCAAGTGGTCAATTGCTGGGTCGGCAATCCAGCCCGTATGACTCCAGTATGATCTCACAGTCCTGAGTTCGACGCCTGGGGTAATTGAAAAATTGTTTTTGAGTGGCCCACAATTAAGCCAAAAGTTCTGCCAAAACAGTGTTGACAACCCATCTCTAATTTTTTGCCTAATCAAATTTTGGGACACAGTTCTGCAATTTAACATTCTCTTCCAAGTACCTGAGTGTTTAAGGATTCCTTTTGTAGCAAAGAACCCGCCCACATCTCCATAATGCGTCTTTATGTGTGTCGACCAAATACTGCTAGAAGTGAGATACCTCCAAGTAAACTTCAGACCAGCCGCCTCATTTAATTCATTCAGCAATCTAATACCAACACCACCTTCAGACTTTGGTTTACAGATATCGGCCCAAGCCCAAGCTCTAGATGTGCCAAAAATGAATCGCCTACATGTTGAGGAGATGGACCTCAAAATACTAACGAGAATATAGAAAGCTTGCATCCAGAAAGCAACAATCCCATATATTACCGTCCTGACCAGTTCTATACGCCCCGCCACAGAAAGCAAAGATGAACTCTAGCTCATCATCCTCTTCTTGCACTTGTCCAATAATTTTCCAAAGTTGGTTGACTTGGGGTATTTCGATGAAAGGGGCCAACCCAGGTAGGTGGTAATTGTTGTTGAAATCTTGATCCCCAATAAATCCTCCAAACCAAATTTGTCTTTGGCACCCTTGCTAAACAATCCAGCACTCTTATCCCAATTAACTTGAAGCCCAGTAAAGCTAGAGAACTCTTCCAACAAATTTTTGATACCCAAAAAAGAAGTTTTGTTCGCCCGACAAAACAATAGAAGGTCATCAGCAAACAAAAGGTGGGATATAGAGCCCGTGCGCCTCATAGGATGAATTTTGCTCATATTAACAGCTTTGGCAATGAGGATAGAAAAAGCCTCCATAGTAATAACAAATTAGTAGGGAGAAAGCAGATCACCTTGACGAATACCTCTGTTACCTTTAAAATAACCGAAAGGAGTGCCATTGATCAAGACAGAAAAGGATGGAGTTGATATGCACTCTCTGATCCAGCCTACAAATATATCAGGAAATCCCATCAGATGCAAGAAATGTAGAATGAAATCCTGATTCACACTATCAAAAGCTTTCCTCAGGTCCAATTTCAGACATGCTCTTCCCCCCATAGTGTTGCTAAAATCTCTGATCTGCTCATGTGCTATGAGAGTACTATCAGTCAAGAGCCTCCCTTTGAGAAAAGCCGTTTGATTAGGAGATATCAACTCGTGAATCACCCCCTTTAGCCTATTGCAAATAATTTTGCTGATAATCTTATAGAGGACATTGCAACAAGCGTTAGGTCTGTAATCGCCAAGGGACGACACATTTGCATTCTTAGGCACAAGGGTAAGAAAAGTATGATTGACAAGCTTAAGAAGGGTACCTGAGCTAAAGAAAGATTTAATGGCCGAGCTTACCTCTTCACCAATTAGGGGCCAATTATGTTGAAAGAAGAAACCATTATACCCATCTGGTCCCGGTGCCTTATCAGGTACAATCTGGAAGACATCAGTTTTAATCTCTTCATCAGCAACCCTCCTGCTAAGCCAATCCGAGGAATCATTCGTTAAAATCCGCTTAGGGACAATTTCAGGAAAGCTCTTCAAATAGTAATCCTGATTATATAAGTCTTCATAAAAAGCAGGAGCCTCCCTTTTCAGGTTCTCATACAATCTGTTTTGATGACCATTCATATCTACCAGATGACTCAGAGTGTTGCGGCATATCCTCGACTTCATAGCATTGTAAAAGAATTTCGTGTTCCTGTCGCCCAAGTTAAGCCATTCTTGGCAACTTTTCTGTCGAAACATATCCTCTTCAAGATTCATTGCCACCGTCAACTCCTTAATGAGGCTTTGCTCTTTGAGCTGTAAGGATACGGTCGAATGGAAACAAGGGTCTTTTCTAATAGCCTCCAGCTTCTTTCTACAGTTCGTCACAAGGTTAGCAGCATGGTACTTGCTAGCCCAAGCACGTAGAAGAGGTTTTACCCTTTTTAATTTCTGAGTCAGCCGATACATAGGTGTACCCTGAATATGATCCTTCCAGATAGATTCGACCACCTCCATATAACCTGGGCAATGAATCCAGTAGTTAAAGAATTTAAAGGGCTTGGGCAGAGAGGGGGATTGTGAATGAAGATTCACGACCATAGGAGAGTGGTCACTTGTGATAGGATCCAAATATTCAATAAAAGTCTCCACCAGCATGTTAACCCAGGCTGAGTTACAAAAAACCTGATCCAGTTGGGCTGCAATCCGGCCCTTACCAACCCGATTGTTACACCAACTTAATCTATTGCCTGTGCTCTTAAGCTCCTGAATCGAGCACCTTCTGATGCATTCATTGAAGTCCTGAACCATAGACTCCTCCAGCTTTCTATCCCCCACCTTATCTTTAGTAAAAAGAACATTATTGAAGTCACATCCCACCAGCCAAGATGCATTTCCTACTAGTGCAACATCAGCCTCCAGGCACTTCTATAACTGCTTTCTCTCCAACACAGTATTTCGAGCATACACCCCTGTAGTAAAGCAAGTAAACCCAACCATGTTGGAACAACAAACCGAAACATGCTGATCTGAACAAGACAAGACATTGGTCTTCCAAGTAGAGGGGTTAAAACCCATGAGTATTCGCCCCCCTGGAACCAAGCTGAAATTATCATAAGAATCCCAATTCTTGGGGATACCCGTTTTATTAGTATCTGCTGAAGATTTTAGCTTCATCTCCAAAAGAATAATTGCCGATGGGTTGATTTGACTAATTCTATTCCGCAGGTCCCTCCTTCGAACCTGATTATTGAGGCCCCGTGTATTCCAATAAAAGAATGTCATTGATCAAGATGTGGTTGCTTTCGCTCTACGCCACTGCAATCCAGTGAAACCTGAGGCCTAGTGCTTCTCCTGCCCACTGCCATAGTGCTAGCACACGCCGTTTTCTTCCCAGCTTTGATTTCCAGTTTATGTCTCACTTGCTCCTCTACTTCCATATCCCACTCTGGGTTGTCATATGCCATGCACTCAGGTATTCTGTCGATAACATCTTCTACAGAATCATTAATCAGCGAAGGGAGGGCAGAGAGTTCACCTGGTGGAATTTGCTGCTCTACACAATTTTCATGAGTGCTTATACAAGTTGATGAACCATGTGCACATATTGAAGGGCCAGTGATGCACTTAGCATCCATTATATTTGGAAGAATCAGGCCTACGTTGCCTGAGGCAGGGCTCCTGACACTCCTAATAAACTGGGAATCAAACACTCCATTCCCATAAGAGGTATCTAAATTACTAGAATTAGGGATCATATCATTCGGTAAATTACCTGGATTAGGCTCACCCGCCACATGCATCTGTTCAGAGGGAATTTGCTTGCTCATTTCAGGGAATGGTTTCAACTTCAACTTTCTCCTTACTACCCCTATCTCATCTAACACCGGCTGTGCCTCAGATTCTGTCAAATTGCCCTGATTGATCACCTGATTCTTCTCGGTAGCTTCCTCTTGGATTGAAGGGAGCTTTGCAATAGATGGGCATTGCTCATCCGTATGTCCAAAACAAACACAGTGACTGCACCATGGAGGGGCTCCTTCATATTTAGTAATAACGGTTACAATCGAGCCATCATCCATCTCAACTTCAAAAGATGGGACCAAAGGATTTGAAGCATCAACTTCTATCAAACACCTAGCAAAGGAGATTCTCTCCAAATGAACCGTAGCCCGATCCAGACAAAGTGGAGTTCCAATAACAGAAGAGATGATATTTCACCCCTCCAGGTTCTACATGAATAGGGGAACTCCATGCAATTGCACCCACACGGGGACAGAGGTAAGAATATCTCGATCATGCCTCAATTGGAGGCTCCATCTCTTGAGAACCACTAGGCGACCATCAAATAGCCAAGGCCCTCCATCCAATATCCTATCACACTCCTCAGAGGATTCAAATCGGAAGTAAAAAACCCCTTTTCTTTGCTGTAAATCTGAACCCTCTTCTTAGGCTTCCAAAGTCTTTCCATCCAAGCAACAAACTGAGTATAGTATGGGATGTCCTCCAAAACATAACCAACTATCGTATTCTTCCAATTCTCAGCCCCACGCTGAACTAGCTCGCCAGGGAACCTAGCGTAAACAGACACATCCTCCCGAGACTGAGGGGGAACATGAGACATGCCTAACATAGCCCCCATATTTCCATCGATTAGAGCATACATCCAACCAAGACTGTTTAGTAGCAGTAGGATTGAACTGCACTTTGGGTCTGTTAGGCATTATAGCAGTCATGTGGTGGGCATCCCCTCCACGATGCACAGTAGATTGATTTGTAGAAGCCTTATTCATCGATGCCCTACCAAAGAACTGGAAACCCTTCTTCCTCGCCAGACCCCCCTTTCAATGGAGGTTTCCTTCTTCGCACAAGATTCCAACCTTCATCAGGATACTCTTGAGCCTCAGGGTGAACAGACAGCCCCTCAAGCACGGAAGAAGACCCCGAAGAATGATGAGAGCCGTGAATGAAGCGACCGCTTCCAAAGTCCGCTCCTCCAAATCGCTGATGAAACCCTATATTTGGTGAACCACGATCATAACCCGCACCTGATGACACACGAGGGAGGGCTCTACCTTCTACAGATCGAACACTGCCGCTTGCCCTTAGAAGATCACCGCCAACCATCCTAGGTGGGTCGTCGGAATCGCCGTCTACGCAGATCACGCTCGCCATTTCTATATTATATATATATATATATAAATAATTTATGTGAAACACACAAATAGCCTGCTCTTGGGAGTTTGGTTAGTGCGTTTGGTTAGCGTGCTGCTCTCTAACATGGTCTCAGCTTCAAATTTTGATGTTTACTTTAGAATTTTTCATTTTTAATATGATCTTGGAATCTATATAAATAAATTATTGATGTGCAACACTCACATGAGATTGTTAGCTCAATTGGTTGGCCAATGTTCCCTTTTCTAAGGGATCTGCGGTTCGAATCCTCCTCAACAATGTATTTCAAGCTTTTTTTGAGAGGGAAGGGAATGCGGGTCGGGTTCGGGTGACCCGCCAACCCGTCGGGTCTAGTACGGGTCTTACGTTCTCGATCCGGATTAAATCTGGGTCTGGTTCGGTCCACCCTTAATCAGATCGGGTCAAACCTAACCCGACTCGAACCCGAACCGAACCGATCCGACCCGTTTGCCACCCCTAGGAAATTTCCTACATCGGCCCTCCAAAAACTTCATTTTCCATCATTTTTTGAAAATCAACACCATTCATCTTTTTCTACATAACATGGATGATACAAATATAAAAAAGCAAGTGAATCCAATATTTCTTGACCATCGATCTGATCGTTGCAAATTCAACGGGTTCAGAACAATAGAACCTTTTGTAACGAGTAGATCATTGGTCAAATCCCCCTAGGGTTCACCCATATTTGGGGGTTTGGGGTTTTAGAACATGTACAACAACCCCAATAAAAAAAATAAAAACATATGTAAAATGAGGTTTTTGGAGGGCAGGTATAGGAAATTTCCTACACTGGCTACTCGTCCCCCTCAACACACACACACACACACACATGTTGACTAGGATCCATTCTGATGAATCAAACATGTGGATCCATCCAAATCAAATTTAAAATTAGACAACCTAACGAGAAATCTGTTCCGTTGGATGTGATCTACCATGTCCAAACTACCACCAAACAAAATTTCAACTAATTTAGACATGTTCTGCCCATGCATCAAGTGGTTGCAAAATCAATCAATTTTATGACTATTCTAAAACATTGATTTTGCAACCACTTGATGCATATGCAGAACATGTCCAAATTAGTTGAAATTTTGTTTGGAGGTAGTTTAGACATGGTAAATCACATCCAACAGAACAGATTTTCATTTTGGGTTGTCTAATTTAAAATTTGACTTGGATGAATGCACATGTTTGATCCATCTGAATGGTATACACGCACACACACGCACACACGCACACACAAGTCATAACCCGTGCCCGCGGGCACGGTTCATTTAAAATTTTCCCCCGCAAAATATTTGTTCCCCAAAAAATTAATTCCACAACTAAAATTGTGCGGAACAACAAATTAGCGTAAAAATATTTAGTGGCATGGGCGCCTTCGGTGTGGAACAACAAATTCGGCACGGGCGCCTTCGACACAGAACAACAAATTAGTGTAAAAAAATTTAACGGGGCCTTCAGCGGGGGAAATTATTCTCATCTTTGCCCCAATGGGTCGCAAAGACGGTGAGCCCCGCGTTGAGTGAGAAATGATTCGATCTGCAGCAGCATTCGATCTACGACATTAAGTGCAAGTTAATGTTTTTTACGAAATGCATTAATTGCGTGCACTCTGATATTCACAAGAAACTTTCATTCCCCATAAAGTTTCATTTACCCAGAAACTTTCATTTCCCAAGAAATGTTTTTCCCTCCAAAACTTTCCACAAAATCTAATCTCAACCATTCATTCCTCAAGATTAAATCCAAGCTGTCTTTCTATTAACCTGTTTGTCCTAGTCAGCTTGTCCTAGTCAGCCCTAGAATTCAAAAACAGTTCCTATTATAAAGTTAGATGTTTTAAATGTAAAAAGCAGGGACACGCTATAAAGGATTGCCCACAAGACACATCTAATATTGCGAAGAAGAAAGGAAAAGCTGTGGTGCGAACGTGGGACATGGATAGTGAGGACGAGAATGAGGATTGCGAACACTCTTCCCTCTGCTTCATGGCAAAAGATGATGTGGTAAAATCTGGAAGTAAAGCTGAACTTCTAATTATTTGTAAAGGCATGCAAGAGGAAATTGAAGAGCTTGAATTCACATTAGAAGATTATAAAAATTTCAACGATGAAATGCAACAAGACACTTACAACATGATATTAGAAATTAAGGAACTAAAAGGAAAAATTGTTGCTAATGATTCTACTATTGCTTTGTTTGAAAAAGAGATCTCTAAGTTGCATGAAAAAGCTAATTGTTTTTCATGTCCTTCTTTAATGAATGATATTAGCATGCTTAAGATAGATTTAATTAAGCTTAAAACTGAAAAAGATTATGTGATTAGAGAGCTTAATGAAAAATTGTGCAAGCTAAATAACGAGTTTAAAAGAAAAATGGTTGAATTTGAAAAGAAGGAAGAGGAAAACAAGAGAGCTTATATAAGAAAATGTACTTTGATTGTGAATGAAAATGCGTTATTGAAATCTAAAGTGACTAGTCTAGAATTGTCATTAAGGAAGTTTTCAATTGGTAAACATTCATTGGATACTATACTTGAAAATCAATTATATGGCAATAATAGATGTGGACTTGGATTTGGTTTAAAAAATGTTGAAAAGCCTAAATTTAAGAAAATTCACAATGTACCTACTATTGTCAAAAATATGCATGCAAAGTGCTTTACTTGCGATAGTGTTGGTTATACATCTTATTATTGCAAGTTTAGGAATACGATTATGAAATTCAAACAAGTATGTGTTCCTAAATCTTTGATGACTAACATAAGTGGACCTTATTGGATTCCAAGGTCACACATAGCATCTACTGTAGGTACGATGGAGATTTAGCGAGGAGTTTTGGATTGAACGTTTTCATTATATAGCTCATTAGTCAAACGACGACGCGAAGGTATGTCCTTGAACTTAATGCATGCCTTCATAGCATTTTTTATGTTTCTTTTTCATGCTTGAACTATTTTTTATTTGTGTGCTAGTTTGCTTCATTTTAGTTTGCTTGATCCATTATGTATAAAAAAATCAAAAAAAAAATGAAAAAGACAAAAAGAAAAAAAGGGTGCTTATTGTATATCTTTTCTCTTTGTATCATTCTAGTAGTATTATTGAATGTCATTCATATCCTTGTAGAAATCATTGTATTATTGTTATAGCTACATGTGCATGTTAGTATCTCTAAATAGCTATGACATGTTTAATGAATTGAATAACTTGATTTCTACACCTACACCTTCACTTCCACTAATATTGAATATTGTTGCACAATTGGAGATTCTTTTATGAAATATTGGAAAGTGAATGTAGGTTGAAAATAACTGATAAATCTGAGGGATATGATGTGTATTTGCCATGGATAAAAATTGAGCACAAAAGAATTGAATATGAAACAAGAAAAATGAAAAAGAATGAAGATTGCTCCGTATGTAAAATGGATACAATTCATGGCAAGTATACTACGCACGAGTATCCAACATATGCTATATGGGTAATCATTAGCGTTGGTATATGTTACCCGTCAAGCAATGCCACCCCCACATCTAAGAGTCCTTATATGCTATGCTTTTGGGGTGTGGTATCTTGAACTCATTTTTAATGAGGTGTGGAAAATCAATCCTGTTGAGTATTGACTCCCCGGATTTGGTTTTGGATGATGAACAAACATAAATATCGTGAACTAACTCTTTGTGAGCGCAGTTATGGAGATCGTCGCCAAACTTCTATGAACATCAAAAGCGACGTCTCGAGACTTCTCAAAGCGCGTGATCGTATGCTTGAAGCTTCGTTGAAGCTCAAGGACCATTATTGAAGTCAAGAGATTCGAAATCGAAGCATTTGAAGACGGTTCATCAAGTTTATTTAATGTCTTCTAGCTTCATTTTCGTAGAATGTTAAGCCTTGAGTAGGTCTTACGTTTTAATCTTCATAACGCTCATATCTTAGAGCTAGGATCTTAGTATAAGTCCATACAAACTTTCCCGAAGCTTCGCGCTTCGATTCACGACTTTGTGTGCATGTTAGTTGGTTCAAGAAGAAGAACCAACCGACTAGATGGTGATCTAGTCGGTCGGCAAAGCTTCTTGAACCGACTAGAATGCCTTCTCAATTTCTAGCTCAGTTACTGTTTACAGTTAGTCGGTCAAAGAAGGTTCACCGACCGACTAGTTGTGAAACTAGTCGGTTAGGAATCCTTCTTAGACCGACTAGTTGAACTTCTATTTTTGAGCCTGAGCTACTGTTTACAGTTAGTCGGTCAAAGCACAACGACCGACCGACTAGTTGAGAAACTAGTCGGTCAGAAGTTGTTCTTAAACCGACTAGCTGTATTTGAATTCAGCTGCTTTGATTTCTTCTATTAGTCGGTCAAAGAACACTCACCGACCGACTAGTTGTGAAACTAGTCGGTTGGCAAGTCTTCTTAGACCGACTAGTTCTTTAAGTCTGAACTTCATCTATTCACTGTTCACCTCTTAGTCGGTTCATGTTGTTTCACCGACCGACTAGTTGATGAACTAGTCGGTCAGTGATCCTTCTTTGACCGACTAGTCTGCTTCAGAATAGAGCCGTTGGAGCATTAAATGCCACGAATTTTTCTCTCTCTTTCCTCTATCCTATATATACTTGGAGTGCTGCTTTCATAGCATTCAAGGCTGATATTAAGTGAACTTTAGAGATCAAAAGAGAAGCATTTAATCTTCATTCAAAGCTCTTTCATTTCTCACTTGAATCTCTCCCTCACTCTTATTTCAAAAGAGAGATTCATTGATTGTGAGCCTTCCAAGCCAAGTGCTTGATTCTAGGTCACCAACATCCACCTAGGACTCCATTGCTGGTCATCTACTTGGAGCTAGGGTTTGGTGCCTTCATCTTCCTCAAAATCCGTTTTGCCCTAATTCGTAAGTATACTCAAGGCATATGGTTTTGTCGGTAAGAATTTTGTATTTCATTTACTTCGATATTGTAAGTGTTTTACTCTTGGTTGTGAGAGTTTGTTTGTGATCCCGGGTTGTGGGAGTCACAATTTCATTTGTGTATGATTTGACTTTGTAGAGGTTTTCTACAAGTATTTCATTGTGCAAATTTGAGTTAGAGGATTCTAACTCAAGTATCCGGAGGGGATCCGGGTGTTTGGGACGTAGGATCACCGGGAACAAGTCGGGGAGACTTGGGTGGATCCGAACCCGTTAAATTGCTTGTTTGCGATTGTTTTCTTTGTTGTCAATATTTACATTTCCGCATTTTCGCATTGTTGGTTCAGTTTGCAAGGTAATTAGGAATTATCCTCTTAATTATTTTAAAGTACTATTCACCCCCCCTCTAGTACTTGTGCAGTAGCTTCGTAGGGCATTACATTTGGTATCAGAGCCAAGTACCTAGCTATGTCTGCCAACGACAACAAGACCGTTCCTCCACCTTCAGATTACAGCACCTTCAGGAACCGTGAAGGAGCTTCTTCGGTGATGGAAGGACACTCCTCGACGAGGCCTCCTTTCTTCAATGGTACCAACTACGGGTACTAGAAATGTCGGATGGAAACTTTCCTCCGGAGTGCTTCACTATGGAGAGCCACGATGAAGGAGTATGTCGAGCCCGCCGAAGAAGATTTCGAGAAGTGGACTACCGCGGAGGTTGCCGCGGAGGTAAGCAATGCCAAGGCAATGAACGTCTTGCAATGTGCTTTGGAGCCCGAGGACTTCAATAAGATATGCACATGTAAGAGTGCATATCAAATATGGAACTCCCTCCTCATCTTGCATGAAGGGACGAGTAGGGTAAGAGACTCCAAACTCGTAGTTGTAAATAATGATTACGAGTTATGTCATATTCTACAGGGTGAGAAGATGAAGGAGTACTATACTCGCTTCGTCGACATCACCAACGAGTTGGAGGCTCTTGGTAAGACCTACACCCAAAAGGAGAAAGTCTCGAAGATCATCGATGGACTTCCTTCTTGTTGGGAGAAACGTACCTTCGCCATCGAGGAAGGTAATGCCATGAAAACATATACTGTCGTACAACTAATGGGTACCTTAATGTCTTATGAGGTACGCAAGGATAGCAAGCTAAAGTTGCAGGACAAGATGAAGTCATACTTGAAGCAAGACGAGCCAAAGAAAAAGGCTATTGCTTTCAAGGCCGCTCCATCAACATCTACATCGACCGATGATGAAGACTCGGAAGACGAGTTGGACTTGGAATCCATGGCCCTCATGGCAAAGAAGTTCAACCGGTTCTTCCAGAAAGGTAATTTCAAGAACAAATCAAAGTTTAGATCTTCTAACACCTCCTCTCCTTTGTGCTTTAAATGCAACAAGCCAGGACACATGAAAGCGGATTGTCCTCAAAACAAGCAAAAGGAGAAGTGGAAGGTGCCAAAATTCGATAAGTCCAAGAAGTACAAGAAAGGGTACAAGAAGGGACTTGTCGGGACATTCACCGACTCCGAGGATTCCTCAAGTGGAGAGTCGGACGATGAGCAAGTGGAGCAAGCACACATGTGCTTCATGGCTAGAGAGGAGCATGATCAAGGATCTTCCTCTTCCGATGATAGCGACAATGAAGGCGATGGGGTAACAATGGATGACCTTAGACATGCTAATGAGCAAATATGGTCTAAATACACTAAATTAGTAAATAGATATACTAAAGTAAAAGATGATTTAGCTAGCATCCAAACCTCGCCTAAACCTATCATCACCAACAACGACACCGTTGTTGAAGAGTTGAAAAATGAGATTGTAAATCTCAAGTCTCAACTTGAACATGTTCACATTGAGGATCCGGAGGAACACAAGATAGCGGATTTGACTTCTCAAAACTCGACTTTGAGTATTGAGAATGAGAATCTCAAATCTCGTGTTTATGTGCTCACATCGCAAGTATCCACTTTGGATGCTTCTATGCGTTCTCTCACCGAGAAATATGAGTGCACATTAGGCCGAATTAATAAATTCAATAAGGGTAAGGACCATTTGGACAAAATCCTAAATGACTTACTTTCGGCCAATCACCACATTGGCTTGGGGTATACGATGGGAAATTCATCCAAATCGGCCACTACCTTTGTTAGGCCAACTTCCGATGCCTCAACGAGTGGTAGCAAACACTCTATTGGTAGTTCATCTACCAATGGTGCTTCCACCTCGTACACACCCTCATTTGGAAAGAAACCCACTTTGGGTGGACCTCCAAAGAAGGGTCATGCTTACATGTACACAAATACCATGCCACGTAGGAACACACATCCTACTCCACATGCTCACACATATGATGATTTTTATGCACCACATCCACGGGCATGTGCACACCATGTGAGACACCCTCACGCACGTGTTCCTCCACATGCATATGTTCACACACATCATCATATGAATAATTAGCATCATGCACCATTTCATCATGTTCCTTATGCCTATCCACGACATGCATCACGTAGAAATCAACAACACATGCATGCTCCCAATAGGATTAGGGCTCCCAAAATCTTCACTATTTGGAGCCCAAAGGACACAAATATGAATGAAAAACAAGTTTACATGAATTCGTATTTTATGGATGTTGTGAATAATGATAATTATGTGGGGAAGTCTAAGTCCAATTGGACTTGGCTTCCAAAGGTCTAATCTTTTAGACCCAATGATCTTGGGTACCATGATACGATATTTTCTATCTTTAGGTACTCAAGAAAAAGAAACGGAGCAACAAATTTAAATTTAGCTCCAAGAGGAATTGGATACTCGATAGCGGGTGTTCAAAACACATGACGGGTGACGCTAAATTGCTCTCCGGAGTGATGCCCATTGCAAATGGGAACCGGGTAGTCTTTGGAGGCAACTAGAGCGGAACCATCATAGGTGTTGGAAAAGTGGGTAATCCTTCTAAACCACTTATATGTGATGTTTACCTTGTTAAAGGATTAAACCACAATCTCATTTCAATAAGCCAACTTTGTGACAAAGGTTACAAAGTTAGCTTTGCGAAAGGAATGTGCCATATTTTAAGAAAAAATAATGATTTATTATTTTTCGGCACACGCCATAAGGATATTTATATATTAGATCTTCCAAGATCACATGAACAATGTCTCATTGCCAACACAAGTGAACAACACTTATGGCATCGACGTTTTGGTCATGTGAACTTTGGAACACTATTTAAGCTTTCCAAGTTAAATTCTATTAGAGGCTTCCCTAAGCTTGTCTGTCAAAAGAAAAGCTTTTGTGACTCGTGTCAACGAGGCAAGCTTCCAAAATCGTCATTTAAACCTAAGAAAAGCATTTCTTCTAAGCGGCCTCTAGAGCTATTACATCTAGATCTTTTTGGGCCAACTAGAGTTGCTTCATTAGGAAATGCACGATATGGACTTGTCATCGTTGATGACTTTTCTAGATTTACTTGGGTATTTTCCTTAAGTAATAAAAATGATACTTTTGAAAACTTCACAATATTTGTTAAGAAAGTACAAAATCTCATTGGAACCACCATTGTCACTATTCGTAGTGATCATGGAGGGGAATTTGAGAATGAGTCTTTCTCAAATTTTTGTGATGAAGTTGGTATTACTCACACCTTTTCTTTCCCTCGTGCACCTCCTCAAAATGGTGTAGTTGAGAGGAAGAATAGGACGCTAGTGGAGTGTGCTCGCACTATGCTTGATGATAGCCAACTTGGCCATCAATTTTGGGCGGAAGCAGTACATACCGCTTGCTATGTGTTTAATAGAATACTTTTGAGGCCCAGCACTAAACAAACTTGTTATGAATTGTTGTTTGGTAGATTGCCTCAAGTTAAACATTTTCGAGTTTTCGGTGCAAAATGTTTTATTAAAAACACGTATGGTAGTTTGGACAAATTCGATCCAAGATCCGATGAGGGGATATTTGTTGGATATTCCTCACGTAGCAAAGCCTACCGAATATACAACAAACGAACCTCAACGATCGAGGAATCACTTCATGTTTCATTTAATGAAGGTTTTGTCCCTACTAGAATTACTAATGCTGATGGCTCCATGGATGTCTTATGTGATTCAATTGGTAATTCTAATTCTATTGATTCTTTTGATACTAACCCGACTAATGAATCTTTTGAGAATGTTCCTAGTGATCAGGGAATTCCCAAACGGCTTCATACCGTTCGTGACCATTCTCATGAGCAAGTCATTGGCAATATCCTTGATAGTGTCAAGACGAGATCTCAAGTCAACTACTTCGCTCATTGTGCCTTTGCCTCCTCGATAGAGCCAAAGAATATTAACGAAGCGTGCGAAGATGGTGCTTGGATCTTAGCCATGGAGGAGGAACTCATTCAATTCGAGAGGAATGAGGTTTGGGAGCTTGTTCCATTGCCATCGAAGAACCACACCGTTATAGGAACGAAGTGGATTTTCAAGAACAAGACCGACGAGAACCAAATTGTCGTCCGGAACAAAGCTCGGTTAGTAGCTCAAGGCTACCGGCAAGAGGAAGGTATCGATTTCGAAGAATCCTTTGCTCCGGTAGCTAGATTAGAATCTATTAGATTATTGTTATCTTTTGCATGCCATAAAGATTTTAAACTCTTTCAAATGGATGTAAAAAGTGCGTGTTTAAACCGAGATGTTGTTGAGGAAGTTTATGTTTCTCAACCTCCGGGTTTTATAAATGAAAAATTTTCAAATCATGTTTTCAAACTTAAGAAAGCACTTTACGGTTTGAGACAAGCTCCTCGAGCTTGGTATGACCGTTTAAAGAATTTTCTTTTGGATTTAGGTTTTAAAATGGGAGAAGTTGATTCGACATTATTTGTTAAGTATTCGAATAATGATATAATTTTAGTTCAAATTTATGTTGATGATATCATTTTCGGTGCTAGTAACTTCACTCTTTGCGAAGAGTTTTCTAATGTTATGAAGGATCAATTTGAGATGAGCCACATGGGCGAGCTCAAACATTTCTTAGGTCTCCAAATTCGCCAAATGAACGATGCAATCTTCATCCACCAAACCAAGTACACGGTGGAGTTGCTAAAGCGATTTGGAATGGAGAATGCCTCAAGGAAAAAGACTCCAATGAGCACTACTACGCATCTTGATAAAGATACGGGTGGCAAAGATGTAGACATTCTTCTATATCGAGGTATGATAGGTAGTTTACTATATCTTACCGCAAGTAGGCCCGATATTATGTTTGCCGTATGTGTTTGTGCTCGTTATCAGTCTCAACCTAAGGAATCACACTTAGTATCGGTAAAACATATTTTCCGTTATTTAAGTTACACACTTGACTTTGGATTACTTTATCCAAAGTCTAGCACGTATGAGTTAATCTCATAGAGTGACGCAGATTATGCGGGATGCAAATCCGACAAGAAAAGTACTGTGGCACTTGCCATTTTATAGGAAATTCTCTTGTCTATTGGTTTTCCAAGAAGCAGAATTCCGTATCACTTTCAACCACCGAGGCGGAATATATTGCCGCCGGTGCCGCGTGTGCTCAGGTTCTTTGGATGAGACACACTCTTAAAGACTTTGGTATAAACTGTGATACTTACCCTAGCATGGTGGACAACCAAAGTGCTATTTGTCTCTCTAAGAATCCGGTACACCATTCCCGTTCTAAACACATAGATGTCCGTCACCATTTCTTAGATGATCATGTTGCCAAAAAGGACATCATATTAGTGTACGTTGAAACCCAGAAGCAAATCACCGATATTTTCACGAAACCACTCAAGGAAGACTCCTTTATGCGGTTGCGTCGAGAATTGGGGATTATGGGTGAATCCGAGATTTAGGATTCATTTTATTCAATAATCTTGCATGCTTTCATTTTTCGCTATATTTGTTCATGCTTGATGTATTGGAATTTTCTGGATTTTTCGTTGATTTTTCGGAATTTATGCTCGATTTATTCATGAACGTCAAATTTAAGATTTTCGATGTTTAATGGGGTAGTATAATGTTATATGAGAGTATTACGATGTTTCGTCCAAGTGCGATTAGAAGAGAACTCAAAATTTTGAAATTTCAAATTTTTGAACTCTGTTAGTCGGTTCATGTTCATTGACCGATCGACTAGATCATCATCTAGTCGATCAGTGAATGAACTCAGACCGACTAACTCAAGCCCTAAATTTTGGCTTCAGTTACTGTTTGCACTTAGTCGGTTCAAGCTCATTGGCCGACCGACTAGATCGTCATCTAGTCGGTCAGCACTTGAACTGTGACCGACTAAATGCAACGGGGACAGTTGCGTCTTTTCAACTTCCAATCGACTTATACTCCATCTAACCGACTTATTCTCCTTCTAGTCGGTGTTATCTCTTCTCCAGCTCTAAATCCCCCCGAAAACCCTTCGACTTCCCCTCTTCCTCCGCCGCTGCCCGTCGATCTCCAGCCATCTTTCCGACCATCTCCGGCCGTGGATCTCTCCCTCTCCTCCTAGGTATCCTCACTCTCAGCCTTTAGACCTAGGGTTCCTCATTTTTCAGCTTGATTTCAGCACTTAGGGTTAGGGTTTCTTCTAGTTCATTCGGTTTAGGGTTGTTGTAGGGTTTCTACTCCTAGATCGATCTCGTTTGATTATGTTGTCTCGTCACGCTTATGGCAAAGACAAGAATTCAGGTCCGACCATCGAGTCCGTCACCTATGACCGTCGAATCACCTCCTACGGACCCCCAGCAACCCAAACGCCGTTCTAAGACCACCCACCCTTCGTCGTCTTCGCCTCCTCTTAAGAAGAAGAGTACGGCGACCGCTAAGCCCCGATCACAACCCAAGCCTAGGAAACAACCCGTTTCTCCAACTTCATTCCGTGCACCCACTCCTCCTGATGATTCTGACACGGAATACATTCCGGAGACCGAGCATACTGCTCGGGATCCTACTCCACCACCCCATTCTAGCACACGTCAGCCTAAGGGGAAGGCTCCGATGCCAGTTGGCAGTGTCGATATTTCGTTGTGTCGTGACGACCCGTTGTGTCTCGCGGCTTACAACCGTATCGAACACTGCCCACTGTTATTGGAGCATTTCGTACAGTTTTCCGACTTTCCACACCTAGCTGATCTTCTTTCGGCTAGCGGCCTTATCGATTATCTTCGATATGACCCTAAGGCGAATCCACATCCATACCCTCGCCTTGTCAAGCTATTCTACGCGAACCATGTTCGCGGTCAATACGACGAGACCCATTCTATTGAGACTACTGTCTTGGGGACACCGATAGTCCTCACGACAGAAATCTTAGGGGATCTGATAGGTGTCTCCTCGTCTGGCCTTCTTCCTTCTGATATTTCTGTCGATGATATTTCAGAGCTTGATCAGGTGATGCTCGTCGAGATCTTTCATGAGATTCCTCCTGCCATGATTGGCGTGCCTTCGAAGTCCTTCAAACCGAATGCTTGGGTGCTTAATCTTATCTTGAAGTCGTGCCTCCTTTCGAAGTACGGCTCATCTTCCTTGCCATCCCAGCCATTCCTTAAACTTATATACGCTCTTTTCATGGGGAGCGAGATTAATTGGGCACGGATCATTCTTGACAAGATGGACTCCTTCGAATGTATTCAAAAGTCCACCAAGTCAGCCCACATTCCTTACCCGTGCCTGTTGACTCTCGTATTCCGTCACTTCCGTGTCCCTCTTCCACCTGATGATGAGCGTCACCTCGGCCCCCCTCTGAATGCGACGGCCGTCAAGAAGTCTCTTGCGGCGCTTCGTCATGTTCAGAGGACGACCCCTTCAGCTTCAACCTCTGCTTCAGCTGCTCCTGCTCCCTCTCCTACTCTTGCTGAGCTTGCATGTTCGTTGCGATGTGTGGAGTCTCGTTGTGCTCGCTCTGAGGAGATTCTCGCTCGCATCGCATCTCACTTTGGCATTGAGATTCCTCCGTCGATTTCTGACGAGGAGGAGTTGGATGAGGATGAGATCGAGGAGCTTGTTTGTTCTGCTGCTGCTCGTGCCCCTGAGGGTACTTCTGGTGCTGCTACTTCTGCCGGTGTCCCCGAGAGCACACCTGGTGCCACCATACTTGCGGTGGATACTTCGTCTGGTGCTCACGAGGCCACTCCCGTAGCTCTCGTTGACACTCCTGCCATTCCAGTGACCACTCCTTCTGCAGAGCCTGCTGCTGCTGCAGATCCTCCTGCTGACTCCTGAGCTTCTTTGGAGGACTCTCCTAGTGCACATTGGATGATACATGTTGTTGTGAGAGAGTTGGGTAGGATAGATGGTGGTTCTGGATATTTTGATGTATCTTGATGTATTTTGATGTATTTTGGATGGATGTCAGTATGTTTTGAGATACTTCGATATATGTTGTGATGTGTGATATATGATGTGCTCCGATCATTCGATCGTGATTTTTGTATGTTGGCGGATGTATCATTTTGTTGTATCATGTTTGATATATATATACATCGTTTTGCCATTTATTTCTTGTGCACATTATATTATTGCTTCTGATGATCGATTTCGTCGCTCAACGATAATAACTTGGTTAAATGGAAATTACTTCTATGAAAACATAGAATTGTTTTCCATGCACTTAATTAACCAAGAATGTTGATATTGGAGAGTATATTCCATAACTCAATCCGTAAAATTGATTTGAGTTTTGATGATTTTTCGATTTTTGACTATGGTATCGATGGCACGCTTTGATTTACTTCGTATTTTTCTTTGGTGTCATTTGGACCGTGGTCGTATTCTACGACTCCCGTGCTTTTATTTGAAGCCATTGTTGTTGTCGTTGATCTCCTCCCACTCTTTTTGCTAATGCCAAAGGGGGAGAGATATAATAATGACATGTGCTAAATGATAATTTAAAACATTTTTCCAAGAATCTAATTTGATATGTTAGATTCAGGGGGAGTTAAGATATAAAAATGGATTTCAAATCCGATATTTCAATATTCGATTCACATTTTATACTTTACTCGTCTGCTTGATGCGTATGATTAATATATATTTTGGAACTAACGTGTCATCAATGCAGGGGGAGTAAGTAAATTACATTTGAATCATTATTTTTGATTATTATTTATGTTGGTTTGTCATCACCAAAAAGGGGGAGAATGTTGAGTATTGACTCCCCGGATTTGGTTTTGGATGATGAACAAACATAAATATCGTGAACTAGCTCTTTGTGAGCGCAGTTATGGAGATCGTCGCCAAACTTCTATGAACATCAAAAGCGACGTCTCGAGACTTCTCAAAGCACGTGATCATATGCTTGAAGCTTCGTTGAAGCTCAAGGACCATTATTGAAGTAAAGAGATTCGAAATCGAAGCATTTGAAGACGGTTCGTCAAGTTTATTTAATGTCTTCTAGCTTCATTTTCATAGAATGTTAAGCCTTGAGTAGGTCTTACGTTTTAATCTTCATAACGCTCATATCTTAGAGCTAGGATCTTAGTAGAAGTCCATACAAACTTTCCCGAAGCTTCGCGCTTCGATTCGCGACTTCGTGTGCATGTTAGTTGGTTCAAGAAGAAGAACCAACCGACTAGATGGTGATCTAGTCGGTCGGTAAAGCTTCTTGAACTGACTAGAATGCCTTCTCAATTTCTAGCTCAGTTACTGTTAACAGTTAGTCGGTCAAAGAAGGTTCACCGACCGACTAGTTGTGAAACTAGTCGGTTAAGAATCCTTCTTAGACCGACTAGTTGAACTTCTATTTTTGAGCCTGAGCTACTGTTTACAGTTAGTCGGTCAAAGCACAACGACCGACCGACTAGTTGAGAAACTAGTCGGTCAGAAGTTGTTCTTAAACCGACTAGCTGTATTTGAATTCAGCTGCTTTGATTTCTTCTATTAGTCGGTCAAAGAACACTCACCGACCGACTAGTTGTGAAACTAGTCGGTTGGCAAGTCTTCTTAGACCGACTAGTTCTTTAAGTCTGAACTTCATCTATTCACTGTTCACCTCTTAGTCGGTTCATGTTGTTTCACCGACCGACTAGTTAATGAACTAGTCGGTCAGTGATCCTTCTTTGACCGACTAGTCTGCTTCAGAATAGAGCCGTTGGAGCATTAAATGCCACGAATTTTGCTCTCTCTTTCCTCTATCCTATATATACTTGGAGTGCTGCTTTCATAGCATTCAAGGCTGATATTAAGTGAACTTTAGAGATCAAAAGAGAAGCATTTAATCTTCATTCAAAGCTCTTTCATTTCTCACTTGAATCTCTCCCTCACTCTTATTTCAAAAGAGAGATTCATTGATTGTGAGCCTTCCAAGCCAAGTGCTTGATTCTAGGTCACCAACATCCACCTAGGACTCCATTGCTGGTCATCTACTTGGAGCTAGGGTTTGGTGCCTTCATCTTCCTCAAAATCCGTTTTGCCCTAATTCGTAAGTATACTCAAGGCATAGGGTTTTGTCGGTAAGAATTTTGTATTTCATTTACTTTGATATTGTAAGTGTTTTACTCTCGGTTGTGGGAGTTTGTTTGTGATCCCGGGTTGTGGGAGTCACAATTTCATTTGTGTATGATTTGACTTTGTAGAGGTTTTCTACAAGTATTTCATAGTGCAAATTTGAGTTAGAGGATTCTAACTCAAGTATCCGGAGGGGATCCGGGTGTTTGGGACGTAGGATCACCGGGAACAAGTCGGGGAGACTTTGGTGGATCCGAACCCGTTAAATTGCTTGTTTGCAATTGTTTTCTTTGTTTTCAATATTTACATTTTCGCATTTCCGCATTGTTGGTTCAGTTTGCAAGGTAATTAGGAATTATCCTCTTAATTATTTTAAAGTACTATTCACCCCCCTCTAGTACTTGTGCAGTAGCTTCGTAGGGCATTACAATATCATGTTTATTGGAAAATGCGGATTGGTTTTGGTTGATTTCTATAAGAGTTCTCCCTTTGTGCTTCAACTATTTAATCATCACACTTACACGATGGTGTAGAAGTCTACGTTACACTTTTCATTGAATTTGAAATGCTTATTCTAAGAAAAATACATGCAAGTGCTACTAATAATTTATAATACTTTTATTTCTGCATGTGACATGAACTAGACTTCATGTATACGCTTTTGATGATAACAAAAGGATGAGAAAATAATGAAGATTTGGTGGTGCTTTAATGCTTATTTGTACATATCGAAATATTGGTTTAAAGGGGAGCATTAATGAATTATGTGATTATGTGAGTATATGTTCTAGGGGGAGCATGCCATGCTTTTTTTGTATCACATTATCATTGCATCATTGCATGCTTGTATGCTTGTACATCAAGTGTTATATTGTTGCATACATCCTCCCATTATCACACTTCACACACACATGTCACAATGTATTATTTGGAACGTTAGTGCAAATCTTATCATCGTTTGTCATCATCAAAAGGAGGAGATTATTGGATGACACAACGATCGTTAACTTCGTGTTTGATGCTAACAAACGTGTGTGAACGTTCTAATGTGTGTGCTAAGTGTTTTTCAGAAATGGCACGCTTGTAAATCTTCAAAGTGAGGACTAAGTCAATTGATGGAGGAATTGCTATTCACTAGCAAATTGGAAGATGGAGAAATTGCTGTTCATATAGAAACTTGGACTTGGTCAAAGATGGAGGGATATGGAGTATCTCAATCAAATCTCTCTTGGATTGATTCAAATTAATTAGAGATTGATTCAAATCCTAATCCTATTAGTATTGCAATTCCAATCAAATCTCCATAAAATCTCCTATCCTATTTGAATCCAAATTCAAATCCAATTAGTATTGCAATGAGATCAAAACAAATCCATATTACATCCTATTCAAATCCCTCCAAATCTTACTTTCATATCTCTAATAGAATTCTCCTCAATCCCAAACCATCTTGCTTTCCTATCTCCAATAGGATTGCATCCTAGCCATTAGACTCCTCATTGGCCGCAACACATCTCACCATTCATCCTCCTTGGCCGCACAAAAACCCTAGCCATACTCCTATAAATACCATGCATCCAAGAGGAAGACATTGCGACAACACAAAGGCAATCGGGGAGAGCAAGCAGCATACATCAACTATTAAAGGGGAAAGGAAGTTGCGGCATACACATAGTTGTTAGGGTTTGATCTCCATTGCCGCAACTTCATAGCTCTACCAAGGCCAAAGAGAAACCCATACCCATTGCTGCAACCATCTCCATAGGTCAATCATTAATCTTCAAGCAAACTACATCTTTCCTCAAGACAAATTTCCCCAACAACATCACCCATTGCAACAATCTCCTTGCTATATCTACAAGAGCCTATATCTCCAACAGCTCCTATCTCCAACAGTCTCTATCTCCAAGAGCCGCAAGTTTAAGAACCAAGGAGGAGAGAGCCATAATGCACGCACTGCAGCAGCACCCCAAGCCAATTGCACGTGCACTGCTCGAGCACCCTAGGTCCTTGGACATGCACTGCTCGAGCACCCTAGTCCCTTGGCCATGCACTATTGTTTCACCCACAAGAAGAGGCCACACTGCTGCAGGCCGCAAGTTCATCAACTCCCCATACAAGCCAATGTCGCAAGTCATCATCAAGGGGGATGCCCAACTTTCAGAGAGACGTGCCACTACTTGAGTTGCTGAGGAGACGCGACGAGACCGAGCTTTCAAGGGGATGCATAGCTCTCGTCTGGCAAGAGAGCTGGCCTGTGCTGACTGATGGAGACGACGGCGGCTACATAAAACCGAGCTTTCTATACTATTGTGATACTTTGGAGTCTTGTCTAGTGGTGGTCCAGACAAGAGGAACTTGACTGGTATCGTCATTTAAGAGCATATATTAGGATTGATAGTGTTGAACACGGTGAGTGGGCCTGGTGAGTGTAGAGATGTTGGTTCTCTAGCTATTACGGTTGTGCCTGTACACTATTAATATAATATTTGCTTACGGGGCCTAGACGTAGGTCGTGGTGATCGACCGAACCAGGGTAAATCTGATGTGCATCTGTGTCTGATTATTATTTACCATGCTTGTGATTATAACTGCTTGTGACATCTCGTGGGTTGTACGAGAATTTTTTCTTATCCTATTCACCCCCCTCTAGGCTTAGATCCAGATCCAATGGTGGGCTCCGAAAGGTGCTCTCTCTCAAGTGCAAGAGTCCGTACAAGTAGTAAAATCTGGGAGTCCAGATGTCGAATCCACGGGAAGAAATCTGTTGCAACCACAATTCAAATCAAATAGAAATCTATCGGAAAGAGACTAACCACTTCACAAATGATGACGGTGATGGTGATGTGAACACGTGAACGGTATGAACAAAGAAAAATACGTGTACGAAAATACCTATAAAGAGTATGCACATGGTATGGGTTCGTTAGGATCAATGATTCGTATTAATTTGGTTGATGAATACATCACAATGAATTCTCTTTTTGAGAGCAATTCACCGGGAAAAATATCCAGTATAACTCAATGAATTCTCCTTTTGGGAGTAATTCATCGGAAGATGCCCTTTTGGGGGTTCAAACACAATATTCAAAAAGATCGTCGCTAAAACTATAATACGATATGAAACTCTCTTTTGGAGAGATCAAAACTACGGTATGAAACTCCCTTTTGGGGAGATCAAAACTCACCCTTTTGGGGCGATCATCAACTTAATTAATTCTTTTGGAATCTAAAAAAAGTCGATTTATGAACAAAGATTACAATTTTAGCGACGTTTTAACGATTTAGCACGAGGAATACAACCAAATAAACACAAATTATATCCCCTAACTACTCCATACCAAGCACAATTAAGTTTTAGCTACTCATAATATCAGAATAAACAAGATCCATACCCAAATACATTGAATTCATAGCAAAATACGATGAAAAACACTAAAATACGAGGTAGAAGTTGAAGAAAATATCACCAATTCTCCTTGAAAACACTTCAAACTCTCTGGAAATAATAAAATAGGCCTCTGGAATTTTACAGAATTTTTCAGGGGGAGAATACGGCTCCTAGAGCCTCCAATACGCCCAAAATACGCCCCAATCTGCTTGAATACGCTCCAAAAACCCTAAAATACCTTTTATAAAGAGATTGCGGGTTTGGGGAGTGCTAACGGGTCTAAACCCGCATCCATTTCGCGCCCGAATCAATCCACGCCGCAGATCTGAAGCGGGGCAAACGAGGGCCGTTGATCGTTGCGGGATTGAACGTGGGAGCGACGCGTGTGCTTCAAATAGCGTGCAAAGCCCGCATCCGTTACTCAGCGCAGCTCGCGAAGATCTCGCCGTTCGATCGACATCGGAGGGATAATAATCGGCCATGTCGCTTGCTCGCAGATCCGCTTCCGCGCTTCGCCTTCGACCGTTGGATCGTAATCCAACGGTCCGATCACTGCCGCGTCGCCCGCTGCGATTTGCTTCGCTTTAACCCGTTGGATCGGAATCCAACGATCACCATCGAGCCATGTCGCCCCGCTACGCTGCGATTTCATTTCAAAACGCGGGAAGATTTCCAGCCGTTAGATCATGATCAAAGGGTCAGCATTGATTTGTATCCGGCGTCGGGCGGGCCTGATCGTGGCCGTCGATCTTAGATCGAACGGTCACAAATTTTTTTCGCTACGATCGCTGCTGCGTACGCCTACGATTGATTGCAGCCGTTCGATGTAGAGGGAAACGTCGGATCGCTGCCACGTGTCGCTTCCTGATTGGCTGGCGGCCGTATAATCGTATTTCTTTGCGTATTTCTCCAATTAATTGGTATTCTGCATTCAAAAATACATAGTAATTAGCACAAATCTCAGAAAAATACAAATAAATAGTCGTTGGAATCGTGAGATCGAGACGATGCTAGGAAAAATATAAAATGTGAAGAAATGCGTCGTTAAATGCTGTTTTGTGCTCAAATAGAGTGTTTTCTCTAATAAATAAATGTGTAGAAAATACGTATGAATTAGAGAACAATGTAGCATCACCTGAGCACAAAATAGGGCTAAATGGGGGGTTAAATATGTAATATTGAACCCGAATCACACCCCCAACTAGCGATTTGCTAGTCTCTATCAAAAATAGCGATAAATACGGATGGTTAATAAAACAATAAGTTCTTTCAAATTGCTCATGGCGTGGCTCAATAATACGCATTCCAACATGGTCTTGGCCATCAATATACACATCCATGAACAAAATCAATCACATGAAATTTTCTTTAATTTAGTATGAATAAATAACATGCAAGCATCGTTTTGCGCAAGCGAAAATATAACACGTCGTTATATCCTAGTTTTCTTGTTTCCAAGGAATTGGCATATCAAAACAATCACTCAAATTATGGGTATTGAAGTTGCTTAGTATATTCACCATTCTTTTCTTTTATTTGTTCCGCGTAACGCACATCAAGCAACATTCGCAGAAAAAAGTATAACTTGGATCGCTCCATCAAATGAGTGAGGTTCCGGTCAATGACTCCCAAATCAGACGATAATAGGGCATTAGGCCAAAAAGGACCCCTCGGACTGTACTACTCGAGCCAACCAAGTTATTTATTAGTGACATACTTATTCATTCATTTTTTTTTTCATTCAAAATCTTTTCTTTTCTTTTCTTTCTTTTCTTTCTTCATCTTTTTCTTTGTAAGCAACTCCAAACCCATCTTTGAATATAAACATTAATAACAGAGGCCAAATCCCTCTTCAACTTGAAAACTTTCTAATAAATCGTGTATACTTAAGCTTTTTCATCACATTAGCATGCATGAGATAAATTCAAACTATTTCGAGATATTAATCATGAAAATTGAAAATTTTCGTGAATAGCATATTAACGAGTAATTCCATAAAGGAAAAATAATTAATCAAGCCATAAACAATTTTTAGAACTCAATTAATGTATAATCATCCGCATTTGAGGCATATGAAGGAGTTTTAAAAGATGAGATTTGGTGATTTATTCTTCTCAAAAAACAATCCTAAGGTCTCATACACACCCCCCAACTAAAGATGGACATTGTCCTCAATGTCGGAAGAGGTACGGGTTTATTCAAGCAAGCAACCTAGAAAGCATAAAAAATTTACACTACTGGAAAGAACACACTGTGATCAAATGGCGGATCCCGAATCTTTAATTGTGGAGGAAGTTGTTCAATTTGCTCCTTGCGCTCCTCGGCGATTATTCTTCCTCCAAAAACTAATTTGGACCCCAGCAACACAACTCCAAGCATCCCCATAAGCTGTTTGCCAATGTCCTGCGAGAGACGAGTTATGTCAGTCCAAATTATTTTAAAGTTTCTTTCAATAAAATTATTCCAAACGTAGTCATCAAAATAAGTGAAATGAATTAAAGCAAGTTGACGACTACTCCCTGAAAGATTTGCACTACTCTCTGTACGATGCTCGATTGTTGGGGAGAGGGGTAAATGATTTTGGGACAAAACTGGAGGAGGGCATGGTTCTGACTCCATGGCGATAATCTCAAAACCCTTGTCCCTAGCTGTCTCCTCCTCTCGTTCATCCAAAATTGCTAGCTCGTCCTCTCTTTCGCACACACTTTCTGCCATGTGGATATTTATATTCGTGTCCTCGCTCGGTATTCCTGCAATAGAAGATGAACTCGTATTAGATTCTTGAAATCGAGTTTCAAAAGCATTACCTTCTTCTAAGCAGGCGGCAATCAAATTAAGATTTTCAATGGAATTTTGAATCTGCCGGCTCCGAGTAAGGAAATTCTCCTGGAATTGATGGGATGTGGCCTCCTGTGTCTGAATAATCAGGTAAGCGTCCTCTATCAAGGATTGCAAAGGTACGTCTACGCTTTGTTCTTCTTGATCAAGGCACGGAGGCTCCGTTGAATCGCTCTCTGAAGTCTCTTCCACGGTTTCTTCGTTTTCTTGCAGAGACTCCATGTATTCCCACGCCACTGTCGGCGTCATGCCTCCCAATAATTCCTGCAGCTGCGGTTGTAGTCCATCTAGGAAGAACGCCATAAGCTCTTCATTTGTGTACCCATGCTGCGGATAGCTCGATATAATGTCTGCAGTGGCGGAGCCACATGGGGGCAAAGGGGGGCAATTGCCCCCACTGATTTTTTTTAAAAAAATAACTAGTATGTATATTAGATTGCCCAATCAAAAAATAATATTTGCCACCATATTTATTCTCTTTAATAGGCAATTAGCTAGCTAGCTAGTATGTATATTAGATGTATATTAGACACTTAAATACTGACTTTGCCCCCATGTTAATTGCCCCCCTTTATTAATTGCCTATTATTCATATTAATTATTCTTATTCTAACGTTTAATTCCCCCGTGTTAATTAGCTAGTATCCATATTAATTGCCCTCTTTTGCTCCTGTGTAGCTCCGTCACTATATGCAAGAATAAAAGTCAACATAATAAAAAAGAAACACAACTACTATGTCTCTTTATATTAACTATTTAGTGCAGACCTCATTTAAATGTAATTATGATCTTCAAATATAATGGTCAAATTGAAAGCTCAAATTTTGCTGTAAAACATAGACACTCATTTATTTTACACAAAAAAGTCCATTCATTTTTCTTCTTTTTACTCATATTATCGTCAAGTTATTTTTAATTATAAATTTATTTCTCTATTTTCTTGTTAATTTATCCAAAACTTTTTATTGTTATGTTCTCCTTACCCCCTAATGGTTATTCTTTAACACATTGAATCTTGTAAAATATTCATTTGATAAACTTCTACATTGATTCTACAAATGTTGACATTTTCAAAAAAAAAAATTTCGTTAAGTTTTTGCCCTCACTATGAAAGTTTTCTGGCTCTGTCACTGAATGTCTGTGAACCTCCTCCAGGCCTGAAAGAAAGTTTCACAGTCAGTTTGATTAAAATTAACAATTTTGAGCTTTTCCATCCTATGTTTGTGTGCATTAGCATACCGTGCATCACATAGATTGTTCGTGCAATAGAAATTCATATATTCCATTTTTTTAAAAATTAAAATTAAAATAAAATAATAAAAAAAAATTTATGTACAGTAAAGTGGAAAGATCTCACCGAAGGTCCTCTAAATGAAATAAACCGTAGTCACAAACCATTCCTCCCCGGCAACGGCGCCAAAAACTTGGTGGGCTCCGAAAGGTGCTCTCTCTCAAGTGCAAGAGTCCGTACAAGTAGTAAAATCTGGGAGTCCAGATGTCGAATCCACGGGAAGAAATCTGTTGCAACCATAATTCAAATCAAATAGAAATCTATCGGAAAGAGACTAACCACTTCACAAATGATGACGGTGATGGTGATGTGAACACGTGAACGGTATGAACAAAGAAAAATACGTGTACGAAAATACCTATAAAGAGTATGCACATGGTATGGGTTCGTTAGGATCAATGATTCGTATTAATTTGGTTGATGAATACATCACAATGAATTCTCTTTTTGAGAGCAATTCACCGGGAAAAATATCCAGTATAACTCAATGAATTCTCCTTTTGGGAGCAATTCATCGGAAGATGCCCTTTTGGGGGTTCAAACACAATATTCAAAAAGATCGTCGTTAAAACTATAATACGATATGAAACTCTCTTTTGGAGAGATCAAAACTACGGTATGAAACTCCCTTTTGGGGAGATCAAAACTCACCCTTTTGGGGCGATCATCAACTTAATTAATTCTTTTGGAATATAAAAAAAGTCGATTTACGAACAAAGATTACAATTTTAGCGACGTTTTAACGATTTAGCACGAGGAATACAACCAAATAAACACAAATTATATCCCCTAACTACTCCATACCAAGCACAATTAAGTTTTAGCTACTCATAATATCAGAATAAACAAGATCCATACCCAAATACATTGAATTCATAGCAAAATACGATGAAAAACACTAAAATACGAGGTAGAAGTTGAAGAAAATATCACCAATTCTCCTTGAAAACACTTCAAACTCTCTGGAAATAATAAAATAGGCCTCTGGAATTTTACAGAATTTTTCAGGGGGAGAATACGGCTCCTAGAGCCTCCAATACGCCCAAAATACGCCCCAATCTGCTTGAATACGCTCCAAAAACCCTAAAATACCTTTTATAAAGAGATTGCGGGTTTGGGGAGTGCTAACGGGTCTAAACCCGCATCCATTTCGCGCCCGAATCAATCCACGCCGCAGATCTGAAGCGGGGCAAACGAGGGCCGTTGATCGTTGCGGGATTGAACGTGGGAGCGACGCGTGTGCTTCAAATAGCGTGCAAAGCCCGCATCCGTTACTCAGCGCAGCTCGCGAAGATCTCGGCCGTTCGATCGACATCGGAGGGATAATAATCGGCCACGTCGCTTGCTCGCGGATCTGCTTCCGTGCTTCGCCTTCGACCGTTGGATCGTAATCCAACGGTCCGATCACTGCCGCGTCGCCCGCTGCGATTTGCTTCGCTTTAACCCGTTGGATCGGAATCCAACGATCACCATCGAGCCACGTCGCCCCGCTACGCTGCGATTTCATTTCAAAACGCGGGAAGATTTCCAGCCGTTAGATCATGATCAAAGGGTCAGCATTGATTTGTATCCGGCGTCGGGCGGGCCTGATCGTGGCCGTCGATCTTAGATCGAACGGTCACGAATTTTTTTCGCGACGATCGCTGCTGCGTACGCCTACGATTGATTGCAGCCGTTCGATGTAGCGGGAAACGTCGGATCGCTGCCACGTGTCGCTTCCTGATTGGCTGGCGGCCGTATAATCGTATTTCTTTGCGTATTTCTCCAATTAATTGGTATTCTGCATTCAAAAATACATAGTAATTAGCACAGATCTCAGAAAAATACAAATAAATAGTCGTTGGAATCGTGAGATCGAGACGATGCTAGGAAAAATATAAAATGTGAAGAAATGCGTCGTTAAATGCTGTTTTGTGCTCAAATAGAGTGTTTTCTCTAATAAATAAATGTGTAGAAAATACGTATGAATTAGAGAACAATGTAGCATCACCTGAGCACAAAATAGGGCTAAATGGGGGGTTAAATATGTAATATTGAACCCGAATCATCCAACACCTTAGTCACTAGCTAGATACACACTTGAATATCTTGAAAGCTGCTATCTTAAAATGTAAGACATGTAAAACTCTTACTGCTTTCACTTATAATAGAACTGCCATGCTAAAGTTAATTCTGTTCATACTGCTTAGAAATTGTAATTGTTCTATTATTCATAATGCTTTAACTTCCATGTAAACTATTTTTTGAAAACCTTGCCGAGGGTCTCTTTCATACTTATTTCTTACCAAGGACCCTTGCTGACATACATTTCTATGTTGTTTGAAGTGTATGTCAGGTCATGAGACATGTTATCTAGAGGACGAGCTGCTTGAGGAGACTGACCTACTGGACCTGGAGTACGCTGATCTAGGAGTTCTCTCTACAGAGGACTAATTGCTGAGCTTCACCGGCTGTTGCTTAGCAATACTTCTTTTACTGTACTTTTGTAAGGTGTGTACCCAAGTTTTATAAAACTCTGTTATTTGTTTGGCCATGCTGGGCCTTGTTAATTTTTTGTAACTCTTTCTGGATGTTCGCTTTAAATTCATAGTTAATTCTGTTGTTTCTGAAAGCATGCAAGTTCATGCTTATGGTTTTATTCACAGACGCTTATTGCGTTTGAGCTTTACCGCTTCAGCCCATGCGGACGCACTCGTGTCCTCGCTCCTAAGTATAATGGGAAGCAGGGCGTAACATGTTTTTATGGTGGACCATGCATGTCATGCATTATGCAAAACTTCAAAATAATAGAAATACTATCATTAGCCAAAACGTCTGAATTTACCTCGTACACAAAATTTACCCGAGTTTCTTGTCTCAGCCTGGCAGGGAGACACAACACCATGAACGAAAATGGAGCCAGCGGAAGTGGTACTCCTGACATCCATGACCTCATGGGTGTCATGAGAGGAATGTTGGAGATTGAACAACAGCTGATCCAGTAGGGCCATCAAACCTGCTCAGATTGCACCCCCACCCCCTCGAGACGAACCTGGAGTTAAGTAATTCCATGAGCTGCAACCCAAGAGCTTCTCTGGAAAGGAAGGGCATCTGGATGCTGAAGAATGGGCCCAAGGGACCGAGGACAAGCTGAGTGCTGCTCGCATCCCTTAGGCAGGATGGGTCGATGTCTTGAAGCTCCAACTGACTGACAATGCTAGGAGCTGGTGGCAACTGGAAGAAAGGCGTTTGGTTAGACTCATCTCTTAGAGCATGTTTCGGTAAAGGTTCAACGCCAAGTATTTTCCCAAGACAGCCAAAAGAGAACTTCAGCAGTGCTTCACCAATCCGGTCCAAGTAGATAGAACTGTCGACGAGTATGAGGCCGAGTTTGCAATGCTTAGCCTCTTTGCACCCCACATGGTCGAGGACCCAGAAGACTGTGCGTTTCAGTTTCGCCAAGTCTTGAATCCCAAAGTTCAAGCCTCAATAACCTCGGTGAAACTAACGACCCTCCAGGACGTTTTGGATGCTGCATGGAGCCATGAAGTTATGGCGAGACTTTCAGTGGGACCTCAAGCTGGAGGAAGTAAGCGTCCCATGGAGCCACCTAGGATTGTGCTAATTTCTGGCCTCCCTAGACCACTCAGTTCAAGAGGTCAGCTGCTCATGTCGATTGATCACAACTGAGCTGTTTATTCTGTGGCAAGACCAGCCATCAGAAGAAGGATAGTAGGAGGATGATGAACCAATTTCTAATTTACGGAGCATCTGCGCATGCTACGAGAGATTTCTCACACAGCAAGGACCGTCGATCACCTACTGGAGTACCTGGGCCTATTCAGCGATGAGTGCATGGACCTGTTTAGCGAAGTGCACCTGGACCTGCTCAGCATGGACTGCCTCTGGTTCCACAGAACTGAGCCTATCAGCATGCCAATCAGGCAAAGTGCCAGGCATTCACCATGACAGCTGCAGAAGCTGAGGCTAAGGATGAAGTGATTACATGTAACATCTAGATATAGGATTTCATATTGTTTTTATATTCCTGCTTGTAGTTAGACACCCTTGCCAAGATTTAGTTATTATCATCTTAGGTGTCATCTTAGTGGCTTCACACCCAGCCTTGACCTCATTTGATTCCGGATCTTCATTGTGTATCTCATCCCAGAAATTCGTGGTAAAACAGTCAATTCCTACATTCCCACTTTCCAAAAGATGGAATATCACTACTGGAAGTGGCATGGTGAGTGTTACCTTGGGATGAAAATCATGTCCTTTGGTGATTTGTGTTCGGTCCCCAGGTTTGCACCACGGGGGCACGAATGTAGAGGAATATGCCCTCAGATCATTTGTATTTGATGCAAATGAAAATTTAAGCCTAGATAGGGACTAATTTGCATATGATGCAAAAGAGATTAAATGTGTCTTAAATTGTTTAAGACTATATTTAATTAAATAAACGCGTTGAAAAGGTTACCTAGATGATGGGATCGTTCCGCTCTAAACGCAGGTTCAAACCGCGTCAAAAACGGAGTCCAAATGCACAAGTTATAGCCAAAACAAGTTAGCCCAAAATGTTGGGCTGAAACCAACGAAAATGGAGGCCCACCAAGCCCGAATTTTCTGGTTAGGTTTTTTTGAAACCTAGGATTTTCTTGACGGCTACGTTTCTAAGAGAAGCATGACTTTAGGCTAACTTTGGACAATTGTTTGAATGGTCAAACGGACTCGGATTGACGAGCCGTTTTTTCCTACGCGTTCACCGTTGAACCCTCTTCGATTTGGTAGGTTGTACCAACATTGAAGCTCAACGTTGAGGGAGTTAAAATTCGAGGAAGTTTGCCCTTTGTGAAAGGCAAACTAACTTGATTTAATTAATCCCAAATTAATAGTCCCACCTCGGTTGTGGAGAAAAGGGGAGAGTCAGCTGCCTCTATAAATAGAGGCCCTCCCCCTTCCTCATAACTCGTCCCAAGCTCTAGATCTGAGCGGCTCTCAAAAATGTTGGAGCACGCTCGGATCTAGGCTTAAATTAATATTTCTCCTCTCCCTATAAATTTCTGCCTTGCTCCTGAGGGCTCTAGCAAAGCCGCAAAGGAGTTCGGATTCAGATCCGAAATCTAGGCGGAGGTTTCACTCGCGTGAAACTTTCTGGAGCAAGTGGTTGGCTTGGCGACCAGAAGTTGCTGGGATCGGCGCAAGCGGTTGCTGGGATCGTAGCGGCTAATGCGGGAAGGGCAATTGATTGCCTTCGGTAACACTTTTGATGCAAGGCAAGAGTTACGGGTATGTTGAGTTTTCTCAACCGTAGTTTTAATTAATGTGCATTATTTTAATTGCAGTAGTTACAGTAGTTAATTAGATAGTAGTATCCTCAGGGGTTGGTCTGGACCCAACCCCGGGATAGTAGCATTTTCTTGGCTTGGGTTTTATGCTGATAGGGCTAGTTTATATAAAATGTTTATATAATTTTTTCCTCTTTATTTTCGCTTCCGCTGCGTTATTTTGTGCAAGGTTGTCCGGCCTTCGCTCTCAAGTAGGGCGAAGGACGGATAATGCACTAGTCGAAAGAGAGCCCTTGGACCTCGAAAACCCTTCAGTGGTATCAGAGCCAGGCTACATAGACTATCTATATACTGCTTTTATGAAATGCATGTGATTAAAACTTGAAAGTTTTCTATGCATTTTTCTAACTATGCGATGGTTTTATGCATTAAAACTTGTAGTTAGTCTTGCACTAATTATATGTTGGTTTTTCAAATTTTTTGAAAATTGTTTTGAAAACCAAGATTAGATCTTTTTTTAATTATGTGATAATTAATGACTTTATGTTTCTTTTGCTTTTATTTGATAATTGCTAAAAGGAAGACTTGTTGGGTTAGCCATTAAAATTCATTTAAATCTCTAATTTGATTAAATTTAAATGACTAGCTTTGGCTATGTTTTAAAATGTTGTTCACAATATTTTAAATAACACATCCTAATGAATGATTAGGATTGTCCCTTGTTTGTTGAAACAATTTTGATGTGATTTATTAAAATCTTATAGTTGATAGGATTCTAATAAAAGTTATGAAACACATCCTAATAATTTTGAATTATAGGTTATAACTAGTTGATAGGATTAACTAGTTAAATAAATCATAACAACCCGATTAAATCAATATAACACATTTTTATCATTAGCACTTTCAATGGAGAATGGTATGGTTAGGTAGTTAGGGAAGGTGTTGTGGATCGACTCAGCTTTGCTGGGCGTAAGTGATCCTGCCCGGCCCTAACCCTGGTCATGCCTGCTTGTACCGCAAAGTTACTAATAATAAAATGTGTTAGTTTTGGTTATATCTAGTCAATGCGTTATAAATCTTATTAAGATTAATTCGTATCCCTCCTTGATTTTGGAGCTTGGTAACTCAAAGAAGACAATTATAGTTGTTGAGTCTCCTCAAGCTATGACATGTTTTTCTTTAAGGAACAAACTCCAACATACATGTGATGTAGTCTAGACTTGACCCAAATCGATACGTCGGGTCTCCTTGAGCATCGATCTAAGTCAAATCTGGACACGAAATCAAGGGTCTGACTAGACCAGTCATTATGATTTGTTGAGTCTCCTCAAGATCATAAGTGACTGTGGGTAAAAATCGAAAGGAAGTCACATGTGATGTGATTGACTAAGAGTTAGTCTACCAATCATGGAACCAATCAACTTGTTTAGTCTCCTCAAGGTTGTGAGGTTCAGGATGATTGGATCCCTCTTTCACTATATTTTAAATATTAAAATTCGTTCATTTCAGAGAATGATCGTAAAATAGTGGGAGACCATAGTTAATTATAAACCATATTAACTATATTATTTTATCATGAATTACACTAAATTAATTCTATGTCTTTTGCAGCATGAAATCGAATATGAATCTTATCCTGAATAATAAATTGACTGGTTTAAATATTGATTGCTTAGAAAACTCTGGGCTTAACGGAGAGAAGAAAGGACATATTGATGTCTCGACTTCTAAGGTATTAGTTATACAGAGTATAGTCCTTTCTGTAACTTCTAACGCATGGGTATTGGATACTGATGCGGGTACTCATATTTGTAATTCTTTACAAGGTATGAGCACATTTAGAAACTTAAGAAAAGACGAAATAGTTCTTCAAGTCGGTAATGGAGCTAATGTAGCTGCTAAAGCTGTAGGAGACCTAAAGCACACCTTGGCAAACGGTGCCACATTGTTTTTGAAGCAATGTTATTATATACCAAATTTCCTATGCAACGTTATTTCCATTTCGGCTTTGGCCATAGACGGATATAAATTTACCATTGATGAATCTGTTATGAACATTTTCTTTAATGATAAATTGCTGGGATTTGGAACAATGAATAATGGTGTATACACTCTGTCTAATGACGTTGTGTTAAGTGTTAACACACGAAAACGTAAGGAATCTAGTTTTAATGAAACGTTCCTTTGGCATTGTAGACTAGGCCGTATCAGAGAAAAAAAGACTTAGCAAGTTGCATAAAGAGGGGTCTCTTGACCTCTCGAATTATGAGTCGTTCGACACTTGCGAGTCTTGTCTCAAAGGTAAAATGGCTAAAACTCCCTTTGCGGGTCAAGGGGAAAGAGTTAGTGAACTCTTGGGTCTAGTACATTCTGATGTATGTGGACCAATGTCTACTTTAGCGAAAGGAGGTTATTCATACTTTGTTACATTTACTGATGATCACTCTAGGTTCGGACATGTGTTCTTGATGAAGCACAAGTCTGATACATTTGAGCGATTCAAAGAGTATCGTAACGAAGTTGAAAAACAGACGGGCAAAAGTATTAAAATTCTTCGATCTGATCGAGGAGGAGAATACTTGAGCCATGAATTCCTTGCGCATCTAAAAGAGAATGGGATTCTCTCTCAGATCACTCCTCCTTACACACCTCAACATAATGGTGTGTCAAAGAGAAGGAATCGTACCTTGTTAGACATGGTTCGATCAATGATGAGTGACTCTGAGTTACCTATCTCCCTTTGGGGCTATGCCCTAGAAACTGCTACCCATATCCTTAATAGAGTTCCATCTAGATCCGTGCCAATGACACCATATGAGATATGGAACGGGAAGAAACCAAACCTTAAGCATATTAAGGTATGGGGTTGTCTTGCGTATGTCAAGAAGCTTAATCCAGATAAACTGGAGGATAGGTCTGTTATGTGTAGATTCATTGGGTATCCTAGTCACTCGACGGGACACATTTTCTATCACCAGGAACAACAAAAGATTGTTGTGTCCAAACACGCCACCTTTCTTAAAAAGGAATTCCTTGTGAAGGAGTCTAATGGCGAGGTAATAGAACTGGACGAAAGTTTAGAGACTGAATCAACACATGAACAGATCGCGGAACCAGTGGGAGAGGCAGAGCCTAATGCTCCTGAAGCAATTATTAGGAAGTCAAATAGGATTCCTCGAGCTCCAGAAAGATACTACGGATTTCTCGTAGATGGAGGAGTTGAGGATAGCATCTTAGTTGAAGATGATCCTATTGGCTTCCAAGAAGCCATTCAGAGTAAAGACTCTAAGAAATGGCTGGATGCAATGAAATCTGAGATGGATTCCATGCACATTAATAAAGTTTGGACTTTAGAGAATGTGCCCAAGGGAAGTGTTCCTATTGGCTGCAAATGGATCTTCAAAAGGAAGATCGGTGCAGATGGAAAAATAGAAACGTACAAGGCTAGACTTGTTACGAAAGGTTATCGTCAGATTCTAGGTGTAGATTATGACGAAACTTTCTCGCCCGTAGCCATGCACAAATCCATCCGGATCGTACTCGCTGTTGCTGCCTATCACAACTACGAAATCTGGCAGATGGATGTAAAAACTGCATTTCTAAATGGTGATTTAGAAGAGCATATTTACATGTCTCAGCCGGAAGGTTTCGAAGTCAGTGGGAGCAAAGGGAAAGCGTGTAGACTGCATAGATCCATTTATGGATTGAAGCAGGCATCCAGGAGCTGGAACATCCGATTTGATAATACGGTCAAAGAGTTTGATTTTATTAAAAATGAAGATGAGCCATGCGTTTATAAGAAAACCAATGGAAACAATTTAGTCATCCTCGTACTTTATGTTGATGACATTCTCTTAATAGGTAACAACATACCAATGTTGAAGTCTGTTAAGGATTGGTTATCAACTAACTTCTCCATGAAAGATTTGGGAGAAGCATCCTACATACTAGGTATGAAGATCTATAGAGATAGATCTAAAAGCATGCTAGGACTCTCCCAATCTAGGTACATTGATACTGTGTTAAAACGGTTTAACATGGAAAACAGTAAAGGTGGGTTTATACCCGCAAATCACGGAATAAGTCTTTCCAAGAAGATGTCTCCAAAGACTGACTTGGAAAGAGAACGCATGAGCAATATTCCATATGCTTCGGCAGTTGGATCGATCATGTATTCCATGATATGTACCAGACCTGATGTCGCTTTTGCACTAGGTGCAGTAAGTTGATATCAGTCTAACTATGGAGAAGAACACTGGAAAGCAGTCAAGACGATTCTCAAGTATTTGCGAAGAACAAGAGATCTAGTTTTGATTTATGGAAGTGAAGAACTCAAGATTGAGGGCTTCACGGATTCCAGCTTTTAGAGTGACGTAAATGACAGCAAATCAATTTTAGGATACATTTTCACTCTCAACGGATGTGCAGTGAGCTGGAGAAGTTCAAAGCAAGATACCGTTGCTGATTCAACTATGGAGGCCGAATATATACCGGCCAATGATGCAGCAAAGGAAGCTGTCTGGATTAGGAAATTTGTGAGCCAGCTAGGAGTGGTGCCTACTGTTATAGATCCAATACCGTTGTATTGTGATAACAATGCCACAATGAGCTTGGTCAAAGAACCCATATTCCACAAGAGATCCAGACACATTCTTCGAAAATATCACTTGATACGTGATATTGAGAGGAGGAAGGACATAGAAATCCTCAGAGTCTCGTCTGAAGAGAATTTAGCTGATCCATTTACAAATGCCCTTACACGTGATCGTTTGGAGAAACTAATGTGTAAAAGCGGTATGAAATACCATAAAGAGTGGGCCTTGTAGTGAGTGGTAGATGTTTTGAGAGTTGTATGCCTATGAGGCACATTGTCTTGAAAAACATCTTATTCATGAATAAAATAAATTATTGGTATCAAATTATCTTTGTGCATTTGTGATATCTTATATACTTAGATAATTTCCTTAGACTTACATCAAGGTATACACTTATCTTGATGGAGGTCACGATTATGAGAAAGTGTTTTTACCGATTGGAGCTTGTAACGACCACTTTTCGTTGTACGTTGTTCGTGCACGTGCTTTTGTCCGTGCACGTGTTTGTTTTGGACCTTGTTTGTTTGTGAACACTTTCGTGTGATATGCCGTTGTGAACGTCTCTGAGAGTATTAAATAGTGGCACTAATTTGGAACGACGTTTCTCGAGTCGTTTTTCCACAATTTAATCTTACTCGATGAGACGTGACGATTTTCACTTTTGACGGGAGACGTTTCTATTTTTAGTTTCGTCGTCCGACGTCGAAATTGAGATCCGTCTTCTTAGTTAGCTCACATTCGTCATCACGATCACCACGATATTTATTTTATAAATTTTGGAGTTTATTTGACCACTTTAATATTTTTTAACAATTTTTATATTATTTTTAATAATTAATTTAAAAATTATTTTCGGCCAAATAAAATTTATTTGAGTTTTAAACGTTTTAAAGAATTTTTGAGGAAATTTCCAGCTCATTTGGACCAAGTCAAACCCTTGGGTGAGTTGGAGAAGTTGGATTTCAAATTTTAAATTATTTTAAACTTCTAATCCTATTAGATTTAGCCCTAGACCAAGTCAACCCATCTACACTATATAAACAACCCCTAGGAAGACCTATTTTCGCAAGAAATTAGCCCTAGCCTCTTCCAAAACCCAAATTGGACGTTGCGACGATTCGTCGCAACGTTGCGACGTTCTTCCCCCGCTCAGACCGAGAGAACGGGCCCAAATCTACCGCACCGACCGCTGCCAATGCCCGCTCCCCGCTCCGCTCGCTTGCACGGCCGTCGCCCCGCTTCAGCTGTGTCCGACCGAGGAGTTCTCTCGGTCAGACCGATGGCCGCCCCAGCTCACAGCCGCTCCCCGCATCGCTGCAAGCCCCGCAGCTGTCGCCCGCATCGCTCCGCATCTGACCGAGGCGCCCGCCCGCCATCGCCGAAGCCCGCAATGTTGCAAGTCTTGCAACGTTGCAACGCTTTGTCGCCCGCAGCGACCGACCAAATCCCCCGCACCAAGGCCCCGCCGCTCCACTACAGCCCGCTGCGCTGCAAGCTCCGCACCCAGTGTGTCTGACCGACCAAATCCCCCGCATTGGCTGAGTACAACCGAGAGCAAACGTCGCAACCCCGCACCCGTCGCACCGCTTGCCACCGTGGGCCCCCCAAGTTCTCCAGAGGTATTGTGGGTCCCCCAAAGGTCCCTAGGACTACTGTGGGCCCCACCTAGGTGCGTTCTCTTCGACGACTTGCCGCGTACGACGTCGTCGCACGTCGTAGCCCGTCGTCGCACGTGCGAGCTTCGGAATCTGGAACCGTCGCCCCGGTTGAAGCTCTGAATTTTCCAGCGAGGAATATATATTGGAATCAGGACTTGGAGCGCGATTTTTTATTCCAACCCCCGGCGTCGCTACCCGACGCCGGTGTAGCTTTCGCGTCGTGTTGAGGTAACGCTTTGCACCCTTAGGACCCCCAACCCAATGCATGCTAATCAAGACTAAAATCGGTATTTTTAAAGTATTTTAAATGTTTTAAATTCACTAATGAAGATTAATAATATGGACTTTAGGCCGGTGGACTTGTGCACGTAGGATAATTGTGATTTTTGGACTCATTGGACGGTGTGCTCAGACGTCGTACTTGCAGGCAAGTGAAACTTGCCAACTCTTGTGTAGGGCCATGTTTTTAGGCCACTTACTTGTTTTCAGCGTAAAAGAGACTAGTCAGTGAAATGATAGCTGGCTAGACGCCTACTTGATCTAGTTTGACAACGAAACTAGATCCGTCACCTAATTGATCTAGCTTGACAACGAAGCTAGATCCAACCCTTTAAACTTGTTGTTCATGCATACTAAACTGTCACGTTTACTTTCCTTACCTGTACGCACTTTTAACTGCCATGCATTGCATCTTACATGTCATCCCAGTTGATTGTTGCATTCGTAGCACACGCTACAATACTTGTACTCCTTGAAAACTACTTCCGGGGGAAACGGGCCTCATGTGTTGGTCAAAAGCCAATGCCCGGGTTCCCTGGACCGGCTAGGTGCACCCCTATGCCATACTTGTTAAAAACACTTCCTGGCTCGTGATCCAGAAGCGAGCATTACCGTTCGGGGGTAAGGCCCTGGCTCGATACACGTGGAGGGGTAGGGATAAACGATCACTTGAGCTAGGAGCTGGCCGTGCAGCCACTCTAGCCAAAAGGCGGAATCCCTGTGCATGAGGTGCTTACTTTTCTTGTCTTGTACTTGTCTTGTGAATGATTCATGCAATACTTGTCATCCATGCAATGTTTAAATGCCATGCTCGTACTTTACTTTACTTTACCTTACCTGTTGCACTCATTACTTTATCTGCCATGTCATTGCATCATGCTAAAACTGCTAGGTTGCTTTACTTTTACCTACCTTCAGTTTCCTTGCACAAGTCTCTTGTAGACTTGCTGACATGTGCCCCTTGCTCTTTTGGGTGTCACATGTTAGACCCTGAGCCAGAGACCGTTGCTGAGTACGTGGTGTTTTGCTGACGCTGAGTCTGAGTCCATGATTGCCAGGAGGATTTTGGTGGACACCGGTGACCATTCTTTGAGTCTTTGTTGAGCTTTATTTTGTTTTAGGCCTTTTGTTAGTTATTGGTGCGTAGCACCGTCGTTTGTACTTTGTACTTTTGTTGGCCATGTTTGGGCCTTTTGTCCCTTTTTCTTTTAGCCTGGTGGCTTTTCTGCGATGTTGGAATTTATATTTATGGATATTCTGAGATTATTCTTTTGTCTCATTTCATTATTATTATCTTGTTTCGCTCGCGTTGCAAGGACCTGCAGTTTTAAATCTGATTGACGCTTATCAGACTTGCAGCTTTGTAGCTTCAAGTCTGAGCGGACCTTCTCACGCTTCGCCTCCATATTTTTGGGAAGCGGGGCGTGACAGGTTTTGTTGGTGGCCCATGCAGGTCGTCTTGCAATTGCGAATTAGCGGAACAACGATAATAACGGAATGTCCATTAAATAAATTGCAACATCCGAGTAATAAGCCCTGAGTTTAGTCGTTTTCTTATGACACTAGGTGATATGAAGGCTTAGTTAGACATCTGTGCTTGCTAGTTAGAGGCCCTGATTGTAGTTAGACTCCCTGTCAGCAATTGATTTAATCGTCGTAGGAGTGACCTTAGGGGTTCTTGTCTAACCCTGACCCTATTAGACTCCTAGAATTTCCTTCCGTCGTTCGTTTGGGTCCATCGATTTCGGACCAAGCTGAACGCATTTCATTACCGTCTAGCTCCTTAGAAAGTCTTAGCGCTTAGTTTTAATCTTTAGTTGGTCGACCATAGGAGTTTCCCGTAGACTCTTCTGATTCATATCCTAGGCGTATGAATGTTTTGATCTCCGACCAATTTCCTTGCCTCGATTCACGAGATCGCCTCATGACGATCGTCGTCCATTTTCGAACCTCTCCAATACGAACCTTGAAACTCTTGAAAGTATTTTTCGACTTCCTCCTTTCCGATGTTTAACCTTGTCCCAAATTTTAACGCATACATACTTATACTTCATACTCCTTCATTGATTTAAATTTTTGTCGGAATTTTTACTAGTTTATATTATTTTCCCAGCCTATGTTTTTCGTACTTATACAAAATGCGTCGTCCCTTCATGCATTGATTTTATTCTGAATCGTACTTTTATTCAACTTGTAATTTTCCCTCCTGATTTATACCATTCATATACCTTTCAAGACACATGGAATTTCAGCTTTCAGCAAGTGGGTTTTTACTCGTCGTTCTCGCTATTTCAGATTTTTGCAAAATTACTATTTTCATAACCACTTCCTGCTTTAGACCCTCCCTGATTTGATTTTAAAGATTTGCTATTCGATCTTGATAATTCTTATGCTAAGTTACTATTATTTTTCTTTCCGCTCACCATACACGCTTTTAGAAAAATTTCCAAACCAAATTGAATTTCAATTATTTTTATATCCGTGCCAGACTTGTTGTGCTCGTATATTAAGAACCTTGTGCAAATCAGTTTTTCATTTTTGGCAAACCATGGTTTTCTAAAAGAAGTTTCAAAATTGATTATTTTAGATTTTCCATAGCCTAAAAGTTTTGAAAGCATTTAACCTGAGTTTAAATTTTTCCGTTACTTGATTTCATTCTTCGACTTTCCAAAACTTTTTGACAACATTATATTAAATTACTGACGTATAAATTTTCTAAACCACGTCCTTAATATTCGTGTAAATGATTTTACTTCCTTTTATAATGATTTTTAAAACCAATAGACCATTTTCTCTTATTATGAATGTTCGACTCAAATTTATTTTGAACCACTCGTTTTATCGATCTCCAAATATTTCTTTTCAGACTGGGATTTCAACTTTTGAAGAACGACAGTTTTCAAAATCCACGTATTTTAGCTTACGCTATTCACCCTATTTCCCTTTCTGTATCCTATTTAAGCATCACTACATCTCCCTTTCCCACGACCTAAACATCACCATTGAGTCTATGTTTCGTCTAACCAAGCCGTCTCCTTGTATTCGTCCTATCTGAACTCGTGCGTATCGATCCTTCCCTCGTCACACTCTCGACCTCTCTTTATTGCTTAGACCTTAGGGTCCGTCAATGTCTGTGTCAACTCTAAGTTGTTAGTAGACCCTTGGACCTTTGTGAGGTGTCATTGTGCACGTACCTAACTTGTGTACGTGGGCTTGAATGAGTGTACCCCCATAGTATATTGATGCTTGCCTATTGTGTGGTATACATATATATATATACTCAGAGTTATTTGTGATATTATGAAGTTGTTGGTGTGTTAGTGTTTATAGATTTGTGTGTGGCTAGCTATACCATACTAGGGGTGCCTGTGTATATAAGAGTTAGCGTTGGAATGTCTAATGGAGTGTATGTAATTAGAGATACTTGGAATGATTGAAATAAAATGATTGGTAAAGCTATGTGTATGTTAGGTTGTGATAATAATAGGTGGATGAATAGTTAAGTGAGTAGGCCTATTATATGACCTATATATTAGTACGTATGTGTATGTGCTCGTATGCAGGTATGTATTATGCTTAGACGTAAGTAGTTATGTTTTGTTGCCTGAGTATATAAGTGTTATGCATATGGTAGTAGGATTATAATTTTGATTAGGTAATGCTTGCTTTTCGGGATGTTGCATGCGTGCATGCCGTGAGGTATACACGACTATTGTACATCTTAATTATGTACATATGGATGTGTTAGTATACTAATTATAGGTAGTAGGCTATGGTATGAATATATGTGTTACATGTGTGTGACTATACGATGAATACGTATGCATGTATTAGGGAGTGTATTATAAATATGTGGGTGCTGATGTCTGTAATGTTATTAGTATGGTATATAGAGTGATTGAACTATGTAAGTATTGCCTGACTAAATATTAAGTGTGATTGACCTATGGTATGCATATGGTTGTATTGGTAGATATATATATATATATATATATATATATATATATATATATATATATATATATATATATATATATATATATATATATACATATATATAATGGAGTGGTATTGGTATATGTATGAATGTCGTGTTACGTATATAGAATATTCTAATATGTGTATTGAGTCTCACTCAAGCTTGAGTGGGTATACTCCAAGTATATGGAATGTACGTTTGTAGTTTGAATATAGCAATGCTTGATGTATGTATAGTGATAGAAGTGTTTGTGCCTGGTTGAGTTACGCACATGATTGTGGGTCGCTACGCCAGTATATAGTTATAGGTGTTGGTCTTGTGGTATAGCTAATTACTAAGGACTTGCCCGTGTGAACATATGTGTACTAGCTAAACTAGGTGTGTAGATGTACTAGTAATGTAATGGTATGATTGGTATGCGTAAATGAAATGTTAGCGTGTATGGGTGTGCACCATGCACGGGTAAGTATGTGCTTAGTTATAGGCATTGATGACTATAATAGATGTGGCGTGTCGTAAATACAGTTATAGGACCGTACGTGATGTGAATATACGGTGAACTATTTGCATGTATTTGAATGACTATATATATTATGAAATTATAGAAGTGGTGAATGTATATTATATATGGTGAATTTGATTTAATAATGGTATGGTGTGACTATATGTGTTGAGATGTTTGGTATTGGATTACTAGAGGGTAGTATACCCTTGATGTTTGTGCATATGTAGCTATCTATACGTAGAGCAATGATTGTATTGGCTAAGTGTGAGACTATCCTTATATAAGTACCTGAAATATTGTTTTGGTGATTAGGTAGGTAGTAGTTATATAAGGGGTGCATGCTTATATATATGATTGAAATACGTGTATGAGTCTGACTGACTATGATAGGTATAAGTGTATACGTATGTGAATGTATATATATACGTGTTGGTAGTGTTAATGTTTGACTACTTAGTGCATATATAAGCACTTGTAATGACTATACCTGGTTGAATTATTATGTGACTTGATTGGGGTAGTTACTAGAGTGACTAGCTATATTAGAAAGTCCGAGGACGGACTTCATTCTAAGGTGGGGAGGATGTAACGACCACTTTTCGTTGTACGTTGTTCGTGCACGTGCTTTTGTCCGTGCACGTGTTTGTTTTGGACCTTGTTTGTTTGTGAACACTTTCGTGTGATATGCCGTTGTGAACGTCTCTGAGAGTATTAAATAGTGGCACTAATTTGGAATGACGTTTCTCGAGTCGTTTTTCCACAATTTAATCTTACTCGATGAGACGTGACGATTTTCACTTTTGACGGGAGACGTTTCTATTTTTAGTTTCGTCGTCCGACGTCGAAATTGAGATCCGTCTTCTTAGTTAGCTCACATTCGTCATCACGATCACCACGATATTTATTTTATAATTTTTGGAGTTTATTTGACCACTTTAATATTTTTTAACAAGTTTTATATTATTTTTAATAATTAATTTAAAAATTATTTTCGGCCAAATAAAATTTATTTGAGTTTTAAACGTTTTAAAGAATTTTTGAGGAAATTTCCAGCTCATTTGGACCAAGTCAAACCCTTGGGTGAGTTGGAGAAGTTGGATTTCAAATTTTAAATTATTTTAAACTTCTAATCCTATTAGATTTAGCCCTAGACCAAGTCAACCCATCTACACTATATAAACAACCCCTAGGAAGACCTATTTTCGCAAGAAATTAGCCCTAGCCTCTTCCAAAACCCAAATTGGACGTTGCGACGATTCGTCGCAACGTTGCGACGTTCTTCCCCCGCTCAGACCGAGAGAACGGGCCCAAATCTACCGCACCGACCGCTGCCAATGCCCGCTCCCCGCTCCGCTCGCTTGCACGGCCGTCGCCCCGCTTCAGCTGTGTCCGACCGAGGAGTTCTCTCGGTCAGACCGATGGCCACCCCCGCTCACAGCCGCTCCCCGCATCGCTGCAAGCCCCACAGCTGTCGCCCGCATCGCTCCGCATCTGACCGAGGCACCCGCCCGCCATCGCCGAAGCCCGCAACGTTGCAATTCTTGCAACGTTGCAACGCTTTGTCGCCCGCAGCGACCGACCAAATCCCCCGCACCAAGGCCCCGCCGCTCCATTGCAGCCTGCTGCGCTGCAAGCTCCGCACCCAGCGTGTCTGACCGACCAAATCCCCCGCATTGGCTGAGTACGACCGAGAGCAAACGTCGCAACCCCGCACCCGTCGCACCGCTTGCCACCGTGGGCCCCCCAAGTTCTCCAGAGGTATTGTGGGTCCCCCAAAGGTCCCTAGGACTACTGTGGGCCCCACCTAGGTGCGTTCTCTTCGACGACTTGCCGCGTACGACGTCGTCGCACGTCGTAGCCCGTCGTCGCACGTGCGAGCTTCGGAATCTGGAACCGTCGCCCCGGTTGAAGCTCTGAATTTTCCAGCGAGGAATATATATTGGAATCAGGACTTGGAGCGCGATTTTTTATTCCAACCCCCGGCGTCGCTACCCGACGCCGGTGTAGCTTTCGCGTCGTGTTGAGGTAACGCTTTGCACCCTTAGGACCCCCAACCCAATGCATGCTAATCAAGACTAAAATCGGTATTTTTAAAGTATTTTAAATGTTTTAAATTCACTAATGAAGATTAATAATATGGACTTTAGGCCGGTGGACTTGTGCACGTAGGATAATTGTGATTTTTGGACTCATTGGACGGTGTGCTCAGACGTCGTACTTGCAGGCAAGTGAAACTTGCCAACTCTTGTGTAGGGCCATGTTTTTAGGCCACTTACTTGTTTTCAGCGTAAAAGAGACTAGTCAGTGAAATGATAGCTGGCTAGACGCCTACTTGATCTAGTTTGACAACGAAACTAGATCCGTCACCTAATTGATCTAGCTTGACAACGAAGCTAGATCCAACCCTTTAAACTTGTTGTTCATGCATACTAAACTGTCACGTTTACTTTCCTTACCTGTACGCACTTTTAACTGCCATGCATTGCATCTTACATGTCATCCCAGTTGATTGTTGCATTCGTAGCACACGCTACAATACTTGTACTCCTTGAAAACTACTTCCGGGGGAAACGGGCCTCATGTGTTGGTCAAAAGCCAATGTCCGGGTTCCCTGGATCGGCTAGGTGCACCCCTATGCCATACTTGTTAAAAACACTTCCTGGCTCGTGATCCAGAAGCGAGCATTACCGTTCGGGGGTAAGGCCCTGGCTCGATACACGTGGAGGGGTAGGGATAAACGATCACTTGAGCTAGGAGCTGGCCGTGCAGCCACTCTAGCCAAAAGGCGGAATCCCTGTGCACGAGGTGCTTACTTTTCTTGTCTTGTACTTGTCTTGTGAATGATTCATGCAATACTTGTCATCCATGCAATGTTTAAATGCCATGCTCGTACTTTACTTTACTTTACCTTACATGTTGCACTCATTACTTTATCTGCCATGTCATTGCATCATGCTAGAACTGCTAGGTTGCTTTACTTTTACCTACCTTCAGTTTCCTTGCACAAGTCTCTTGTAGACTTGCTGACATGTGCCCCTTGCTCTTTTGGGTGTCACATGTTAGACCCTGAGCCAGAGACCGTTGCTGAGTACGTGGTGTTTTGCTGACGCTGAGTCTGAGTCCATGATTGCCAGGAGGATTTTGGTGGACACCGGTGACCATTCTTTGAGTCTTTGTTGAGCTTTATTTTGTTTTAGGCCTTTTGTTAGTTATTGGTGCGTAGCACCGTCGTTTGTACTTTGTACTTTTGTTGGCCATGTTTGGGCCTTTTGTCCCCTTTTCTTTTAGCCTGGTGGCTTTTCTGCGATGTTGGAATTTATATTTATGGATATTCTGAGATTATTCTTTTGTCTCATTTCATTATTATTATCTTGTTTCGCTCGCGTTGCAAGGACCTACAGTTTTAAATCTGATTGACGCTTATCGGACTTGCAGCTTTGTAGCTTCAAGTCTGAGCGGACCTTCTCACGCTTCGCCTCCATATTTTTGGGAAGCGGGGCGTGACAGAGCTTAAAGTCTTAAACAGGTTCGTGGTCATTGATATGTCGAGAAGAGGATATTGACACATCGATAAGACCATTGTGTCTTTGTATTCACTATAGATTAGTAACGATGAACTCGTAATCGTTTGACTTGGTGAAGTCAGAAACAAGACACAGGTGCTCATTAGAGAATGAGTTCACTGAACGACTCATAAAAGGTTATCATTTGGTTAAACTTAATTTAAAATGTCAATGATAACTTTTAGTGTTGATAGGCAAGTTGGTCCTATGACTTGAGGACATTGAACAAACCTGCATGTGAATGGTGTCACTTAGATCATTTTCCTAGCTTCAAGGCTTTACTTGTCGAAAGGATTTTGGTTGGGTGGCACTTGAAGCGTGTGAGGGGAGTTGTGTCTAAGAAAGGATTCGTCTCTCTCATTAAGGAGAGTTAGTGTTGTATGTGTTGGTTCGGTGCTTTAGTGAAAATCTTTGATCAAAGTATGTTGAAAGAAGTTCAACATGTATTTAACTAAAGACCGATGTAACTGACCGATTTCAAGTTGGTGGGGTTGACATGTTACCATACCCTAAACTTGAATAAACAACATAGTCTTGACGAAAGGATTAAAACTGCGGTATTCATCACGGATACAGTCTTGGTAGTCCCGACGATTTTTGTCAATGGGTTAAACCACATAATTATGATGCCGAAACAGGGACAGCAACTATTGCTCGTGGTCACTGCCGTCTAGGGTCACGAACCCAAACCTGTAGTAGGGTCAGGCTGTAGGGTCTCACACAGAGTACGACCTTCATCTAGTAATAGGTAGAAACATTAGTGAGAATATGCATTTGATGCAAGGGATAAATATTGCAAAAGACGTTTGCAATAATCTCCTGCATTCGGGATAAATGATCCTGAGTGCAAGTGGGAGATGTAGAGGAATATGCCCTCAGATCATTTGTATTTGATGCAAATGAAAATTTAAGCCTAGATAGGGACTAATTTGCATATGATGCAAAAGAGATTAAATGTGTCTTAAATTATTTAATACTATATTTAATTAAATAAACGCGTTGAAAAGGTTACCTAGATGATGGGATCGTCCCGCTCTAAATGCAGGTTCAAACCGCGTCAAAAACGGAGTCCAAATGCACAAGTTATAGCCAAAACAAGTCAGCCCAAAATGTTGGGCTGAAACCAGCGAAAATGGAGGCCCACCAAGCCCGAATTTTCTGGTTAGGTTTTTTTGAAACCTGGGATTTTCTTGACGGCTACGTTTCTAAGAGAAGCATGACTTTAGGCTAACTTTGGACAATTGTTTGAATGGTCAAACGGACTTGGATTGACGAGCCGTTTTTTCCTACGCGTTCACCGTTGAACCCTCTTCGATTTGGTAGGTTGTACCAACATTGAAGCTCAACGTTGAGGGAGTTAAAATTCGAGGAAGTTTTCCCTTTGTGAAAGGCAAACTAACTTGATTTAATTAATCCCAAATTAATAGTCCCACCTCGGTTGTGGAGAAAAGGGGAGAGTCAGCCGCCTCTATAAATAGAGGCCCTCCCCTTCCTCATAACTCGTCCCAAGCTCTAGATCTAAGCGGCTCTCAAAAATGTTGGAGCACGCTCGGATCTAGGCTTAAATTAATATTTCTCCTCTCCCTATAAATTTCTGCCTTGCTCCTGAGGGCTCTAGCAAAGCCGCAAAGGAGTTCGGATTCAGATCCGAAATCTAGGCGGAGGTTTCACTCGCGTGAAACATTCTGGAGCAAGTGGTTGGCTCGGCGACCAGAAGTTGCTGGGATCGGCGCAAGCGGTTGTTGGGATCGTAGCGGCTAATGCGGGAAGGGCAATTGATTGCCTTCGGTAACACTTTTGATGCAAGGCAAGAGTTACGGGTATGTTGAGTTTTCTCAACCGTAGTTTTAATTAATGTGCATTATTTTAATTGCAGTAGTTACAGTAGTTAATTAGATAGTAGTATCCTCAGGGGTTGGTCTGGACCCAACCCCGGGATAGTAGCATTTTCTTGGCTTGGGTTTTATGCTGATAGATCTAGTTTATATAAAATGTTTATATAAATTTTTCCTCTTTATTTTCGCTTCCGCTGCGTTATTTTGTGCAAGGTTGTCCGGCCTTCGCTCTCAAGTCGGGCAAAGGACGGACAATGCACTAGTCAAAAGAGAGCCCTTGGACCTCGAAAACCCTTCAACGAATCACCGCTAGTGCACAGTACGCTATAGTATAGAAAGATTATCGAACTCATGGAGGCGATCGTTTAACGCTTATCTTTATATGGAAGGAGGAGACTATGTGGTTGGGGTTGTCACGATTGATTGATTGATTATGGAAGTCGAGAGTTAACTAAGAATTTAAACGTCTAAGGCTTTTGGGATTCCCTGCTAGGCCCTTCGATCAGGGATGCTAGGTTAAATGGCCCTACGTTGGACGATGGGTTAGGGTAGGAGTGTCACATTCGTAGATGAGAACGAGTATTTAACTTTCGTTGTTCCTACTCGTCTAACACATCCTTATGCGAAACCGTGTTCTCGCAGTCGGCTTCACACGAAGATGCAAGCATTAAGCTTGACACTTGATCCCGCCGTGCAACTCCGTATCCACTCTTGTAAACTATGGGTTGCGATGCTAGTATATGGTCGGTTCTAGCAATCATCGTGCTCTCACAGTCACCGACTAGCGGATTGGGGGTTATCGGTCACCCCTAGCTCTCGAGTCACTCTCGTGATCACGAACCCTAGGAATGGCCACTAAGCCCAAATTGAATTCGTGGGGATTCTCCCTAGGATATGGAGCCGCCTTCATGATACTTCGATCCTAAGGCCAATCCCCTAAAACCCTTGTTCAAACCACCATATGGTAGCCCTAGATTGATCCAACGGGGGTCTAACCTAACATCTGATCCCTAGGATCCTAGGGATCGTCCCTAAGCCCTAGAAACCCACTACTCTAGCATGACAAAAGCTCTAAAAATAATAGCAATAAAGTTAGACATATCCAACCTGTCAAATTGCATGAAATTGATTTCAATAGAGAGAGCAAGAGAAATGAGAGCAATAGTCAAGAAATCAAGAAAATCCAACCACAAATAAAGAAATGGATTGCAAAAGAAGCTACCAAATGAGAGCGCCCAAGATAGCTCTAAGAGTTTTTGCTACAGAAAAAATTGCTTAACCTACTCTAAAAAACGTTCACTATTTATACAAAACAGTTAGGGTTCGGGTTTTACAAGAAAACCAACCTAAAACCCATTATTTTAAGTCAAAATGGAGTCTGCCGACATACCGCTCGGCCGAGCACAGTGGTCGCTCGGTCAAGAGGTGCCTTATGTACTGCTCTGCTCGGTGCTCGAGAAGGGGCCGCTCGGACGAGCGAGTTTAGTCGCTCGCCCGAGCGTTATGTCACTCGACCGAGCGAATTAAGCTTCAAGTTTTCCAGAGCCCAAGTCTTCATTTGATGGGCTCTTCTGACGGCTAGCTTGGGCGAGCGAGCAGGTCACTCGGTCGAGCGCCCCGAAGGTGCATCCTTGGTGTATCACAGCTCAGCCGAGCACATCATGCGCTCGGCCGAGCAATCTGGAAACTCTTCTAATCCTTCTTCTCTTCTCTTCACTCCATTTTCTTCTTCTATTCTCCTCTCTTCTCCTACTCCTATCCCTCGCTTCTTTGGCCTCCTTCGTCGTCGTGGCAAGGCGAAGTTAGATTTGGCATCGACGTTGTGCCCAGAACACCATATCGCTCCAAATCGCGGCGAATTCCTTGAAAACATAAAACATCGAAAGGATCAAGAATATCGAGAAAAGCGCGATATAATATGAAAATATGGATTCGGGCGATCGAAACTACATGGAAATGCATGGTAAAAACTTGAAAAATATAGGCACAACAAAATCTCCCAAGCTTACCTCTTACTCGTCTTCGAGGAAGACGAATAAGAAGTTCACCGGATGGTAAAAACAAAGAAGTGTAAAGGAAACTAAAAGATAGGAACGATGACTAAATCATCTCCTCATCTCATAGCACGCAACAACACTTCAATTTTATAATTTAAAAATACACTACTCATGAGGATTCATCAAGTCTATCATGGATTATATATAGACGTGAACTCGGGTATATGATATGAAATAGAGGAAAATTCCTATTATAGCATGCAATCAATATACAAAATCCATGGTTCGAATACAAATCTCCAGAACTCATTCTCTAAGCAGCGAATAGTATCTGATCAATTCATTCAAGCATGTAAGAGGATTTTAATTAATTTCCATAAACGAGGATGGTAGGTTCAATTAAATCCAGAAATCACCGCACTGAACTCTTTCACAATCCCTAGAAATCATCGACCTTGCCATGTCCCTATTCTATATAGAAAGTGATGTAGAGATGTGGGATTTTTCTTTTTACAATTGTTTTTGGCTATACAATTTTCTTTATATATACATACTTTTATTTTCTTATATACACGAGATAACTCAATATATACAAGAGGCGGCCTATGCATCCCAGACCAGACGGTCTTAGGGCATCAGGTTACGAAGAACCCATCGGGCCTATTATTCGCATGTAATATTTTTTGGTTCTTGATTTTTTTTTTGATTTTTTTTTTGATTTTTTTGGGGATTTTTGCGAACTCACGTAATACGATGGAATGCAAAGCACGATCAAAGTTCGCAATTGGCTATATACAAAAAAAATAAAAAGTATAGGATTGGGACATGGCTCGGTGTCAGAATATCCAGTAGACGCTACTTAAGTGTCATGAGTTATCCAAACCTAATTGAACTACCATCCATTATGAATATAGACGTTTTCACACAATCATGCAATTTTCACTCAATTTTCAATCAATCATGCATTTTTCAAGTTTAACTGTTTCGAGAATACACATTGTGGAGAGTATGAGTTCAAAGCATGGAAAAGCATATGAAAAAGCATCCTAATCAAGGAACATTTCTAACACACTGAAGCATAGAGTTCAAAATCAAAATCCATTCTATATAAATACGCGGTGACGCGCAATAGACTATGACGAATCCTACGTGAGTGTGTAAAGCAGATAAGTTGAGTGTGCGCATCTTATAGTGCAATCATAGGAGAATAATCTTTAGTCTAAAAAAAGAAAAAGAGAAAGAAATGAAAAACATGCATGCGAACAAAGAAGAAAAGAAAAAAATAAAAATGATGATAAAAAGGGGGGAAATGGGGCGGTAGTGGAACTAAAAATGGGAATAAGGAAAAAGAATAACTAAAAAGCGATAGCGCTCATCTCCTAAGCTAAACACAGCATTATCCTCACTGCTGAGAATGCAGGCGTAGAGACAGGAGATGATGCTAGGGGGTGGGTGGTAAGAAATATAAAAGAAGGTATAAAATATGCATATACGTATATACAATATGGACACTATGGACAACAAAAAATCGACGCCATAATGTGACTCCCCCAAGCTGGACTAAGCTTGGCCCCGAAAAGATAGATGGGCACAATGATAGGAGGGGAGGACACTGGGACAATGAGAAGCTAATAAGATCAGGCAGCACCACCCGGTGGGAGTGGTGGCTGAAGAAGGTGAAGGATACGGTCCAACTTCTCGTTGTTCCACTGTCCAATCTCAATGAGTGTCCGCATGGCTCTACGAAGCTCTGCTACCTCCTGATCCACCCCATATAATCGAGCTGCAATGTCTGGGGGAGCGAGAAGACGTTCCCTTAGAAGGTGTGCTACGTGTGGTGAAAAATGGGTGCACCGGGAGTGTGTGCTGTGAAGACAATGTCGCAGTGGTAACAGGGGTAGAGGAGATAGAAGGAGAGGCAGACATGACAAAGGTGGTGGTAGCAGTTGTAGAGACAGAAACCACCACACTCTCCGTAAGGATCACTGAGACGGTGCTGGGAATGGGTACGGTCAAGGATACAGGCATCAGTGTGGCCTCAGGTGGCAGTAAGGAGGTGAGGACAGGAGCATCAGCTATCAAATCAGAAATGAGGGCATCAGTTGATAGTGCTGGGTCCTCGACGAAAGTGGAGACAGAAGGATCTACGACAGACTCAGAACTGGAAGGCTCGATAGATGCGACAGGGCCCTCAACAGATGTGGAGACAGAAGGGGCCGCTACAGGCTCAGACTAGGGCAGGGTGTGGGGTGGCTCCTCAGCATGTAATCGGGCAGCACCTGGCTGCTGAGTAGGCTGCTGCTAGGCAACCTGTCCATCATTGGGCTCTAGCTCATAAATGGAAGGGATGCGCTCCTACATGGGGAGGATCCACTCAATCTACTGAGGGGCTACGGCGGTCAGCTCTGGGTTCGGGAGCACCATATAATCGACGTTATAATGCCCATGAAGATAAACCCAGTGTCGATCACCATAGGCCCTAATAATTTGCATGTGCGTAAGCACATGCAAGGATAATGTGGTAGGGCCCGTCGCCTCTAGAAGATCATGGGGGAGGACTAGATTTGCCCCAAGGTCGACGATGGTGAAAAAACCGCCACAACCGATGGGGCCCCTCTGCTGTGTAGCAGCCCAACATAAACGATCACAAAAGATCTGTGCGTGATCAATGGGGTAGGAGGGGCAAGAGGTGCCATCTGGTAGTCCCTCACGAGGGATGGACATGGCCCAAAAAAGAACGAGCAATACAGAGAACATAGTCCTTGACTCGTTCATGAATAACGTGGTGGTGGAAAGGTGGCGCTGGGCTAGCCTAAGGCTGGAGGTGGATGATCGAGGAGGCCTTCGAGCGGCTAGTGCTGAAGGAAGGCAACTCGGAAATCCTCTCCCAAAAGCGTGTGTGTAAATAGCGGGAGGAGTATCCGAGCCGGGGGTATATGTGATCTCGATGGCGGGGACTGCAGACCACTGGAATAGGGTCTGGAGTCCCTCGTAAGTGTAACTCCATCTCCACATCCAGTATGGAGAATGCAATCACCGTGTCAGTACGGCGAAGTAAGCTGAGGGCTTCTAGGGTCAAGCGAATGTAAGTATTTGCCTGAAGCCCTAGAAAATGCTCACAGCCCAGGTTCGTGTACAGCTGCCTAACCCTGGGTAAAATGCCTAGATACTCTAAGGATCCTAGGTCAGTGAATTTGGTCGAGACAACCGGGCGCCTAGAGAGGTCGGCAAAAGTGCAACGATGAGCGTCGTCTATGAAGGTGATGCCGTAGGTCTCTAGGGGGAGTCTCAGGGTACGTGGGTGGCGGGGGTGGTGCTGTGGGTATAGGCTGACTCAGGGGGGCTCATGTCCCCACTGAGGAGCCAGCAGCCAGGCGTTTCTTCCTGGCATGTGGGGGTGAAGGACATGATGGTGGGAATGGGGTGGGAACGCGTGTGGTGGTGCATGGCCTAGCATGAGGGGCCCTCTGCGAGGGCTTCCTCTTCTTGGGTGCTTAGGTGGAGGGGGTGGGGGTTAGGATGGTGGGGCAGTAGTGGTGGGTGTGTTGAAAGTGTGTGTGGGTGCTGTGGGTGTGGTGGAAGTGCGTGTGGTGGTGGTGGTGCTGGATGTGCATGGTGGTGCTGTGGGAGTGGAAGTGGATGTGGTGGTGGTGGTGCGATGCCTAGAGGAGGTCGGCTTGTGGGCCAACAACTTTTGGTGTAGGTGTGGTGGCTGGGATGAAGATGTGGACGGTCTGTTGACAGTGGTGGATGTGTGTGGGGGTGGAGGACGAGTAGGGGGTGGGGTGGCGGTAGTGGATGCACATGTACTGCATGGTGAAGGTGCAGTGAAAGTGCGTGGAGCTGTCGTGGAAGTGGTGGTGGTGGAAGTGCATGGGGATGCCATGGAAGTGTGTGGAGGCTGAGTGCGTATGGGTGGGGTGGTGGATGTGCGTGGAGGTACCGTGGAACGTGGAGAAGATGGCGAGGATGATGACGAGCTGATGATGACCATGCGAGGCATCGTGTGCTTGTGCCACAAGTGATATAGTATATAATAAAAATGAGAGGGAAGAGTGTACCCTTAGCGATGTGAGAGCGACAAATGCGATGTCCTCAAGCGATGTGTGATGCCCAATCGGCGATGAGTCCTGCCAAGCTTCCTCGAACCTCTAAATTTGAAATTGGGTTGGGGGTGATAGAGGGGGGGAGGGGACATGGGGGGTTTGCGCTTGGGGTGGTGGAGGGGGAGGGAGATCAAAGTTGAGAGAGGGGAGGGGGTGGCGACGCTCTGGGTCGAGAGGGGAGGGGGGTGGCGGCACTCGGTGGTGGGGATATGGTGAGGGGAGGGGTGGCACTCGGCTGGGAGGGGGTAGAGCTCGGGGGGGGGGGGGGGGGGGTTGGATGATCGGGGTGGGGGTTTTAGGGTTAGGGTTGAGATTTGGGGGAATGGGAGGAGATCTGGGAGGGAGAGAGGGGGGTCGCTGGAGTCGGGGAAGGAGTGGGTGAGGGTGTCGCTCGGAGGAGGAGGGTGTCAAGGGGGTGCTTGGAGAGAGAGAGAGAGAGAGAGAGAGAGAGAGAGAGAGAGAGATAGAGAGAGAGAGAGAGAGAGAGAGAGAGAGAGAGAGAGAGAGAGAGAGAGAGAGAGAGAGAGAGAGAGGTTGTCACTTAGAGGGAGGAAGTTAGGGGTTTGGGGGAACTCAGGGTCGCTCGCTCAAAAATTTCTAGCGAGCGACCCAAATTATTTAAAGGGTTTGGTCCCGAGCGGTCGAGCGCTCAAGAGAGCGGGCGAGCACTCAAGAGAGAGGGCGAGTGCTCGACGAAGCACGCCCGCTCGGGCAATGCCTCTCTCCTTTGTTGGGTTGGTCTCTCGACCGAGCGCCCTGTGCGCTCGACCGAGCGATCTGAAATTTTAGCACTCTCAGCCTTTAGCCCATCTCGTATTTTTTGCCGATTTGAGTCTCAACTCCACGCTCATGTTTTGCTCATTCATTCATCATCATGACCACTAAATCCTGTCAAGCACTTGTTTAAGGTCATTAGCTTGACCCCTACGGCTCAGTGAGGCGATATGTTGGGTGCATGCATGATGTGCCCATCGTTCTTCCTGACCAACCCTTGTTGGGCCGGTTGGTTGAACGCCTCATTTGGACCCTTATCAGTTCGCCTGTTCTCTTTCCTCACTGGCACTTGTCTCTCTTTGGAACGCCCCATGGATGCTGCAGCCACCAAGTTTCTGATCTTCACGACGTCCAGGTCATGATCCTCCAAGGTGAGCATGGCGTGCTCGTGTGTCGTTGATCTATCGTCGATGTCCTCATCCAAGACATGCAAATATGTCGCTACAGCCTTGTCATGTCGAGGATCCAAGCCATGGTCCTCGCTTCGCAGTAGGGGGTCCATCAATACTTCTCTAGCTATGAACTCATCCACGAGCTCATCCTCCACTAGATCAAGATACCCGATGTCCACAGCGGGCTCCCTCTGCCTCATCATCTTAACTAGCCGAAATTCGTCCTCAATGTTTTCGACATTAAGGAAGAGTATGCCTTCTCGCATGTCTATCAGCACTCCAGCGGTCGCCATAAACAAGCGACCCAAAATTAACTGCGATCCTCCATCTTTCACCATATCCATAATAACGAAATCCATCGGCACGCTCACCTACCGGGAATCTGTAAGATGACGTCCTTAGCCACTCCTACCGGGTGCGTCACCAACCTATCTGCTAGTTGGATGGTCATGGCTGTGGCTCTAACTCTGTCCCAGTGTTGAGGCGGCGGAAGATGGACAAGGCCATCAGGTTGATGCTTGCCCCCAAATCTATCAAGGCCCTCCTGATGGGGATGCCACCTATGGAGCAAGGGACAATGAAGCTGCCCGGATCCGGGAGCTTCTTTGGTAGATTGTTGCTGCTGAGAAATGAGGACGGTTGCTCTACTAACAAAACCTGTTCCGTCTTCCTCTTCCCCAAGATTAGTTCCTTAAGGAACTTTGCGTACGAGGGTATCTCCGTGGGGGCATCCCCGAACAGAATACTCAGCTCCACCCCCTTCAGAAGCTCTATGAACTTGGCGTACTTCTCTGCCATTTTTGCCTTAGCCAATCTATTCAAGAATGGAACTGGAGCGGGACGACACTTAGGCTTCTCCACGGGACTTGCCCTTTCCTTAATCACTTCTTCCACTATGGGAGGGCCATCTCTCTCAACGGTGGTAGGCTGCTCCTCAGCCTCAATATCTTCACCATTTATAACCGATGGGAGATCATCTACCACCTCCTTGGGTGATGCAGCTGTGGGAATCATCAGTGGATGCTCCGGATCCATCGTCGATAGGCCGCTATGGGTGGTGATGGTACATGCACTCTCCCTGGGGTTCTTCTCTGACTGAGCAGTGAGCTTGCCTTGGGACCGCGCCATCTGACTCATCTGCTCCTTCAACTGGTCCACTGTGGTGGAAAGTTCCTTGCTGCGGGCCGCATAGTCTAGATTGAGCTTTGCCTGCTCCTCAATGAATCACTCCAAGGTGGCCTCCAAGGAGGATTTCTGCTGAGCTGGAGGAGGAGCGGGCAAAGCTAGCTGCTGCTGACACTACTGCTGGTACCCTGGTGGTCTATAGGGGGCATATGGTCTCTGCCCAGACTACTGCTGCTGATATTGCTATGCCTACTGATATTGTTGCTGCTGATGAGGTTGCTGCTACGCTCTGCTGCTATTCTTGTACTGAAACCAGGGTGGTTTCTCCAGGACGGTTTTCCATAGGCTCCCCTATTTCCTCCTTGTTGAGTATTGATTTCCTGGATTTGGTTTTGGATGATGAACAAACATAAATATCGTGAACTAACTCTTTGTGAGCGCAGTTATGGAGATCGTCGCCAAACTTCTATAAACATAAAAAGCGACGTCTCGAGACTTCTTAAAGCGCGTGATCGTATGCTTGAAGCTTCGTTGAAGATCAAGGCCCATTATTAAAGTCAAGAGATTCGAATCGAAGCATTTGAAGACGGTTCGTCAAGTTTTATTTATAGTCTTCTAGCTTCGTTTCGTAGAATGTTAAGCCTTGAGTAGGTCTTACGTTTTAATCTTCATAACGATCATATCCTAGAGCTAGGATCTTATTAGAAGCCCATACAAACTTTCCCGAAGCTTCACGCTTCAATTCGTGGCTTCTTATGCATGTTAGTTGGTTCAAGAAGAAGAACCAACCGACTAGATGGCAATCTAGTCGGTCGGCAAAGCTTCTTGAACCGACTAGAATGCCTTCTCAATTTCTAGCTCAGTTACTGTTTACAGTTAGTCGGTCAAAGAACGTTCACCGACCGACTAGTTGTGAAACTAGTCGGTTAGGAATCCTTCTTAGACCGACTAGTTGAACTTCTATTTTTGAGCCTGAACTACTGTTTACGGTTAGTCGGTCAAAGCTCAACGATCGACCGACTAGTTGAGAAACTAGTCGGTCAGAAGTTGTTCTTAAACCGACTAGCTGTATTTGAATTCAGCTTCTTTGATTTCTTCTGTTAGTCGGTCAACGTTCACTCACCGACCGACTAGTTGTGAAACTAGTCGGTTGGTAAGTCTTCTTAGACCGACTAGTTCTATATTCCCTGAACTTCTTTATTCACTGTTCACCTCTTAGTCGGTTCATGTTGTTTCACCGACCGACTAGTTGATGTACTAGTCGGTCAGTGATCCTTCTTTGACCGACTAGTCTGCTTCAGAATAGAGCCGTTGGAGTATTAAATGCCACGAATTTTGCTCTCTCTTTCCTCTATCCTATATATACTTGGAGTGCTGCTTTCATAGCATTCAAGGCTGATATTTATTAAAGTTTAGAGATAAAAAAGAAGCAATTAATTCTCATTCAAAGCTCATTCATTTCATTCAAGAATCTCTCCCTCACTCTTATTTCAAAAGAGAGATTCATTGATTGTGAGCCTTCCAAGCCAAGTGCTTGATTCTAGGTCACCAACATCCTCCTAGGCTTCCATCGCTGATCTACATCTTGGAGCTAGGGTTCGTTGCCTTCATCTTCCCCAAAATCCGTTTTGCCCTAATTCGTAAGTTTACTCAAGGCATATGATTTTGTCGGTAAGAATTTCGTATTTCATTTACTTCGATATTGTAAGTGTTTTACTCTCGGTTGTGAGAGTTTGTTTGTGATCCCGGGTTGTGGGAGTCACAATTTCATTTGTGTATGATTTGATCTTGTAGAGGTTTCTACAAGTATTTCATAGTGCAAATTTGAGTTAGAGGTTTCTAACTCAAGTATCCGGAGGGGATCCGGGTGTTTGTGACGTAGGATCACCGGGAACAAGTCGGGGAGACTTGGGTGGATCCGAACCCGTTAATTCGTTTGTTTGCGATTGCATTTCTTTGTTGTCAATATTTACATTTCCTCATTGTTGGTTGAGTTTGCAAGATAATTAGGAATTATCTTCTTAATTATTTTAAAGTACTATTCACCCCCCCTCTAGTACTTGTGCAGTAGCTTCGTAGGGCATTACACTCCTCTGTCATCGGAGGTGTAGTTGGCCTCCTTTGTTGTTGCATGAGGTGCCTGGTAAGAGTATGTCCTGCCATTGGGTCCCTGATCTGTGCACCGCTCGTAGGCGGCATATGTGTTGGCAAGGGGGTGAGCTGGGTCTAACATCGAGTCGATGCTCCAGCTTGGCCATATGCTGTGTAAGGGATTCAAGAAGGCCATCAAAAATAGCCGCCTCGCTGACTTTATACCGGCCTCCTACTGGGGCCTTGGCAATAGTCAGGGTGGATCTGTCATCCCCCCAATGTTGGTTGTTGGATATAATGGCTTCAAGGATCCTCATGGCTTCAACTGGCTCTTTCCCAATTATAGCCCCATTCGCCGTAGCATCAACGATCATCCTTGTGTTTGAAAGCATTCCATTGTAGAAGGATATGACCAGGTCCCACGTGGCGATGCGATGGTTCGGACACTGATGCTGGAGATCCCTGTATCGTTCCCAGGCCTCATACAAAGACTCCTGACCCCTTGCTTGAAATTTGTGATTTGGTTCCGAAGATACATCATCTTCGAAGGGTGAAGTATTTGGTGATGAAGGCCTCCGCCAGTTGCTCCTCATGAATGTGTAATGCCCTACAAGCTACTGCACAAGTACTAGAGGGGGGGGGGAATAGTACTTTAAAAATAACGAGGAGTATAATTCCTAATTATCGTGCAAACAACTACCAAATCAATTTGCGGAAGCTTAAATTGATGACAACAACAAAATGAACAAAGCTAACAAACGATGTTACTAGGTTCGGATCCACCCAAGTCTCCCCGACTTGTTCCCGGTGATCCTACGTCCCAACCACCCGGATCCCCTCCGGATACTTAGGTTAGAAACCCTAACCCAAGATTTCCACTATGATATCTTGTGAAAAACTTCACAAGATCAAATCATACATGCAATGGCAATAGTGAATCCCACAACCCGGGATCACAACCTTCTCTCACAACCGAGAGAATCAATAAGCAATATAAACAAGTTTATAATGAAATAAACAATCTTACCACAAAATCCTATACCTTGAGTATTCTTACCAAATAGGTGCAAGGAGGGATTTGAGGAAGATGAAGTCACCAAGACCTAGCACAACTGAAATGACCAGCAATGGGTGCCTAGGAGTGATTTGGAGACTTGAATCAAGCTAGAGCTTGAGGGGCTCACCAAGAACAAACTTCTCTCAAGATAGATTCTAGATTTAGAAAGTGAGAGAATGGATTTCTTGTGAGGAAGAGAGCTTTGGAAATGAGTGAGAATGTCTATCTCTTTCAATCTTAATGAATCTCTTAATGGCAGCTCTTAACCCTAGAGAAATGACCAAGCTTCGTATTTATAGGGTCCCATAAAAACGAGTTAGGTCAAATCCCAACGGTTAGAAATCTGAAGCAACTAGTCGGTCAAAGAACAACCACTGACCGACTAGTTCATCAACTAGTCGGTCAGTCAAACAACATGGACCGACTAAGAGAGGAACAGTGAAGAGATAGAATTTCAGACCTAGAAATCTAGTCGGTCCAAGAAGACTTTCTGACCGACTAGTTTCACAACTAGTCGGTCGGTCAGTGAACTTCGACCGACTAAGAGTCAAAAACAAATAGTCTGAATACAAATTGATTTAGTCGGTCCAAGAACAAATGTTGACCGACTAGATTATCAACTAGTCGGTCACCAAACGTTCTTAGACCGACTAACGATAAACAGTAGCTCAGGAGAAAATTAGCATGAACAGTAAAGCTCAAATAGTCGGTCAAAGAAGCATCACTGACCGACTAGTTCACAAACTAGTCGGTCGGTGAGTCAACGTAGACCGACTAACTGTAAACAGTACTGAGCAAGAAAAGATTAACACAAACTAGTCGGTCCAAGAAGCTTTGCTGACCGACTAGATCACCATCTAGTCGGTCAGTTCTTCTTCTTGAACCAACTAACATGCACGAATAAGTCCGAATCGAAGCGCGATGCTTCGAGGAAGTTAGAATGGACTTCTACTAAGATCCTAGAGCTACGATATGAGCGTTATGAAGATAGAATTGTAAGATATACTCAAGGCTTAACATTCTATAGATCGAAGCTAAAAGACTATAAATAAAACCTTAAGGAACGGTCTTCGAGAGCTTCGATTAGTTCTTCATGACTTCCAAAACGGTCCAAAAGCTTCAACGAAGCTTTAGGCAATGAATACGAGATTTGAGAAGTCTTGAGATGTCGCTTTGATTGTTCTCGTGAATTTAGCGACGATCTCCAATACTGCGCTCACAAATTGTTAGTTCATGAATTATTTATGTTTGCTCATCATCCAAAACCAAATCCGGGGAGTCCAATATTCAACATTCTCCCCCTTTTTGGTGATGACAAACCAACATAAATAATAATCAAAAATAATGATTCAAATGTAAAATACTTACTCCCCCTGCATTGATGACACGTTAATTCCAAAATGAATATATATAAATTGCATCAATGAGACGAGTAAGATATATAACGAGAATCGATTTTTGAAATATCGGATTTTGAAAATCCTTATATATATCTTAACTCCCCCTGAATCTAACACATTAAATTAGATTCTTGGAAATTGATTTAAATTTTCATTTGCCCTATTTATTATCATTATCTCTCCCCCTTTGGCATTATCCTAAAAATGGGGGGCATACAACGACAACAACTAGGAAAAAGGAAAATCCAACATCGGGAGTCGTAGATATTGACGATGGACCTAATTGACACCAAGGGAAACATGATGAAATCAAATCAAGATGTGCCAAATTGTCCATTATCAAAAAATGAAAACTAAATCCATCAAAAATACCAAATATTAATTCATTTAGTGAATAAAGGAACATACTCTCCAATATTCAATATTCTTGGTTAAATTTGTGCATGGAAAACAATTCTATACAATCATAGAAATATAATCTATTTAACCAAGTTTTTAAGCGACGAGCGACGATTTCACATATCATAGACATTGAATGAATATTAAATGTGCACGACGAAGTAAAACAAAAAGAGCATCGATGTATATATATATATGAATACCATGAGTACATCCAAAAATCACATCGATTACATCATATCAAGTGCAACATCAACATCAACATCAAAAAGGTACACCATAATCATCGGGTCATCATCATCATACATCCAACAAAAAGTACATCACATACAACGACATCCAACATATCAAAACACATCAAAACAACACCCAAACTCCATCCCATCCTAACATAAAACACTCTCAACAAGATGCATCATCCAAAGATCACAGGAGAGGCCTCGAAACAGACGATCACGAGGAAGTGTCAGGATCAGCAGTCTCCATGGGTCCAGTCGAAGGAGTGGACTCAGGCTCTGCTGGGAGGAGAGGCGTGTCAACAGACGGGATCGTCGGGGCAGGAGTGGAAACAGCGACGACTGGCTCAACGGCTGGGGTATCAACAGGAACATCAGCAGGCAGATCAGGAGCAGGGTCGTCAGAGGGAGCAGCAGCAGCATCAGAAGTATGATCCACTGGTGCAGAAGTCACTGGAGCACCGGAAGAGGTGCCAGCTCCAGGAGCAGATGTGGTAGTAGCAGCAGCAGTGGCCTCAGCGCCACGAGCAAGGGAGGTGACAAGCTCATCGATATCCTCATCATCCATCTCCTCATCCTCAGAAACAGGAGGAGGAAGCTGGACGCCCATCAAACTAGCCATACGGCAAACTACCTCCTCGGTACGAGCCAACCGAGACTCGTGCCGACGAAGTAACCTGACAACATCATCAAGTGTGGTGGGAGGTCGAGAAGCAGTAGCTGCAGAAGTAGTGCCCTGAGACGCAGAAGGAGTCGTCCGCTGCACGTGAAGGAGTGCCGCAAGAGATTTCTTTACGGCCGTCGCTTTCAGTGGAGGACCAAGAGGACGCTCATCGTCAGGAGGCAGAGGGACACGGAAATGACGGAAAACCAAGGTCAACAGACATGGGTACGGGATATGAGCAGATTTAGTGGTCTTGCGAATACACTCGAAAGAGTCCATCTTATCGAGTATAATGCGAGCCCAATTAATCTCGCTACCCATGAAAAGAGCGTATATCAATTTCAGAAACGGCTGAGACAGAAGTGAAGAAGATCCATACTTGGGAAGAAGGCAGGATTTCAAGATCAGGTTAATCACCCAAGCATTCGGCTTGAATGATTTGGAAGGGACGCCAATGAACGCAGGGGGGATAACCTGGAAGATTTCAGCGAGGGTCGGCTGATCGAGGGAGGAGATATCGTCTACAGAGATGTCAGACGGGAGGAGGCCACATGATGAGCAACCTATCAAATCCCCCAAGATCTCTGCCGTGAGGACTATCGGAGTCCCCAAACAGAAGTCTCGATGGAGTGAGTCTCACCGTACTGACCTCGGACACGATTGTCATAGAATAATTTGACCAGGCGAGGATAGGGTCTAGGGTTCGCCTTAGGGTCAAATCTAAGGTAGTCCAATAGGCCACTATAGGATAGCAGATCAGCAAGGCCAAGAAAATCAGAAAACTGAACATAATGCTCCAACAGCAGTGGGCAGTGCTCTATACGGTTGTAAGCCGCTAGACACTGAGGGTCGTCGCGACACAACGATATATCAACACCGCCGACTGGCATCGGGCCTTTACCCTTAGCCTTACGGGTCTTAGGAGGAGGTGGAGGAGGGGGTGGAGTAGGTGCCTTCTCGGGATGTTCAGGAGTGTATTCTTCCTCGGAATCATCCTCGGAGTCACTATCTGAACGCTCACCGGGAGGGGTAGGAGCACGGAACTTTTTGTAATGCCCTATAAGCTACTGCACAAGTACTAGAGGGGGGGTGAATAGTACTTTAAAATAATAAGGAGTATAATTCCAAATTAAAATGCAAACAACTACCAAATCAATTTGCGGAAGCTTAAATTGAATGACAACACAAAATTAACAACGTTAACAAGAGATGTTACTGGGTTCGGATCCACCCAAGTCTCCCCGACTTGTTCCCGGTGATCATACGTCCCAACCACCCGGATCCCCTCCGGATACTTGAGTTAGAAACCCTAACTCAAGATTTCCACTATGAAATACTTGTGAAAAACCTCCACAAGTCAAATCATACAAAATGTAATTTGTGACTCCCACAACCCGGGATCACAACCACACTCTCACAACCGAGAGTGAAACTTACAAATCAAATATGAAATGAAATAAAGAAACTTCTTACCGAACAAAATACATATGCCTTGAGTATTGCTTACGAATTAGGGCAAGGATGATTTTGAGGAAGAAGTGGCACCAAACCCTAGCTCCAAGATGTAGAACAGCGATGGAGAGCTTTGGGGATGTTGGTGACCTAGAATCAAGCACTTGGCTTGGAAGGCTTCACACTCAATGAATCTCTCTTTGGAAGTAAGAGTTAGGAGAGATTAATGAATGGAGGGAATGAGCTTTGAATGAGCTTTGAATTGATTTCTCTTGAACTCTAAACTTGTATTAATATCAGCCTTGGCAGCAATGAATGCAGCCCAACAAGTATTTATAGGAATGAAGAGAGAGAGAGAGAGAGAGAGAAAAACGTTTCAATTAGGGCTCCAACGGCTCTTTTCTGAACCCAACTAGTCGGTCAAAGAACAATCACCGACCGACTAGTTTATCAACTAGTCGGTCGGTCACTGAACGTAAACCGACTAATGAGTAAACTGAGAAAAGATCAAAGTACAGACTAAGGAACTAGTCGGTCTAAGAAGAGTAGCTGACCGACTAGTTTCACAACTAGTCGGTCGGTTACACAACGTGGACCGACTAACAGATAAAACTGAAGTCTGAGAAGAATTAGACTTAGTCGGTCCAAGAACACATGTTGACCGACTAATTCACCAACTAGTCGGTCACCAAATGAACATAGACCGACTAACAATAAACAGTAAGTATGGTGAAAAATTTGGCATGTACAGTAAACTAAACTAGTCGGTCCAAGAAGGAAAGTTGACCGACTAGTTCATCAACTAGTCGGTCGATCAATGAGCACAGACCGACTAATGATAAACAGTAGCTCAAGTGAAAATGTGCATGTTCAGGGAAAGCTCAACTAGTCGGTCACAGAAGCATCACTGACCGACTAGTTCACAAACTAGTCGGTCGGTGAGTCAACGTAGACCGACTAACTGTAAACAGTAAAGAGCTAAGAATTAACTGACAGAAACTAGTCGGTCCAAGAAGCTTGGCTGACCGACTAGATCACCATCTAGTCGGTCAGTTCTTCTTCTTGAACCAACTAACATGCACAAGAAGTCCCGAATCGAAGCGCGAAGCTTCGGGAAGAATTGTATGGACTTCTACTAAGATCCTAGAGCTAAGATATGAGCGTTATGAAGAATTAAAACGTAAGACCTACTCAAGGCTTAACATTCTACGAAAGAAGCTTAAAGACTATTAAATAAACTTGACGATACCGTCTTCAATAGCTTCAATCGAATCTTCATGACTTCTAAATAGGTCCATAAGCTTCAACGAAGCTTTAGGCATACGATCACGTGCTTTGAGAAGTCTTGAGACGTCGTTATTGATATTCATGTGAATTTGGCGACGATCTCCATAACTGCGCTCACAAAGTGTTAGTTCATATTTTATTTATGTTTGTTCATCATCCAAAACCAAATCCGGGGAGTCCAATATCCAACATTCTCCCCCTTTTTGGTGATGACAAACTAACATAAATAATAATCAAAAATAATAATTCAAATGAAATTTACTTACTCCCCCTGCATTGATGACACGTTAATTCCAATTTAAACAAAAATGATACGCATCAAGCAGACGAGTGAAGTATATTAAATGAGAATCGATTGTTGAATTATTGAAATACCAAATGAAGGTTATTGAAATATCGGATTTGAAAATCCATTTATATATCTTAACTCCCCCTGAATCTAACACATCAAGTTAGATTCTTGGAGAAATGCTTTAAATTTTCATTTTGCACATCGTTATTATTATATCTCTCCCCCTTTGGCATAAGCAAAAAGAGCGGGAGGATAACAACGACAACAACAATGGCCTCAAATTAAAAAGCACGGGAGTCGTAGAATATGACGAAGGTTCAAGTGACACCAAAGAGAAAAAATACGAATAGAATCAAGGCGTGTCAATGATACCAAGGTCGAAAAATCGTAAAGCAAAATCATCAAAACTCAAATCAATTTAACGGATTGAGTTATGGAATATACTCTCCAATATCAACATTCTTGGTTAATTTAGTGCATGGAAAACAATTCTATGTTTTCATAGAAGAAATTTCTATTAAACCAAGTGAATATCGTCGAGCGACGAAATCAAACATAAGAGACATTAAAATTGTACATGGCACAAAATAATGAAATGTCAACTGAGAAATATATATATATAATGCATGAAGCAGAGTACATCACCGATATACAAACCGACGATCAACAGATCGGGGCACAAAAATACATCATACATCACAAAATATCGGAGTGTCAACAAATAAAAAAATTACATCATCATTAAACATATCAAAATACATCATCAAAAAGATCCAAAATACATAGCCACCCACACTATCCTACCCAACATCTCTCACAACTAGATATATCATCCAAAGAGTATCAGGAGAGGCCTCGAAGCAACTCAAGAGGCAGCGGGAGGATCAGAAGCAACTGCAGGCTCAGCAGGAGCAGAGGAGGTGACTGGATCAGCAAGAATGTCCGAAGCATCATCAGGAGCGACGACAGAAGTGGCAACCACTGAAGCAGCGACCGTAGTGGCCTCGGGAGCACCAGTCGGAGTATCCACCACAGGAGTGGTGGCAACAGGTGTGCTCTCGGGGGCACCAGCAGACGTAGCAGCAACAACAGCACCGGAAGAGGTATCACCAGCAGCAGCAGTACCAGCAGAAGTGCCCTCGGGGGCACGAGTCGAAGCACGACAGAGCTCCTCAATGTCCTCCTCAGCCATCTCATCAAACTCCTCATCCTCAGACACGGAAGGAGGAAGCTCAACACCCATCTGACGCATCCTCAGACACGGAAGGAGGAAGCTCAACACCCATCTGACGAGCCATACGGCAGACTACCTCCTCGGTACGAGCCAAGCGGGACTCGTGACGACGAAGTATCCGTAGGACTTCATCCAGGGTGGCAGAAGGAGCAGCAGAGGCACTGGCAGAGGCAGGGACAGACGCTGAAGGTGTCGTCCTCTGAACGTGACGAAGCGCCGCAAGAGATTTCTTGACGGCCGTCGCATTCAGGGGAGGACCAAGGGGACGCTCATCGTCACGAGGCAACGTGACACGAAAATGACGAAACACGAGGGTCAACATGCAAGGAAATGGGATATGAGCCGATTTATTGGACTTTCGAATACACTCGAAAGAGTCAATCTTATCGAGTATAATTCGAGCCCAATTAATCGAGCTCCCCATGAAGATCGCATAGATAAGCTTCAAAAATGGCTGGGACGGGAGAGATGAGGAGCCGTACTTAGGAAGCAAGCACGACTTCAGAATCAGATTTAGGACCCACGCATTAGGCTTGAATGATTTAGATGGCACGCCAATCATGGCAGGAGGGATCTGATGGAAAATCTCTGAAAGGATGGTCTGATCAAGAGAAGAAATATCATCTACCGAGATATCAGAAGGAAGAAGGCCAGACGAAGAGATACCCAAAATCTCTCCTAAGATTTCCGCAGTGAGGACTATAGGAGTCCCCAAAACGGTCGTCTCAACAGAGTGGGTCTGATCGTACTGACCCCGGATCCTATTCGCATAGAAAAGCCTAACTAATCTAGGGTAGGGGTGAGGATTCGCCTTCGGGTCATATCGAAGGTAATCGAGAAGACCCGACGACGACAGAAGATCAGCTAACCCTATAAAGTCGCTAAACTGGACGAAATGCTCCAGAAGCAGCGGGCAATGTTCGATACGGTTATACGCCGCGAGACACAAAGGGTCATCGCGACATAAGGAAATATCGACACCGCCCACCGGCATCGGACCCTTTCCCTTAGGCTTACGGGTAGACGTACGAGGGTGGGTGCTAGACTCGGGATGGATAGGAGGAGTGGGTTCCCTATGAGTCTCGGTCTCGGGGTTATACTCCGTATCGGAATCGGTAGGAGTATGGAACGAAGAGGCAGAGGCAAGAACTTTGGCCTTAGGCTTAGGCTTGGGTTTGGGTTTCGGTTGACCTCTAGGTTTAGCGGTCGTCGTCCTCTTCTTCTTGAGAGGAGGCGAAGACGACGAAGGAAGGGTGGTCTTGGATCTACGCTTCGGAGGGGTTGGATGTTCGGGATCCGAAGAGATTGGATCAACGGTCATCGGAGAGGGGCTAGAGGGAGTGATCGGGATTCGTGTTCGGGCCATAATCGCGGCACTACACGAGACACGAGATCAAATCAAAGAATCCTAGCACAACCCTAGGAAATCCGAAACCCTAGAGGAAGAGATCTAGAAACCTAGGCTGAAAAACCTAACCCTAAACTGAAAATGAACCCTAGATAGGAGAGGGAGGAGAGAGGGTTACCCTAGGAGGAAGAACGACGGCCGGCGACGGCGGAGATGATCGGAACAAGGCCGGAAGTCGATCGGAAGTGGAAGGGTCGGGGTTTTGAGCTGGAGGAGAAAGAGAACTTGACCGATTAGAATGAGAATAGACCGACTAAAATCATTTTAAGTCGGTCGAGATCGCAAATTACCAAACAGTCCCTGGCACAACTAGTCGGTCACAGTTCAAGCACTGACCGACTAGATCACGATCTAGTCGGTCGGTCAATGAGCTTGAACCGACTAGTTGTAAACAGTGGCTGAACCAAGATATACTGACAAGATTTAGTCGGTCTGTGTTCATGTACTGATCGACTAGATCTCAATCTATTCGGTCGGTCACTGAACACGAACCGACTAAAGAGTCAAAAACTTGAAAATCAAGTTCTCTCCATAATACACTTGGACGATATATCTCAAAACTCTCAATAATCATCTAAACTACCCCATTAAGCATCGAAAAACAGAAATTTGACGATTACTCACAAATCGAACGAAAAATCAAGATATCACATAAAATTCCCGAAAAATCCAATAATTCTAGTATGAATGAGATATTGCCAAATATAATAGCATGCAAAATTATTGAATGAAACATGAATCCTATATCTCGGATTCACCCATAATCCCCAATTCTCGACGCAACCGCACAAAGGAGTCCTCCTTTAGGGGTTTCGTGAAAATATCGGCGATTTGCTTTTAGGTTTCAACGTACACTAAAATGATGTCCTTTTTAGCAACATGATCATCTAAAAAATGGTGTCGGACATCTATGTGTTTCGAACGGGAATGATGTACCGGGTTCTTGGAAAGACATATTGCACTTTGGTTGTCAACCATGATAGGGCAAGTATCACAATTTATACCAAAGTCTTTAAGTGTGTGTCTCATCCAAAGAACTTGAGCACATGCGGCACCGGCGGCAATATATTCCGCCTCGGTGGTTGAAAGTGATACGGAATTTTGCTTCTTGGAAAACCAAGAGACAAGAGAATTTCCTATAAAATGGCAAGTGCCACTAGTACTTTTCCTGTCGGATTTGCATCCCGCATAATCGGCATCACTATATGAGATTAACTCATATGTGCTAGATTTCGGATAAAGTAATCCAAAATCTAAAGTGTAACTTAGATAGCGAAAAATACGCTTTACCGCTACTAAGTGAGATTCCTTAGGTTGAGATTGATAACGAGCACATACGCATACGGCGAACATAATATCAGGCCTACTTGCGGTAAGATAAAGCAAACTACCTATCATACCTCGATATAGACGAATGTCTACATCCTTACCGCCCGTATCTTTATCAAGATGCGTTGTCGTGCTCATTGGAGTCTTTTTCCCGGAGGCACTCTCCATTCCAAATCGCTTTAGCAACTCCACCGTATACTTCGTTTGGTGGATGAAGATTGCATCGTCCATTTGGCGAATTTGGAGACCTAAGAAATACTTGAGCTCACCCATGTGGCTCATCTCAAATTGTTCCTTCATAACATTAGAAAACTCTTCGCAAAGAGCAAAGTTAGTAGCACCGAAAATGATATCATCAACATATATTTGAACTAAAATTATATCATTATTCGCATGCTTAACAAAAAGTGTAGAATCGGCTTCTCCCATTTTAAAATTCAAATCCAAAAGAAAATTCTTTAGGCGATCATACCAAGCTCGAGGAGCTTGTCTTAAGCCGTAAAGCGCTTTCTTTAGTTTAAAAACATGATTTGGAAAATTTTCATTTATGAAGCCCGGAGGTTGAGAAACGTAAACTTCCTCAACAACATCTCCGTTTAAAAATGCACTTTTAACATCCATTTGAAATAATTTAAAATCCTTATGGCATGCAAAAGACAATAATAATCTAATTGATTCTAATCTAGCTACCGGAGCGAAGGATTCTTCGAAATCAATACCTTCCTCTTGTCGATAGCCTTGAGCAACTAACCGAGCTTTGTTCCGGACGACGACTTGGTTTTCGTCGGTTTTGTTCTTGAAGATCCACTTTGTCCCTATGACGGTGTGGTTCTTCGATGGCAATGGAACAAGCTCCCAAACTTCATTTCTCTCGAATTGAATGAGCTCCTCCTCCATGGCTAAGATCCAAGCGCTATCTTCGCATGCTTCATTAATATTCTTTGGCTCTATCGAGGAGGCAAAGGCATAATGAGCGAAGTAGTTCACTTGCGATCTCGTCTTGACACTATCATGGATATTGCCAATGACTTGCTCATGAGGATGGTCACGAACGGTATGAAGCCGTTTGGGAATACCTTGATCACTAGGAACATTCTCAACAATTTCGTTAGTTGGGTTAGTCTCAATAGAATCAATAGAATCATTAGACTTAGAATTATCAAATGAATCACATAAAACATCCATAGAATCATTATCATTTGAAATTCTAGTTGGAACAAATCCTTCATTAAATGAGACATGAAGCGACTCCTCGATCGTTGAGGTTCGTTTGTTGAATATCCGGTAGGCTTTGCTACGCGAAGAATATCCGACAAAAATCCCCTCATCTGATCTTGGATCGAATTTGTCCAAACTACCATATGTGTTCTTAATAAAACATTTCGAACCAAAAACACGAAAATGTTTAACTTGAGGCAACCTACCAAACAACAATTCATAACAAGTTTGTTTAGTGCCGGGCCTCAAAAGTATTCTATTAAACACATAGCAAGCGGTGTGTACCGCTTCCGCCCAAAATTGATGGCCAAGTTGGCTATCATCAAGCATAGTGCGAGCACACTCCACTAGCGTCCTATTCTTTCTCTCAACTACACCATTTTGAGGAGGTGCACGAGGGAAAGAGAAGGTGTGTGTAATACCAACTTCATCACAAAATGTCTAAAAAGACTCATTCTCAAATTCACCTCCATGATCACTACGAATAGTGACAATGGTGGTTCCTAAGAGATTTTGTACTTTCTTAACAAAAATTGTGAAGTTTTCAAAAGCTTCATTTTTATTACACAATGAAAATACCCATGTAAATCTTGAATAGTCATCTACAATGACAAGTCCATACCTTGCATTTCCTAAGGAAGCAACTCTAGTTGGCCCAAATAAGTCTAGATGTAATAGCTCTAGTGGCCGTTTAGTAGAAATGCTTTTCTTAGGTTTAAATGAAGATTTAGGAAGCTTGCCACGTTGACAACAATCACAAAAACTTTTCTTTTCAAAAACAAGCTTCGGAAAACCTTTAATGGAATTTAATTTTGAAAGCTTATAAAGTGTTCCAAAGTTCACATGTCCAAAGCGTCGATGCCATAAGTGTTGTTCACTTGTGTTGGCAACGAGGCATTGTTCATATGACTTAGGAAGATCCAAAATATAAATGTCTTTATGACGAGTTCCGGAAAATAATAATTTATCATTATCTTTTCTTAAAATATGACACAATCCTTTCGCAAAGCTAACTTTGTAACCTTTGTCACAAAGTTGGCTTATTGAAATAAGATTGTGATTTAAACCACTAACAAGATAAACATCACTAATTAGGGGTTTAGAAGGGTTACCCACTTTACCAACACCTATGATGGTTCCGCTCTCGTTGCCTCCAAATACGACGCGGTTTCCATTTGCTATGGGAACCACTCCGGAGAGCAAACTAGCGTCACCCGTCATGTGTTTTGAACACCCGCTATCGAGTATCCAATTTCCCTTGGAGCCAAATTTAAATTTGTTGCTCCTTTTCTTTTTCTTTTCCTTGAGTACCTAAAGATAGAGAATTTCATATCATGGTACCCAAGGTCATTGGGTCCAAAAGATTAGACCTTTGGAAGCCAAGTCCAATTGGACTTAGACTTCCCCACATAATTTCTACTATGCACAACATCCGAAAAATAAGCATTCATATACATTTGTTTTTCGTCCATGCTTGTGTCCTTTGGGCTCCAAATTGTGAAAATCTTGGGAGCCCTCATCCTATTGGGTGCATGCATTCGACGTTGATTTCTACGTGATGCATGTTGTGGATAGGCATAAGGAACATGATGGAATGGTGCACGATGAGAATTATTCATATGATGTTGTGGGTGAACATATGCATGTGAGGGAACACGTGCATGAGGGTGTCTCACATTGTGTGCACGTGCCCGAGAATGTGTTGCATAAAAATCATCATATGTGTGAGACGGTGGAGTAGGACGTGTGTTCCTACGTGGCATGGTATTGGTGTACATGTAGGCATGCCCCTTCTTTGGAGGTCCACCCAAAGTGGGTTTCTTTCCAAAAGAGGGTGTGGACGAGGTGGAAGCACCATTGGTAGATGAACTACCAATAGAGTGTTTGCTCCCACTCGTTGAGGCTTCGGAAGTTGGCCTTACAAAAGTAGTGACCGACTTGGATGAATTTCCCATCATATACCCCAAGCCAATGTGGTGTTTGGCCGGAAGTAAGTCTTTTAGGATATTATCCAAGTGGCCCTTACCCTTGTTGAATTTGTTGATTCGGCCCAATGTGTCCTCATATTTCTCTTTGAGAGAACGCAAAGAAATATCCAAAGTGGATATTTGCGATGTGAGCACATAAACACGAGATTTAAGATTCTCGTTCTCAATACTCAAAGTCGAGTTTTGAGAAGTCAAATCCTCTATCCTATGTTCTTCCGTATCCTCAATGCTAACATGTTCGAGTTTAGATTTGAGATTATCAATCTCATTTCTTAACTCTTCAACAACGGTGTCGTTGTTGGTGATGATAGTCTTAGGCGATGTTTGAATGCTAGCTAAGTCATCTTTTACCTTAGTATATCTATTTACTAATTTAGTGTATTTTGACCATAATTGAGAGTTAGCATTCCTAAGGTCATCCATGGTTACCTCATCGCTTTCTTCATCACTATCATCGGAAGAGGAGGATCCTTGATCGTGCTCCTCTCTTGCCATGAAACACATGTGCGCTTGCTCCACGTGCTCATCGTCCGACTCTCCGCTTGAAGAATCATCGGAGTCGGTGAAGGTAGCTCCGACAAGTCCCTTCTTGTTTCCTTTCGTGTACTTCTTGGACTTGTCATACTTTGGCACCTTCCACTTCTCCTTGTGCTTATTGAGGGGACACTCCGCTTTCATGTGTCCCGGCTTATTGCACTTGAAACATAAAGGAGAGGAAGAGGCGTTAGTAGAACCAAATTTAGCTTTGTTCTTGAAGTTACCTTTTCGGAAGAAACGGTTGAACTTCTTGGCCATGAGTGCCATGGACTCCAAGTCCAACTCGTTTTCCGAGTCTTCATCATCGGTTGATGTGGATGTGGATGGAGCGGCCTTGAAAGCAATGGCCTTCTTCTTTGGCTCGTCTTGCTTTAGGTAGGACTTCATCTTTTCCTGCAATTTGAGCTTTCTATCCTTGCGTACCTCGTATGACATTAAAGTACCCATTAGTTGAACTACGGTGTACTTGTTCATGTCATTACCTTCCTCGATGGCGAAGGTACGCTTTTCCCAAGAAGAAGGAAGTCCTTCGATAAGCTTCGAACACTTCTCCTTTTGGGTGTAGGATTTGCCAAGAGCCTCTAACTCGTTTATGATGTCGACGAAGCGAGCGTAATACTCCTTCATCTTCTCGCCCTGTTGCATATGAAACATTTCGTAATCTTTGTTTACAACTACGAGTTTAGAGTCTCTTACCCGACTCGTCCCTTCATGAAGTATGAGGAGAGAGTTCTAAATTTGATATGCACTCTTACATGTGCATATCTTATTGAAGTCCTTGGGCTCCAATGCGCATTACAAGGCGTTCATCGCCTTGGCATTGCTTACCTCCGCGGTGACCTCCGCGGTTGTCCATTTCTCGAAGTCTTCTTCTTCGAGCTCGATGTACTCCTTCATTGTAGTCCTCCATAAAGATGCACTTCGGAGGAAGGTTTCCATCCTACATTTCCAGTACCCGTAGTTGGTACCGTTGAAAAATGGAGGCCTCGTAGAGGAATGTCCTTCCATCACCGAAGATGCTCCTTCACGGTTCCTGAAGGTGTCATAGTTGGAAGGTGGACGCACGGTCTTGTTGTCGTTGGCAGACATAGCTGTGTATCTGGCTCTGATACCAAATGTAATGCCCTACAAGCTACTGCACAAGTACTAGAGGGGGGGTGAATAGTACTTTAAAATAATAAGGAGTATAATTCCAAATTAAAATGCAAACAACTACAAAATCAATTTGCGGAAGCTTAAATTGAATGACAACACAAAATTAACAACGCTAACAAGAGATGTTACTGGGTTCGGATCCACCCAAGTCTCCCCGACTTGTTCCCGGTGATCCTACGTCCCAACCACCCGGATCCCCTCCGGATACTTGAGTTAGAAACCCTAACTCAAGATTTCCACTATGAAATACTTGTGAAAAACCTCCACAAGTCAAATCATACAAAATGTAATTTGTGACTCCCACAACCTGGGATCACAACCACACTCTCACAACCGAGAGTGAAACTTACAAATCAAATATGAAATGAAATAAAGAAACTTCTTACCGAACAAAATACCTATGCCTTGAGTATTGCTTACGAATTAAGGCAAGGATGATTTTGAGGAAGAAGTGGCACCAAACCCTAGCTCCAAGATGTAGAACAGCGATGGAGAGCTTTGGGGATGTTGGTGACCTAGAATCAAGCACTTGGCTTGGAAGGCTTCACACTCAATGAATCTCTCTTTGGAAGTAAGAGTTAGGAGAGATTAATGAATGGAGGGAATGAGCTTTGAATGAGCTTTGAATTGATTTCTCTTGAACTCTAAACTTGTATTAATATCAGCCTTGGCAGCAATGAATGCAGCCCAACAAGTATTTATAGGAATGAAGAGAGAGAGAGAGAAAAACGTTTCAATTAGGGCTCCAACGGCTCTTTTCTGAACCCAACTAGTCGGTCAAAGAATAATCACCGACCGACTAGTTTATCAACTAGTCGGTCGGTCACTGAACGTAAACCGACTAATGAGTAAACTGAGAAAAGATCAAAGTACAGACTAAGGAACTAGTCGGTCTAAGAAGAGTAGCTGACCGACTAGTTTCACAACTAGTCGGTCGGTTACACAACGTGGACCGACTAACAGATAAAACTGAAGTCTGAGAAGAATTAGACTTAGTCGGTCCAAGAACACATGTTGACCGACTAATTCACCAACTAGTCGGTCACCAAATGAACATAGACCGACTAACAATAAACAGTAAGTATGGTGAAAAATTTGGCATGTACAGTAAACTAAACTAGTCGGTCCAAGAAGGAAAGTTGACCGACTAGTTCATCAACTAGTCGGTCGATCAATGAGCACAGACCGACTAAAGATAAACAGTAGCTCAAGTGAAAATGTGTATGTTCAGGGAAAGCTCAACTAGTCGGTCACAGAAGCATCACTGACCGACTAGTTCACAAACTAGTCGGTCGGTGAGTCAACGTAGACCGACTAACTGTAAACAGTAAAGAGCTAAGAATTAACTGACAGAAACTAGTCGGTCCAAGAAGCTTGGCTGACCGACTAGATCACCATCTAGTCGGTCAGTTCTTCTTCTTGAACCAACTAACATGCACAAGAAGTCCCGAATCGAAGCGCGAAGCTTCGGGAAGAATTATATGGACTTCTACTAAGATCCTAGAGCTAAGATATGAGCGTTATGAAGAATTAAAACGTAAGACCTACTCAAGGCTTAACATTCTACGAAAGAAGCTTAAAGACTATTAAATAAACTTGACGATACCGTCTTCAATAGCTTCAATCGAATCTTCATGACTTCTAAATAGGTCCATAAGCTTCAACGAAGCTTTAGGCATACGATCACGTGCTTTGAGAAGTCTTGAGACGTCGTTATTGATATTCATGTGAATTTGGCGACGATCTCCATAACTGCGCTCACAAAGTGTTAGTTCATATTTTATTTATGTTTGTTCATCATCCAAAACCAAATCCGGGGAGTCCAATATCCAACACTTTTTGGGTTTGGGTTTGGGCTTGGAAGATTGGCCGGTAGGTTTGGGCTTGGATGTCCTCTTCCTCTTCAACGGTGTTGAAGACGAAGAGGGGGGACGAGTGGTCTTGGCCCTACGCTTAGGAGGGGTCGAAGCGGTCGCGGCCTCTATGGTCATGGGGGATGCCCCAGAAGAGGAAATCGGGATCCTCATTCGTGCCATGATCGCGGCACAATGAGAACAATCTAGCGATATGAGAAGATCAAATAACCTAGCTCAAACCCTAGAACCTAACACAACAAACCCTAAGATTGAAATCGGAACCCTAGAGGAGAAATCAAGTTCTAGGACAAACCCTAGAGATGAAAACGACCTAGGAAGGAGGGAGTTACCTAGGGGAGTGATCGGCGGCGGCGGATGGTCGGAAAAGACGTCGGAGATCGACGGAAGACGAAGGGTCACGAGCTGGGAGAGGGGTTTTCGAGTTGGAGATATGAAGAAGACCGACTAAAAATGAGAAACGATCGGATAGAATGAGTGTAAGTCGGTCGAGAATGCGAAAAGACGTGAATGCCCTAGAGCACTTAGTCGGTCACAGTTAAAGCACTGACCGACTAGATTACGATCTAGTCGGTCGGTCAATGAGCTTAAACCGACTAAGTCGAAACAGAGGCAAACAGAAAATTCTAGGGCTAGAGTTAGTCGGTCACAGTATAATCACTGACCGACTAGTTTTCAATCTAGTCGGTCGGTAAGTGAACTGTGACCGACTAAAAGAAGTCAATGACAAGGGAAAATTCAAAGCTTGAACTAGTCGGTCTGAGTTCACTAGCTGACCGACTAGATGTGCATCTAGTCGGTTGGCTGATGAACTGAAACCGACTAGAAGAGTCCAAAAGTTGATAAATGAGATCTCTCCTCAAAACACTTGGACGAAACATCTTAACCCTCTCATAAGTCATCTAAACTACCCCATAAAACATCGAAATCTCAAATACGACATTCAAATAAGAATTCGAGCAAAAATTCAAACATATCACAAAAAATCCACAAAAATTCAATAAGTCTAGCATGAACGAAATATTGCGAAATATAATAGCATGCAAGATAATTGAATGAAACATGAATCCTATATCTCGGATTCACCCATAATCCCCAATTCTCGACGCAACCGCACAAAGGAGTCCTCCTTTAGGGGTTTCGTGAAAATATCGGCGAGTTGCTTTTGGGTTTCAATGTACACTAATATGATGTCCTTTTTAGCAACATGATCATCTAAAAAATGGTGTCGGACATCTATGTGTTTAGATCGGGAATGGTGCACCGGATTCTTTGAAAGACAAATAGCACTTTGGTTATCCACCATGATAGGGCTAGTATCACAATGAATACCAAAATCTTTCAGTGTGTGTCTCATCCAAAGAACCTGGGCACAAGCGGCACCGGCGGCAATGTATTCTGCCTCGGTGGTTGAAAGTGATACCGAATTTTGCTTCTTGGAAAACCAAGAGACAAGGGAATTTCCTAGAAAATGGCAAGTGCCACTAGTACTCTTCCTGTCGGATTTGCATCCCGCATAATCAGCGTCACTATATGAGACTAACTCATATGTGCTAGACTTCGGATAAAGTAATCCAAAATCTAAAGTGTAACTTAGATAGCGAAAAATACGTTTAACCGCTACTAAGTGAGAATCCTTAGGCTGAGACTGATAACGAGCACAAATACAAACGGCAAACATAATATCAGGCCTACTTGCGGTAAGATAAAGTAAACTACCTATCATACCTCGATATAGACGAATATCTACATCTTTTCTGCCTGTATCTTTATCAAGATGCGTTGTAGTGCTCATAGGAGTCTTTTTCCCGGAGGCATTCTCCATTCCAAATCGCTTTAGCAACTCCACCGTGTATTTCGTTTGGTGGATGAAGATTGCATCGTTCAATTGGTGAATTTGAAGACCTAAGAAATATTTGAGTTCGCCCATGTGGCTCATCTCAAATTGTTCCTTCATGACATTAGAAAACTCTTCGCAAAGAGTGAAGTTAGTAGCACCGAAAATGATATCATCAACATAAATTTGAACTAATAAAATATCATTATTTGCATGCTTAACAAAAAGTGTAGAATCGGCTTCGCCCATTTTAAAATTCAAATCCAAAAGAAAATTCTTTAGGCGATCATACCAAGCTCGAGGAGCTTGTCTCAAACCATAAAGAGCTTTCTTTAGTTTAAAAACATGATTTGGAAATTTTTCATTTATGAAGCCCGGAGGTTGAGAAACGTAAACTTCCTCAACGACATCTCCATTTAGAAATGCACTTTTAACATCCATTTGAAATAATTTAAAATTTTTATGGCATGCAAAAGACAATAATAGTCTAATTGATTCTAATCTAGCTACCGGAGCGAAGGATTCTTCGAAATCGATACCTTCCTCTTGTCGATAGCCTTGAGCTACTAACCGAGCTTTGTTCCGGACGACGACTTGGTTTTCGTCGGTTTTGTTCTTGAAGATCCACTTTGTCCCTATGACGGTGTGGTTCTTCGATGGCAAAGGAACAAGCTCCCATACCTCATTCCTCTCGAATTGAATGAGTTCCTCCTCCATGGCAAGGATCCAAGCACTATCTTCGCACGCTTCAACTATATTCTTTGGCTCTATCGATGAGGCAAAGGCACAATTGGCGAAGTGGTGGACTTGTGATCTCGTCTTGACTCTATCTTGAATATTGCCAATGACTTGCTCATGGGGATGGTCGCGAACGGTATGAAGCCGCTTGGGAATACCTTGATCACTAGGTACATTCTCAACAACTTCATTAGTCGGGTTAGTATCAATAGAATCAATTGAATCAATAGACATAGAATTTTCAAACGAATCACATAAAACATCCATAGAATCATCATCATTTGAAGTTCTAGAAGTAATAAAATTCTCATTAAAAGAGACATGTAGTGATTCCTCGATCGTAGAGGATCTTTTGTTGTATATCCGGTAGGCTTTGCTACGTGAGGAATACCCAACAAATATCCCCTCATCCGATCTCGGATCAAACTTGTCCAAATTATCATATGTGTTTTTAATAAAACATTTTGCGCCGAAAACACGAAAATGTTTAACTTGAGGCAATCTACCAAACAACAATTCATAGCAAGTTTGTTTGGTGCCGGGCCTCAAAAGTATTCTATTAAACACATAATAAGCGGTGTGTACCGCTTCCGTCCAAAATTGATAACCAAGTTGACTATCTTCGAGCATAGTGTGAGCACACTCCACAAGCGTTCTATTCTTCCTCTCAACAACACCATTTTGAGGAGGTGCACGAGGGAAAGAAAACGTGTGAGTAATTCCAAGATCATCACAAAAATTTGAGAAAGACTCATTCTCAAATTCACCCCCATGATCACTACGAATAGTGACAATGGTGGTTCCGATGAGATTTTGTACTTTCTTCACAAATATTGTGAAGTTTTCAAAAGCTTCATTTTTATTACATAAGAAAAATACCCATGTAAATCTAGAATAATCATCGACGATGACAAGTCCATATCTTGCATTTCCTAAGGAAGCAACTCTCGTTGGCCCAAATAAATCTAGATGTAATAGCTCTAGTGGCCGTTTAGTAGAAATGCTTTTCTTAGGTTTAAATGAAGATTTAGGAAGCTTGCCACGTTGACAAGAATCACAAAAACTTTTCTTTTCAAAAACGAGCTTCGGAAAACCTTTAATGGAATTTAATTTTGAAAGCTTATAAAGTGTTCCAAAGTTCACATGTCCAAACCGTCGATGCCATAAATGTTGTTCACTTGTGTTGGCAACGAGACATTGTTCATATGACTTAGGAAGATCAAAAATATAAATATCTTTATGACGTGTGCCGGAAAATAATAAATCATTATTATCATTTGAAATATGACACAATCCTTTCGCAAAGCTAACTTTGTAACCTTTGTCACAAAGTTGGCTGATTGAAATAAGATTATGATTTAAACCATTAACTAGAAAAATATCACTAATTAAGGGTTTAGATGGGTTACCCACTTTACCAACACCGACGATGGTTCCGCTCTCGTTGCCTCCAAATACGACGCGGTTTCCATTTGCAATGGGAACTACTCCGAAGAGCAATTGAGCGTCACCCGTCATGTGTTTTGAACACCCGCTATCGAGTATCCAATTCCCTTTGGAGCTAAATTTAAATTTGTTGCTCCTTTCCTTTTTCTTTTCCTTGAGTACCTAAAGATAGAAAATTTCATATCATGGTACCCAAGGTCATTGGGTCCTCAAAGGTTAGACCTTTGGAAGCCAAGTCCAATTGGACTTAGACTTCCCCACATAATTTCTACTATGCACAACATCCGAAAAATAAGCATTCATATATACTTGTTTTTCATCCATGCTTGTGTCCTTTGGGCTCCAAATAGTGAAAATCTTGGGAGCCCTCATCCTATTGGGTGCATACATGCGACGTTGATTTCTACGTGATGCATGTTGTGGATAGGCATACAGAACATGATGGAATGATGCACGACGAGAATTATTCATATGATGAGGTGGGTGAACATATGCATGTGTGGGAACACGTGCGTGAGGGTGTCTCACATGGTGTGCACGTGCCCGTGAACGTGTAGCATAAAAATCATCATATGTGTGAGTCGGTGGAGTAGGACGTGTGTTCCTACGTGGCATGGTATTGGTGTACATATAAGCATGCCCCTTCTTTGGAGGTCCACCCAAAGTGGGTTTCTTTCCGAAAGAGGGTGTGGACGAGGTGGAAGCACCATTGGTAGAAGAACTACCAATAGAGTGTTTGCTACCACTCGTTGAGTCATCGGAAGTTGGCCTAACAAAAGTAGTGGCCGATTTGGATGGACATCCCATCGTATACCCCAAGCCAATGTGGTGATTGGCCGGAAGTAAGTCACTTAGGATTTTATCCAAATGGTCCTTACCCTTATTGAATTTATTAATTCGGCCTAATGTGTTCTTATATTTCTCTTTGAGAGAACGCATAGAAGTATCCAAATTGGATACTTGCGATGTGAGCACATAAACACGAGATTTAAGATTCTCATTCTCAATACTCAAAGTCGAGTTTTGAGAAGTTAAATCCGCTATCCTATGTTCTTCCGGATCTTCAATGCTAACATGTTCAAGTTTAGATTTGAGATTAACAATCTCATTTCTTAATTCTTCAACAACGGTGTCGTTGTTGGTGATGATAGTCTTAGGCGAGGTTTGAATGCTAGCTAGGTCATCGTTTACTTTAGTATATCTATTTACTAATTTAGTGTATTTGGACAATAGTTGAGAGTTAGCATTCCTAAGATCATCCATAGTTACCTCATCGCCTTCGTTGTCTGTCACGCCCCGCTTCCCAAAAATATGGAGGTGAAGCGTGAGAAGGTCCGCTCAGACTTGAAGCTACAAAGCTGCAAGTCCGATAAGCGTCAATCAAATTTAAAACTGCAGGTCCTTGCAACGCGAGCGAAACAAGATAATAATAATGAAATGAGACAAAAGAATAATCTCAGAATATCCATAAATATAAATTCCAACATCGCAGAAAAGCCACCAGGCTAAAAGAAAAAGAGACTAAAGGCCCAGACATGGCCAACAAAGTACAAAGTACAAAACAACGGTGCTACGCACCAACAACTAACAAAAAGCCTAAAACAAAATAAAGCTCAACAAGACTCAAAGAATGGTCACCGGTGTCCACCAAAATCCTCCTGGGCAATCAAGGACTCAGACTCAGCGTCAGCAAAACATCACGTACTCAGCAACGGTCTCTGGCTCAGGTCTAACATGTGACACCCAAAAGAGCAAGGGGCACATGTCAGCAAGTCTGGAAGACTTGTGCAAGGAAACTGAAAGTAGGTAAAACAACCTAGCAGTTCTAGCATGAATGCAATGACATGGCAGTTTAAAGTATGAGTGCAACAAGTAAAGTAAAGTAAAGTAAAGTACGAGCATGGCATTTAAACATGGCATGGATGACAAGTATTGCATGAATCATTCACAAGACAAATACAAGACAAGAAAAGTAAGCACCTCGTGCACAGAGATTCCGTCTTTTGGCTAGAGGGCTGATCAGGCCACTCCTAAGATCAAGAGAACGTTTATCCCTACCCCTCCACGTGTGTCGAGCCAGGGCCTTACCCCCGAACGGGAATGCTCGCTTCTGGAACACGAGCCAGGAAGTGTTTTATCTTGTTGGTCTAGGGGTGCACCTAGCCAGACAAGGGAGTACAAGTACAAGTATTGTAGCGTGTGCTACCAATGCGACATTCAATGCATGGATGACATGACATGACAAGTAGTAAGGCGTACAGGTAAGGAAAGTAAACGTGACAGTTTAGTATGCATGAACAACACGTTTTAAGGGTTGGATCTAGCTTCGTTGTCAAGCTAGATCAATTAGGTGACGGATCTAGGTTCGTTGTCAAACTAGATCAAGTAGGCGTCTAGCCAGCTATCATTTCACTGACTAGTCTCTTTTACGCTAAAAGCAATGAAGTGGCCTAAAAACATGGCCCTACACAAGAGTTGGCAAGTTTCACTTGCCTGCAAGTACGACGTCTGAGCACACCGTCCAATGAGTCCAAAAATCATAATTATCCTACGTGCACAAGTCCACCGGCCTAAAGTCCATATTATTAATCTTGATTAGTGAATTTAAAACATTTGAAATACTTTAAAAATACTGATTTTAGTCTTGATTAGCATGCATTGGGTTGGGGGTCCTAGGGGTGCAAAGCGTTACCTCAACACGACGCGAAAGCTACACCGGCGTCGGGTAGCGACGCCGGGGGTTGGAATAATAAGATCGCGCTCCAAGTCCAGATTCCAATTAGATTCCTCGCTGGAAATTTCAGAGCAATCAACCCGGGCGACGATTCCAGATTCCAAAGCTAGCACGTGCGACGACGGGCTACGACGTGCGACGACGTCGTACGCGGCAAGTCGTCAAAGAGAACGCACCTAGGTGGGGCCCACAGTAGTCCTAGGGACCTTTGGGGGACCCACAATACCTCTGGAGAACTTGGGGGGCCCACGGTGACAAGCGGTGCGACGGGTGCGGGGTTGCGACGTTTGCTCTCGGTCGTACTCAGCCAAATGCGGGAGAACGGCTCGGTCATTGCGGGGGAACGGGCTTGTGCATCGCAGCGGGTCGGTGCGGGGTCGGGGCTCTCGGTCGGTGCGGGGCAATGTCCCGGTCGGGGCGCTTGGATGCAGGGAGCGGGGTGCTGCAACGTTGCAATGGTTGCAACGTTGCGAAGCTGCTGTCGGTGTGGAGATGCGCCTCGGTCAGACACGGCGCTGAGCGGGGGACGAAGCGGGGTTGGGTGCGAGCGGCTGTGCGGTGATGCGGAGCGGCTTGGTGCGGGCCAATCCCTCGGTCAGACCGAGGGAACAGAGCGGTGCGGAGCTGCTGCGTGTGGAGCGGCTAGGATGCGGGGCGGGGCTTCGGTCGGAGCGGGGGAACAGAGCCGTTTTCTTCGGTCGGTGCGGTGGCTGAACGTCGCAACGTTGCGACGAATCGTCGCAACGTCCAATTTGGGTTTTGGAAGAGGCTAGGGCTAATTTCTTGCAAAAATAGGTCTTCCTAGGGGTTGTTTATATAGTGTAGATGGGTTGACTTGGTCTAGGGCTAAATCTAATAGGATTAGAAGTTTAAAATAATTTAAAATTTGAAATCCAACTACTCCAACTCAGCCAAGGGTTTGACTTGGTCCAAATGAGCTGGAAATTGGCTCAAAAATTCTTTAAAACGTTTTAAACTCAAATAAATTTTATTTGGCCGAAATTAATATAAAAATTAATTATTAAAAATATTTTAAAGCTTGCTAAAAATATAAAAGTGGTCAAATAAACTCCAAAAATTATAAAATAAATATCGGGGTGATCGTGATGATGAATGTGAGCTAACTAAGAAGAAGAATCTCAATTTCGAAGACGGACGACGAAACTAAAATTAGAAACGTCTCCCGTCAAAAGTGAAAATCGTCACGTCTCATCGAGTAAGATTAAATTGTGGGAAAACGACTCGAGAAATGTCGTTCCAGGATAGTGCCACTATTTAATACTCTCAGAGACGTTCACAACGGCATATCACACGAAAGTGTTCACAAACAAACAAAGTCTAAAATAAACACGTGCACGGTCAAAAGCACGTGCGCGAACAACGTACAACGAAAAGTGGTCGTTACATCCTCCCCTCCTTAGAATAAAGTCTGTCCTCGGACTTTCTAATATAGCTAGTCGCTCTAGTAACTACCCCAATCAAGTCATATAATAATTCAACCAGGTATAGTCATTACAGTTGCTCATATACGCACTAGGTAGTCAAACATTTAACACTACTAGCACGTATATATATATATATATATATATATATATATATATATTCTCGTACGTTATACGTTTATACCTATTATAGCCAGTCAATTTCATACATGTATTTCAATCATATATATAAGCATGCATCCCTTATATAACTGCTACTCACAAAACAATAGTTCAGATACTTATATAGGTATGATCTCATACTAGCAAATACAATCATTGCCCTACGTATAGATAGCTACCTATGCACAAACATCAAGGGTATACTACCCTCTAATATTCATCCAATACCAAACATCTCGACACATATAGTCACACCATACCATTATTAATCAAGTTTATATATATAGTCATTCAATGCATTCAAATATTTCACCATACATTCACATCACGTACGGTCCTATAACTATATTTACGACACGCCACATATACCATAGTCATCAATACCTATAACTAAGCACATACTTACCCGTGCATGGTGCACACCCATACACGCTAACAGTTCATTTACGCATATCAATCATACCATTATATTACTAGCACATCTATGCACCTAGTTTAGCTAGTATACAAGCAAGTCCTTAGTAAATAACTATACCACAAGACCAACACCTGTACTATATACTGGCGTAGCGACCCACAATCATGTGCGTAGCACAACCAGGCACAAACACTTCTATCACTATACATACATCAAGCATCGCTATATTCAAACTTCAGACATTCATTCAATATACTTAGAGTATACCCACTCGAGCTTGAGTGAGACTCAATACACATCTCAGAATATTCTATATACGTAACACGACATTTATACCTATACCGATACCACTCCATTATATATATACGTCTACCAATACAACCATATACTTACCATAAGTCATTCACACCTAATATTTAGTCAGGTAATACTCACATGGTTAAATCAATTTATATACCATAATAATAGTAATACAGACATCAGCACACGTATAATTATAATACACTCCCTAATACATGCATACGTATTCATCGTATAGTCACACACTCATGTAACTTATATATATATATATATATTCACACCATAGCCTACTACCTATAATTAGTATACTAACACATCCACATATACATAATTAAGATGTGCAATAGTCGTGTATACCTCACGGTATGCACGCATGCAACATCCCGCAAAGCAAGCAATACCAATCAAATTATAATTCTACTATCATATGCATATCACCTATATACTCAGGCAACAAAACATAACTACTTACGTCTAAGCATAATACATACCTACATACGAGCACATACACATAAGTACTAATATATAGGTCATATAATAGGCCTACTCACTTAACTATACATCCACATATTATTATTACAACCTAACATACACATAGCTTTACCAATCATTTTATTTCAACCATTACAAGTATCTCTTACTACATACACAGCTCAGATATTTCAACGCTAACTCTTATATACACAGGCACCCCTAGTATGGTATAGCTAGCCACACACAAATCTATAAACACTAACACACCAACAACTTTATAATATCACGAATAACTCCGAGTATATATATATATATACCACACAATAGGCAAGCATCAATATACTATGGGGGGTACACTCATTCAAGCCCACGAACACAACTTAGGTACGTGCACTACGACTACCTCACAAGGTCCAAGGGCCTGCTAACAATTAAGGGTTGACACAGACATTGATGGACCCTAAGGCCTAAGCAATAAAGAGAGGTCGAGAGCGTGACGAGGGAAGGATCGATAAGCACGAGTTCAGATAGGACGAATACAAGGAGACGGCTTGGTTAGACGAAACATTGACTCGATGGTGATGTTTAGGTTGAGGGAAAAGGAGGTGTAGTGATGCTTAATTAGAACACAGAAAAGAAAATAGGGTGAATAGCATAAGCTAAAATACGTGGATTTTGAAAACTGCCGTTCTTCCAAATTTGAAATCCCAGTCTGAAAAGAAATATTTGGAGATCGATAAAACGAGTTGTTCAAAATAAATTTGAGTCGAACATTCATAATAAGAGAAAATGGTCTATTGGTTTTAAAAAAATCATCATAAAGGAAGTAAAATCATTTACACGAATATTAAGGACGTGGTTTAGAAAATTTATACGTCAGTAATTTAATATAATGTTGTCAAAAAGTTTTGGGAAGTCAAAGAATGAAATCAAGCAACGGAAGGATTTAAAATCAGGTTAAATGCTTTCAAAACTTTTAGGCTATGGAAAATTTAAAATAATCAATTTGAAACTACTTTTTAGAGAACCAGGGTTTGTCAAAAATGAGGAACAGAGTTACACAAGGTTCTTAATATACGAGCACAACAAGTCTGGTACGGATATAAAAATAATTGAAAGTATGTATGGTGCACGGAAAAATAATATTAACGACTTAGTATAAGAATTATCAAGATCGAATAGCAAGTCTTTAAAATCAAGTCATGGAGGGTCTAAATCAGGAAGTGGTTATGAAAATAGTAATTTTGCAAAAATCTGAAGTAGCGAAAACGACTAGCAAAAGCCAACTTGCTGAAAGCTGAAAGTCCATGTGTCTTGAAAGTATATTAAAGTAAACACGACGTATCATTCGTATAACACAAATAGAAGGAAAATTATAAATCGAATTGGGCAAGGCAAAAGTATGGTTCAGAATGAAGTTAATATATGAAAGGAAATATGTATTCTCATAGGTACAAAAGTGTAGGCTGAAAAAGTATTATAAGCTATTATTCAAAAATTTCGTCAATTTTTTTTTAAAAAGTATTAAATCAACGAGGAGTACAAAGATAAGTATATTTATATAAAAATTTTGAACAAATTTAAACTTAGGGAAAGAGGAAGTCAAAAGAAATACTTTCAGAAGATTCAAGATTTGTAATGGAGAGATTTGAAAATTGACGACGATCGTCATGAGGCGATCTCGTGAATCGAGGCAAGGAAAATAGTCGGATGATCATGAATCAGGAAAATCTACAGGGAAACTCCTACAGTCGACCAACTAAAGACTAAGAACTAAGTGCTAAGACTCTCTAAGGAGCTAGATGGTAATGAAATGCGTTCAGCTTGGTCCGAAGTCGATGAACCCAGGCGAACGACAAAAGGAAATTCTAGAAGTCTAATATGGTCAGGGGTAGACAAGGACCACTAAGGCAACTCCTATGACGATTAAACCAATTGCTAGAAGGGGGTCTAACTACAATCAGGGCCTCTAACTAGCAAGCACAGACGTCTAACTAAGCCTTCTTATCACCTAGTGTCATAAGAAAACGACTAGACTCAGGGCTTATGACTCGGATGTTGCAATTTATTTAATGGACATTCCGTTATTATCGTTGTTCCGTTAATTCGCAATTGCAAGACCGGACCTGCATGGGCCACCAACAAAACCTGTCACGCCCCGCTTCCCAAAAATATGGAGGCGAAGCGTGAGAAGGTCCGCTCAGACTTGAAGCTACAAAGCTGCAAGTCCGATAAGCGTCAATCAAATTTAAAACTGCAGGTCCTTGCAACGCGAGCGAAACAAGATAATAATAATGAAATGAGACAAAAGAATAATCTCACAATATCCATAAATATAAATTCCAACATCGCAGAAAAGCCACCAGGCTAAAAGAAAAAGAGACTAAAGGCCCAGACATGGCCAACAAAGTACAAAGTACAAAATAACGGTGCTACGCACCAACAACTAACAAAAAGCCTAAAACAAAATAAAGCTCAACAAGACTCAAAGAATGGTCACCGGTGTCCACCAAAATCCTCCTGGGCAATCAAGGACTCAGACTCAGCGTCAGCAAAACATCACGTACTCAGCAACGGTCTCTGGCTCAGGTCTAACATGTGACGCCCAAAAGAGCAAGGGGCACATGTCAGCAAGTCTGGAAGACTTGTGCAAGGAAACTGAAAGTAGGTAAAACAACCTAGCAGTTCTAGCATGAATGCAATGACATGGCAGTTTAAAGTATGAGTGCAACAAGTAAAGTAAAGTAAAGTAAAGTACGAGCATGGCATGGATGACAAGTATTGCATGAATCATTCACAAGACAAATACAAGACAAGAAAAGTAAGCACCTCATGCACAGAGATTCCGTCTTTTGGCTAGAGGGCTGATCAGGCCACTCCTAAGCTCAAGCGAACGTTTATCCCTACCCCTCCACGTGTGTCGAGCCAGGGCCTTACCCCCGAACGGGAATGCTCGCTTCTGGAACACGAGCCAGGAAGTGTTTTATCTTGTTGGTCTAGGGGTGCACCTAGCCAGACAAGGGAGTACAAGTACAAGTATTGTAGCGTGTGCTACCAATGCGACATTCAATGCATGGATGACATGACATGACAAGTAGTAAGGCGTACAGGTAAGGAAAGTAAACGTGACAGTTTAGTATGCATGAACAACACGTTTTAAGGGTTGGATCTAGCTTCGTTGTCAAGCTAGATCAATTAGGTGACGGATCTAGTTTCGTAGTCAAACTAGATCAAGTAGGCGTCTAGCCAGCTATCATTTCACTGACTAGTCTCTTTTACGCTAAAAGCAATGAAGTGGCCTAAAAACATGGCCCTACACAAGAGTTGGTAAGTTTCACTTGCCTGCAAGTACGACGTCTGAGCACACCGTCCAATGAGTCCAAAAATCATAATTATCCTACGTGCACAAGTCCACCGGCCAAAAGTCCATATTATTAATCTTGATTAGTGAATTTAAAACATTTGAAATACTTTAAAAATACTGATTTTAGTCTTGATTAGCATGCATTGGGTTGGGGGTCCTAGGGGTGCAAAGCGTTACCTCAACACGACGTGAAAGCTACACCGGCGTCGGGTAGCGACGCCGGGGGTTGGAATAATAAGATCGCGCTCCAAGTCCAGATTCCAATTAGATTCCTCGCTGGAAATTTCAGAGCAATCAACCTGGGAGACGATTCCAGATTCCAAAGCTAGCACGTGCGACGACGGGCTACGACGTGCGACGACGTCGTACGCGGCAAGTCGTCAAAGAGAACGCACCTAGGTGGGGCCCACAGTAGTCCTAGGGACCTTTGAGGGACCCACAATACCTCTGGAGAACTTGGGGGGCCCACGGTGGCAAGCGGTGCGACGGGTGCGGGGTTGTGACGTTTGCTCTCGGTCGTACTCAGCCAAATGCGGGGGAACGGCTCGGTCGGTGCGGGGGAACGGGCTTGTGCATCGCAGCGGGTCGGTGCGGGGTCGGGGCTCTCGGTCGGTGCGGGGCAATGTCCCGGTCGGGGCGCTTGGATGCGGGGAGTGGGGTACTGCAATGTTGCAACGGTTGCAATGTTGCGAAGCTGCGGTCGGTGCGGAGATGCGCCTCGGTCAGACACGGCGCTGAGCGGGGGACGAAGCGGGGTTGGGTGTGAGCAGCTGTGCGGCGATGCGGAGCGGCTTGGTGCGGGCCAATCCCTCGGTCAGACCGAGGGAACGGAGCGGTGCGGAGCTGCTGCGTGCGGAGCGGCTAGGATGCGGGGCGGGGCTTCGGTCGGAGCGGGGGAACGGAGCCGTTTTCTTCGGTCGGTGCGGTGGCTGAACGTCGCAACGTTGCGACGAATCGTCGCAACGTCCAATTTGGGTTTTGGAAGAGGCTAGGGCTAATTTCTTGCGAAAATAGGTCTTCCTAGGGGTTGTTTATATAGTGTAGATGGGTTGACTTGGTCTAGGGCTAAATCTAATAGGATTAGAAATTTAAAATAATATAAAATTTGAAATCCAACTACTCCAACTCACCCAAGGGTTTGACTTGGTCCAAATGAGCTGGAAATTGGCTCAAAAATTCTTTAAAATGTTTTAAACTCAAATAAATTTTATTTGGCCGAAATTAATATAAAAATTAATTATTAAAAATATTTTAAAGCTTGCTAAAAATATAAAAGTGGTCAAATAAACTCCAAAAATTATAAAATAAATATCGGGGTGATCGTGATGACGAATGTGAGCTAACTAAGAAGACGGATCACAATTTCGACGTCGGACGACGAAACTAAAATTAGAAACGTCTCCCGTCAAAAGTGAAAATCGTCACGTCTCATCGAGTAAGATTAAATTGTGGGAAAACGACTCGAGAAATGTCGTTCCAGGATAGTGCCACTATTTAATACTCTCAGAGACGTTCACAACGGCATATCACACGAAAGTGTTCACAAACAAACAAAGTCTAAAATAAACACGTGCACGGTCAAAAGCACGTGCGCGAACAACGTACAACGAAAAGTGGTCGTTACATTGTCGCTATCATCGGAGGAGGAAGATCCTTGATCATGCTCCTCTCTTGCCATGAAGCACATGTGCGCTTGCTCCACTTTCTCATCGTCCGACTCTCCGCTTGAGGAATCCTCGGAGTCGGTGAATGTTGCTCCGACAAGTCCCTTATTGTACCCCTTTTTGTACTTCTTGGACTTGTCGAACTTCGGCGCCTTCCACTTCTCCTTTTGCTTGTTTTGAGGACAATCCGCTTTGATGTGTCCTGGCTTATTGCATTTAAAGCACAAAGGTGGAGAGGCGTTAGTAGAAGTAAATTTAGATTTTTGTTTGAAGTTACCCTTTCGGAAGAAGCGATTGAACTTCTTTGCCATGAGTGCAATGGATTCCATGTCCATTTCTTCTTCCGAGTCCTCATCATCGGTAGAGTTGGATGAAGCCGCCTTGAATGCAATCGCCTTTTTCTTAGGCACGTCTTGGTTCAAATATGACTTCATCTTTTCTTGTAACTTCATCTTGCTATCTTTGCGTACCTCGTATGACATCAAAGTACCCCTCAATTGAACTACGGTATACTTGTTCATGTCATTACCTTCCTCGATGGCGAAGGTACGTTTCTCCCAAGAAGAAGGAAGTCCTTCGATAAGCTTCGAACACTTCTCCTTTTGGGTGTAGGTTTTGTCGAGAGCTTCCAACTCGTTCATTATGTCGACGAAGCGAGCATAATACTCCTTCATCTTTTCTCCCTGTTCCATATGAAACAATTCGTAATCTCTATTGACTACCACGAGTTTAGAATCTCTTACCCGACTCGTTCCTTCATGCAAAATGAGGAGCGAATTCCAAATTTGATATGCACTCTTACATGTGCATATCTTATTAAAATCTTCGGGTTCCAATGCACATTGTAAAGCATTCATTGCTTTGGCATTTGCAATTTCCGCGGCAACCTCCGCGGTAGTCCACTTGTCGAAATCTTCTTCGGTAGGCACATTGTACTCCGACATGGTAATTCTCCACAAGGAGGCGCTCCGGAGGAACGTTTCCATCCGGCATTTCCAATATCCATAATTGACGCCGTTGAAGAATGGAGGCCTAGTCGAGGAATGTCCTTCCATGACCGAAGACGCTCCTTCACGGTTCCTGAAGGTGCCATAGTCGGAAGGTGGACGCACGGTCTTGTTGTCGTTGGCAGACATAGCTAAGTATCTGGCTCTGATACCAAATGTAATGCCCTACAAGCTACTGCACAAGTACTAGAGGGGGGGGGGGGGGGTGAATAGTACTTTAAAAATAACGAGGAGTATAATTCCTAATTATCGTGCAAACAACTACCAAATCAATTTGCGGAAGCTTAAATTGATGACAACAACAAAATGAACAAAGCTAACAAACGATGTCACTGGGTTCGGATCCACCCAAGTCTCCCCGACTTGTTCCCGGTGATCCTACGTCCCAACCACCCGGATCCCCTCCGGATACTTAGGTTAGAAACCCTAACCCAAGATTTCCACTATGATATCTTGTGAAAAACCTTCACAAGATCAAATCATACATGCAATGGCAATAGTGAATCCCACAACCCGGGATCACAACCTTCTCTCACAACCGAGAGAATCAATAAGCAATATAAACAAGTTTATAATGAAATAAACAATCTTACCACAGAATCCTATACCTTGAGTATTCTTACCAAATAGGTGCAAGGAGGGATTTGAGGAAGATGAAGTCACCAAGACCTAGCACAACTGAAATGACCAGCAATGGGTGCCTAGGAGTGATTTGGAGACTTGAATCAAGCTAGAGCTTGAAGGGCTCACCAAGAACAAACTTCTCTCAAGATGGATTCTAGATCTAGAAAGTGAGAGAATGGATTTCTTGTGAGGAAGAGAGCTTTGGAAATGAGTGAGAATGTCTATCTCTTTCAATCTCAATGAATCTCTTAATGGCAGCTCTTAACCCTAGAGAAATGACCAAGCTTCGTATTTATAGGGTCCCATAAAAACGAGTTAGGTCAAATCCCAACGGTTAGAAATCTGAAGCAACTAGTCGGTCAAAGAACAACCACTGACCGACTAGTTCATCAACTAGTCGGTCAGTCAAACAACATGGACCGACTAAGAGAGGAACAGTGAAGAGATAGAATTTCAGACCTAGAAATCTAGTCGGTCCAAGAAGACTTTCTGACCGACTAGTTTCACAACTAGTCGGTCGGTCAGTGAACTTCGACCGACTAAGAGTCAAAAACAAATAGTCTGAATACAAATTGATTTAGTCGGTCCAAGAACAAATGTTGACCGACTAGATTATCAACTAGTCGGTCACCAAACGTTCTTAGACCGACTAACGATAAACAGTAGCTCAGGAGAAAATTAGCATGAACAGTAAAGCTCAAATAGTCGGTCAAAGAAGCATCACTGACCGACTAGTTCACAAACTAGTCGGTCGGTGAGTCAACGTAGACCGACTAACTGTAAACAGTACTGAGCAAGAAAAGATTAACACAAACTAGTCAGTCCAAGAAGCTTTGCTGACCGACTAGATCACCATCTAGTCGGTCAGTTCTTCTTCTTGAACCAACTAACATGCACGAATAAGTCCGAATCGAAGCGCGATGCTTCGAGGAAGTTAGAATGGACTTCTACTAAGATCCTAGAGCTACGATATGAGCGTTATGAAGATAGAATTGTAAGATATACTCAAGGCTTAACATTCTATAGATCGAAGCTAAAAGACTATAAATAAAACCTTAAGGAACGGTCTTCGAGAGCTTCGATTAGTTCTTCATGACTTCCAAAACGGTCCAAAAGCTTCAACGAAGCTTTAGGCAATGAATACGAGATTTGAGAAGTCTTGAGATGTCGCTTTGATTGTTCTCGTGAATTTGGCGACGATCTCCAATACTGCGCTCACAAATTGTTAGTTCATGAATTATTTATGTTTGCTCATCATCCAAAACTAAATCCGGGGAGTCCAATATTCAACAGAATGTGCCAGGCGCTTGGGACGTTAGCCAATAATGGGACTTATCCTTCAGGATGAAGGGGAAGAGCCGCAACCTGATCGTATCAATGCTGACCTCTTGCATTTGGAATGTGTAGCACTTGGCTAAGAATGCTTCCACTTGGTGACTGGGGTTCTCATGCGAGAGCCCGTGGAAGCAGTCCTGTTACACCAGCAGTACGAGCCCTGCCTTTAGCTTAAAGGTCCCCTCTCGAAACGGTGGTATTGTCACGAAGGAAGCCAATGCGGTGCCGGGCCTCATGAAATCCCGAATCAATTCTGGTAGAACGAGAGGATGCGGTCCTATAAGAGCCTCGGCCATCGCTAATCTCCTCCTTCTATCTGTTGCAAGTCTCTTTGTAGTGGCCTCTATCCCAGGATCCAAGGGTATAAGATTTTCTCCTCCCTAAGAACATGTCTGCATGCAAAATAGAGGTACTCAAGAAAATCGTGGAACTCGTTAGCGAAAAATAGGTAAGAGTGTAATAAGAGAATAATAAAAAGAAAAAATAAAAAGAAGTGGTGGGGTGTTAAGCATGGATGGAAACCAACACTCTCCAACCAAAAGCTAAAGCAAACCATTGCCTCCCCGGCAACGACGCCAAAAACTTGTTCGGGCCCCGGGTTTGCACCATGGGGGCGCGAATCACCACAAGTGCACGATGCGATATAGTATAGAAAGATTGTCGAACTCAGGGAGGTGATCATTTAACGCTTAGCTTTATAGGGAAGGAGGAGAGTATGTGGTCGGGGGTTGTCACGGTTGATTGATTGATTGTGGAAGTCGAGAGTTAACTAAGAATTTAAACGTCTAAGACTTTCAGGATTCTCGCTAGGCCCTTCGGTCACGGATGCTAGGTTAAATGGCCCTACGTCGGACGATGGGTTAGGGTAGGAGTGTCACATCTGTAGAAGATAACAAGTATTTAACTTTCGTTGTTCATACTTGTCTAACGCATCCCTATGAGAAACCGTGCTCTCGCAGTCGGCTTCACACGGGGATGCATGCATTAAGCTTGACACTTGATCCCGCCTTGCAACTCCGTATCCACTCTCATGATCTATGGATTGCGATGCTATCATATGGTCGGTTCTAGCAATTGGCGTGCTCTTGTAGTCACCGACTAGCGGATTGGGGGTTAGCGGTCACCCTAGCTTTCGAGTCACTCTCGTGATCAGAACCCTAGGAACGACTGCTAAACCAAAATCGAATTCGTGGGGATTCTCTTTAGGATATGGAGCCGCCTTTGCGATACTTCGATCGTAAGGCCCATCCCCAAAACCCTGTTTAAACCACCATATGGCAACCCTAGATTGATCCAACGGGGGTCTAACCTAACATCCGATCCCTAGGATCATATGGATCGTCCCTAAGCCCTAGAAACCCACTACTCTAGCATGGCAAAAGCTCTAAAAATAGTAGCAATAGAGTTAGACATATCCAACCAGTCAAATTGCATGAAATTAATTTCAATAGAGAGAGCAAGAGAAATAAGAGCAATAGTCAAGAAATCAAGAAAATCCAACCACAAATAAAGAAATGGATTGCAAAAGAAGTTACCAAATGAGAGCTCCCACAATAGCTCTAAGGGTTTTTGCTACAGAAAAAACTGCTTAACCTACTCTAAAAAACATTCACTATTTATACAAAATAGTTTGGGTTCAGGTTTTGCAAGAAAACCAACCCGAAACACATTATTTTAAGTCAAAATGGAGTTTGCCGACATACCACTCGACCGGGCATAGTGGTCGCTCGGTCGAGCGGTGCCTTGTGTACTGCTTCACTTGGTGCTCGAGAAGGGGCCGCTCGGACGAGCAAGTTTAGTCGCTCGGCCGAGCGAATTAAGCTTCAAGTTTTCCAGAGCCCAAGTCTTGATTTGATGGGCTCTTTTGTCGGCTAGCTCGGGTGAGTAGGCTCGCTCGACCGAGCGAGCTTGTCGCTTGGCCGAGCACCTCGAAGGTGCATCCTTGGTGTATCACAGCTCGGCAGAGCGCATCATACGCTTGGCCGCACAGTCTAGCATCTCCTCTAATCCTTCTTCTCTTCTCTTCACTCCATTCTCTTCTTCTCTTCTCCTCTCTTCTCCTACTCCTCTCACTCGCTTCTTTGGCCTCCTTGGGTTATCGTGGCAAGGCAAAGTGAGCTTTAGCATCAACATTATGCCCAGAACCCCATATCCCTCCAAATCGTCGAATTTTATGAAAACACATAAAACATCAAAATGATCAAGTATATCGAGAAAAGCGTGATATAATATGAAAATATGGATTCGGGTGATCGAAACGACATGGAAATTTATGGTAAAAACAAGGAAAATATAGGCACAACAATTTGCGAACATGAGCTCTATGCAGACTTCATGGTCCTGGACATGCCCAACTTTGATGCTATTCTCGACATGGATTAGTTGGAAACCTTCTATGCTACCATCGAATGTCACAAGAGGAAACTAGTATTTGAGATCTTCGACCATTCGGTGTTTGAATTCATCAGTGGAAGTCGTTCGCTCGGACCTATCAAATTTCAGGCCAAGCCGAACGAAGTGATCGTCGCATCTATGCAAGTAGAACCTGGGAAGCCTGCAGTTGTTTGAGACTTCGAAGATGTATTTCCGGAGGATATTTCTGGATTTTCGCCTGATCGAGCTCTGGAATTCAGTATCGACCTGGTGTCGAATACTCAACCGATCTTGAAGGCGCCTTACCGTATGGCACCTGCATAACTTGAAGAGCTATGGAAGCAATTGGACGACCTGTTGCAGAAAGGATTCATCCATCACATTGTATCTCCTTGGGGTGCTCCTGTTCTGTTGGTCAAGAAGAAGGATGGATCGGGAAGGATGTGCGTGGATTACCTGGAGCTGAACAAAATCACTGTGAAGAATAAGTACCTGTTACCTCGCATCGATGACATCTTCGATCAACTCGGTGGATCACGAGTTTTCTCAAAGTTGGACATCAGAAGTGGATACCATCAGGTGAAGGTCAAAAATGAAGACATCTACAAAACGGCTTTCCAGACCAAGTATGGACACTACGAGTTTGTTGTCATGTCGTTTGGTATGACCAACACTCCGACAGTATTCATGAATCTAACATTCTACGAGTTTCTGGATAAATTCGTAGTGATATTCAATGATTATATATTGGTCTATTCGAAGAGTGAGGAGGAGCATGCCGAGCATCTGAGGATCGTTTTGAAGACGCTTCGCTGTCATCAGTTGTATGCCAAGTATAGTAAGTGCGAATTCTGGCTGGACCAAATTGCATTCCTTGGACATGTGGTATCGGGCAACGGTATCTTGGTCATGTTGGGTTCTCTGGGTCCTTCGGACAATAAAATCGATGTCCGACCTAAGTCGGATCGATGACGAGATTGAATACGCAGCAGAAAAATAGATTTAAAACATTTCTAAATAAAGCCCTAAAGGGAACAAACCCTAGCCAAGATCTCTACTATCCCGATGTTGGGTCCGACCAACCCCTAAGGATAAATCTATCTAATATTTGTAATTCATAAACACATGTTTAATTTAAACTATATACCTTTCACCTCGTTTCTGCAGAATAAGAAGCGTCATTTTCAGAAACATTTCATTGCCCCCTACGCCGCTTCTCCCTAGCCAAACCGCGTCCCGAGCTGCACCTCGTCCTGAGCCAAACCGCTTCCTCAACCGCACCGTGTCCCGAGGCGAGCAACACCCTTGTCACCGAGCCAACCACACGTCGAAGAAGATTTCAAATTGAGTGGATCCTTCATCAAGACTTCGGATCCGATCTGAGCTTCTTCGTAGCTTTGCTAGAGCCCGAACAGGAGAAATGAAGAAATTTAGGGAGAAAGAGAATATTTAATTTAAGCTCAGATCTGGGCTGTCTCATGTTTAATGGAGCTACTCAGATCTGGAGCTTGGGACGAGTTTCAAGGAGGGGAGTAGGTCCCTATTTATATAGGCGGCTGACCTCCTCTTTTTCACTCTATATCCGATGTGGGACTAAAAGTTTTGGAGGAAAAATTAATTAAAGTTTTCCTTTCACAAAGGCCAAACTTTAGCAAATTTTCCTCTCTCACCCTTGAGCTTCACAAGTGATACAACCTATCAAATCGAAGAGGGTTGAACGGTGAACACGTAGGAAAAAACGGGGACTTAATCCGGGTTCGTTTGACCCTTCAAACGAGTGTCCAAACATAGCCCAAAACAATTTTTTCGCAAAAAATGCAGTCGCCAGATAACCTCTAGGGTTTCAGAATCTATGGGCCCCACCGTGGGCCCACAGACTTCACAGGAGTGCGCTGCAGGCTGGGCGCTGGCCCGTATATGTGGGCGGGTCCCAGCCTGCCTGGGCTGGGGTGCCCGCCTGCAAGTGTGGTCGGGCTTGACCCGCCCAGGGGTGCGGGCAGGTTAGGAGCCCGCCCTGTTGGGCAGGCGCTTGACCCACCAAGCTTTGGACGAGCGGGTCCGCCCTTGGGCTGGGTGCCCGGGCCCAAAATGGGCCTGGGCACCCAGCCCTTTTGGGACTGGGCTGAACCTTAACTAGGCTCTCCTTTGGCGATATTTTGGCTCTAATTTGCACGTTTGGAGTCTGTTTTTGTAACGCACCGCTTCCCAAAAGACACCGGAAGCGAGAGCGTTATGCGGTCCGCTTGAACTGGAGCGGTGAAGCTCGAGTTCAATAAGTGTCTGTGATAAAAACACAGATGAGGTTCTTGCATTTACGTATCATAACAATCAGAACATAACAAGAAAATAGAAGCCACATCCAGAGATAATGTTCGTACACGAAATTAAACAGCAAGCCACAGCTGGGCTAAAGTAGCAACAGGAAATGAAACGTACACAACAACTACAACGTCTGAAAGGAAACTAAGAAAACTGTAAAGTGTAGGGGTCCACTAGTCCTCCACTGGAAGAGACACCGCGTCAGGTGCGAACTCCTGACTCTCCAAATCTGGCGTCTCGTACGGGTCCTCCTGGTACTCAAGCTCTGAACCTGACATACATCCAAAAACATGAATGTATGTCAGCTAGGGGTCTGCAAGAAAGAGTTAGCATCCCGAAACAAGATATATGACAGATATGATTTTAAGAAAGCATTTTAAATGTTTTAAAGAAATGACTTGCAGCAATTTAACATTTAACAATTTATAGAAACAGAAATAAACATCCCTAACATGCAGTTCTAGACGGATACAAGATTAAAGTAAAGATTTCTCTGAGTTCATTAGCATGTCGATTTCCAAGAGACCAAAGTTAGCGTTGCAATTTCCATGTCAAGAGTTCACATCTAATCTAGGGTTCTTGCCTTTGGGTCGTGATGAGAAGGTCGTTCCTCTCACGTGGGCTTACCGTGATTGACGCTAACCCACCGCGTACGGGTGGTGCTATTGAGGAGAGTACCCTTCATATGCCCAGTGGCCGCTCAACCCTAACCCCACCCAAAAGTTTACCGGAACACGAGCCAGCCTAGTCGACTTACACGACATCACGATATCACGATACCGCCTTCGAGGCGCACTATTTTCACGATGTCCATATTTGTTAGGTATGTCAAGACTCTCAGAAAGTTATTGTTAACGATATTATAACATTATGGTGACAGTTCTACAATAGATGTTCTTGGTGTCATTGGAAACGTCTTGACGAATACTACGCTACGGAGGAGACGGTTCACTGGTTTGATAAAACATGAAATCAGAATAGATGTTTTTCGATCAGGACAGATTTACAACAAACTCCTACGACGTCTAATCACCCGGTTTTATTAAGTTCTCTACTTTACGGTGTGGGTTAAGAGTTGTTAAAGGGTAGAACCACTAACCTGAAGTGCAGCGAGGGATCGGATGATGACAACAGCTGTTAGCGAGCTCCAGGGGCTGTCGACGTTGGATCTGAACGGTGGGACTAGTGTACGGACTGTCGGAGGTTCCCGTGCGTGGATGGTGGCCGTCGACGGGCTGTGGGTTTGGGATCTCGGAGAGGAGGAGACCCCGGCTGCTGAACGTGATGCGCACGAGGAGATCGACAAGCTGGTGGTCGTTGCGCGCGAGGGAGGGGTGCAGGGCGAGAAAGGCGGCCTGCGTGATCAACCGGCGGTGCTTGGACGGGGCTGGGCGGCGTTGTGCTGCGGCGTGGGGGGTTTCAGAGCTCTCAGGTTGAGGCACCGGGCTGTGTTCGTGTGCGTGGAGGAGGTGGCGTGACGGTCGCTGGGTGGCGTTGGGTTGCTCGTGTGTGAGTGCACGAGGCACGGAGGAGGTCGTCTGCGTGGGCTGTTGGAGAAGAGGGGAGGCCGAGGGTATGGGTTTGTAGATGAACGGAGAGAGGCAACGAAGAGGGGCTCCGGCTTCGCGTCGAAGATGGAGGAGAGGGAGGCCTCGGGCTTGGTTGCGTGGAGGAAATAATGGCAGGGGAGCGGCTGCGTGGAGAAACTGAGGCCTAGGGTTTATTTTAATAGGATTTGTAGAGTTGTTCTCTAGGGATGCACGTGAGGAGGCTGCTAGTTGAGTCCTCAGGGGTTTGTTGTAGGTTGGCTGTAGGAAACATTAGCCTAGGGTTTATTATACTATATAAAGAGTAGGTGGGGGGTTTTGAAGTGCACAGCCAGTGAAAAGTTAGACTAGGTTTCTATACGTATAAAAAATATAGTAGGGTTTTCAAAGGCAGCACGTGAACATGCATCATGGGTCTTAGACTAAGTTTCTATATATTTTTTGTTAGGCTCTCTATGTTTGCTGTGTGTGCGCGGAAAACTGGTGTGCGTGAGCCTCATTGGGTTCGGCCATGGTAAAGACGTGGCTAGGGTTTAATAGGAAATAATTTGAAATATAACTAATGAGATTAGTGTTTAATGGGTTTAATAGGGGAAATAAGAGCTAATCAAATCGGTTTAAATGGGTCCAAACAAGGTAGGTTTCATTTGACTTTTAAAAAGATTTGAAAATCAAATTTTGAATTTCGAAAGTTTAAATTAATATAAGAAGATGTTATTTTAAAAATAATAATTATAAAGGATTTAACCAAGTAGTTCAAAATAATGATAAAAATAATTAATATGAAAAAATTATATTTAAAGTTGGAATGAGTACGGGGACAGAATACGCCAAGCTACGGATACAGATAAAAATATACGAGAGAAATACAAATAATATTAATGATAAAAACCGGTCGTTACATCCTACCCACCTTAAGAACGATTCCGTCCTCGGAATATAATCGGCTAAGGCACCCGGGAAAATGTAAGGGTAACGCTCGTACCTCCACTTCTAACGTATACACATCCATAAATAACCAGCATGCCCTAACCAAATAGTATTTCTAATACTAATATCGAGTCCGATAGTATTACTACTGATAATACCAATCAACGTCTATGCTAATAGCAGTAACAACACACGTACATACATTACTAGTTACATATTAACATAACACTTTAATATAATATCATCCTACAAATACAATCCGACCAAAATTATACTCGGGTGAGTAGTAACACTTTACTACACCACCACATCAAATTACTAGCTGTAAGTGTGCCATCACCTTGCACACTCACATTATTACCAATACACAAGGTAATACCATACATCTTATACACTCACAATATATACTGATATAGTACCACATGTCACATAAACATACCACTAACATATAAATACAATCATCTTTTTTTGTCAATTAATACTTTAATCGTACAACCACTTTTACATACCACATATTACCATATACACATTATAAAATCACTACACGTATATACATGCACATAATACCTTACACCATACAGAGATTTATATAAGCCTTACTCCTACACTAGGGTCAACGTAATCTACCCACCTTAGGATCAAGTCCGTCCTCAGACTTCCTTAAATAGGCCGACGTAGGAGTGAGCGGACTTAGACGCTAAGGTCATTCTATTCCAGTCATACATACATTATAATCAAACAACACACATCCATATGCATATACTTACTCATATATCACACATTTTCAAGTACTTATACATGCATTCATTTCTCATACAGATACCTACTTACTCTACTACACGCCTATCTTGTATCTATATAGGACAAATATACACACACCGGTATATACAACCATGGTAACCTACATAGAGCTAGTACACTATTACATACATCCATATATACGTAGTCACAAACATACGACTAGGCATACTTCCTGGTATACACATGCTCATACATCATCCCGTAGGGGTAATTATAACAACCCTACTATATATAAAACCCACTTGTTCATACAATATATATTTATATACACGCCTATAACTAACCACATACGTATATATACGCACGAGTACACGCCAGACATTCTAACATATAAATCACACAATAAATCTGTACACACAACTATACGTACACCTATTATCATTACACCTAATGTGTACATCACTGTACTAGCATATGATTACAACCATTAACAAGTACGACTAAGGTATATATACTCTTAGTAACTAGCTAATATTAAATCTAATATGCACAGATATTCCTATAGTGACATGGCTAATCACTCACCTAAGTATGAATATAACACTTACTACTCCATACTCGACTATCTACTTATATGTCACATATTACCGTACATGCACATACGACGCAATAGATAATCACACTATACTAATATACTCAGGGTAAGCACACTCATACATGGGTGGTACTTAGAGATTCTCACACACGGGTCCACACTCACTACCTATTTACATGCACCACAACACCACAACCAAGCTAATGGTCCCACTATACTTAAACTAAAGCTGACATAAGGAAAGATAAGCACTAATGTGGTAACCAAGTAATAGGGTAGGATTCAGAGTTGAATGAGGCAACGAGTTAATGTTGTGGTGGACGGTTTCGAATGTGGCAAGGATAAAAGATTAGTCGGCTAGGCGACATAAAATGTTTACGAATAGTTAAAGTAAGAAGATAAGGATATGCATAAGAATAATAGCATCGTTATAACTTATGTAAAATAGTGATCATACGGTATGAGTTAAGACGTAAAATATGATCAGTCAAATAATGTGTGAAGAGTAATATAGTCATAGTGTCATAGTGCTTGTTTTGTAAATGGAAATAGGTTTGTAAAAAGAAAAATTTTATTTTCTTAAAACATATGAAGACACTGATTATAAAACTGACACACAGGACTTTGAAGTCCTATTTAACTTAGGAAAGTATTTTAAAAGTATGTATAAATGACCGTTTCGAAATATGTTAGTGCGAAAAAGGAGATGATATTTTGAACTAGCAAAATAGAAATAAAGTTTTTTTTCTTTAAAAAGTTCATTACATAAGGGAAATAGAGTAGCTACACGAGGTTATGTGAAATAGAAGTGCGAAAGGTGTATGTAAAAAATTGCTATAAGATAGTAACGAAAGATTACGCCAGAAGAGTTTCATAATCAAGATTGGGTTCACGTCGACTGAAGTGTAGGAAATCTAAGTAAAAATTTTCGAAAGGATTTCAAAGTTAGCAAATAATCCAATAAAAGAAATATTGAAAATACTTTTTAAAAGACCCTGGATCTGTAAGATGGCGGACCTGAAGAGTTTATGTGAATCGAGTACAAGGAATAGGTTCGACGATTGAAACGTAAGTACGGCTAAGAAGTAATTCCGTGAATACGCTACGATGGCTTTCTACTATCATTAATATGGAAGTGAAATGATTAGAAAAAAAATAATAAAAATCAGGGGAAGAATTGGGTCGACTAAGGTTTAGCACTGAGGTTCTTCAACGAACTAGACTGCGATAGGAAAGTCGAGGTAAGGGTCCGTTGAGGATCGAGATCGGGATCTTATCTATAGGTCTGGAATATCATACGCTTCGAAGTCTACTCGTTGCAGGCATCTCAGGTCCGACTTGCACGACGACGATCGCTACGTTCAGTTGGGCCATAGATTCGATAAATCTGAGCGAACGACTAACAACTCAAAAGTCTAATAAGGTCAGAGCTGGATGATCAATCGATAGGGTGACTCCTAAGATGATAATACTAAGTCGTGGCAAGGGTGTCTAACTAACGAGCACGAGCGTCTAACTAACTCTTCCTATTATCCTGGTATTGGGTTTCCTATCATGCTGAGTCAAGGTATTCGAGTAATTTTGCGTACGAACTAATTCTGGATGTTTTGGCAAATGAAAAGTTTCCTCATTGTTCTGAGTTTCGCAGTTGCAAGACCTGCATGGGCCACCACTAAAACCTGTAACGCACCGCTTCCCAAAAGACACCGGAAGCGAGAGCGTTACGCGGTCCGCTTGAACTGGAGCGGTGAAGCTCGAGTTCAATAAGCGTCTGTGATAAAAACACAGATGGGGTTCTTGCATTTGCGTATCAGAACAATCAGAACATAACAAGAAAATAGAAGCCACATCCAGAGATAATGTTCGTACACGAAATTTAACAGCAAGCCACAACTGGGCTAAAGTAGCAACAGGAAATGAAACGTACACAACAACTACAACGTCTGAAAGGAAACTAAGAAAACTGTAAAGTGTAGGGGTCCACTAGTCCTCCACTGGAAGAGACATCGCGTCAGGTGCGAACTCCTGACTCTCCAAATCTGGCGTCTCGTACGGGTCCTCCTGGTACTCAAGTTCTGAACCTGACATACATCCAAAAACATGAATGTATGTCAGCTAGGGGTCTGCAAGAAAGAGTTAGCATCCCAAAACAAGATATATGACAGATATGATTTTAAGAAAGCATTTTAAATGTTTTAAAGAAACGACTTGCAGCAATTTAACATTTAACAATTTATAGAAACAGAAATGAACATCCATAACATGCAGTTCTAGACGGATACAAGATTAAAGTAAAGATTTCTCTGAGTTCATTAGCATGTCGATTTCCAAGAGACCAAAGTTAGCGTTGCAATTTCCATGTCAAGAGTTCACATCTAATCTAGGGTTCTCGCCTTTAGGTCGTGATGAGAAGGTCGTTCCTCTCACGGGGGCTTACCGTGATTGACGCTAACCCACCGCGTGCAGGTGGTGCTATTGAGGAGAGTACCCTTCATACGCCCAGTGGCCGCTCAACCCTAACCCCACCCAAAAGTTTGTCGGAACACGAGCCGGCCTAGTCGACTCACACGACATCACGATATCACGATACCGCCTTCGAGGCGCACGATTTTCACGATGTCCATATTTGTTAGGTATGTCATGACTCTCAGAAAGTTATTGTTAACGATATTATAACATTATGGTGACAGTTCTACAAGGCAAAAGTGGGTTGAACAACTTTTACCGCAGTTTAAATTAATGACGAACACGTCCTTTTTGTTGAACTTGCTACAGAATCTATTCTTTTCTCTTATTGTTTAAAATTGAGATATATCGTATGATATACCGTTGGGTCACAAATTTCATCCTGGTCATTATAGTGTCACTTTCTTATGTCATTTCACGTCTAATTTTCGAGTTATCTAGCAATACATGATGGCGGCGCAAAAGTGCCGAAACTTCTAAAAATCAAATCAAATCATATACTTGCCTGTTTTTGACGTTCTTGGTGTCGTTGGAAACGTCTTGACGAATACTACGCTACGGAGGAGACGGTTCACTGGTTTGACAAAACATGAAATCAGAATAGATGTTTTTCGATCAGGACAGATTTACAACAAACTCCTACGACGTCTAATCACCCGGTTTTATTAAGTTCTCTACTTTACGGTGTGGGTTAAGAGTTGTTAAAGGGTAGAACCACTAACCTGAAGTGCAACGAGGGATCGGATGACGACAACGGCTGTTAGCGAGCTCCGGGGGCTGTCAACGTTGGATCTGAACGGTGGGACTAGTGTACGGACTGTCGGAGGTTCCCGTGCGTGGATGGTGGCCGTCGGCGGGCTGTGGGGTTGGGATCTCGGAGAGGAGGAGACCCCGGCTGCTGAACGTGATGCACACGAGGAGATCGACAAGCTGGTAGTCATTGCGCGCGAGGGAGGGGTGCAGGGCGAGAAAGGCGGCCTGCGTGATCAGCCGGCGGCGCTTGGACGGGGCTGGGCGGTGTCGTGCTGCGGCGTGGGGGGTTTCAGAGCTCTCAGGTGGAGGCGCCGGGCTGTGTTCGCGCGCGTGGAGGAGGTGGCGGGATGGTCGCTGGGCGGCGTTGGGTTGCTCGTGTGTGAGCGCACGAGGCGCGGAGGAGGTCGTCGGTGTGGGTTGTTGGAGAAGAGGGGAGGCCGAGGGTATGGGTTTGTAGATGAACAGAGAGAGGCAACGAAGAGGGGCTCCGGCTTCGCGTCGAAGAAGGAGGAGAGGGAGGCCTCGGGCTTGGTTGCGTGGAGGAAATAATGGCAGGGGGGCAGCTGCGAGGAGAAAGTGAGGCCTAGGGTTTATTTTAATAGGATTTGTAGAGTTGTTCTCTAGGGATGCACGTGAGGAGGCTGCTAGTTGAGTCCTCAGGGGTTTGTTGTAGGTTGGCTGTAGGAAACATTAGCCTAGGGTTTATTATACTATATAAAGAGTAGGTAGGGGGTTTAGAAGTGCACAACCAGTGAAAAGTTAGACTAGGTTTCTATACGTATAAAAAATATAGTAGGGTTTTCAAACGCAGCACGTGAACATGCATCAGGGGTCTTAGACTAAGTTTCTATATTTTTTTGTTAGCCTCTCTGTGTTTGCTGTGTGCGCGCGGAAAACTGGTGTGCGTGAGCCTCATTGGGTTCGGCCATGGTAAAGACGTGGCTAGGGTTTAATAGGAAATAATTTGAAATATAACTAATGAGATTAGTGTTTAATGGGTTTAATAGGGGAAATAAGAGCTAATCAAATCGGTTTAAATGGGTCCAAACAAGGTAGGTTTCATTTGACTTTTAAAAAGATTTGAAAATCAAATTTTGAATTTCGAAAGTTTAAATTAATATAAGAAGATGTTATTTTAAAAATAATTATTATAAAGGATTTAACCAAGTAGTTCAAAATAATGATAAAAATAATTAATATGAAAAAATATATATTTAAAGTTGGAGTGAGTACGGGGACAGAATACGCCAAGCTACGGATACGGATAAAAATATACGAGAGAAATACAAATAATATTAATGATAAAAACCGGTCGTTACAGTTTTCGACGCGGTTCGAACCTGCGTTTAGACCGGGACGATCTCGTCATTCAGGTAACTATTTCCACGAGTTTCTTATATTAAATATGCATATAAACATTTTACAACACATTTAATTCCATTTGCATCATAAGCAAAATTCCCACATCTATTATAAAAAATCATTTGCATCAAATACAAATGAACTGAGGGCATACATCCCCCAACATTTCCCATTACATTCAAGATCATTTATCCCGAATGCAGAAGCCAACTGCAAAATCTTTGCAGTTTTCTATCCCTTGCATCAAATGCATATTCTCCCTAATTTCTACTTATTAATTGACGACGGTCTCACTCTGTGTGAGACCATACAGCCTGACCCTGCTACAGGTGGGGCTCAAAACCCCAGACGATAGAGACCACATGCAGCAGGTGTTGTCCCTGTTTTGGTATCATACTTATGTGGTTAACTCATTGACATGAGTATTATCAGGACCACCCTGACTGTGTCTGTGATGAATACCGCAATTATAGTCTTTTCGTCAAAACTATGCCGTTTAGACAAGCCTAGGGTATGTTCAACTGTCAACCTTACTAGCTTGAACTTGGTTAGTCTCCATCGATCTTTAGTCAAATAATGTTAGACTATTTCCAACATACTTTGGCGAGAGTATTCACTAAAGATCGAACTAACACTACGACACTCACTCCCCTTGACCGGGAGAGACGAATCCTATCTTGGTCATTACTTTCCTCGCACGCATCAAATGTCACCCAACCAAAAACCTATCAACGGGGCTTACCCTGAGGCTAGGTCAATGATCTAAGTAACACCGTTCATGTACAGGTTCATACAATGACATCAAGTCAAAAGACCAACTTGCCTATCATCACTAAGAGTAATCATTGACAGATTGGTCAATCATAACCATATGATAACCAGGACGGTCCTGAAGATATTGGGGCCCAGGGCGAGTTAAAAATTTGGGCCCTTAAAATATAATTTTTTAAAAAATTGAAATACTAAATTTTTTAGGGTTTGGCACCTAGCCAAGTGCAATGATAGGAGGCATCCCTACGCCTGAAATTTTTACAATATTGTGTTATCATTCAATGCTATCAAATTTTTACAATATCGTGCTATCAAATTTTGCTGCTGCCCTAAAATTTCAATGCTATCATTTATGGTTTATCGCTTGCTCAGTCCGTTACGTGCACATGATTAGTTAATGTGGGAGCCATTAATGTGTTAGAGAGAGGGGTCAAAGTTTCTTCCGTCTCTAGGAAGTAAATATATACTTATGTGTATATATTTGGAGGCGTTATTGTTGTTTCATGTGAGTTGATTGTTTAGTTACAGCCAAAGTCGAAATTGATAAGGAACATAATATTGTGATTATGTTGAGCCCTCCTCTGGCCTTGGGCCCTGGACGGCTGCCTTGGGTGCCCTAGGTCAGGGCTGGGCATGATGATAACTCTTGTTGGGTCGTTCAGTGAACTCATTCTTCAATGAGCACATGTGTCTCGTCTTCGACTTTGCCAAGTCCAACGACCATGAGATCATCGTCACCATTACATGGTGAAGACTAAGACACAATGGTCTATCCGATGATTTGATATCCTTTTCTCGAAACATTTGTGGCCACGAACTATTTCAGGCTTATGTTACTAACGGTAAAACGATTCTCTTTGATCGAGATCCTCATTTCGATACTTGTTTAACCTCGCATTAAGTCTTCGAACTTTACCTAAGTTCTAATGTCGACTACATTATGATTTAACTTAGATAAATTCTTACCATACAGCTTACTATAATTTTGAACAAGATGTTTGTACACATACGAAGAGATAAACTGCCTCGAGTTAGAGGGCATACCTATCTCCCAACATCTTTCACTTGCACTCAGGCCCATTTATCCCGGTATCTCATGCCGCATTTACACATAAGTCTCTCTAGACTTTATGTGGCAGAGCCTTGGTGAGTGAATCTGCTAAACCGTCTTTAGTTTTAGAATTAAGGAGTTTCTATGTTTATGTTAGACCACGCATTTGAATCTCATCCAAATAATTTCCTTGGTCTCTTGGAATCCATAATATTTGTCTTGCTTGGATCTAATCCAGCTCATCATACCTTACGAGAATAATCCAAATTAGTTACTGGTCATTTAGACGGTTCATAATCATTTTTGATAAATTGTCAAACTCTTTGACCACTTTCTCAGAGCATATATTCCGGCTCATTGATGCCTCATATGTTTTTTATTCACTCCCACTGACCTTGAAAACTCTCTGGCCGATTCATATAAGTTCATTCTTCTAAATCATATTTATAAAACAGACTATATAAAATGCTCCAGTTTTCATAGTCATCATGAGTATTTACATCGAGTTTGGTCCGAGTAGATCTCCACACATCTGCTGGCGAGACAGTTTCATCATAATCTGTTTATAGGAGTTAAGATGATAACCTTTCTCAACCAACATAAGTTGTACTTCACTATTTTCTTTCTGCACCAATCTTCTATCTTGAAGATTTTCTTGCAGCCAATAAGAAACGCTTTCTTTGGGCACGTAAACTAAAGTCCATACTTTATTTACGTGCATGGACATTTTTGGATTGCATCAAGTTATTAATCAGAGTCCCTACTCCGAATAGCATCCTTGAAGTTGTCTAGGCCATCATCAACTATGATGTCTTATTCAACTCTTCGTCCCACGAGACTCGAGTAATCTTTTAACTTCCTAACGATTGATTTAATGAATATCTTATTGATAAAGTCCTCATAGAACCTTATCAAAAACCTAGGCATTACTATCTAGGACTTAACCCAGAGGGAGGACTGTAACTTAGAGTCACTTGCCATGCATTGCACCATGTCTAACAAAGTGCGATTCATGCTCTCCAACACACCGATGTGTTAAGAGACTTGACCTGAGAGAAAATCACATTTTCTTTTAATTACGCAAGATTTATACAGCTAAGTATTTGACTCTTTGATCTGATCGAAGCAGTTTCAATACTTCTGTCATTGTGTTATCTATTTTATCAGACTTGTGTTTCAACAAGAACACGTATCGTAATAAAATAAGAACAACTTATCCTGGCTAACTTAGACTTGGGTCCGGGTACATCCGTATGTACGAGACTACGAGTTCACCAACTCATTCTCCCACAGTCTTACAGATGGAATTTCAGCCATCATACTTTTGAGACAAGATTCATAAGTTTCTATTGACTTTATAATACGAGAGGTCAGACCCCTCTTTATGTGACTCGTGAAGTTTAGTCTCTTCGGTACGACGTAGTCTATTTTGCCATATAAGTTTTGCTATTATCTTGCGTATTCATGTATTAACATTTAATACATTATCATTATACAAATTTCTCATTGCTTCAGAAGCAAGGTGACGACATTCGCCAAAAAATGTTAGACGTCCTCTATGGTCCAACAAGCAACAATTGCTCCTTTTTCCAACACGTATGACAATCCAATTTTGTATAACGGTTATCCTGAAGCCGTGCCATCAAATATGTCACATTTTCAGTCCCTCCTACTTTTGCCTTTACTAATGATTGATAAAAATTTCTTTCTCAATTGACTTTCTTTAATGCCTTCTTCCTTTTCTAAATCTCATTTAGATATTACGTGTCTCAACACAAATAATAGCCATGCAAACATCTCATCTAGCCAAATGCTTGAGCTTTGCAACCTTGAGTGTGCTCAACAAGTTGCTCGTCTCAATTTCTGGTTGGGATATATAGTCTTGCACCGCTCATGCACTCATCTTCGATTCAAACAATTTGATCAAAATTTCGAACTTTGCGGATCGAAACCATTTTCCTTACAAATTTGAGTGTGCTCAACAAATTATATGGAGAAACATGCTTTAAACATCCGTATGTTTAAGCTGCCTCTCATTGAGGCGAGTGACAGGTTAGCGTGCATTTATTTTGTTGGACCCAGAGCTCGAAATCATTGTCCTTAAGCTTGTGCCAAGAAAGCCATTTTAATGTCAGTGAGAATATAGTTTAGTCTATGAATAAGAATTTGAGTTGATATTTCATTAACCAATCATTCGGACCAGTTAACTTATTCTCCTATGGTATTAAGTTTATGATTCCATTCGTAAACATAGAACTAAACTAGTTTAGCATATGTTCAATTTTAAATATAGGTAGAATAGCTTTTATCTAACTATATCCTCCCACTATTTTTGCGATCATTTTTAGCCATAATAATGAACAATTTAATTAAATTAAATTAAATGGGAAAGAGATCAAACCACCCCAAGTCTCACAACCATGAATGTGCTCAATAAATTGCTTGACTCTGCGATTTGTAGATGACTCTTCATCAATCATATCATATATGATTCCCTTATTGGTTTTTACCCCTAGCCACTTATGATCATGAGTGTGCTCATCCAAATCACAATGACTAGTCTAGTCGGCCCTTATTTTCGTGTCTAGCCTAACTTACACAGGCACTCGGTGTATGGGTACGACGCGACGGTTTGGGTTAAGTCTAGACTACATCTCATGTATTAAGAAGTTGGTTTCCATAAAGTATCTATGACATAGCTTGTGTAACGACTGCTTTTCGTGTATCTGGATTTAATATAATATAATATATGTTTTGGTGGATTTTCTCCTCTTGTGTGGTTTTCGTCTCCGTAGATTTCATTTTCGATCGATTCGTCGTATTTTCTCGCTCCTTCCTTAGGATTGTCGATTTCGAAGTAAGTCACTCGTGACGGACTTCATAACGGTCGTGTCTAACTGTTAGATCAAGCCTAGGAGTCTTAGGAATCGATCCCGGGGCCCCGCGCTCCGTATCGGTACTTTTCTGTGCTCATTAGCCGGTGTAAGAAGGGCCACCGACCGACTAGATGACGATCCAGTCGGTCGGCAATCCTTCTTGGACCGACTAGTTAGATTTCTAAATTTCTCAGGAGTTACTGTTTATCGTTAGTCGGTCTAAGAACGTTGGTTGACCGACTAGGTTGCAAACTAGTCGGTCAGCAATGCTTCTTGAACCGACTAACTCATCAAATTATTTTTGTATCAGTTACTGTTTACTCTTAGTCGGTCTATGAACGTTCATCGACCGACTAGATGCCAAACTAGTCGGTCAGTACTTGTTCATGGACCGACTAACTCTAGAATCCTATTTTCGTTCAGGAGTTACTGTTTGCACTTAGTCGGTCTGCGTTGGTCGACCGACCGACTAGTTGCCAAACTAGTCGGTCAGTGGTTGCTCTTGGACCGACTAACCAGTGTTAAAACCCTAATTTCTGGGCAGCCGCCAGCTCAACCTATAAATACCCCTCCCAAACGACTTCTTCTCCTCCAACATGACCCAAAACCCTAAAATCTTCCCCCTTCAGCCCCCATCTTCCTCCAAGCTCCATTTCTCCATTCCAAGCCCTAAATCCATCATCCAATCCATCCATTCACTCTTACCCCTCATCTTCCCCAAATCTCCATCAAAACCCATCAAAACCCCCAAATCCCCCAAAACCCTAGTTTCCCCAAACTTCTCCAATCTTCTCCAGATTTGATCCTAGGGTTCCCCGGAGTGTTTCTTCCGTCTCCTCTTGGTAAGAAATCGATCTACCGTTGTTTTCTTAGCCTATTTATAATTTTACGAAAACCCTAATTAATTTCATGTGTTTGGTGTTTGTTTCCCCCATAACAGTGATTTCCCCCGTAGGTAGCATCCGTGTGACGAAGTGATCGTCAATCCCCGGTGCTAGGCAAGTGAAACTTGCCACTTAGGGTTTAGGCCATGTTTTAGGCCATTTTCTTGTTATAGGCGTAAAAGAGGCTAGGCGATGAAATGATACTCGCCTAGGCGCAAATTGGGGAATTAGCTTGACAACGAAGCTAATTCCGACTTTTAGCATGTTGCACAATTACCATGTCATGTTTACTTTCAAATAACGGTACGCGAATATGTTCATGCCATTGCATTTCGCCTGTCACGTTTAATTTAATTAACTGTACGCGAATAAATTGTCATGACCTCGCATTCTTTAGGTATTGCTGTGATTGCGTAGCTTCGCTACAATGTTGTGTTCCTGGCTCGTGTTCCAGAAGCGGGCCATGTGTTGGTTGATAGCCAATGCCCGAATTGCGTGTTCCGGCTAGGTGTTCCCTACGCCATACTAGTGTTCCTGGCTCGTGACCAGAAGCGAGCATAATGAGTTGGAAACCCCAACGCTCGATGTATTGAATTGTGAACTAAGAATGCGAGCTCAATGTGCGGGGCAACCTCATGCTCACTAGCTGAGCTCAATGTGCGGGGACCCCAGGCTCCATATCGTGTGAATATTGGGTAGTGTTTAGTGCCGATCGGTCTGAAATGCTATGCCATTCAGCGAAGGGCCTAAACACCTACAAAATGTGAATTGATTGAATTGATAGTAGCTTGGCTACTCTTGTCTTGTCCCGATAAATTGTTCTCTTGTACAAATTGTCTTGCCATGTTTCAATCGTGCACTCATGTTATAACTGCCATGTCATGCATACTAAACTGCTAGGTTGCTAGATGCCTCACTTTCAGTTTCCTTGCCCAAATCTTTTAGACTTGCTGACATGTGCCCCCTTTACTCTTTTGGGTGACACATGTTAGATCCTGAGCCCGAGTACCTCGTTGAGGACGAGGTGTTTGCTGACGCCGAGCCCGAGCTTGTGTTTGACGGGGAGTACGTGGACATTGGGGACCAGTCCTACTGTCTTCGTTGTGTTTTACTTTTGTTAGACAGTTATTTTGTTATCGGTGCGTAGCACCTATACCTTGTTGTCGTCGTTCCTTTTGTTGGCCTTGTTCTGGGCCTTTAGACTCTTTTCTTTTAGCCTGGTGGCTTTTCTGGATGTTGGACTTATTTTTGATGTTGGACATTTTGTGAGATGTGGAATTTTATTTCAGTCTCTCCTTGTGTTATTATTGTTATTCTGTTGTGGTTACAGGGACCTGTTTATGTATTTGTGGACGCTTATCGGGTTTGGGGCTTCACAGCTCCACTCTCGTGCGGACCTTTCACGTCTCGCCTCCATTTTAGGGAAGCGGGTCGTGACAGGTTTTAGTGGTGGCCCATGCAGGTCCTTCTGTAACTGCGATTTTTGGAATAGCGATAATAATATTAGAATGTCCAATAAATTAAGTTCGACGTCCGAGTCATAAGCTATGAGTCTAATCTGATTTGTTTTCTGTGTCATTAGATGGCAGGAAGGCGTTTCACCCGTGGTGGTGGTAGTGGTGCGCTCCCTCATGATGAGGAGCCTGAGCGGGAACCCACCAGCGGTGAGATGATGCGGATGATGCTGCAGATGATGCAAGTGCAGCAGGGAGTGCTTTTGCAAGTCCAGAATGCTCCACTTGCTCGAGCTGCCCGGGCTCTTCCGGATGCCCCTCGCTCTGAGCCAGGAGCGAAGCAATTTCAGGAGCTGGGTCCCGCATATTTTGATGGTTCTGAGGGTCCTCTGGCTGCCGATGAGTGGATTCGGAACGCCGAGGACAATCTGAAGATGGCCAAGATCACCCCGGCTGGATGGGTTGATTTGGCGAAGAGGCAGCTCAAGGATAACGCCAGGAATTGGTGGGATGCGAAAGAGAAGTTGTTGGTGGAGCCGATAGCTTGGGCTATCTTCAAGACCAGATTTGAGGGTGAGTTCTTCCCGAAGGCTGCCAAGGAGGAGATGCTGCAGCGTTTTATCGATCTGAAGCAGGGGAACTCATCGGTGGACATGTATCACCAGGAGTTCATGAGGCTGAGTCGGTTTGCGCCGAAGATGGTGCAGGACGCTGAGGAGAGAGCTCAGAGGTTCCTGCAGGGGCTTGCTTCGGAGCTCCAGAGTTTTGTGACCTCCTCTGACCGGGAATCTTATCAGAAGGTTCTGGTAGCAGCTAAGAGGCAGGAGCTGCTCGTGAACCAGAGGAAGGGGTCGGTTGTTGGTGCTGGGAAGAGGCCTGTGGAGCAGGCGAGAGCTGTGGTTAGACCTGGATTAAGGCCTAATCAGTCCGCTCAGTTTAAGAGGCCAGGAGGGTCTATTCCGAAGATCTGCCATTTCCGCGGCAAGCCTGGCCACGTCAAGGATCAGTGTCGGAAGTTTCTGGGCCAGTGTCTGGTTTGCGGTGATGCTTCTCATGTCGCGAAGGATTGTCGGCATGCGGATCCGCTGCGGAGGGCTCCTGTTGCAGCTCAGCCGTTGCAGCAGCGAGCGTCTGTTCCTGCTGGTCGTGGAGCAGCTCTTGTTCCGCAGAGGCAGGCTTTTCAGCAGGCTGTTCCACCGAGGAGGCAGGCTTTTCTGATGACCGCTGCGGAGAGCGCGGCTGTGGATGAGGTTATCGCAGGTAATCCTCAATCTAGCTGTTACCTTCCTAGCTGGTTTTGATTGTTAGATTTTGTTGTTTGCTTGAACATGGTTGTTTGCTAGATTAGGGTTTGATTGTTAATTGCTTGATTAGGTGTGGTTTTGGTTTGCACATTTCCTGCACGAGTCCTCTTTGACTCTGGTGCATCGATGTGCATTATTTCTCGGAGCTTCGCGGAGAGGCATTCCTTGTCGACGTCCCCTCTCCCCAAGAGTTGGAATATCGTTACAGGGAATGGTGTGGTCTCGGTGCATCATGGTTGCAATTCTTGCTCGTTGGTGGTCTGTGGACATGAGCTTTTTGCGGATTTTATTATCCACGACATCATCAACTATGATGCAGTTCTTAGGATGGACTGGCTTGCGAGCTTCTATGCTACGATCGACTGTCGGAGAAAGAAGGTGGTGTTCGAGATTCCTGGACATCCAGTGTTTGAGTTCAGTCGTGGTAGCAGTTCGCTTGGTCCTGTCAGATTTCGGGCCAGGCCGGTGGAGGCTGTGGCTATGCAGATGGAGCTGGAGTGGCCAGCTGTGGTGCGAGATTTTGGCGACGTCTTCCCCGAGGAGATGTCTGGTTTGCCGCCTGATCGAGTTCTGGAATTTTCTATCGATCTTGTTCCAGGTGCGCAGCCGATTTCGAAGGCGCCGTATCGTATGGCACCTGTAGAGTTGGAAGAGTTGCGAAAGCAGTTGGATGAGCTTTTGCAGAAGGGTTATATTAATCCTAGCGTGTCTCCGTGGGGAGCACCGGTGTTGTTGGTTAAGAAGAAGGATGGTTCGCGTCGCATGTGCGTGGACTATCGGGAGTTGAATGCGGTGACCATTAAGAATAAATACCCGTTGTCTCGCATCGATGATATTTTTGATCAGCTTGGAGGTTCGAGGGTGTTTTCTAAATTGGATTTGAGGAGTGGTTACCATCAGTTGAAGGTGAAGAAGGGAGATGTTCCGAAGACAGCGTTCAGGACGAAGTATGGACACTATGAGTTTGTGGTTATGCCTTTCGGTGTAACTAACGCGCCCGCAGTTTTCATGAATCTGATAAACCTGATTTTCTACGACTTTTTGGATAAGTTTGTCGTTATCTTCATTGACGACATTCTGATCTATTCGAAGTCGGAGGAAGAGCATGCCTCGCACTTAAGGACGGTGTTGGAGATTTTGAGGAAGCATCGTTTGTATGCTAAGTTTTCGAAGTGCGAATTTTGGCTGGATCGAGTTGCTTTTCTCGGGCATGTGGTGACTGGAGATGGTATTTCTGTGGATCCCGAGAAGATTCGGGCCATCAGGGAGTGGCCTGTTCCGTCGTCTGCATCTGAGATTCGGAGTTTTCTTGGACTTGCTGGTTACTATCGGTGATTTATTAAGGACTTTTCTCGTATTGCTGAGCCGATGACCAGGTTGACGCGGAAGGATGTTGTTTTTGCTTGGTCGGGTGATTGTGAGTGTGCTTGTGGTGGTCTGAAGGAGAGGTTGACGACTGCCCCTATTCTTATTGTGCCTGATCGCAGTGGTGGGTTTGAGATCTTTTGCGATGCTTCTGGCAAGGGTCTCGGTTGTGTGTTGCATCAGCATGGGCATGTTGTGGCGTATGCGTCTCGCCAGCTTAAGGTTCATGAGAAGAATTATCTGACGCATGATTTGGAGTTGGCTACCGTTGTGTTTGCTCTTAAGATTTGGAGGCACTTCTTGCTGAGTGAGAAAGTGAAGATTTTCACCGATCACAAAAGCTTGAAGTATATTTTCACTCAGAAGGAGCTCAACATGCGACAGCGTCGATGGTTGGAGCTTATGGCGGATTATGATATTGATTTGCAGTATCACCCTGGCAAGGTGAATGTGGTTCCGGATGCTTTGAGTAGGCTGCCAGCGGTGATGCTTTTGACATCGCAGTGGAGATTGCAGCAGGATTTTTGCGAGTCTGGCGTGGAGATTGTTCTTCCTGGAGAGGCTTCTTCGTTGATGTACATGCAGGTACAGTCGACGATCGTGGATCATATTAAGGCTGGCCAGGCCGAGGATCCGAAGCTGATGAAGATTCGGGAGCAGGTGGAAGCCGGTCTGCGGACTGACTTTTTGATTCATGAGGATGGCTCGCTGAGGTTCGGAGCCAGGTTGTGTGTGCCAGCTGGGGATATCAGAGAGGAGCTGATGGTGGAGGCACACAGTTCGCCGTATTCTGTGCATCCTGGTGGCACCAAGATGTACCAGGATCTTCGTCTGAATTATTGGTGGCATGGTATGAAGAGGAGCGTGGCTCAGAGTGTAGCCAAGTGCTTGGTTTGCCAGCAAGTGAAGGCGGAGCATCAGCGTTCGGCCGGGTTGCTACAACCGCTTCCGATTCCGGAGTGGAAGTGGCAGCACATCACTATGGATTTCGTGACTGGACTACCTCGGGGTCCGAAGCAGAATGACGCGATTTGGGTGATCGTAGATCGATTGACCAAGTCTGCGCACTTTATTCCGTTCCGAGTGGGACAGTCCACTGAGGCGCTAGCGAGGAGATATATGGAGGTAAAATTCTTTTACTCTCCGTTTTTATTTCCTTTTTCCTAGTTTGGATAGTGATGTAACGTGAATCGTGCAGGAGGTTGTGCGACTTCATGGAGTCCCCGTGAGTATCGTGTCTGACAGAGACACGAGGTTCACATCTCAGTTCTGGCAGAGTTTGCAGAAGAGCTTGGGTACGCGTCTGAGTTTCAGCACGGCGTACCATCCGCAGACGGATGGCCAGTCCGAGAGGACGATTCAGATTTTGGAAGACATGCTGAGGGCGTGCATGTTGGATTTCAAGGGTTCGTGGGAGGACCATTTACATTTGGTGGAGTTCTCTTACAACAACAGCTTCCAGGCGAGTATTGGCATGGCGCCTTTCGCCGCTCTTTATGGGAGGAAATGTCGATCGCCATTGAGTTGGGATGACGTTGGAGATCGGGAGTTGTTGGGACCTGAGATGATCGTGGAGGCCGTGGATATCGTCAGGAATATTCGGGAGAGGTTGAGAATTGCTCAGGACCGTTTTAAGCATTGGGCGGATGCTAAACGTCGTCCTTTGGAGTTTCAGCCGGGCGACCATGTGTTCTTGAAGATTTCCCCGAATCGCGGTGTGATTCGTTTCGGGAAGCGTGGGAAGTTGAGCCCGTGATACATTGGACCATTTGACGTTTTGGAGAGGGTTGGCGAGGTAGCTTATCGCTTGGCCTTGCCGCCATCTTTGGAAGGAGTTCACAATGTTTTCCATGTGTCGCAGCTTCGTCGATACATTAGCGATCCGTCTCATGCGGTGGATTTTTCGGAGATTACCGTTCGCCCCGATATGACGTATGACCAGCATCCAGTGCAGATTCTGGACAGGCGTCAGAAATCACTTCGGAACAAGATTGTCAATCTTGTGAGGGTGATGTGGCGACATGGTTCACCTGGAGAGTCTACTTGGGAGAATGAGGATGAGATGCGAGAGCGTTTCCCACTTTTGTTTCCGGACTCGTGAGTTTTTGGAAATTCCGAGGACGGAATTTTTCTTAAGTTGGGGAGGATGTAACGACTGCTTTTCGTGTATCTGGATTTAATATAATATAATATATGTTTTGGTGGATTTTCTCCTCTTGTGTGGTTTTCGTCTCCGTAGATTTCATTTTCGATCGATTCGTCGTATTTTCTCGCTCCTTCCTTAGGATTGTCGATTTCGAAGTAAGTCACTCGTGACGGACTTCATAACGGTCGTATCTAACTGTTAGATCAAGCCTAGGAGTCTTAGGAATCGATCCCGGGGCCCCGCGCTCCGTATCGGTACTTTTCTGTGCTCATTAGCCGGTGTAAGAAGGGCCACCGACCGACTAGATGACGATCCAGTCGGTCGGCAATCCTTCTTGGACCGACTAGTTAGCTTTCTAAATTTCTCAGGAGTTACTGTTTATCGTTAGTCGGTCTAAGAACGTTGGTTGACCGACTAGGTTGCAAACTAGTCGGTCAGCAATGCTTCTTGAACCGACTAACTCATCAAATTATTTTTGTATCAGTTACTGTTTACTCTTAGTCGGTCTATGAACGTTCATCGACCGACTAGATGCCAAACTAGTCGGTCAGTACTTGTTCATGGACCGACTAACTCTAGAATCCTATTTTCGTTCAGGAGTTACTGTTTGCACTCAGTCGGTCTGCGTTGGTCGACCGACCGACTAGTTGCCAAACTAGTCGGTCAGTGGTTGCTCTTGGACCGACTAACCAGTGTTAAAACCCTAATTTCTGGGCAGCCGCCAGCTCAACCTATAAATACCCCTCCCAAACGACTTCTTCTCCTCCAACACGACCCAAAACCCTAAAATCTTCCCCCTTCAGCCCCCATCTTCCTCCAAGCTCCATTTCTTCATTCCAAGCCCTAAATCCATCATCCAATCCATCCATTCACTCTTCCACCCCTCATCTTCCCCAAATCTCCATCAAAACCCATCAAAACCCCCAAATCCCCCAAAACCCTAGTTTCCCCAAACTTCTCCAATCTTCTCCAGATTTGATCCTAGGGTTCCCCGGAGTGTTTCTTCCGCCTCCTCTCGGTAAGAAATCGATCTACCGTTGTTTTCTTAGCCTATTTATAATTTTACGAAAACCCTAATTAATTTCATGTGTTTGGTGTTTGTTTCCCCCATAACAGCGATTTCCCCCGTAGGTAGCATCCGTGTGACGAAGTGATCGTCAATCCCCGGTGCTAGGCAAGTGAAACTTGCCACTTAGGGTTTAGGCCATGTTTTAGGCCATTTTCTTGTTATAGGCGTAAAAGAGGCTAGGCGACGAAATGATACTCGCCTAGGCGCAAATTGGGGAATTAGCTTGACAACGAAGCTAATTCCGACTTTTAGCATGTTGCACAATTACCATGTCATGTTTACTTTCAAATAACGGTACGCGAATATGTTCATGTCATTGCATTTCGCCTGTCACGTTTAATTTAATTAACTGTACGCGAATAAATTGTCATGACCTCGCATTCTTTAGGTATTGCTGTGATTGCGTAGCTTCGCTACAATGTTGTGTTCCTGGCTCGTGTTCCAGAAGCGGGCCATGTATTGGTTGATAGCCAATGCCCGAATTGCGTGTTCCGGCTAGGTGTTCCCTACACCATACTAGTGTTCCTGGCTCGTGACCAGAAGCGAGCATAATGAGTTGGAAACCCCAACGCTTGATGTATTGAATTATGAACTAAGAATGCGAGCTCAATGTGCGGGGCAACCTCATGCTCACTAGCTGAGCTCAATGTGCGGGGACCCCAGGCTCCATATCGTGTGAATATTGGGTAGTGTTTAGTGCCGATCGGTCTGAAATGCTATGCCATTCAGCGAAGGGCCTAAACACCTACAAAATGTGAATTGATTGAATTGATAGTAGCTTGGCTACTCTTGTCTTGTCCCGATAAATTGTTCTCTTGTACAAATTGTCTTGCCATGTTTCAATCGTGCACTCATGTTATAACTGCCATGTCATGCATACTAAACTGCTAGGTTGCTAGATGCCTCACTTTCAGTTTCCTTGCCCAAGTCTTTTAGACTTGCTGACATGTGCCCCCTTTACTCTTTTGGGTGACACATGTTAGATCCTGAGCCCGAGTACCTCGTTGAGGACGAGGTGTTTGCTGACGCCGAGCCCGAGCTTGTGTTTGACGGGGAGTACGTGGACACTGGGGACCAGTCCTACTGTCTTCGTTGTGTTTTACTTTTGTTAGACAGTCGTTTTGTTATCGGTGCGTAGCACCTATACCTTGTTGTCGTCGTTCCTTTTGTTGGCCTTGTTCTGGGCCTTTAGACTCTTTTCTTTTAGCCTGGTGGCTTTTCTGGATGTTGGACTTATTTTTGATGTTGGACATTTTGTGAGATGTGGAATTTTATTTCAGTCTCGCCTTGTGTTATTATTGTTATTCTGTTGTGGTTACAGGGACCTGTTTATGTATTTGTGGATGCTTATCGGGTTTGGGGCTTCACAGCTCCACTCTCGTGCGGACCTTTCACGTCTCGCCTCCATTTTAGGGAAGCGGGTCGTGACAGCTTGAGTGTGCTCAACAACTATAACAAAGAACATATGGTTGCCAACCTCTAAAACAAGGAGGGTTATGGCTAATCTTGAAGAAGATTTTTAACATAATTGACTAGATATAATCGACGACATCACATAATCATAATTTGCATCCTTGCGGTCTAGCAGAACATTGCCAGGGATTTGGCTAGGCCAGAATCACTATCCCCAGTCGAGCTAGTGTGATCCACAACACTAGTAAAAAAAACACTAGACCGGATCATGGTCCATTGAAGAAAACTTTTTATTCATATGTGTCCCATCGATTAGAATTGGTTTCATTAAAACTAGTTAATCCTATCAACTAGTTGAATCCTAAAATTGGAAATTATTAGGATTGGTTAATAACTTTTATTAATGTCCTTATCAACAATAAGAATTATTATGGTGCTATCCTAATCATGTATTAGGCATTTAAAGTTCAAGCTGTAACAATTTAAATCATAGCCTTTTTTGAAATTATTATTAGAACAATTAAAATAATAATTTGGAGAGGGCTACCATAAACATGAATTTAATATGTTGCAACAAATTTTAAATCATAGCATGTCCATAAAAAATTATCTTATAATTTTCAGCAAGTTTTTAATGGCTATCCTAATAGTGTTTCTTGAATTATCACATAATAAATAAAAAATAATATAACCATAAAAAAATTTCATCTAAACATTTTAGCATGATAATCATAGCAATTAAAATTATCTCATAAATTTTTGCTAAACATGCAATTTAAAATTTTATCGCATAAGTTTAAGTTACATAAAAAATTATCACATCATTTTAAAGATTTAATTTTAAAATAAAATTAAATCTTATTTTCAAAAACAATTTTTGAAAATAAAAAACTTTGCTCTAAAATGATAATTTTAAATAGTTTAAATAAAACCTCCATCTGATGGAGAAGCATGCTGTATCATATAAATTTCATAAATTGCTAATCATAGATAATGTAGATATGGCTCTGATACCACTATTGGGGTTTTTGGGTCCTTTGGGCAACAAAATCGACGTCTGCCCTAAGTCGGACGAACGACGAGATCGAATAAGCAGAAAAAACAGATTTAAAACATTTCTAAATCAAGCCCTAAAGGGAACAAACCCTAACCAAGATCTCTACTATCCCGGGTTTGGGTCCGACCAACCCCTAAGGATAAACCTATCTAATATATGCAATTCATAAACGTATATTTAATTTAAACTACATACCTTTCACTTCGTTTTCGCGGAATACAAAGCGTCATTTTCAGCAACATTTCTTTGGCCCCCGCACCGCTTCTCCCAAGTCGAACCGTGTCCCGAGCCGTACCTCGTCCGGAGCCGAACCGCTTCCCAAACCTCACCGCGTTCTGTAGCGAGCAACATCCATGTCTTCGAGCCAACTACGCGTTGAAGAAGATTTCACCTTGAGTGAATCCTTCGTCAGGACTTCGGATCCGATCCGAGCTCCTTCGTAGATTTGCTAGAGACGATCAGGAGCAAGGAAGAAATTTAGGGAGAAAGAGAATATTTGATTTAAGCTCAGATTCGGGCTTGCTCACGTTTAATAGAGCTACTCAGATCTAGAGCTTGGGAAAAGTTTCAAGGAGGGGAGTAGGCCTCTATTTATATAGGCGGCTGACCCCTCCCCTTCACTCCATATCCAATGTGGGACTAAATGTTTTGGATAAAAAAATTAATCAAAGTTTGCCTTTCACAAAGGGCAAACTTTAGGGAATTTTTCTCCCTCACCGTTAAGCTTCACAAGTGATACAACCTATCAAATCGAAGAGGGTTGAACGGTGAACACGTAGGAAAAAATGAGGACTCAATCCAAGTTTGTTTGACCCTTCAAACAAGTGTCCAAACATAGCCCAAAACCAGTTTTTCGCAAAAAAGCTGCAGCCGCCATATAACCTCTAGGGTTTTAGAATCTGTGGGCCCCACCGTGAGGTCCACAAGCTTCGCGGGCACGCACTGCAGGCTGGGTGTGCATTGCAGGCTGGGAGCCCGCCCACATGTGCGGGCAGGTCCCATCCCGCCTGGGCTGGGGCTACCCACCCGCAAGTGCGGGCGGCCCCTAGCCCGCTTGGCAAGCTTGACCCGCCCAGGGGCACGGGCGGGTCATGAGCCCGCCCGACTCGCCAAGCTTTTGGCAGGCGGGCCCACCCCTGTGCTGGGTGCCTCGGCCCAAAATTGGCCTGGTCACCCTGCCTAATTGGGCTGGTGTGCCCAGCCCTTTTGGGAATGGGTTGAACCTCAACTAGGCTCCCCTTTGGCGCTGTTTTGGCTCTACTTTGCACGTTTGGAGTTTGTTTTCGACGCGGTTCGAACATGCGTTTAGATCGGGACGATCTCGTCATTCAGGTAATAATTTTCACATGTTTATTATATTAAATATGCATGTAAACATTTTACGACACATTTAATCCCCTTTGTATCATATGCAAAATTCCCACATCTATTATAAAAAATCATTTGCATCAAATACAAATGAACTGAGTGCATACATCCCCCAACAGGTCGACCCAGAGAAGGTCGCATCAGTCAGTAATTGGCCTATCCCTCGATCAACATTAGACATCAGGAGTTTCCTAGGATTGACGGGTTACTATCGTCGATTCATCCAGGATTTCTCGAAGATAACTATTAAGGCCAAAAATGATCGAAACGTTTGTGTTGCTGACATGGATGCTTCGTGCTAAGTCAGATCCTAGTCAACAAGTTGAGTGGGACCCTAGGTTGGAAGAACCAGGGTCGGTTGATGGATGATAGTTGCCTTACGATTCTCGATTGACCCTCGAGCGGCCTGTGTGTCGATAGATCGAGACTGTGGAGCTCTAGGGAGACCCTCACAGGAGATCGAGACTCGGCGATTTGCACCACAAGGAAGTGTCAGGGGGGTCGGATCTGGGTTCTGATCCAAATCCTCTCTGGTGCGTAAGTTAGCATGGGAACTTAAGGAGGAGCGGGAGATAGGAGCAGCTGAGGTCGACCCACATAGGTTCGTCTCAGATCTGGCGTCGCAAGCTCTTTCAGAAATATAAGAATATAGAGTCTATGTCTTAGATCTCGTACCTTGAGAATTCGAACCCTTTCGGTATTTATAGGACTCCTGGGGCCTTTCAATGACGTTGGGAAGCTAACGGTCACCTATTATGGTGCCATGATCTTCCCCTTTATTAGGAGTAAATGTTGCCCATGTTCCACTATTTATGAGCCCACCTTCAATCCCAAGATCGATGGGCAGAAATGCAATGGGAGACTGGCTGGTTTGTTTTGACTGAGTCGTTATCGGGCTTCCCTCGTGTACCTTAGTCACACATCGGTCGAGTCACCTCGAGTGGCGGCCCAATGAATCAACAATGGCCCTCGTCGCATGACCTCAGAGAGTCTACATGTTGGGGTCAAGCGACGTTACATCGCATTAATGGGGTACGGTAGTCAAAGAATTGATACTCAAGTTCTGGGTGCCAAAACGCTCGCCTTGTTGATTTGAATGGTTTGTCGGTTCGAAATCCAAGATGCCTAAAGCCTTGGATCTTCGACACGTGTTCCATCATGTCAGTGTCATCTTACCGATATAAGAGGGTTCTTAGTGTGGGAATTTGAAGGTATCGTCTTCGTCATCCCTGCTCTATCTTCCCCCTTTGAACGATGGCTTCATCTTCCGTTCCTGTTTCTGAGAGGAGTCTGGTTACCTTCATGCAGAAGAACAAAGAGGGGGCTGTGTAGCCCTGTCTGATTGTAAATATGAGATCCAAAGTTGGGGCTGATCAGATACCCGAGTTCCAGAGTAATTACGTCCATCTCGACTATAGGATCCGGGTGCCGGGGAGGGACGAGAGGGTTCATCGTCTTGGTGACAGGGAAGTTGGGGTATATTCAAAGCCTTCCAATGTGGGCTTTGATTCTCCATGCATCCTTTTATGTGCTACTTTCTGTGCATTTTGAACATTTCTCTCTGCAGCTGATGCCAAACACCATAGGTGTATTGGTGCGCTTTATTGCTCTATGCATGATGAAAGGAATTGAATCGTCGCTAAAATTGTTCAATTAATTCTTCTTGATTCCTCCTCTCAAGACTCCAGGCTGGTACATGATAATGGCCCGTTGAGGCAGGAAACTATTTGACGACCTCCCAACTTCTAATTCCAAATGGAAAGAGGAGTTCGTGTTTGTGGTCTTTCAGGGAGAGGCGAGCTTCAGCATCGGCTGGGGTGTCCCTGACTTAGGCCTTGCCGAGGACAAGCCTCTGATTGGAGCAGAGAAAGAAGCTGACGACGCATTGACGAGTCTGCCAAAGAACGCGAGGAAGACGAAGTGGCTGTGGTCCGACTTGGTGTTGCGCCAGATCGTGTGGACGAAAGGTTGATTTGATCGTGCCTATCAGCTGTTTGATCTTCTTCCTCTGACTTAACATGCTTCTCCTTCTACATGCATGGTCGGTTTGGAGTACCAGGTGGACCCTGCATTGAGGGAGGGAGTCAGGTCTTCTATCAGAGAAGCTGAGGAGATCATGTTATCTCCTCGAGTTCCCTCTATATGGGAGAAAGGACACATCTATCGTCAGAGGAATGACCCATTGCTCCCGAGGGGGATACTCAGGTGGCCCGTCTTCGACGGAAGAAAAAGGAGATGCCCCTCACCGAATTTGAGGTGGTTACAATTGAGGGAAGTAAGAGGAGGCGACAGATTCTCCTTAGTGACTCGAAGCCATCTGGGTCCACTGAAGCTGCGAAGAAGATTCCTCAGCAGGTGCAGGGAACTCCTCTAGAAGGAGACTCGGGGGAGACCCAGGTTCCTCCGGAGCTTCTCATGCATGAGTATTCCTGGCCTTGGGGAGGTCTGTTCCCTCCAGTGTCACTATCTGAAGACATCCCTGAAGAATTTAGACCAATTTTGCTAGAGAGTCGATCTCCAGGGCTCCATTCGATTGCTCTGCAGAGGAAATCATTCAAATGGAGTTTTCAATAAGAAGAGACGATTCTGCTCTTTTGGAATGCGGGACTGCCTCTCGGATTGCTGAAAACGTGACCCTTCCATGTGATAAGACTGTCGTGGTGAGAGTCGATTACGAGATGCTTTCATCGATGGCCGTCCATGCTAACGTACAGGTAACTATTGCACGTGCCTACATTGTAGGAGATGCAAGCATGGATGCTAACTATCGTGCTTTTTTTGCATGCTCTTGTGGCCACCGTTGCATTGCGTCGACGTGCGCCAGTGGTGGCTAATCACGAAGTCACCCTGGTGGCCATTAAGTTGGCCATGGAGAAGTCTCAGATCAAGCTGGATAGAATTGAGCTTCTGTGCGAATTGAAACTAAACCACATTCAGCGACTCGAGCACGAGTTACGCGAGTCTCGCGAGAAGGAGGCTGAACAAGCCGTCTCAAGAGAGCGAGCGAAGAAGGCTCTGTTGGAGGAGAGAGCCAATGCCTAGGCCGTAGCAGAGAAGGCAGTCCAGGAATTCAAGGATTCATTTCCTGATTTCGACGAGTTATACATGCAAGGTTATAAACGATGTCGATCGAAAGTGAAGGACCGATTCCCTGAACTCTCTGCTGAGATTGACCAAATCCCGGTGCTGTTTTTGGATCTCGATGACATGATCTGAGTCAGGGCACGGTGGAGGCCGTTCCCATCGACAAAGTTGTCACCACAATGGGTGACGATGCGGGATCTGGTGCTTCGGGAGATCAAGAGACCACGGCCGTGCTTGGTGGAAATCAAGGGCCTAGCCAGCCGTTGTAGAACCTTGACGCTCCACTTACCCTGTTTTAATTTTCAAATGTGTAGGGGGGTAATTAAGATGTAAACAAAAACAATTTTGTAGTGAAAGTGATAGAAGAGTTGGCTTGTATCTCTTTAATTGTCGTTCTATCTCTTTGTTTTGCTCATGCCGTGTGCCTGTAATGCCTGATGGCTCTTTTTGATGGGTTAAACCCTTACTCAAGATGGTCAGGGTTAAGCGGCTGAACCATGTTATAAATATGCCATTTTGTTCGATGGTGAGGGAGTGGTTCACTCCACTCATGGCTGGTGATGCAAGAGGGTCATTCAGTCGTTATGCAGCAAAGGGGTGACCCCTCTGCCTCACGGCTGACGACACATTAGGATCGTTCAGTGGCAAAGGGGTGGCCCTTCGACTTACGGCAGACGACACGTTAGTGTCGTTTAGTGGCGAGGGGGTGGCCCTTCGACTTACGACTGAAAACACATTAGGGTCATTCAATGGCGAAGGGGTGGCCCTTCGACTTACGGCTGACGACACGTTAGGGTCGTTCAGTGGCGAAGGGGTCGCCCTTCGACTTACGGCTACCGACACGGTAGGGTCATTCAGTGGCGAAGGGGTGGCCCTTCGACTTACAGCTGACAACACAGTAGGGTCGTTCAGTGGCGAAGGGGTGGTCCTTCGACTTACGCCCTTTGACTTACGGCTGACGACACGTTAGGGTTGTTCAGTGGCGAAGGGCTGGCCCTTCGACCTACGGCTGACGACACATTAGGGTCGTTTAGTAGCGAAGGGTTGGCACTTCGACTTACGGCTTATGACTCTTAGGGTCGTTCAGTGGCAAAGGGGCGGCCCTTCGACTTACGGCTGACGACACGGTATGGTCATTCAGTGGCGAAGGGGTGGCCCTTCGACTTACGGTTGACGACACGATAGTGTCGTTCAGTGACGAAGGGGTGGTCCTTCGACTTATGACGGACGACACATTAGGGTCGTCCAGTGGTGAAGGGGTGGCCCTTCGACTTACGGTTGACGGCACGGTAGGGTCATTCAGTGGCGAAGGGGTATCCCTTCGGATTATGGCTGATGACACGTTAGGGTCATTCAGTGGCGAGGGGGTGGCACTTTGACTTATGGCTGGTGATACGTTAAGGTCGTTCAGTGGCAAGGGGGTGGCCCTTTAACTTACGGCTGACGATACGTTAGGGTCGTTCAATGGTGAAGGGGTGGCCCTTCGACTTAAGGCCGACGACACGTTAGGGTCTACATAGGTTTCATCAATATGAATTTGGCTCATCTAGGTTTCCCTAAGGATAGGATCCTTTTTTGTGTGGAGTCTAATGGGACTCTTTTCATAAATGCTCTATCGAAGAAAGTTGTTTCAAAACGGGAGCAGAATTTATTTGATGAAAAACATGTTTTATTCGAAGAAAGTAAAAAAATTGTACATGTATTTTCGAGTTTTGCCAGGAGTCACTTTTGTCCCATGCTTTTTATTTTTCCTTAAGCTTTAGAAGCTCGTTAGTCCACCACCTTAGTGACAGGTGACCCTGTCATCTTGCCATTCTGCTTCGAGGGCCCCTCTTTGCTGGGTTGATCAATGACCGGGCTCTTGGGATGTCCACGCTAGACCAGTCTCCTTCTTGAGTGTCCAGCAGTTGTTGGTGTTGTGCCCATAGTCGTTATGGTACTAGTAGAACTTGAGGTCGTCCCTCTTCTCATATTTACCATTCTTGGCAGATTCTGGGAGCAGTTCTTCCCATAGGGCATAAGCGAGGACCTCGGTCTTCGGTGTTCTTAGCCTCGCATAAGTTGGGTGCTCCTTGCTACGAGGACTTCTCTCTCTCGGCCTCTTGTCCCAAGATTCCTGGCGAGGGGTTCCCTGAGTTGGTCTTTCCCGCTTGGTGTCTCCACGGTGGGCAGGTGTGCCTTTCCTAGTAGCTTTGGTCGGTTCTTTTGCTTCTCCGAAGATGATGAAATGATATGATATATTGAACATCTCCGTGAGGGTGTTAGGTTGGAACTGGTGGAGCACCCTTTGCAAGTGTTTGTTCGCATTGCTTGAGTAAAAGCTGTAATAACGGTCACATCAGGTGTCTCCTCAATCTCGAGCCGTTCGTCGTTGAATCGCTGGATAAAGGCTCGGATTGAATCCTTATCCTTCTGCTTGAAAGGAAAGAGGTGGGAGGACTTCCTCTTGGGGCGTCGATTCGCGAAGAATTTTTTGCAGAACAAACGGCCAGCTCATTTGAATGACCCGATACAACCGTCGGGTAACCCGTCGTAGCATCATTCCACACTTTTAAAAGGACAGCGTGAAAAGCTCGACAGAGGTACAGCTCATCGGCCCTATGAAGCAGCATCACACTTAGATATTTGCCGATGTGCGACCACGGGTCGCCTCTGCCATCATTAGCTAGCAAGGCAGGGAGTTTGAACTTCGAAAGAGAAGGAGCGGAGGTGATATTCTCATTCAGTGGGGTTTACCGAAGTGCGGACTGGATGAGTAGAGATCGGCCTTTCCCGCCTTACGTATACGCGACTTTTGAGGACCGGTTTGGGATTTCCACTGTCTTCCCGTATCCACCTGTAAGATTGAGAGAGTTATCACCTCGGGGACCCTATATATTACCTGATCCAGAATGTTGCGGGTCGCCTCCTTGTAGTTGGAGGGGGTGGGTCCTCCCAAGAAACCGAAAGAACGATGCTCGTTCCCCCCTTCGCCGTATTGGTGAGATGTGGGGGTTGTACCATGTGGGTCGTTCTCTTGTCGATCCATTCTTGGATCTCTCAAATCCTCGAGCATGGCTGCGCCTCTCGTTGGTGTCAGGGTCGGGTTTGGAGGCGGTAGTTGCTCACTTGTGGGCAGAGGATCTCCCATGCCTTGGCGTATCAGAGTCACCAAAGCAGCAAGACTCTTGTCGACCCACTCTACGAATTGGTCGAATTGCTTCTGGGTCACCTTAGGTTCTTTGGTGGCCTTCACAGGTCGCTTTGATGGGGACGTAGAGTCCGAGGCATCCTCCACTAGGACGTTGTTTGCCTTTTGTTTCTCCTTTGGACCTTGGCTCGGTTTGATGTTGATGGGTCCAGCCGATATAGCTTTTTGATTGCTTTGGGATGTCGAGCTGGTTAACGTTTTCCAAAGATGGTGCCAAACTGTTAAGGCCAAAAATGACTGAAACAATTGTGTTGCTGATGTGAATGCTTTGTGCTGAGTCGAATCCTAGTCAGCAAGTTGAGTGGGACCATAGGTTGGAAGAACCAGGGTCGGTTGATGGATGATAGTTGCCTTACGATGCTCGATCGATGCTCGAGTGGCCTGTGTGTCGATATATCAAGACTGGGGAGCTCTGGGGTGACCCTCGCAGGAGATCGAGACTTGGCAATCTACACCACAAGAAAGCGTCAGGGGGGTCGGATCTGAGTCCCGACCCAAATCACCTCCGATGCTTAAGTTAGAATGGGAACTTAAGGAGGAGCGGGAGCTATGAGCAGCTGAGATCGATCCACGGAGGTTCGTCTCAGATTTGACAATGAAATCTCTTGCAGAAATGTAAGAAGTATATAGAGTCTATGTCTTAGATTTCATACCTTGGAAATTGGAACACTTTCGATATTTATAGGACTCCTGGGTCCTTTTAGTGACATTGGGAAAATAATGGTCAACCATTATGGTGCCATGATCTTCCCCTTTATTATGAGTAAACATTGCCCACGTTATGCTATTTATAAGCCCACCTTCAATCCCACGATCGATGGGCAGAAATGCAACATGCGACTGGCTAGTGGGTTTTAACTGAGTCGATATCGGGCTTCCCTCATGGGCCTTGTCACCTATCGATCGAGTCACCTCAAGTGCAAGCCCAATGATTCAACAATAGCCGAGCCCATGACTTGATTAATGAGAAAAGACATCAAGTTTATATGGTCAGACTCTTGTGAGCATGCATTTGGGATATTGAAAGCAAGGCTAACGTCTGCACCAGTCCTGGCTATACAAGATAAGACTGAAGGATTCGAGATCTTCTGTGATGCATCAGGCAAAGGCATTGGATGTGTCCTGTACCAGCATGGTCATGTAGTCGCATATGCTTCTCGACAGTTGAAGGTTCACGAGAAGAATTATCCGACTCACGACTTGGAGCTAGCCGCTGTCATCTTTGCCCTGAAGATTTAAAGGCATTTCTTACCGAGTGAGCAAGTGAAAATCTTCACTGATCACAAAAGTTTGAAATACATTTTTACCCAGAAGGAGTTGAATACGAGGCAGCACAGATGGTTAGAGCTGATGGTCGATTACGACATCGACCTCCAGTATCATCCAGTGAAGGTTAATGTTGTTCCCGATGCTTTGAGTAGACTTCCAGCGGTCATGACTCTAATTGTTTAGTGGAGGCTACAGTAAGATCTGCAGGAGATGAGAATAGAAGTTGTTTTTACCTGGAGTCACATCATCGTTGATGAATATGCAGATTCAGTCGACGATTGTGGACTGGATCAAAGCTGCACAGTTTAGAGATGCAAAACTGTAGAAGATCAGAGAGCAAGTTGAAGTTGGACTTTGGATGGATTTTCTCATTCATGAGGATGGTTTCCTAAGATAAGACAGTAGGATCTACGTACCTTCAGGTGATATCAGAGAAGAGCTGATGAATGAAGCTCATAGCTCTCCCTATTCCATTCATCCTAGCGGTACCAAGATGTACCAGGATCTTCGTCTAATTTTTTGGTGGCATGGTATGAAAAGGAGTGTAGTTCGAAGTGTCGCCAAATGCCTTGTGTGTCAGTAAGTGAAGGCTGAACATCATCGTATTGCTGGATTACTTCAGCCTCTGTCGATTTCGGAGTGAAAGTGGCAGCACATCACCATAGACTTCGTGACTGGACTACATTGGAGCACCAAGCAAAATGGTGTGATTTGGGTTATCGTTGATCGATTAACCAAGTCTGCGCATTCATACCCTTCTGAGTGGGAAATCTACGGAGATACTTGTGAAGAAGTATATGGAGGTAATTATCTTTCTCATACCTTTATAACTTCCTCCTAGTATATGTCGTGATGTGAACGATACTCGTGCAGGAGATTGTGTGATTGCATGGAGTTCCCGTGAGTATTGTCTCCGACTGAGACATGAAATTTACGTCTCAGTTCTGGAAGAGTCTACAGACGAATCTAGGTACTAGTTTAAGCTTCAACACCGCGTATCACCCACAGACTGATGGATAGTCGGAGCGTACTATCCAGATATTGGAGGACATATTGCGAGCATGCATGTTGGATCTTAAATGTTCGTGGGAGGATCACTTGCATTTAGTGGAGCTCGCCTACAACAACAGCTACCAAGCTAGCATTGGCATGGCACCATTTGCTACACTTTATGGAAGGAAATGTCGATCTCTGCTGAGTTGGGATGACATTGGTGATAGAGAGATGTTGGGACTAGAGATGACAGTCGAGGCTGTGGATGTAGTGCGTACCATCAGGGACAAGCTCCGTATCGTACATGATCGGTACAAACATTGGGCTGATGCTAAACACCGTCATTTGGAGTTCAAGGTAGGAGATCATGTGTTCTTGAAGATATCCCCAAACAGAGGAGTAATTTGTTTTGGAAGGCGAGGCAAGCTCAATCCGAGATTCATTAAACCTTTCGACGTGCTAGAACGAGTTGGAGAAGTAGCTTATCGTCTAGCACTACCACCTTCATTGGAGGGAGTTCATGATGTTTTTTATGTATCTCAATTATGTCGTTACATCAACGACCCTTCTCATGCTATCTATTACTCAGAGATTACGGTTCGACCGGACCTGACATATGAGCAACAACCAGTACAGATCTTAGACCTACGTCAGAAGATGCTCAGGAACAAGGTCGTCGAGCTCATAAGAGTGAAGTGACATCATGACTCGTTTAGAGAATCCACGTGGGAGCGGAAAGATGAAATGCGAGAGCGTTATCCATATTTGTTCCCTGCTCCTTAGTTGATAGAAATTCCGAGGACGAAATATTTTTTAAGGTGGATAGAATGTAACGATCTGTATTTCTTAACTATGCTGGAGTTTATGCTTTATTATGATATGGCTATTGTTATTATTTTTATTTTTATTATTTTTATATTAAGTTAATTAATTATAAATTAGTTATAGTTATTTTGTTTCAAATCTCAAAATTTAAAAATCTAAATTCAAATCCTAATAAATCCTAATAAAACCTATAGCTAATTAGGAAATATTTCCTCTCACTAAATCCTACAAATCACTCCATAACTATTGTTTTTAATTCAAAACTTTCCTTATTTTTCCTCCCAGCATTAACATCTAACAAAAACACAAATGTCAAAGTTTTTAAAACCCAAAACCATATCGGCACACTACACCCTTTACAAAACCCTAACCCTTCCTCATCTCCACGACAGCCACCAACACCCTCTCATCCTCCTCTCACCGGACCCAGTGCCGATGCCACCACTCCCTATCCCTCACCTCCGGTGCCGTCCCAGCCGCGGCAACCATCGCGTCGTCCTCCTCTTCCTGCCTCCTGCCAGCAACCTCCACCCCACTTGCAGGCACCCCAACATCCCCACAAACCCCAAAGCTCCGACCCGCGACCTCCCTCTCTCCGACGACAACCACCACAACCACCCCCTCTCACCACCTTCCCTCAAACTCACGCCACCACCAACCATCGTGATCCCTCCTCCCTCTGCCAAAAACCGCCGCCGCCGCCGCCTCCTCCCATCACCCATGCCGTCCTCCCCTCCTTCCTCACGCCTCCGACAGCCCCTCGACGACATCAACACCCACGACCACCACCTCTGAACTGCGACGCCGCCACCGCATGGACAGCCGTCGACACAGCCGCATGCCACCTGCAAACACAACTGTGGGTCTTAATATGTAAGTGTATTTTAAATATTAGTATATAGTATATTAGTATATGTTAGTTATATTATATAGTATATGTATTACATATATATGTATGTTAATTTTATATAAACAATAATGTATTATGATAGTTCATATAGAAACAGTATAATACATTAATATATTAAGTTATATGTATATACAAACAGTATAATGTATTATGTGAACAGAGTTTTATAGTGATTTAATGTTATTTTAATTGATTATTAACTTAATATCTTAAATTTAATGACACAGAAATCTCCGTGCCTGTCATACGATCACAATGACACCAAAATCGTCAAAATCAGGCAAGTGTGCATTTTATACATAATTTTAAATGTTGTTTCATTTACTCGCTTTCCACAAATAGCTAGTTTCTGGACAATTTAACCATGAAATGACGCATACGAAAAATACCACGATGAACTACACTTTATATGTGACACAACGACACCAAACTTCATATGTTACGCTTTGTGAATTGTAAGATAAAAATTCGTGAATGTGGTCATCTTGATAAACTACTTGATAAAGTAGACTTGAAAATCATAACTCTTGTGGGCCGGTTTGGCTAGTCTGGCTCGTGTTCCAGTATCATAAATTATGCAGGCCAGTTTAGCTGAATCTGGCTCGTGGTCTAGCTAAGTACACGTGAGTGGGGCTGGGTTCGCGAGCACTAGTCTGAGTAAACGGGTAACCTTCGAGGGCACGAAAAGGTAGATTCAATTTCTATTCACCTAACGACGTAAACCTTAGTCACTAGTTAGATACACACATGAATATCTTGAAAACTGCTATCTTAAAATGTAAGACATGTAAAACTGTTACTGCTTTCACTTATAATAGAACTGCCATGCTAAAGTTAATTCTGTACATATTGCGTAGAAATTATAATTGTTCCATTATTCGTAATGCTTTAACTTCCATGTAAACTATTTTTTGAAAACCTTGCCGAGGGTCCCTTTCATACTTATTTCTTGCCAAGGACCCTTGCTAACATACATTTCTATGTAGTTTGAAATGTATGTCAGGTCACGAGACATGTTACCTAGAGGACGAGCTTCTTGAGAATACTGACCCACTGGACCAGGAGTACGCTGATTCAAGAGTTCTCCCTACAGAGGACTAGTTGCTAAGCTTCACAGGCTGTTGCTTAGCAATACTTCTTTTACTACACTTTTGTAGGGTGTGTACCCAAGTTTTGTAGAACTCTGTTATTTGTTTGGCTATGCTGGGCCTTGTTAATTTTGTGTAACTCTTTCTGGATGTTGGCTCTAAAGTCATAGTTAATTCTGTCGTTTCTAAAAGCATGCAAGTTCATACGTATGGTTTTATTCACAGACGCTTATTGGATTTGAGCTTCACCGCTTCAGCCCATGCGGACCCGCTCGCGTCCTCGCTCACAAGTATAATGGGAAGCGGGGCATGACAATATGTCTCTCCCGTTCGATCATCATTGTCTGCTACCTGCTACTTTTCGACGGCCCTTCCTCGCGCGTCGACGACCTCCAGCAACTCCCCTACGGTACCATTTAAACCCTGACCCCTCTGATTTTTCCTGAAGCATTGACCTTCTTCATCTCAAAGCAATTTCTATGGTTTTTGGTTGGATCTAGGGTTTGGGACATGGTTTTCTTCTTGATTTCACCCCTATTAATAGATGTTGAGCAGCCGCATCCTCCGCACGGCATAGATCGTCAACTGTCGGTGGCCCTCCAACGATATATTTGTTGAATATTGGTCTTTCCAATGTGGGTTTGATGATAAACAAACATAATCAATTGTGACTAATCCACATGTTTTGTAGTTAATGAAAGCATCGTCAATATAGACAAATTCATTTCAAATGAAGATGATGACTCAGAGCATTAATGCAAGGACATCATTCAATGAAGCATGGAAATCAAGGTGTGAAAGCAAGGAAATCAAAGCGTTGGACTCAACAAACTCAAATGGAAGTCTTCAAGGAATTCAATAAGAAGTGAAGAGGATAAAACATGTATATATTTCTTTCTTTACTTCTTAGTTAAATTAGCATGTTGAGCCTTGAATAGACTTG